>QJPP01000473.1:0-676126 GCA_003996215.1 Jaltomata sinuosa | reverse complement strand
TCACCAAATTCCCAAAGTTCAAAACCCCCATTTCGTTAGTTTCTTGTTCACCATAGATTTCACTTTCCTCCATTAGCAATGGGCAATGCTTCTTCCTTGCTGACTCAATATGACATTGAAGAAGTTCAAGAACACTGCAATCACACATGTATGTATATTTTCTGTCTGTACAAATTCATTTATACATATATATATCAATCTTTAAAAGGGTTTTTTTTTACTAAAGTTTGTAACTTTTTATCTTGGGGTTATGTGAAGGGTAGATTTTTACTAAAGTTTGTAACTTTTTGTTTTGGGGTTTTCTGGGGTTCGTTTGGTATGTGGACTAAATTGTCTCAGGATTATAGTCTTGAGGTTATGATTTAAGGACTATTTTATACCATATGGGAGGTGGTATTAAATAATTTCATGTTGGATGGGATGAGATGGGATATCTCGAGACTAAGTTTGGTATTAGAGTTATACAATATTTGATTGATGGTATAAATTAGTCCAGGGATAAATTTATAACATCTACCAAACATGGTATAAGTTTAGTACCAAACTTAACCATGTGATATCCACCTTATTCCGCGTACAAAATGACCCCTTATTGATATGTTTAAACCCCCCATTTCATTAGTTTCTTGTTCACCATAGATTTCACTTTCCTTCATTAACAATGGGCAATATGACATTGAAGAAGTTCAAGAACACTGCAACCGCACGTGTATGTATATTTCTGTCTGTACAAATTCATATATACATATATATATCAATGTTTGAAAGGGTACTTTTTACTAAAGTTTGTAGCTTTTTGTTTTGGGGTTTGTGTGGGTTTTTTATATCAATGTTTAAAAGGGTATTTTTCACTAAAGTTTGTAACTTTTTTGTTTTGAGGTTACGTGGAGTTTTTATATCAATCTTTAGAAGGGTATTTCACTAAAGTTTGTAACTTTTTCTTTTGGGGTTATGTGGGGTTTTTTATGTGGGCATTTGACCATGTTTCATTGTGAAATTTGAAAAAAAATTGTTTTTGTTTTCAAAGTGAAAAATGATATTTGAAAAATGGAGTTGTGTTTGGCCATGAATATAAATTGTAGTTGTTTTTGAACTTTTTTGAGTAATTTGAAGTGAAAAAAATGAAAACTACTTTTTGTTGTTTTGCAATTTCTTGAAAATTCTGGATTTCAACTTCAAGTTGAATTTCGGAATTTTATGGCCAAACGTGTTTTCGGGAAAAAGTGAAATTTTCATGACCAAACACCCTATATCAATGTTTAAAAGGGTATCTCTTTAACTAAAGTTTGTAACTTTTCTGTTTTGGGGTTATGTGGGTTTTTTATATCAATGTTTAAAAGGCTATTTTTTTTTACTAAAGTTTGTTACTTTTTGTTTTGGGGTTTTAGTTTCACAGCAGGAGATTCTTTCATTGTACCAGAGGTTTTGTCAACTGGACAGAAATGGGTGTGGATTTATCTCTGGAGAAGAGTTTCTTTCAGTGCCTGAATTTGCTGTCAATCCCCTCTCTCAGGTTTGATTGTTTGTGTGATAATTACATGATAAAAATGTGTGTTTTTATATTAATTTCCTCATAGTTGTGCGACGCCAGATCTAATTTTCCGTGGTTTGATTTCTCATATGGTCACTTAACGAATATATATTATCTCAGAAAATCACTTTCTTTTTTGAAGAAAATTGGTTATGTAAATACTGTTTGCAGGATTTTGTTCGTATAGTTTTGTGAATTGAAGCATGCAAATGCAACCAGAATGCTGTAAAAATCATGGACTAGTTCTTTTGCTTTTACTTTGAAATGGTTGTTCTCAAAGACGAAGTCAGGATTTTCACCAAGTGTATCCAAAAACTTGTTGTTTGGACTCTCCAAAAAAAGTTGCCGTGCCAGCCGCGCCACTGTCGGGTCCTCCAAAAATGCACTACTTTTGGAGGATCTGACATGCATTTGGCGGTATTTTTGAAGAGTACGAGCAACTTAGTCCAAAGTATAAGGAAGTAAACATATGAAGAAGCCAAGGGAATTCAACATATAATGTATATACATAAAAAATTGACCTATTTACAAGGTATAATTTTCCGAAAAGGGGTGTCAGTTGACTCTCCTTGGACAAATGTTGTTCTGCGACTGGTTGTCCTCCCATCAAGGATATAATAATGAGGGAATAGTTTCTATGGTATTATTGTGCTTATTGGTGCTTATGGGGGTGTCTTTCGTGTCTGAAAGAATCATACCCCTCTAGTAAACTGAACAAAGTTTCAATCGTTCAGATATGAAAGTTTTATTAACGGAAATTCGTGAGACTATCTGTTATAAGTTTGAAGTGTTTGAAGTAAGTAGAATCGAAAGATGATCCAATCTGTGAATGATAACAACATGAGACCTGGTTGATGTTCAGCTGTGCCCAAATTAGAGACGTAAAGGAGCATGGGAAGATAATTCTAAGAAAACATAGGTTTCACGCTGAAGAGACAGAGGTATGTTGGTAAAGAGAGGGGTTTTATCGGGAAAGGAAATAGAGATTAAAAAAGGTACATTGATTCATCAACAGAGAGGTTAAGCTAGCAGGTTAACCGTTACCTAATTTCTCCTCCTTTTCTGTTCTCATTGGGCATTGATGAGAATTTATTTCTTTAGGATGTCGAGGAGTGAAGTTAGAAGTTTCCGACTCGCTTTCTCTCTTTCTCTTCTCTTAACTGCTGGTTCGGCGCAAATGTAGTAACTTTTTCATTGTATGCCTCTTTTAATATATCGCTTCTTTGAGTTCTTGGTCAATGCCAGCATTGACATGTCATAAATGCATTTTGGTAAATTCTGCCACAAAAAAACTTTGTTCCAGTAAGGGGTAATTTATTCATCTTTTTTCTTAATGCAGAGGCTATTAAGGATGATAGATGGGTTAAATTTCAAAGAATTTGTGGCATTCTTATCAGCATTTAGTGCTCATGCCAGCTTGCAACAAAAGGTTGAATGTAAGGGCATTTTTCATTTTATGCCATTGATTTCTCTTTGAAATGCGTAAATCCAATCTCCCTTTGAGCTCAACTTTACTTTCTTCTGTTTAATTGTTACTTATATGCTGTCATTCTTTCTTATTTTCCAGTTATTTTTAGGGTTTATGATTCTGATGGGAACGGAAAGGTGACATTCAATGATATGCTGGAGGTCTTGCAAGATTTGACTGGACCATTTATATCTGAGGTTCAAAGAGAGGTAGTATTTGACTGGACCATTTATATCCAAAGATTGTGCTTTATGATCTTTTTTCTTAAATTTTCCATTCTGATGCTTAACTGAGAACTGAAAATTGATGGGGAAATAGGTAGAGTTTCTTAGAATCTTGCTTGACGTCAAGGCATTCAATCTCTGGATTGTTCTTGATTACCTTGTAACCTTCTAATGTAGAGAGCTTTCAACTAGCCTATAGTTGCACTACAGTAAAACGGAGATCTATAGGACTTGATACTGACAGAGACATTGGAAACCGTTACGGGCTTCTAGTTGTTGTAAGGTTAATGATTCCAAGAATCGCAGAAAGAAAAGGCTTTTAGTTGTTCTGTCTGTAAATCAATAGAGTAAGAGAAGAAAAGTAGTCTAGAAATCCCACCATAGAAGTACATAGGAGTAATCCCCTATGCTAGCATTGCATGTAATAATGCAGTATAGTAATGACAGAAGCTCCTCCAAGTCTTCAAATTAACTCATATATTCTGCGATACTAATTCAACGGAAAAGGGACAAAATTGCCCCTGTACTATACGCCTAGGGACACTTTTGCCCTCCGTTAATAGTTGGGATCATTCGTGTCCTCTCTGTTACAAAAGCGGCACACATTTGCCCTTATATTTTCTTTGAGAATCACATTTGCCCTTATTTTCAAATTCAGCTAACAGAATCTTTAAAAAAGTGAAAATCCAAAAATTCTTACAGAAAAGGGCGAAAGTGTTATGCCCGTATCGTTCTGGGGTAAATTTGGTGGAAAATGCTCCTGATAAATAACCTAAAGTTGACCAGCAACTGCAGATTAGAGCATGTTCAATGCCTAGGCCTACAAAAGAACAAAGGGATTTCTCTTTTTCTTCTCTGTGTGTCCATATCACCTTTTAACACATCTGAAACGATAAAGGAATCGCATCCCGGGAAGAATGCATAACTATATTTTACTTGGATTTTGTTAATCACTCTTTTGAAAACAAGGCATAGAGAATTCCCTTAAAAACATGTACAAGTTAAAATCATTCTTCCACTTTTTTATAGTTTCCTTTGCTTTCAATGTTTGTCTTAAGTCTCGGACCTCAGTGCAAGAAGGTGTGGCCCACCGGTCAATGATACTGGAATGAACCATGAATACTTGGGTTCAAACCTAGCAAAGGCAAAATAGTTAGTTGGTTTCTTCTAATCTGTCTAAGCCTTGTAACGAGTTATCTGATACATATTTTGGTACCATGGATTAGTCGAGGTGTGTGCAAGTTAGTCGGAACGCCACTTTTCTATAAAAAATAATGTAAAAAACGCTAACACTAAACTTGGGGGCAACTTTTTTTTATCAGTACAAACTTGGGGACCTTATACATTTCTTAGTTCTTATTTCATGTTTTGTTTTGTTAACACATTCTCCATCAACCTAGCAAAAAGATTAGCAATTTTTTTTTTTTTTTGACCATGGTGAACTTTACTTCTATATATCCACATGTATACTACATCAAACTAGTGTAGTCCCCCTTCACAAAAACTGATGCTTTACAGAATCCTAGGAGTTCTAGTTACAGCTAGTCAATAACATTAAAAACATTTTCTGTGTTTCCTATTACTACTTGTTTACACCAAAAATAATAAAGGCCTAAGCAATCTATCTTGATTATATTACTCTTCTTGCCTTCAAAACATCTCTGATTCCTCTCATTCCATATTGTCCACTAGATGCAAGGTGGGACCATCTTCCATCTCTCCTCCTCCTTCACTGCATTGCCATCTCTGTTCCATCTCCTTAATAAATCTTTCTCTCCCCCTGGTTTCACCCATTTGATCCTTCTCTTGTATATGAACATCTGCCACAGTTGATCTGTCCATTTGCAGTGCAAAAAGAGATGGTTGACTGTCTCAATCTGTTCTTCACATAGATAACATCTAGAACAGAGAATAAATTTCCTCTTGTTTAGATTCTCATGTGTAAGGACTGCTTTCTTTGACAGTAGCCAAGTAAAGTAGTTCACCTTATAAGGTATTTTACTCTTCCAAATCATTCTCCATGGCCACTCTATCTCCTGTAGTTCTTTACTTATTAGGTTAAGCTGACCTGACAGTGAAGACACCTCAGCTGTCCACCTTCCGTTCCAAGCTATCCCCTTCTCCTGTTAGATGGAGATTCCACCGTTGTCCTGTCCATAGCTCCACCACCGAAGCATCCTGAAGTTGGCATAGATTATATAATTCCGGAAAGGCCTGCCTCAGTGGTCCTTGACCACACCATGTGTCCTTCCAAAAAGCCACCTTCTCACCATTTCCCACTTTGCATCTTGATCTGCTAGTGACTAACTGCCATAGGTTCCTGATGGATCTCCATACACTGCAGTTGTAAGGCCTAATCACCTCCTCTGTCATCCATCTGTCCTGCATATCATACTTTGTTCTAATCACTTCCTTCCATAGAGCTTCTTCTGGGGATGCAAACTTCCATAACCACTTCATCATCAAGCTCTTGTTTTGGATGTTCAGATCCCTGATATTTAAGCCACCCCCTCTCTTACTCACTAACAATTCCTCCCATTTAACCAAATGGTACTGCTTGTCTTCACTGCCTTGCCATAGGAAGTTTCTCCTTATGACATCTATTCTTTTTGTCACACTGGCTGAAGCAGGGAATACTGACATCATGTAAGAAGGAAGAGAATCCAGATCAAGCTACTCTACTTCGCTCTTTTCATTTCTTGCCATAGGAAGTGCTTAATTGAAGACTTAGGGGTTGTTTGGTGTGAGGTATAAGGTATAATAGTCCCGGATAGAATGCATGATTATTTTATCCTGCGTTTGGTTGGAGGTATTAGTTAGTCCCGGGATTATTTGTCCCACCATTTATACCATAGTGATGGGATAAGTTATCCCATATACATGGTGGGATAACTAATCCCAGGATTAATTATCCCGGGATAACTTATTCCCAACCAAATGACCCCTTAAAGAATAGTAAGTGTTTAGCAGGAAATGTCAATTTTTAAAAGAAGCTGAGAAGAAAATTTCAAATATAGCGAATAGAGTAGCGTAGTTTGTCAACATGTTATCAGTGTTTGAGAAAAGAATAACTGCTATTCTCAGTTTTATAAGTTGCTTTAGGTATATATATAAATACTGATCCAAGCAGCCGATCAGCTTAGTTATATTGCATATCTAGTTTCCATGTTAAACAACAACAACATACCCAGTGTAATACCACAAAGTGGGGTCTGGGGAGGTCGTGTACGTAGACCTTACCTCTACCTCAGAGGTGAGGTAGAGAGGGTGTTTTCGATAGACCCTCGGCTCAAGACTAAAACAGTCTAGAAAATTCCATGTTAAACAAAATGAAAATAATTCAATGAAAGATCATTAGCCTTGTCTATTCGAAATCCCTTTTTTTTTTGTTTTCAGTGAAAACTTTGTAGTTAATATAGGTGTACTCGGGAGATAATCCATTGTGGTTTGGATTAAGTTATAGGTATGATCTTTTTTTTTTTGGGACAATTCACGTGTTTGTTAAGTTAACAAGTTGTGAATGAGAACATATTGATGGTGAATCACTAAAGAAGCCACCTTCTATAAAGTTACCTGAAAAAGAAATGTGACCTTGTGTTTGACTCCATTTTTCTTTCCGTCTATGCAGCAAGTTTTGACACGTGTTCTTGAGGAAGCAGGATACAGCAAGGATTCTTCACTTGTCCAATCTGACTTTCTGAAGGTAAATATTGGACATTTGACATTCACGCTGTCTGTTTCTTCTTGCAAGTTTCTGATGCATCTTTGACAGATTAATTAGCGGTTCTCTAGGCATGCCAATTGCTCTTGCCTCTTGTTAAAATCTCTCCTTCTGAGGATATGATATGATATATGCATTAATGCATTTGTATAAAAGGTGTCATATAAATTTAGACAAGGCCCAATGTTATATCAAACAAAAGATTTGGACAAACTTCGCGTTAACTGTTTTATTGTTATGGCCGGGAAGCTTGATATGTTTTGACAATTGGAAAGTTACATGTAGCAGTGTAGGAATTTCCTCCTCCTTGCTGCCAGTCTGGATGGATCTTCCGTTCTTTTACTTTCCATGTTGAAGCTAATAATAGGAAAGTGGATTCGGAGAAATGTCAAGCAGCAAGTTGGTAATCATCCTGCTTGGTACCTAATGAAAAGAAAAAACTACTTAATAAACTTCTAAGGCTTTGTGTAGTGAGTTGCATTTGAAATTTCGTGAATGTTTGAATAAGATTAAAACATTTTCATATCTACTGTCAAAACAAAGCAGACTTGAAGGGATTGCAAATGCTTCCTTTAGTTTCGGGAGACCAAATGGAAGTATCATCCCGAAATCACAAAATAAACTTGAGAACTGCTGAAATTCATGCCCAATGATAAATCCTGTGATGTTTGGTTTTATGTACTGAAAACTGCATACGTAGTTACACACACCCTTTTTCCCGTGCTGCTTAACTTTTCTAGACATCCTTATAGCTTTTCTTCTCATCATATTTTGGCAATAACTGTTGGCAGTCTCGAAGTACTCCTCGATCAAACTGCCATATCTCTACAATCACCTAGAAAAGAGAGCCCATGCCAAATTCACGAGTCATAATATCACAAAAAGTTTAACATCGAAAATTGTTCACATACTCCATTAGTTTAGGAGTTGAAAGACTTTTGGATGACTAAAACTACGGGTTACAAATTTTGTCTTTCTAGTAAATGGTCACTACATACCATAATTTCTCTGTTCCATCTGTTGGTCATTAGCGCCATAGAGAAAATCGAGAGCGTACTTTCTTGATTAGAGTGTTGGTTCTTGAATTTACCTTTTCCTACTTGTTTCTTAGGGCAAGAAGTGGGTAGTGTGAGGTTAGGCACTAGTTCACTATAGAAGGGCCTATAGGCAAGTTGATATGAAAAATTCTAATAAGTTAATTCCACTTGCTGTCAAAACAAACTTGTATGGAGACTGAAAAAGTAAATCTTTGTTTTAAAGCTTCGAAATTTGGAGTTTCTGTTAGTTAAGGAGAATGCAGACATTGGTTCAGTATAGAGCAAGAAGGTTCACAATGGTCCACTAGGACTTATACCTCACATCAGTGCCTAACGCCTACTTAAGCATTGCAGATCCTAAGTATCATGAATGAATGTCTAAGTGATGCTCATCATTGTCGAACAACGCCAAAAAACGAATAGATAGGTGGTTCAGTATAGTTTTAAGTGATATCAAGAAAAGATAATGTTGATTATATACCATATTTTGATAGTTGAGTGACGAAGGAGAAGAGATATAGCAGTGTATGGTTCACACTGGTAGCTCCCAAAATTTTAACACGCCACCTACGTGACTCACTACATAGGTTTAAGGAATGCAGAATAATATAATTCCTCATCCCTTGATATAAAGAAGTTTAGAAGTGTACGATGACAAAGGTGATAAAGCAAGCAGCGAGGCTAATTTTTGTATGAGCTTTTGATGAATAATCGATGCCACAACAATGTCAGGTGCTCAAACATTCTAACTTTTAAACTTGGTCTGCATTTCACAGTTTGTCATGTTCATTTGTTTAACTCCTGTGCGTGTCACTTGCATCATTACATGATCATTACTCGTAAGAATCGACATTGTAACATGACTTTGATCCGTACCATCTGATCAACGTATCAGTGGGATGAGAAAAGTTAAGTAGAACTGCTTCCAACTTGAGATATGTGTGTCACTTGCGTATTACATGATCAATACTTGTTGAGATCAACGTTGTAACGTGACTTTGATCCGTATCACCAGATCAACGTATCCGTAGGTGAGAAAAGTAAATTAGAAACAACCTCTCTATCTCCCAAGGTAGGGGTAAGGTCTGCGTATACACTCCCCTTCCTAGATCCCACTTGCGGGATTACACGTAACACGGGTATGCTGTTGTTGTTTCAAATTGGAAATTTCGACGTATTAGTTTCTAAAATTCTTTGGTTTGGTTGAATGATATTGACAAAGTTACTATCTTTGCAGATTCTTGGCGGCTCTGGTCTGAAGATGGAAGTTGAAATTCCAGTAGATTGAAAAGGACTTTGCTTTTTAGTTGACTTTAGCATGTAATTTGCACCAACCTAAGGGTTGAAACAAAAGCTCCTTTTCAACTTCTTGATTTAATATATTAGTACCTGTTATGAATTATGATGAGTATGTGCTATTGAACATATGTATAATTCAGGTTGTTATTCACATCATAATGGTTGAACTTTATACCATGTTCCAACCATGCTTCGAATACTCTTCTTTTGAGCCGAGAATCTATCGGAAACAACCTCCCTACCTTATAAAAATAGGGTAAGGTTGCCTACATTCTACTCTCTCCAGTTCCCAGTTGTTGGATTACACTAAGTTTTGTTATTCCACAAGTGGGGTCTGGGAAGCGTGATCTGTACGCAGTCTTACCTCTACCTTGCGAAGGTAGAGAGGGTGTTTCCAATAGACTCTCGGATCAAGTAAAGCATATCAAAATCACTAAGAAAAGAAAAGTTTCCAATAGACTCTCGGATCATGTTCATTTTTTAACTCATGTGTGTGTCACTTGCATCATTACATGATCATTACTCGTCGGAATCAATGTTGCACTATGACTGATCCGTATCATATTTCCAACTTGAGATATGTGTGTCACTTGCATCATTACATGATCAATACTTGTTGAAATCAACGTTGTAACGTGACTTTGATCCGTATCACCAGATCAACTTATCAGTGGTTGAGAAAAGTAAATAAGAAATAACTTTCAAATTTGAACACAACCTCTCTATCTCCCAAGGTAGGGGTAAGGTCTTCGTACACACTATCCTCTCCAGACCCTACTTGTAGGATTACACCAGGTATGTTGTTGTTGTTTTTGTGTTAGGCGGATACGACATAACTTGTTATGTCTTTTACATTATATTTGTGGGGTATTATGGTATGAACATATAAACTTATGATGCGAAAAAGTTATTTGTTATTTCGGTGTTAGGGGCATGATTTGTTATGCCTTTTAAGACATAACTCGTGCAATATATGATACAAAAAGTATAAATTTATGCACACAAAAAGTTATTTGTTATTTCGTGGTCAGAAATATGTTCGACTATTTATTTGTTACTTAAAATTTTTGAAGGGCGAAAAAAGAAAAAATTAGATATGATGTCCAATGGGTTAAATTTCTTACTCAAAAAATAACCAACTTATTTTTTAATCCTCAAAATGGTCATTCAGACACTTTTATTACGAAAACTGGCCATTCGACCGCACTAATTCCGACGAAGTGCAGGCGGGGCTGCTTTTCTCTTTTTGATTACTGCACACATCTTGTATCTTCTGAATCAGCTTTTGCGTGCACCTTTTTTTTTGCTTGAATCAATTATTGCAATGTAGCATACTGTATAAACAAAGCATATGGATGTATATACATTTTTGATACACGATTTATACACGATCAATATATTACATATATATGCGGCCATTTTTGTTAATTTTTTTTATAACGATATATTTACGTAAGAAACCCCGTCAAATTTGAGGGCAAGAATTTAAAACCACCCAAAAATAGGAGCTATTTGTTGTAATGACCTTTAGGGCCTATTTTTAAAGTTTGGAGTTGGACCAACCCATATTCATATACTTTTTTGCGTCGTATCTGCCTAGCACAAAAATAACAAATAACTTTTTTGCGGCATGAGTTTATATGTGTGTATCATAATATCACACAAGTTATGTTGTAAAGGGCATTATAAGTTATGATGTATGTCGTGATGGCATAGTGTATTTCCAAAATAAAAAATAGACCCAATTTTTTTACTCTAAAAAAGATTAAAAAAAAAACATATGTCCCCAAAAGCATAACTTCAATTTATGACGAGCGAATTAGATTTAGACAAAAAATTTCATTAAATGGCAACACGAGCAAAATTAAATACGTGAAATACGAAAGATAAAAACTAAACACCAACATGTTTGAGGGGCAATTCGCACAAAAACTTGTAATATAGTTTGAAAAATTATAAAGTCTCATTAGGGAATTATAAAAAGTACTGATTTTCAAACGTGTTAGTTTAAGGACTCGTTTGACCACTAAAATTGTTCATTTTTTTTCAAAAAATAATCTTTTATTTTAGTTGAAAATCAGTGTCGGGTCATGAAAATTTCAAATCCAATAGTCTAAAGTTGGGTCATTTCTTTTGTTGACAGTCATACCATTCCTTTTTCAGTGTTAAAAATCCTTTTATCACAAACGTACAATTAGGGGTGTCAAAATCAAACATAACATCATAATCTGTCAAACCCGTTTATTAATAACCCGCTTACCTTATTAACTAGATTTTAGTTCAATCCATTTTATATTTAGGTTATATATACAACCTAAATTGACCCGTGAAAAATTCTGTTTAAATAATTTTAAAAGGACATTTTCTTATTTGACATGTTTCTTATAATCGTAATAGTAGGAACAAAATTTTATAAGATACTCAAACAAATTTAAGTAAATAAATTTAAAATTTAAAATTTAATAAACATTAAGCAGGCTGAATTAGAATTTGCCAAATACAATTTATTGCCCACTAAAAATTGAGCTTGGTGAGTCAAAACCCCCCTTCGTCCGTGCCCAAAAAAAGAAGAAGGGAAGAACCCTTCTCGAAGCCATCTTCCGTAATCCCTCGTCATCGGTAATCTCTTGTTTCCTTAATCTCATAAAGATGAGCACTAATGATTACTAACCTTCACTATGCATTTTTCCGATACGTAGTTGTTTGTTAAGGAGAGAGTAGTTGGATTACTTGATATATGCCAGAAATGAAAATTTTATCAATGCTTTTTTCATTGTTAATTTTACAAGTTTTTCTTTTTGTTGAAGGCATAACAATGGACCAACCGCCGCCAGCGCCAGTGGCGCCACTACCAGGGCAAATTCCAGCTCGTCCCCGCGATCCGCCACCTGAGCCTCCCGCTCAGCCTCCACAGCAGGCTCCACCACCTCGCAATGGGTATGTGATTTTTTATACACCCTATGTTTCAATTTGTTTGACCTATTTTGACTTGACACAAAATTAAAGAAAATAATTTATTTTTTTAAATCTTGTGATTTTATATTAAAGATATGTCAAATGTTCCCGATTATAAATATTTCCAGATATATAAAAACATTTTCCAAAAGCTTATGCATCTTGACCGCTTTTTGTATTCAATTGGAAATGCAAGATTTCTGCATAAAATGTTGATAAGTATCTACCAATGAAAATATAATAATTTAAATAAAAATGAAAGAGTACTAGAAACAAATAGGCTGAATAACAAAACATCATATGATATGTATATGTTAAAATTGTGAGTTGGAACGTGAGGGGAAAATTGTGAGTTGGAATGTGAGGGGATGAATGACCTCAACGAAAGGGCTATTATCAAAGTAGGGTTTAGAGAGTTGGGGGATGCTGTGATTTGTATTCAGGAGAAAAAGATGGAGGTTATTACGGATAGTTTGGTAAGAAGTGTGTGGGGTGGAAGGTGGGTGAAGTTTGACTTTCTTCCGGACCGTGGGAGGGATCCTCCTCCTTTGGGATGAGAGGAAATTAGAATGTTTGGAGGTTGAAAAAGAGGATTTTATGATTGGTGCTAGGTTTAAGAACGTAGGGGCTGGGGTGGAATGGGGTTTTGGGGGTGTTTATGGACCGGTAGGGAAGGGGTCTAAGGTGCACCCAAGAGTGTGGCGTAGTGGTCAATGAAGTGGATTAAAGAACTATGAGGTCAGAGGTCTCAGGTTCAAATCCCAGCAGAGACAAAAAACACTAGGTGTTTCTTCCCACCTGTTATAGCCTTGGTGGACAGAGTTACCTGGTACCTATCGCTGGTGGGAGGTGGCAGGTATCCCATGAATTTAGTCAAGGTGCGCGAAAGCTGGCCCGGACACCACAGTCATTAAAAAAAAAGGGGTGTAAGGTTGCTTTCTGGGTGGAGTGGGGTATGTATGAGAGGTTGGATATTCCTTGGGTGTTAGGGGGGGGGGGGATTTCGACACTATTAGATTCCCGGAAGAGAGGTTGGGTTGTAGGGTGATTTCCGGGGCTAGGGAGGAGTTCTTGGAGTTTATCGATAACCAATTTCTTATTGATTACCTTTGTCAAGTGCGAGTTTCACTTGGTCTAGGTCAGAGGACTCTAGTTTCAAATCTCATCTGGGAGGAGTTGGCACCTAATATGATTCAATTTCCTCTCCCGCAATTGATTTCAGACCATTCACCTATCATGCTGGATGGTGGTAGGAGTCAAAGGTTGAGATCTCCTTTCAGGTTCGAGCATATGTGGTTGCACGCGACATATTTTGGAGATAAAGTAGTTGGGTGGTGGAGCAATTATGGTGTGGAGGGGAGACCATCTTTCAAACTTGCTAAAAAATTAAAGTTGCTCAAGAAAGACCTTTGCGTGTGGAATAAGGAAGTGTTCGGAAGGGTAGAGGTCAAGCTGGGGGATATTATAAATGAGGTGGGGGGTTAGAAAGATTAAAGATGGGAAGGGAGTTAAATGGGAGGGAAAAGGAGAAGAAATAGGTCTTGAAAAGAGAGCTTGCTTCTTTGGCTCAAGAGACTAGTTGGAGACAAAAATCGAGGGTTTTGTGGTTGGAAGAGGGGGATTCTAACACAAAATTCTTCCACAGGGTAGCAGTTGCAAATAGGAGGAATTTGATACAATCTGTGGAAGTTGGGGGGAGACTTATGAGGGGAGGGGGGGGGGGAGGAAGTAGAGAGGGCAATTATTCAGTTCTATGAACGATTGTTCAAAGAAGAAGCGGAGTGGAGGCCATATTTGGGGGGTTTGGATTTCAATCAGATAGGAAGGGAAAATAGTGAGTGGTTAGCGAGGGCTATTGAGGAGGAAGAAGTGAGTGTGGTGATCGAGAGCACTGCTGGAGCACGGTCAAGTATGATGTTTTGAGTACTATTGAGGAGTTCCAGTTGAGGGGTGAATTTGAAACGAGCTTAAATGTTTCTTTCGTTGTCATTATTCCTAAGAAGGAATGGGCTATTAGCATCGGGGACTACAAACCTATTAGTCTAGTGGGAAGCATCTACAAGATTATATCTAAGGTGCTTTCTAATAGGCTTAAGAGAGTTCTCGACGAGATCGTTTCTTCATCGCAAAATGCCTTTGTCAAAGGTAGGCAGATTTTGGATGCAACTTTGGTGGCTAATGAAGTGGTAGATTCGAGGAAGAAACAGGGGGTATTGGGTGTCTTGTGCAAGTTGGATCTTGAGAAGACTTATGACCATGTAAATTGGAAGATCCTGGATTTCATTTTGTTGAAGATGGGCTTTGGGGAGAGATAGAGGAAGTGGATCAGCTTTTGCATTTCTTCGGTGAGATACTCGATTTTGGTGAATGGCAATCCGTGTAGTTTCTTTGGTAGCTCAAGGGGTTAGAGGTGGGGAGATCCTTTATCTCCTATGCTTTTTATATTAGTGATGGAGGCCTTGAGTAGGATTATGGACAGAGCGGTCTTAGGAGGGCATATTAAGGATTTTAATGTTGCGGTTAGTGGTGTGGGTACCATGGTGGTTACTCATCTCTTATATGCGGATGATACTTTGGTGTTCTGTGATGCAGATGGGATCCAGTTGGAATTCCTTGGACAGGTCTTGACTTGGTTCCAGGTGGTGTCAAGGCTTAAGATTAACCTCAGAAAATGTGAAATCATACCTACTAGTGCAGTGGATAGCATTGGCATGCTAGCCCAAGTTTTGCAATGCAGGGTAGGGATCCTTCCTACTACCTACCTTGGGTTACCTCTTGGCGTGTCAAACATGGATCTTGGTGTTTGGGATACGGTCATTCAGAGGGTTGAGAAAAGATTAGCAGGTTGGCAGAAAAAATGTGTCCAAAGAAGGCAATGAAGTGCTCATTAAAAGCACTTTATCGAGTATTCCTACTAATTGAATGTCCCTGTTCCACTATGCCTTTCGGGTGTGGTGTGGAGAGGAATATAACGAAAAGGTGGGATGCTTTTAATGATAACATTACTTTTAAGGTTGGGGATGGGAGTAGAGTTAGTTTTTGGGGTCAAAAGTGGTGTTGAAGTTTGGTGCTTAAGGACGAATTTCCGGTTCTGTATGGAGTCCCGTGCCCAAGGGAATTTCTATTCAACAAGTTAGGGGGACGCAAATGGATGGGACTTTTTGGGATTTGAGGTTTAGGAGGAATTTCCAGGATTGGGAGGTGAGCGAGTTTCAAAGATTGCTAGATTTACTTCAAAAGCAATGTGAGCCGATTGACGGACCCGATCCTATTTCCTGGTGAATGTTTTGAATCTTACCGCCCTTATTGCTCAGCAGCCACTAAAAGAGAAGGAAGATATGGAAAAAGAAACTACTATCTCTAAGTTAATATCTTGCCGACCACCCCAAAACTCTAAACTCCTCAATCGTTGATATGGCCCCAACATTTCTTGATGTATCCTTATCTCCCCCCTCTGTAATTTTGTACTCCCTCCGTCTCAATTTGTTTGTGGCCTATATTGACTTTATACGGAGTTTAAGAAAATGAAGAAGTCTTGAATTAAAGATATGTCAAATGTACCAAAATGTCATTTAAACTTGTGGTCTTGAATATAAAATGTGGAAAGTTGAAAATAAAGAGTTGCTAAAAAGGGAAAGAGACATCTCTTTTCTTTCTAAAACGGACAAAAAAGGAAAGTAGGGCAAACAAATTGAAACGGAGGAGTAATATCTTTTCATTATCGTATCCAATTTTTCTGTCACTGAGGGTTTCAACTATAACTAGGTGGTTATGAGTACTAGAATAAATTTAAGACAAGTTGATATGGAGAGCACATGCAGTCCTCCATTCCTCTCAAGGGCTCTTTTCTCTACTTGTTCCAATTCTTTGCTTCTTTCTTTCTTTTCTTTTTATATGCCACTTACTGTTACGTTCTTTAAGTTTAAGCTTTACAAATTTGTATACCCAAAGAATAATCGTACAGCACCATACCTGATTCATTGACTCAACTAGCTTCAGTAATAGCACCAAAATGCTATTAGCAGCAGAGGGAGCTTCTTAGAAGCAGCCATATCCAACATGTATAGAGGGAAATAGTAGTCAACCACTTCATCCAACTTGACGTTATGAGATTGAGGAATACACTTACAGTTCTGAAGACTGGTTGATAGTTTCTCATATCGGTTAGTGATAGGCTCTTCAATCAGATTTTAATGGTCTTTCACAATTCTCAAAACATATACCCTCGCAGAGCACCATTAAGAAGCAGATTACGAATGGCTGGAACTTGCCAAGAAAGTTTTCTGAGATCAAGTGTCCCATAAACAACATCACAGTGACCGTCCAAAGATTCTATCAACTCCATGTCCCCTGGCTAACGTATCCCACCTGCAAGACGACTATTAGTCAGAATTGAACATTAGAATTCCACAACTTTCAAGCATTCAGAGGAACATACTCATATCTTCGACGTCGATCAAGACTCAAAAGCACGTCAAAGACAGTATCTGCACTAGCTTCAACAACACCAACAGCCTTGACAAGAACTCCTTTACCAGTCTACAGGAAAGAAGAAAAGAGCAGTCAGACAAGTTTTTGATTGTACAAAATAAAACCTAGGATAAAATGAAAGACCTTAAAAAGGAGCATGTCAAACAAGGTTTTGACTATAAATAAAATAAAACCCAGACAACGGAATCCTTGAAGATCTGCCAAATGTTAAAAGATATGAAGCAGACAGATGACAAAAAAAGAACAGAATGCTTATATCCAGGTATTAGAAAGCAGGTATCAGTAGCTACCTTATAAAAAATATTAAATCAATAGCTTCTGCAAATTCATCTTAGTCTCCTTTTACCTACTATCCATAATGTTGTTATATTTTAGAAAGCAATTTGCTTGGGCTACAGTAAGTATCCTATCAAACTGAGTTCTGCCCTTTCTCAATCTCGCTACTTAGCAAGATGTCATATTAATCAGAATCACTGAGAATCAGTGAGGAAGGAATTAGAAAAGAGAAGTCATAAGAAAATATACTAATGGCTCAGTTTCTTCAATCTTGAAGGTCATACCTAGATAAAGACTGTTTTAACTTAAGTATATATTTTCTTAGTTTAGCACCAAGGGTGTGGCCTAGTGGTCAATGAAGGTTGAGAACTATGAGGCCTCAGGGTCAAATCTCATTGGAGGCAAAAACTCTAGGTGATTTCTTCTACTTTGTCCAAGCCTCGTGGACGAGTTACCCGGTACCTGTGTTGGTGGGAGGTAGCAGGTAACCCATGAAATTAGTTGAGGTGTACCCAAACTCTCTTTGAGACCATGGTTATATATATTTGTATGTATGTATTTGATAGTTTAAACAAAAAATTACACTTATCAGTACAGGTAAGTTGCTTTCACCAAAATGCCCTTTAATCTTTGTTGTCTTAAACATGCCATATGGAAAGTTGGAATTAAAGAGTTGCCCAAATAGGATAGAGACATTCTTTTGAAATGGACTAGAAAGGAGAGTAAGACAAACAAACTAAAATGGAGGGAGTACATCTTTAGAAAGTGCATAAAGGTTCTATCTGTTAAAATTTTAAAATTTAAAAATACTAGCAACTTGTTCAAACAATTACTTGAATGTTGGCAGAACCAGGTCGTGATCAGAAAATTTAAGATGATTTGGAGGATCATACCTTATGCATCATGTGGAGCATATGGCTAGAAATAAATACTTAGGAGATCTTTTGATGATAGAAAACTTCACATTTCTTTTATTAAGAATAGATTTTTACGAAGCTTATACTTTTGATGTAGGAGTAGTTTGATTAACATGTCCCGGTATTTGAAGATGTTTTGAGTTTCTAGAAGTATCTATAGCTGGAGCAGTTTCTCACTGGAGCTCTCTTGGACTTTGTTAGCTCCTTAACTTTAGATTAACCTTTTGTAATAAAGCTAACATTGTCTTTTACTTTTCTATGCTCTGTAAATTTTGCATCTTCTTGATGCCCTCCATGAAATCCATTATCTTATAAAAAAAGAAGAAGAGATGTTTGAGTTTCTGGGAATATAGTTTTTGTCTGGTTTTCTTGTAATATTGGTACCTTCTTGGTACTTTTTCGTTAAAGAAGAAGAGGCTCATTCTTTTTTAAACGGACCAAAAAGGGAAAGTAGGTCAAACAAATTGAAATGAAGGGAGTATATAGTTTCTAGTATGCTCTAAAAAGAATCTCCTGTTGGAACAATAAATTTTGAACTAACATCATTTTCCAATATAGGATACTTTACATAAGAGGATGTAAATCATGCCCTACTTCAACGGCATTGTTGGTGTATCTTAACGCTTTGAAGTTGGCATTTGTGGGCGACTTCACATTTGAAACATTTCCCACTGATGATAGTGAAGGTTAGTTCAATATTGCACAACTGCCGCTTACTTAATCAATAATCAAGTTAACGATATATTACCACCTTCCTTTTTTTTTTTGCAGCTCCACGCTTTGTGATTCCTGGTGGTGTTTATTATGATGTGGATGAATTAAATGACAGTGATACATCACTGTCATTGGAGCTCAGATGCACAGAGGCACAAAATTCTATACGCGACCAAGTGCGAACCAAGAAAGATGATATGCGGGATGCTCTTCGCAGTATGAAGTATGCTTATTTGTTTGGGTACCAACAGTTATGCGACCCACGCCCACAATGGGTCATAGATTCTGTGGAGGCCATTAGAAACGAGTTACATTCTGACAATGATGAAATAATAGAGGAAAAAGTAAGTTTTCCTTCAAACGTCATTCTTTTTTTAGCTTGAACATTTTCCATAGATCAACCTTTTCCAAAAATAAGTAATTTAACTTTTATATGCTATATAGTTGGTGGCACTGATGGAAGGTGCTTGCCGGACATTGTCTATGGAGCTCGGAAAAAACACATTTTTCCTAGATAGTTTGTAAGGCTTGCCTACAATTTCTTTCGTGATTAGTAAATTTGATTATCTTATAGTCTTTTTATTCTTCTATTACTAATGTTGGATTTCTTTTTTTCTTGTGGTGGTCTCTGCTAGGAGGAAGACTTTTGATAATAAGACTTCGTAAGTATATCATTACTATTTTCAAAGTTAAAAAATAAGGTTGCATAAGTGTTGCCCGAATTTTTCACTTAGACACTTATACTAAGGATTATCCCTATTGAACACCTAAACCCAAATCACTGTGTGACTATTAGACACAAAGAGCTAACACGTCATAAAGAGTGAGGCTCACTTATGTTGGGTGCGCGAACATGTTAAAATCCAGCTGACATGACTTTAACAGGAATAAATCCCACCCAAGATATATTATCTAATTCTCCATAATAAAACAAAAGAAAAAGAATGATCTTTACAGGCTTCATCTCATTGGATGGCGCAATGAGTTTCTGGGAACGATAAAAACAATTACCACAAGGTGAAATTTTCAATTTAGGTCTAACGCCTGAACCCCACCTAGCCGTACATTATTCTTTGGCTTGCAGTTGCTGGATATTGTTGGGTTTTTAACGGATTACTAGAGATTTTTTCTTGAAATCTCTCTTCCTTACATTTATGTTTTGAACCCTATGTAAATAAAACTTGTAGAAACCCTCAATGAAAGCAATACACAACAATATTCAGGAAAGAGGGGAAGCAGAAATTAAGTGCTACTATTTATGTAGGACGAAGAAGGGAGACATTAAGTTTGAGGGAATCGAAGGTTTAATGGTTCGTTAGTGATTCTCCTCTACCTTTCATCACCAGAAAAAAAACATCTCCACCAAGCATGGAGGTTTGACGGTGACAGGGATTACATGGCCAAATAGCATAAAACCCTGAGAATCATCCTCTCACAACAAAAGAAAAAACAAAGATAGGAAAAACAGGGAAGAAGAAGACCAGGGACAACGGGGGGAGACCGGGGAGGCAGTCAGCGACCAAGAACAGGAAAAAGGGGGATATTCCCGAAATAATATTGCAAAAGCGAGATTTTTTAAAGATCTCTAGCTGTCACGTATTGGTTCACCATATTTGCCATGTTGCCACGTGTGAGAATCACACATTATGTTTTTTAAGAGATTTTCATTTAGGTATCTAATAGGCAAATTGATTTGGGCTTAGGTGTTCAATAGGGATAAACCTTAGTACAAGTGTCTAAATGAAAAATTCAGGCAACTTTTAGGGGTTGCATATGTTTTCAGCCTAAAAATAATAAATAACAACTTGCCTTGTTTAAACGTTAATTTTTTTTGTTTATTGTTACTTCTCTTTTCTCCTTTTTGCCAGGGAAACGAGCATGTCTTCATTGTCAATATTGGATGTCCAGCAGGCAGCTTCAGCAATTCTAATTATGAAATACTTTGAGAATGATGACGTATGTAGATATTTTTGTTCAATAGTTTCATATCTTACACATAACTAGTAACACAATTTTATTCTTTGCATTAATAGGTATTGTCCTATACCTCGAAAATCCATAGGATATTGTACCAACACATCTCAATTTGGGCACATACAGACATCATATACTCATGGTTCGTCAAGGAACAACTCCAGGGTAAGTAACCATACTTTTAACTTTCTGTGATTCACTAGCAACTTCTCCTGTTTACCGGTAAATTTGTTACTTAGGACAACAATTGAATTTGAATAAAATTGGGTTAAAAGACACTTAAATTATGGTTAATCCAACACCTTTTCTTTTTGTTTCTATCTATGAGATAAGTGAAAACAAAAATGTAAGTTGCACAAGTAAGAAAACAAGAATGATGGAATGCTTTTGATTACTCGTTTGATAGTACTAAGGTATTGTTGAATAACCTTTTCAAATGGTTGTATAGCCTTTTCATACTATAGCTTAGCGTTGGTTTTTTTGTCCCATAAGTGAACTCAATCCTAGAAGGAAGGGGGTTCGAACTCTCTTGTAACAAAAGCATTTTCTCCGCTTCTCGGTGAATTGATTTGACATGTCTTTTTTGCATTCACCCGCATCTTCCAAGTTCCCGTTGGATAGTCCGTCGGCACCCTCAACCAATGACAACTTCCTGAGGGAATAACCCCAACTCCAACACGCTGGAGAGGGAAGACTCCTATTGACGAGACCTCATATGAATGGCAAAGCTTGGGGTTCCTTTTCCCAAATGGCCATGACCGTCGGTTATATGCTAATTGGTTTGCTTCACAGAAATAGAGTTAGCCATGACAAGTTTCAACCTGGCAGGAGCATCTATTTAGCCTTTTAATTGTTCAACTTAATAAGTACGGATGCGTTTATACTTAGACTAACACATGGCACTAAAAACTTTTTAGGTCTATTCTACCTTGTCTAGGTGGGGGTTCTAGGATAGCTATCGTTGTACTAACATCAAAAACAAGTAAATACACGAAGCAAAAGATTTAATGCCCGACGTCATCATCAAATGCATCAAGTATGGACATACCCGACCATTTGTATTTCATGTTCTTAAAGAAACAATGCCCAAGTGAATACTTCTTTTTAGGGTAAGACCCCCCCACCCCCACACCTCTTCAATGTAATGAGCTCTGCATAAGGGAAAGAATGTGAAACTTTTCTCCTCATATCATTGAATGTAAGGCTTTTTTTCAGGTATGCTAGTGTCACTTCACTGCCCTTTTCATCTAAATTTTGAACAAAGAGCCTATGTCCACAGCAAAATAAATGTATCCTTGATCTAGAACACCATAGTTCATTGCAAGTTTACTAGAAAATTCTAATGGTATTACAAATTAAAATATCATTTGCATAACATTGGACAGCTTTTGGCCTGCTGGTTTTGCTGCACTAGGCCTGCTGGTTTTGCTGCATAGTGCAGAGTTTTTGATTTTGGAAGGAAAAAAATACAAGAACTTTTGAAGAAAAGTACAACTCTTTCCGAAAAGTTAAGATGGATTGTACTCCCTTCATCACAAATTATTTGTCGTGATTTCTTAAAGTCGTTTTCTCAAATTATTTGTCATTTTAGAGGTTCAAGAGAAAATTGATTTTCATTTTATCCTTGGTAGTAATTGTTGTTGAAGACTACAAACACCTCACTAGAGTAAATATTTGATGAAGAGAGATCTTACGACATAAATGAGGGTAAAATGGTCAAAAAACCCTCCCTTATTAATGTTTTCTTAAGGGGTGTGAAAGAGAAGCGCGACAGGAAATTTGAGACAAAGGGAGTATGCTTTTGTTTCATTTCATTAGTTGACATGTAAGGTTCTCTGTAAGTATGAGAACCATTCAGGTTTCTCTCATTTTGTAATTATGCTTTTGCACTGCCTTGGTGCTTTTTACTTAAGACTAACAGCTCTAAATTTTGAACAGTCATAGATTATACTACAAGACTCAAGAACAATATGGTCTTGTTAGATACAGAATTGGAGAATTCAGGATTTCAAGCTTCTGGAGGACAAGGAACTGTTTACAAAATCTCGTTATTGGGCGGAAATGCTTGGGAGCTGGACAACGGTGATTATGCCTTTAAAATATCAAACAACAGTGACTCAACTATTTCCCTCGTGGTAGTGTAATAGCTTGTTTACATCTTTCAGCAATTAGTTGTATCTTTCAATGACTAGAATTATCAAAGTAGCTAAAAATATTCTTGTGCAGGGTGAAGCATATGCTTTGCAACACCTGCCATATGAAAACATCTGTACAATCGTGGGTATGGGTAAAGTATCAGTCAACAATGAAGTGGGGCATTTGAACGTTTTAAAATGGATTTCAGGCGGAGACCTGAGAAGTAGAATGGAAACTTTGGGTTGGACCCAAGTCAAAAAAGTAGCAAAGGGAATCGCTTATGCGCTACATTTGGTACACAGAACATTGAGTTATTGTGTGGTCGATCTTAAACCTCCTAATATTATGTTGGACGAGGTCATGACTCTATAATTCTTACACAAGAAATATGTACTATGTATTTCTATGTAATTAACATGTTTGTCTACATTATTTTTTTTGGCAGAATGATAATATAATACTCTGTGATTTTGGATTATGTCGCAATTCTGGAGAAGATGTGGGGGGTTTCACAGGGACATCACTTTACAATGATTCTAGTGCAAGTATGAACTAAACCCTTTTTTTTCTTTTCATAACCTTCAAATCTCTGGTGCAATCAAATGCTTAAATTTAAATGACAATAATGTTTTATCATAGAATTCTGAATGGTGATTAAACAGTTACTATTTGAGCATATTTATATTAAATATGGTGGACAAGATTATATAGCATCCCATATCAATTGGGGGTTGCGGTTGGGATCCACAGTCAAATTTCTATGTAGGTGGAACAGAGAGTGTGGGATGAATATATTGTAAACCCTGTAAAATGAAGAATCTTCAATGAGTGCTATGCTACAATTGTGTGGTCAGGGAAAAAACTTATAATACTAAGGGTGTGTTCGGTATGGAGGAAAATGCATTTTTTAGGAAAACAAGTTGCTTCTTACCTATTTTTTGTGTTCAGTACGCAATTAAAAAGTAATATCCTAAAAGCGTTTCTATATATCTAACATAAAACAATGAGAATGGGTAGGAATAAAGTGATGCGGGCAGGGGGGTTGTGGTGGTTGGGGCGTGGGTTGGGGTATGACGGGGTAGATGGAGTAGGGGTAAGGTTGGGTAGGGTGGGGGTAGGCGGGGTGGTGAATATAGGTGGGGTGTGGTAGAACAAAAATTTTAATTTTTTTTAAAAAATTGGTAGTGGGGTGGGGATAAGGTGGGGATGGGTGGTGGTACAAAAAAAAAATTAAAAAAAATTGGGGGGTGGGTTGAGGGTAGGGGTAGAAAAAAATATTTTTTGTTAAAAAAAATTGGGGAGGGGTGGGGGTTGGTTGGTGGGATGACGGGGTGGGGTGGGGTGGGGTGGTAGTTTTGAGAGTAGGAGGAGACAAGCGACTTGTTTCCCTACTTTCATTAAGGAAGCCATTTTCCTTATTTCAAGGAGCTTGTTTTCCTAAAGAAAATACTTTCCAAAATTTTTAACCAAATGAACATGAGAAAATAGGAAAACATTTTTTTTGGCTAATTAGGATATTATTTAATTAAAAACATTTTTGTTTTGGCTAATTAGGATATTATTTAATTAAATATTTTTTTTGGCTAATTAGGATATTATTTAATAAAACTAGACAGTCATTACAGTAGAGTGGATAATACTAAGATTTTCCAGCTTGGCTAAATTGTGGGATGTTGTTTATTATTCCCTGAGTGAGGACAAGTAGTTTGTTCCCTTCTATGTTTAATGGGGTTATCAGATGATGTTGCATCTAGACTATTAGGGAGAGTCCGAGAGATTTGAAGGTGTTAGGAGAGGGGGTCAAGAATTGGGGGATCATCGCAAATGATTGAAGATCTTTTCCGTGAGATTTTGCTTGTGTGGTATTGGTTGGGAGAAAACTCTGTTGTTCTATATGTACAACCCCATTCTTGTATGCAAAGGGAACAGACACATCCACCTGGCCAGAAGGAGGTGCCAAGTGTTCTATGGGGCTACTCGAGTTGGGCATGATCAAAGTTTTGTTAACGGTAGTTAAGTCATTAGGGGTAGTAGATTTTTTTGAATTAGTAGTAACAGCTGGTGAGCTATTAAAATTAGTAGTAGGTGTGATGTCCACGTTACTAACACGTGGCACATCAGGGGTGAGGACCAGCTTTCGAATTATCGAAGGAGGTTGAGAGGGGTCATGGATCCCTTTCTCCATCTCATCGCTGGAATTGGCAGAGACCATCTTTGGCTCTTCACCAAGCGTGTCCAAGTGAGCAAATTTATTGTTCACCTGTAAAGCGGGATTCAGAGGATTGGTGTAATTTCCCCTAGCTGCAGACATAGAAGGAGGAAGATCGATGTAAATTTTTTGTTTGAAATTAACTTTTTGGGTAGAGATATACTTACCTGATTTTGCATTAAAAATCTTTGCATTGATACCTGTAACTGTAGAGGGTGTTACTTTCTTTGGACTCGCTCTCCTGGAGATCTTATTGGTTGGGAATGGAACTGTTATCCATTCTTCAATTTGAGTTCCTGTGCCTTTCAATCCTTGCTCTACCACTTCTTTCCTGTTCGATGCTACTGTACAGTTGACTTGGGTGTGACCTATCCTACCACATCTTTTACAAAGTTGTTCCCTTCCTTCATACATGATTAATTGTTTATGAGACCCAATGTAGACGTGAGATTTCACAGGCATATCCAATGGAACTTCTACGCAAAAAGGGGCATATCTCCCTCGTAGAGTGGAAGTAGTGCATGCATCAACTTTGAGTAATCTTCCTAAGGAGTTCCCAATTATTTTAAGGATAATACTATCATAAAACTCAGTAGATAATTGGGGTATTTTACCGACACAGTAGAGACTGTTTGTGAAGCTTGGCTAGACACAAAGTTTGGAACCCATCTCTGTATAGAGAGATAATATCCATTAATGAACCACGGACCTAGTTCTAAAACCTTATTTAAGTTTTCCTTTTTGTTGAACTTGACAATGAAGTAATCAAAACCTAAATCAGTTAAAGGAATTTTTTCCGTAGGTTTCCATAGACTCTCAATTTTCTCCTTCAAATATTGATGTAACATTCTTCTCCCCAGAACTTTGATATTTAATGAGTATTTCCATGGTGAGTACATCCTGTTCTTATCTTGATCTGTAAGCTCAATTTTATTAAATTGACTTACCGTAGCATCTTCAGGGTAGGTCACCATATCATTGGCTAGATTGGGAGATTTACTCTCATCCACTCCTTCCATATAGGTATCCATGTTTTCATTCAACACCACCTCATTTGTGAGAACACTATCTCTGTAAGATAATGTAGCTGCTGGGTTTGTTGCGATAGTTGGCAAATCCGGTGACTCTGGTGGTATTGCTATGGCAGTCTCCATAGTGGAATCTTGATTCTCCATCGTTTGCTGATAAAAACAAGAAACTCTTTTCAGTGAGAAGGCAGAGTAAATATTTTTAGAGAGACGGTTTTATATAGTATAATATTTGATAAATAGGAAAACATTTGTAGACATCAATCCTATTACTTGGATTTATGGTATATCTGAACTCCAAAAGTAATAGCTATAAAGAGACTAAAGCTTATAGTGTCAACCAATGTGGGACTTTAACACCCCTTCTATGTTAGAACTGGAAATTTGGAGCACTTGTAACAAAGTATTGGGGGGGCAGCCTACAATGGATAACTCAGTATCAGGGATAGTGGTGGTTCTGACTCCATGCATGCTCTCTTAGATATACAGTCCTTTTGCAAGATGTTTTATCTTATAGCTTGAATGAGAGATTTGCCACAGGGAAAAAACTTATAATACTAAATGTTTGTGTTTCCTTCCTCTGTAGACAATAACGTGTATGCCCCTCATGAATTGAACAGTTTAAGAACACTGATGATGTCCATATCGATCTATTATGCGCCTATGCATCTAGCATTGGATAGATCTCATACAATAACTGCCCTAGCTTGTCTAATTAGTATAAAGATGTTGGTTTATGGTTGTCACAAAAATACTTAATTATCTTTTCCTCGCTAATATTATTTTCTTTTTTCTCCTTTTGCTTTCCTTAGAGGCATCCAATGAGCGTGATGTCTTTGGGTATGGAGTGATATTATTTGAACTGCTTACGGATCAAGCTGCTCTCGGGGATCAATTTGTGATGAATCTGAATGGCGCCCTTTTCGGAAGAGGAATAGATGACTATCTTGACCAAGGGAGAGATCTTGGGACATTCATCAAGACGCATCTACTGGAACAGGCCGGATCTGAAGGAGACATAATCAACCAACTATTGACTATTGCAGCAAGGTGTGTTAATATGAAACAAATAGAACAGAAATTCATACGTCCCTCTGCTTTAGAGATTTTAGAGTCATTTCGGGAGTTGGGTATTTGATTTTTAGTTCTTTTTTCACCTATAATGTAGGGAACATCATTTATGTCAAGAAAACTATAATGTTGAACAGCATACATCATTAGATTGGGATCATTACAGATCGTGTAGAAAAATTATGAAAGTTAATCATGTGGTTGAAAATATTTTTTTGTTAAGATTCATAAGGAACTTGTATATATGATGATTCCCTCAATGTGCATCAGCACTCTCAGATGAGAAAGCTTAAAAAAGCAAGCGAAAATCACTAATAGCATGTTTGGATGAGCTTATAGTTTTTGGCTTAGATAGAGGAATGTTCGAGACCAAGACCAAGTGAAGTGCACCAAAGATGAGGAATGCCCGAGACCTGAACCAAGTAAAAAGTAGGGGTGGGTGTTCGATTCTTCGGTATTCGTATTTTAAACTATAGTTCGGTTCTTCAATTTTCGATTTTTTGTTAGTGTGTACCAAAAATCAAACCAAATTAGTTCGGTTCGATCTGGGTCTTTTTCAAGTCTTGGTACGGTTCTTTCAATTCAATTTTTTGGGTATGAGCTTCATCAATGGACTATTTTTTTTTACTAATAAAACGAACTACTTTTTAAATTCCATTTGCACAGTTTTTAATTCGATTTAAATTATTTATTATAAGTAACACAACAACAACAACAACATACCCAGTATATTTCCACACAGTGGGGTCTGGGGAGGGTAGAGTGTACGCAATCCATACCACTACCTCAGAAGTGAAACAGAGAGACTGTTTCCTATAGACTCTCGGCTCAAAGCAAAAACAGTTTATAAACTCACATAGTATAAGAACAAAAAACAATAGGTAACACCAAAACAACATATAGTAACAGAAACAAGACTATCACCAAATAATAATACAGTCGATCAACTCAGATACCAAGAACAAGACACTACAAGCATAGCACTATGACTACTAGCACGAACCACAAAACAAACTCCTACCTACTAGCATGGACGCATTCCTTCCTACTAACCTTGTACTCTAATTCGCGTTCTCCACACCTTCCTATTTATAATAAGTAACAAAATATCGAAATTATTGGTCTAAGAGGAAAGCCAAATTTTTGAATTAATACCTTTCGTTGTTTTCTCTATCCTAAAGTAATAAGGGAAACGGAAATTCAATAAGTTAGTGATCTTGTTGATATTTCCAAAAACAATGTAAAGGTCTAACTCTACCAGCGTCATCATTAAGAATTTTAAAATGCAATTGACAAGGGAAAAAAAAAGATACAGATCTTAATTATTGTTTAGATTGCATAAACTCATTAAAATAAGTGGATTGAATTGTTCCATGTCAGAGTCCGGCATCAAAAGGGCAAGAATTTCAACACAATATATAGGAACGGACATCTCTAAAAACAAATATCAAAAGGGACAGTTCGCTCAATTATGGGCGAATTGTGCAATGTTCATTACTGACATTCATTTTTGCCGTTAACCAAAAAAAAATTTAAGAAAATGTTGGGCCCTCCTTTTCTAGGTCCTATAGTTTAGTTCAACATACCTTCTCACAAGTAGATAAAGAATGGATATGAACCAATAAAGTAACACTTTGTTTTATGAATAAATTATGGATAGAAGAGTAAAAAATTTAAAGTGACCAAGTTATTTGTAAAATTATTGTCCACTTATTGAATTAAAATAGAATTAATTACAATATTCCCATTTTACCCTTGCAATTTTAATATTTCTTGAAAGTGAAAACAAGTTATTTGTAAAATTACAAAAAAAAAAAAATCTTAAGGGTGAATTAGTAAAACTATCCTTTGTATTTATGATTTCTTAAAGAGCATGTAAAAGGGAAAGTAGACAACTATTATGGGACGAAGGGACAACTATTTCACTTTAAATTTTTTACTGTTCTATCTGTAATCTATTCATAAAAAAAAAAAGTGTTACTTTGTTGGTTCATATCCATTCTTTATGTACTTGTGAGAAGATATTGAACTAATATATATAGGACATAGAAAAGGAGGGCCTAATAAAAGAATGAGTTTTGTGAATATATGACACCTGACCTAATTTAACTCCAAAAGCTAGCTCATAGGGTGAGGATTATCCAAGTTCATAGAAGGAAACTAATTGCTCATTCCTTTTTCGATGTGGGACTCTTAACAGGTTTCACCAGGCACTAGGCGAACCCCCTGAATATTTTTTTTAAAATTTTTTTGATTAACAGCAAAAACAAATGTTGCATAGTTCACCTATAATTGAGCAAACTGTTCCTTTTGGTATGAGCTTTTAGAAAGTGTCAATTTTGATACATTATGTTGAAATTCTTGCCCTTTTGGCGCCGAACTCTTCCATGTCACCATTTTAAAAGGAAAAGGGAAATAAATTCTTGCAAAAAAAGAAGGATATATTGCTCCTTGTGGTAGGTACTTAATTTGGTTGGTGACATGAGCAGCTTAATACCTAGAAGATCAAAGTTGTTTTCACTGTAACGTTCAAAGCAAAAAAAATTCTTATGTTTTATTAGAAAAAAACGAATTGCAAAAACAATTTGTAATTCTGTCTAGTTGAGCATGGGTTTGTAGTAATTTTACTTTTCTGAACTTATGTTATAGAATTTTGGCTAAACCAAAGAATCGATACTCTAAAATCGAGAATCGAATCAAATATTGAAGTTTTAGAGAAAAAAAATTAAAATTGAATTAGTTAAGTTCAATTTTCGATATTTATGCCCACCCCTAGTGAAAAACATCAAAAATAAGAAAGACAGTATTGGTGAAGAAAGCCCACACTAGACGGAGATGGCATACATTCTTGAATGGAAGGGAACAAGAATAGTGATGGGTGAGTTAGAGCACTCTGAGAGTCGTCAAGCTTTTGGGTATTGTAGGGACATTAAGTTTAAGGAGGTTAAGAAGGCTATTCAAAAGATGAGGAAAATTGGGCTAGACGAGATCCCGATGGATTTTTAAAAAAGCGCAAACAAGACAAGTATGGAGTGGCTAAGTGGGTTGTTTAATATCATCTTTAGAACGACAAAATGCTCGAAGAATGGAGATGGAGTACTATCATCTCGTTGTACAAGGGAAATATCCATAGCCCTTCTGGGGTAACTCTAGCTTGGGTCAAAAGAAACAAATAGTACTTGCTATACATAACACAATCGAGGAGGATCGCAAGACACAGATCTCTACTCTCGATCTCTTTTACTATAATTTCTAATAGTACACCTGAAATCATAGAAGCAAGTACAGGACTATCAGGCAACCTTGCAAATTTATATGAAATTGAAGTTGAAAAAGAATATTTGAAAGTTAAATTGCGTTCGGAGTAATAAAGTTAATTCAAGTACCTTAAGATTCAAGAGTATAAGGAGTTTGTAGCAGGTCATAAGGTGACCAGAGGCTATCTAACGGACAAGGGCGGTTCGCGTCGAGTCGAGCCCAAGGTTTCCCCTTTCCACTCCAATGCAACAGGCTAACCGGACCAGGGTGCAAATCCCTGCAGAGTCCATGGAAATTATCTCCACCAAGACCATGTTGGTTCCAGCTGTGATCCACTGGAGCTATATTTCCAGCAAAAACAAGAAGAAAAGGCGGTAATGAACCCAATTCATAAATCCTCATTCTCTTCTGCAGCTCCATCCACTCCACAATCTTAGTAGTATAATCTCCTGCTCTCCATCTCTCAAGATCAATAACCATCACCCCAGTGTTAAAATAACAAGGCTTTCGTTTTCGGTTCGCGAAAGTTAAAGAAAGAGAAGGATTAGACCAAAAAGTGGGCGTGAAGTAAGTAGTGAAATTGGCATTGCAGTATTCAGGCGCTGCTAGAACAGAGTCCCCTGTAAGAGGCGTTGCTGCTAATTTTGCAATGTCGTCTACTAGAACAAGGTCCGAATCGAGATAAACGACCTTTATAAGGTGTTGAGGAAGTAGATCAGCAAGATAATTACGAGCGTAATTTAAAGGACAATCTAAAGCAGAGCGGATCGAAGTCGAATTAGTCCTGCCACGGCTGCAATATCTTGGATTGGATAAATTGTGAAATGAAGATAAGGGAATGATTTCGTAATAGTGAGGTTCAAGTGTGCTGTTTCAACAGAGGAAGAAGCAACAAAGTGGAAGATAACGTTTTCTGGGCAAGAAGAATGTTGAAGTACTGAAAGAATAGCAGCCATGGATCCCCGAAGATAAGCTATATCAAGGGTCATAGCAACATGTACTGCATTTTCCGAAGAATTAATGGCAGAACAACTAGGGGAATTGTAGAACTGTGGCGCTTCCTTAAAATGGAGATTGGAATTAGTCGCGGTGCTCGCAGTAGTACTAACATTTTGTGTCAATAAAGAGGAGATGAACAACAATAGCGAAAGCAGGGTCCTGCCCCTGGATCCCCCAAGTTTCGACATAATGGAGCAGGGAGACAAATTGAAAAATATGGCACACAAATTTCCTGATATATACTAGTAGTATCCAGAATTGCAACAACTATAGGAACCACACTATGAAAGTTTGGGAGAGAGGGATGGAGATAAGGGCGGGGAGGGGTGTCTATTGCTGAGGGAAATCGATTACAGAAGTCACCATCCATCTCGTAAGGAGATTCATGGAGCAATATAGGGAGAGGACGTGGTACCTACATATGGTATTCATTGACCTAGAAAAAATATACGATAAAGTTCAAAGTGGGTTCTTTGGAGATGTTTAGAAGTTAAAGTTTACATTAAAATAATTAAAGACATGTATGAAGGAGCCAATAACCGGGTAAGGACAGTGTGAAGCTATTAATCACTCCCCGATCTTGGTGGGATTGCACAACCACCACTACAAATCATCTCCACCATCACAAGCGATGGTATATAAATGTTTTTCTTGTCAAATATGATTTTGTCTTATTAAAATAATATTTTCTTTTAACTAATTAATTTTTTATTTGAATTGTATATCTATTTTGTTTACTAATAAATAAATTATGCACATTCAGATGTTGAAAACAAACCATCTTAATCATCCAGTGCTCAGATCTAGAGACAGCATCTTAATCATTCAGATGTGCATTTAGATTCAGACGTCTCAATCTTAATGAAAATAAATGAGGTCAAAATGTATCACTAAGACTTAAAGGTAAGTTTTATAGAGTGGTTGTTGGACCAACTCTGTTGTATGGGGCCGCGGGTTGGCCGGTCAAAAACTTGCACATCCTGAAGACGAGAGTAGCGAAGATGAAGATGTTGATATAGATGTGTGGACATACAAGGAGATATATGATTAGGAACGAAGACATTCGGGACAAGGTGTGAGTGACCCCCGTGGTGGACAAGATAAGGGAAGCAAGGTTGAGAAGGTTTGGGCATGTGAAAAGGAAATGCACAAATGCCCCTGCAAGGAGGTGTGAGAGGTCGGCTATGATGAAGATGGGGAGAGGAAGAGGTAGGCCGAAAAAGTATTAGAGAGACGTGATTAGACATGATATGATACACCTTCTACTCACGAAGACATGATTCTAAATAGGAGGAAATAGAGGTTGAGAATTATGGTAAAAGGTTAATATAGGTAGTTAAGCGTTACCTAAGTCTTATGCAGAAATTGCAATAATGTTTAGTTCTCCCATATTAATATTATTATTATTATTATTATTATTTGCCTATTATCTTTCTTCGATTTGTATTATTAATTGTTATCTCATTTGCTTTATTGTATTCGAAAACCACCTCTTTATTTTTACAATACAAGGATAATCGGGCGAGATATGTGTACACATGATTTTTTTTAGATCTCACCTATGAAATTACACTATATATATTGTTATTGTTATTGAGCTTTTCACGTTGCTACTTATATAACTTATAAATATGTCCACACTGACATAATTACCGAAAATGTTCAGGCCTTAAACCAATTAAGCTCCACCTTTTTTCTGGTCATCTTTTTCCCTCTTAATCTCCTCTTCATATTCCTGGTGGACATTTAGCCGCGGAAACCAAAAATTATTGACTTTATTTTAAAAAAAATTGGAGTTGTGTTTAGTTATACTTTTTTATTGTACTTTTAAAAATTATGATCTATATTCACAATTTCTAAAAACTAGTAAAATTATCCAACTTGGCTAATTTATCTGAAACATAAAATTAAATCTTCTCTAGAAAAAAGTAATATCATAGATATCACACAATGTTACATATTAGTTCTCATAAACAAGCTATTACATACAAAGATTTTTCCACTTTATTTAGAATTTTTGAATTTGGAGTTGAAAATTGAATTGTGTTTGGTTATAATTTTGACAAATAATATTACTATTATTTTTTTATGATTGTGGTGTCCAGACTAGCTTTCATACACCTCGACTAAATCCACGGGATACATGCGCCACCTCCCAATAATATTTGATTATGAATGTAATTTTTCTTTTTCGAAATTCCCTAAAAAAAATTATCTTGGTGTTTTTTCATGACCAAATAATAGATTTTCAAAAAAAAAAAAAAAAAAAAAAATCTCATGATCAAGTGGTTTTTCTGGCTTCTAACAATCTAATCACCAAAAGCTTTTGACTTTCAAATTAATATTAGCACGCATATCAAAATTGAACAGATCTGCCGTTCTAATTAATGCCTTTCAAATCTGTCAGATCTATTGTTAGAACTTCACCAAAAGGTTTTCACTTTCAATCCAAGCAATTGATATATAGGAAAAGAATAGATTTGCGTACTGAATTCTATGACCTCGCTAAATAATCAGCCAGCCACACAATTCCATAGTAACAGAAGAGGAAATAACCACACAAATTTAAGAAACAACAACAGCAGATATATCTTAGATCAAAATCATACCTTCATAGGTATGACCGCCGCAGCTAGGGAAAAAAAAGAGGAGAGATATCCAGGTATAGATCTAATCTCCTGCAAAAGAAGTCTGACCAACTTGAAGAAGAAAGTACATACATCCAATAATAGAAAAATTCACGTGTGTGTGGCCCACACAAAGTACGCTGATGTAATTGTAATACCTAACCTTTAACTCTTTGCTTTTTTGCCAATTTGTGAGGTGACAAAATTAGCCATAAAATCATAACTTTGTCTATTCCAATTAATAGCTTATTTGACCAAGGTTTTTAGGTGTTTCACCAAGTTTTTGAGAGAAAATAAATATTATTTTTTAAAAGCTAAAAAAATGATTTTTCCCTAAAAATATTTTTTTTAAAAACACTTGAAATCACTTTTAAAAAGTTTGGCTAAACACTAATTGCTGATCGAAAAATATTTTTTAAATTTATTGGTCAAACACAAATTGTTTCTAACCAAAAATACTTTTTTTAAAAGATTTTAAAAAAAAACACTTTTTAAAATAAGCTAATTTAGAAGTTTGGCCAAACAGGTTATAAGTTTAAATTGATTATTATGGTTAAAATAACTCAAAAAATATATTTTTTAAATTCAATGTATTAGTGTATATATAATCGTAAAAAAAATTAATAATTTCATAAGGTATTAAAAAATTATAATAAAAAAATAAATATAGTAATAGAAAATTTACTAAGTCAATATGGTGAGAACTGGTGTAATGTAACATACTGAAGAGGAGATTTGAGCATGAAATTAAAGAGTTCTGCAAAGGACTCTGAGGGGTTGTTTGGTTGGGAACAAGTCATTCAGGGATTAGTTATCCCATCATGTATATGTGATAACTTATTTTATCATTGTGGTATAAATGATGGGATAACTTATTCCGAACTAACTAATATCTTTTATCAAACGCAAGATAAAATAATCCCGCATTTCATCCCTGGGACTATTATACCTTACACCTCACACCAAACAACCCCTCGGAAACTACTGATAGCCAGCTTCTAGCTATCAAACCCGAGGTGATGAGAAATTGTCCCATCCTGGATAGAAATCAACTTGATAATGCCAGTAATAAATGCAGTTTTCATCAAGAAAAACAAAAAAAACTTGGTCAATGATTTAAGAAGAGATTACAACAGCTGTTATTAGCTTCGCTGATCAAGGAATACTCTACTCCCTTATAAATTGTACTTTTGTGACCTTTATTCCAAAAGTTCAGTATCCACTATTAGTGAAGCAGTTTAGATGTATATCATATTGCAATGTGTTTTATAAGATCATATCTAAGATTCTTGTGAAAAAGAATGCAAAGTTGTCATGAAGGACAAAGCGATGGATAACATCAATTTTTTAGAAAAATTGTATATTAAAAAAATCCACAAAAGCAACGGACAAAAGAGGTCATGTCCGTCGCTTTTCTGGAAAAAAAATCAGATGCAAAAATTATCCCACCTGTCAACATTAAAAATAATACAATATGCAACTCTCAAGCAGCACTAATTGCTGCCAAAACAACCACAAACAATTACAACATCAACAACACACTAAATATCATTTAAAAACATAACTAATCACATAAAAAAAATCCACCAAACAAAAACTAAGTATTTCAAAAGTTCAAAAATATGCACAAAATGTCAAAACAACCTTACAAGCTAGAAGACTGACAATCGAAGTTGAAGTTAACGGGTGCACGTGCAACACTGCACCTCCACTTTTATACGTGGGTTAGCTCTTGCCGTCGGTTCAAGTAAAATATATCAAAAAATAAGTATATAAAATAAATATAATAGCACAATCAAGTTAAAAACAATAAAAAATTGAATCGTAGTAGTGATTAGCTCAAGTAAAGCCTAAAACAACATTTAAATAATTAGCTACACATAATCAATCTCTAAATGTAATAAAAAAAATCAAAATCCATAAAATATAATAAGTGATTTGTGAAATCAAAACCAACAACATATAAACAAGGCAGTGGACATTGCTATAAGAAAAATCATACTTTTAACATTTGTATTTTGCCATGTCACTCCAACAATATTATCAAGTCAAATCATATTGTCATGACATTATTTTTAGACTAGATGATTATACCACCATCACAAGAAATATTGTGAGATGAATGGGATTCTTGTACTCTTGATTAGTGTTGACACTGTTGGAAATCTGAGCTTGAGCTCTATGAAGACGAAGACGAAGCAAGTGCAGGAGAAATGATTTCAGATTCTTTCAGCCACTATTGAACTGAGTCGGTGTATAATGTGGCCCAAAGTCCACATTCAGATTGGGTTACGTTTAACCCAAGATAACAGTTCAGCCCAATACAAAAATAAATGTGCATCAGTTTTGCTTTCAGATTATTTTTATTTGTACATTTAATGTCTATTAAGAATAGTCTACAATGAGTTGTATTTGTACCACACTAGGGTACATGTAAGTATCTATTTGTGTATTCATACTAGGAGTCTAATAGAGAGCCGTAGAAGTGTAGAGCAGCTCAAACTGAGCGTATATAAATATACCTGTATCATACAAGTTGTAACACAATATTGAGATAAGCAATACAAAGGAAAATTTAGCTCAAAGTCCTTCTCTTCTTTCATGTTACTTCTTTCATGTTATCAGAGCAGTGCGTCTGATTATCACTTTTTTACGCTTATTCTCTTCCTTTTTTTTTCTGACTTCTTGAAACCAACTATTCATCATCATGGTTGCGACAACAACTGAAGGTGACAATTCTAAGAAAGTTTAGGAGCTTTCTTCGAAGATGGTTGAGTCCAATCATCCCTATTTTCTCACCTCTTCAGATTCTCCTGCCATGAATCTAATCAATATCAATTTCGATGGAACAACTTATGGGAACTGGAGAAGGGGTGTACTGATATCACTTTCTGCAAAAAAATAAATTGGGATTCATTAATGGTAAATGTAAGAGGCCAGGGGAAGACACACCTTCGTTTGAACAATGGAGGAGGTGTAATGACATGGTGTTGGCCTGGCTTCTGAACTCTCTTAATAAGGAGATAGCAGAGTCTTTGATTTACTCTCAGACAACGGAACATCTTTGGAATGAACTGCAGCAGAGGTATGGACAAAATGATGGTACCAAGATGTTCAAATTGCACAGAGAGCTGAACAACATCACTCAAGGAGCAAATGATGTTGCTGGATACTTCAACAGACTCAAGAAAATATGGGACCAATCAAAAGTAATTAACACTTTTATGATATCCAGTTGTGACTGTGTTTGTGGTGCAAATGCACACAACGTCACGATGAATGAAGATCAACAATTAATTCAGTTCCTTAGGGGACTGAATGAAAACTATTATGGAATAAGGGGAAATATCCTCATGATGAAGCCACTTCCTACTACAGCACATGCATACTCGATTGTATTGCATGAAGAGACACAAAGAGGTGTACACTCTGGACATCAGGTTAATGTTAACACTGACTCTATTGCTTTTAATGCTAATCAACAGAGGTGGAACAGTAATAGGGGAAACGGTGAATACAAAGGAAATAATTAGAACTTTAATCAATATTCCAACACTGATATGAAAAGAAACAATAGTTTTTGTGCTTATTGTAAGAAACAGGGTCATACAAAAGACAAATGCTACAAACTAGTTGGATATCCACAATCCTTCAAATTTAATAAATCAAAAAGAGTCTATGGAAGTGGACAAGCAAACACAGGTATACTTGAAGAAGGAAATGTCACACAAGGTGCTGGAAATAACGTACATGTAGGGGTGAGTTCACAAAGTTTCACAAATGATCAATGTGAGAGGCTAATCCAGATGTTGCAGTCTGTGCAAGTAGGAAACACCACTACTTCAGTTTCTGAGACCAACGCCAATGCCAATTGTGTGGGTAAATGCTCGATCTCTGACATTTTTGACTGTTGCTTTACTAATCTTGGTTCCAACCTCTGGATAATAGATTCAGGGGCTTCACAACATATGACTCATGACAAAAATCTCCTGCACAATATCAAATAATTAGACCATCTAGTGTTAGTAAAACGGACCGTAGTTTATTCTATGGGTCGTAGTTCTAACTCATGGAACTCAACCTGTGGGATGCCCTGTATTCCCAGTAATCACGAGTCAAACAACGACTCATCGTTTGAATGATGAGTCCGTCCTGTTGACTCGTGGAATTGATTCAGAGGATTGATATTTCCCAAGTCCCCTTCAGGAACTACAAGTCAAGTCTACAACTCGTCATTTGAACGACGAGCCGTAGTCTTGAGTCGTGGTTTGACCGATGTCAACTGAGCCCCTCCAGTCTACGACTCCAAATGACAGCCCATGATTCATTCTACGGGTCCGTCCTGTTGACCAGTAGAAATGAATCCGCAATATGATTTTCCAGCCTGAGTTCTACGATTGTAAACCACGACCCGTCGTCCATTTGATGACTCGTAGATGGAGTCGTGATCCCTGACTTCGTCTGATTTTCCAGTTTTTTTCTAATTATTTCTCAGGGGCATTTTGGTCATTTCCCACCCTTCTAACTATTAAGTGATGTCGTTTTGACTATTTTTAGTATTCTAAGTCTACCTTAAGCTCCTCATTCTTCACTCAAAAGAGAAAGTCCCTCTCAAGCTCAAGTCTCCAAGCTTCAAGTTCAAGCCTCCTAGTTCTTTTCCATTGTAGTGGGTAATCTTCATCTAAGGTATGTGGGTTAGGAGAGAAATGGAACCAATGGTGGATTAGGAGAGATAATCGAGTATGCTGCATCACAAATATAGTCAGAAAGATAAGAAGGAACATTATGCTGTCTGGCAAACTTGCGTGGGACATCTACTGGACTCGACCCCATCTTGGATAGTTTAATATTATCTGACAAAGTAGAATCAGGTAAGTTCATGTTTGTGTCATTCGGTAATGTTTCAGAACTATTATCCACATCCTGTTGAGGAGTAAAAATGGGTGAACTTTCATGTTTGGAAAAAATAGCGAGAAACAAACTGGACATAGGAGTAGTCTGTGAGAATGGAAAGATTGACTCAGAAAACTTGAAATCTCTTGATACAATCACTTGATTTGTTTGAATATTAAGAACTTTATATCCTTTTTGAGTAAAAAGATATCCTAAAAATACTCCTTCCAAAGCTCTAGGCATTAATTTGTCCCTATTTCCTGTTAATGTAGAAACAAAACATAAACATCCAAAAGGTTTGAGATGAGAATAATTTGATGATTTTCTAAATAACACTTGATATGGAGATACATTGTTCAGAACCTTAGATGGAAATCTATTAATCAAGTATGTAGCGGTTAGAAGACAGTCTCCCCAAAACTTCTTTGGTAGATGTGGTTGATAGATGGTACGGATCAAAGTCATGTTACAATGTCGATTCCTACGAGTAATGATCATGTAATGATGCAAGTGACACGCACAGGAGTTAAACAAATGAACATGACAAACTGTGAAATGCAGACCAAGTTTAAAAGTTAGAATGTTTGAGCACCTGACATTGTTGTGGCATCGATTATTCATCAAAAGCTCATACAAAAATTAGCCTCGCTGCTTGCTTTATCACCTTTGTCATCGTACACTTCTAAACTTCTTTATATCAAGGGATGAGGAATAACAAAACCTAGTGTAATCCAACGACTGGGATCTGGAGAGAGTAGAATGTAAGCAGACCTTACCCTATTTTTATAAGGTAGGGAGGTTGTTTCCGATAGATCCTCGGCTCAAAAGAGGAGTATTCAAAAGCATGGTTGCAACATGCTATAAAGTTCAACCATTATGATGTGAATAACAACCTGAATTATACATATGTTCAATAGCACATACTCAAACATAATTCATAACAAGTAATATATTAAATCAAGTAGTTGAAAAGGAGCTTTTGTTTTAACTCTTAGGTTGGTGCAAATTACATACTAATGTCAATTAAAGCAAAGTCCTTCTCAATCTACTGGAATTTCAACTTCCATCTTCAGACCAGAGCTGCCAAGAATCTGCAAAGATAGTAACTTTGTCAAATATCATTCAACCAAACCAAGGAAATTCAGAAACTAATACGTTTTAAATCTTAATGCAGGAGCGGAAAGCCACTTGACTGCAAGGAAAGGAAACATCGTTTTTCAATTATTACTTGCTGGGGCGGAGCGTCGGCGAACGGGGCTCCCAGGCCGGGACGTCTGGCATAATAATTTAGAAAAGGCCGTAGCTAAAAGGGTTCCCTTTTTTACTTGATTGAGACTGGGAGTACTCAGGGCATCAGAGGTCTTAGGAATCCCATCCCTAACGAGCTAGAAGTGGAACAAGCGCTCTTAGACTTTTGCTTGGGAAGAAGTATAGAGCACTTCAGTTGGTTGTTGACCAACGGAAAGCATGGGAGAGAAAAAGATGGACGAAGACAACAAAAAGGGGACACTTCCCTATACTAAGTGACATCAAAGCACTCTTTAAGCGAATTCGAAAGCAACAGATTGAACCAGACAAGACAGAAGGTTCACCCTTCACCTAGTTCTCAGGCATGCCACCTTTTGAGGCACTCTATGGATGCAAAAGCAGGACTCCCCTATGCGATGTCTTCTTCTTTACTGAGGGAGTAGGTACGGCGCACAGCCGCACACTACTTTTGAATGGGTTACCTTAGGCATTACTAAATAATCCACTATGTCCGGAATCCCAAGTTGAAAGTAGTTCTACTTTACTTTTGTAACCCAACGATAAGATGATCTGATGACACGGATCAAAGTCACGTTACAACATAGATTCCGACGAGTAATGATCATGTAATGATGCAAGTGACACACGCAGGAGTTAAACAAATGAACATGACAAACTGTGAAATGCAGACCAAGTTTAAAAGTTAGAATGTTTGAGCACCTGACATTGTTGTGACATCTATTATTCATCAAAAGCTCATACAAAATTTAGCCTCGCTGCTAGCTTTATCACCTCTGTAATCGTACTTCTAAACTTCTTTTTATTGAGGGATGAGGAACTATATTATTCTGCATTCCTTAAACCTATGTAGTGTCATGTAGGTGGCGTGCTAAAATTAGGACCATACATTGGGATTCTTTTCCCCTCATTGCTAGCTAGTCGGGATGATATCTCTTTTCTCCTTCGTCACTCAACCATCAAAATATGGTATATAACCAACATTATCTTTTCCGGATATTACTTAAAACAATACTGAACTACCTATCGATTCATTTTTTGGCATTGTCCGACACTGACGAGCATCTCATAGGCGTTCATTCATGATACTCTGCTAGAATCTGCAACGCTTAAATAGGCCCAAGGCATTGATGTGAGGTATAAGTTATAGCGGACCAGTGTGAACCTTCTTGCTCTATACTGAACCAATGTCTGCATTCTCCTTAACTAACAGAAACTCCAAATTTCGAAGCTTTAAAACAAAGATTTACTTTTTCAGTCTCCATACAAGTTTGTTTTGACAGCAAGTGGAATTAACTTATTAGAATTTTTCATATATACTTGCCTATAGGCCCTTCTATAGTGAACTAGTGCCTAACCTCACGCTACCCACTTCTTGCCCTAAGAAACAAGTAGGAAAAGGTAAATTCAAGAACCAACACTCTAATCAAGAAAGTACGCTCTCGATTTTCTCTATGGCGCTAATGACCAACAGATGGAACAGAGAAATTATGGTATGTCGTGACCATTTACTAGAAAGACAAAATTTGTAACCCGTAGTTTTAGTCATCCAAAAGTCTTTCAACTCCTAAACTAATGGAGTATGTAAACAATTTTCGATGTTAAACTTTTTGTGATATTATGACTCGTGAATTTGGCATGGGCTCTCTTTTCTAGGTGATTGTAGAGATATGGCAGTTTGATCGAGGAGTACTTCGAGACTGCCAACAGTTATTGCCAAAACATGATGAGAAGAAAAGCTATAAGGATGTCTAGAAAAGTTAAGCAGCACGGGAAAAAGGGTGTGTGTAACTACGTATGCAGTTTTCAGTACATAAAACCAAACATCACAGGATTTATCATTGGGTATGAATTTCAGCAATTCTCAAGTTTATTTTGTGATTTCGGGATGATACTTCCATTTGGTCTCCCGAAATTAAAGGAAGCATTTGCAATCCCTTCAAGTCTGCTTTGTTTTGACAGTAGATATGAAAATGTTTTAATCTTATTCAAACATTCACGAAATTTCAAATGCAACTCACTACACAAAGCCTTAGAAGTTTATTAAGTAGTTTTTTCTTTTCATTAGGTACCAAGCAGGATGATTACCAACTTGCTGCTTGACATTTCTCCGTATCCACTTTCCTATTATTAGCTTCAACATGGAAAGTAAAAGAACGGAAGATCCATCCAGACTGGCAGCAAGGAGGAGGAAATTCCTACACTGCTACATGTAACTTTCCAATTGTCAAAACATATCAAGCTTCCCGGCCATAACAATAAAACAGTTAACGCGAAGTTTGTCCAAATCTTTTGTTTGATATAACATTGGGCCTTGTCTAAATTTATATGACACCTTTTATACAAATGCATTAATGCATATATCATATCATATCCTCAGAAGGAGAGATTTTAACAAGAGGCAAGAGCAATTGGCATGCCTAGAGAACCGCTAATTAATCTGTCAAAGATGCATCAGAAACTTGCAAGAAGAAACAGACAGCGTGAATGTCAAATGTCCAATATTTACCTTCAGAAAGTCAGATTGGACAAGTGAAGAATCCTTGCTGTATCCTGCTTCCTCAAGAACACGTGTCAAAACTTGCTGCATAGACGGAAAGAAAAATGGAGTCAAACACAAGGTCACATTTCTTTTTCAGGTAACTTTATAGAAGGTGGCTTCTTTAGTGATTCACCATCAATATGTTCTCATTCACAACTTGTTAACTTAACAAACACATGAATTGTCCCAAAAAAAAAAGATCATACCTATAACTTAATCCAAACCACAATGGATTATCTCCCGAGTACACCTATATTAACTACAAAGTTTTCACTGAAAACAAAAAAAAACAGATTTCGAATAGACAAGGCTAATGATCTTTCATTGAATTATTTTCATTTTGTTTAACATGGAATTTTCTAGACTGTTTTAGTCTTGAGCCGAGGGTCTATCGGAAACACCCTCTCTACCTCACCTCTGAGGTAGAGGTAAGGTCTACGTACACGACCTCCCCAGACCCCACTTTGTGGTATTACACTGGGTATGTTGTTGTTGTTTAACATGGAAACTAGATATGCAATATAACTAAGCTGATCGGCTGCTTGGATCAGTATTTATATATATACCTAAAGCAACTTATAAAACTGAGAATAGCAGTTATTCTTTTCTCAAACACTGATAACATGTTGACAAACTACGCTACTCTATTCGCTATATTTGAAATTTTCTTCTCAGCTTCTTTTAAAAATTGACATTTCCTGCTAAACACTTACTATTCTTTAAGGGGTCATTTGGTTGGGAATAAGTTATCCCGGGATAATTAATCCTGGGATTAGTTATCCCACCATGTATATGGGATAACTTATCCCATCACTATGGTATAAATGGTGGGACAAATAATCCCGGGACTAACTAATACCTCCAACCAAACGCAGGATAAAATAATCATGCATTCTATCCGGGACTATTATACCTTTTACCTCACACCAAACAACCCCTAAGTCTTCAATTAAGCACTTCCTATGGCAAGAAATGAAAAGAGCGAAGTAGAGTAGCTTGATCTGGATTCTCTTCCTTCTTACATGATGTCAGTATTCCCTGCTTCAGCCAGTGTGACAAAAAGAATAGATGTCATAAGGAGAAACTTCCTATGGCAAGGCAGTGAAGACAAGAAGTACCATTTGGTTAAATGGGAGGAATTGTTAGTGAGTAAGAGAGGGGGTGGCTTAAATATCAGGGATCTGAACATCCAAAACAAGAGCTTGATGATGAAGTGGTTATGGAAGTTTGCATCCCCAGAAGAAGCTCTATGGAAGGAAGTGATTAGAACAAAGTATGATATGCAGGACAGATGGATGACAGAGGAGGTGATTAGGCCTTACAACTGCAGTGTATGGAGATCCATCAGGAACCTATGGCAGTTAGTCACTAGCAGATCAAGATGCAAAGTGGGAAATGGTGAGAAGGTGGCTTTTTGGAAGGACACATGGTGTGGTCAAGGACCACTGAGGCAGGCCTTTCCGGAATTATATAATCTATGCCAACTTCAGGATGCTTCGGTGGTGGAGCTATGGACAGGACAACGGTGGAATCTCCATCTAACAGGAGAAGGGGATAGCTTGGAACGGAAGGTGGACAGCTGAGGTGTCTTCACTGTCAGGTCAGCTTAACCTAATAAGTAAAGAACTACAGGAGATAGAGTGGCCATGGAGAATGATTTGGAAGAGTAAAATACCTTATAAGGTGAACTACTTTACTTGGCTACTGTCAAAGAAAGCAGTCCTTACACATGAGAATCTAAACAAGAGGAAATTTATTCTCTGTTCTAGATGTTATCTATGTGAAGAACAGATTGAGACAGTCAACCATCTCTTTTTGCACTGCAAATGGACAGATCAACTGTGGCAGATGTTCATATACAAGAGAAGGATCAAATGGGTGAAACCAGGGGGAGAGAAAGATTTATTAAGGAGATGGAACAGAGATGGCAATGCAGTGAAGGAGGAGGAGAGATGGAAGATGGTCCCACCTTGCATCTAGTGGACAATATGGAATGAGAGGAATCAGAGATGTTTTGAAGGCAAGAAGAGTAATATAATCAAGATAGATTGCTTAGGCCTTTATTATTTTTGGTGTAAACAAGTAGTAATAGGAAACACAGAAAATGTTTTTAATGTTATTGACTAGCTGTAACTAGAACTCCTAGGATTCTGTAAAGCATCAGTTTTTGTGAAGGGGGACTACACTAGTTTGATGTAGTATACATGTGGATATATAGAAGTAAAGTTCACCATGGTCAAAAAAAAAAAAAAATTGCTAATCTTTTTGCTAGGTTGATGGAGAATGTGTTAACAAAACAAAACATGAAATAAGAACTAAGAAATGTATAAGGTCCCCAAGTTTGTACTGATAAAAAAAAGTTGCCCCCAAGTTTAGTGTTAGCGTTTTTTACATTATTTTTTATAGAAAAGTGGCGTTCCGACTAACTTGCACACACCTCGACTAATCCATGGTACCAAAATATGTATCAGATAACTCGTTACAAGGCTTAGACAGATTAGAAGAAACCAACTAACTATTTTGCCTTTGCTAGGTTTGAACCCAAGTATTCATGGTTCATTCCAGTATCATTGACCGGTGGGCCACACCTTCTTGCACTGAGGTCCGAGACTTAAGACAAACATTGAAAGCAAAGGAAACTATAAAAAAGTGGAAGAATGATTTTAACTTGTACATGTTTTTAAGGGAATTCTCTATGCCTTGTTTTCAAAAGAGTGATTAACAAAATCCAAGTAAAATATAGTTATGCATTCTTCCCGGGATGCGATTCCTTTATCGTTTCAGATGTGTTAAAAGGTGATATGGACACACAGAGAAGAAAAAGAGAAATCCCTTTGTTCTTTTGTAGGCCTAGGCATTGAACATGCTCTAATCTGCAGTTGCTGGTCAACTTTAGGTTATTTATCAGGAGCATTTTCCACCAAATTTACCCCAGAACGATACGGGCATAACACTTTCGCCCTTTTCTGTAAGAATTTTTGGATTTTCACTTTTTTAAAGATTCTGTTAGCTGAATTTGAAAATAAGGGCAAATGTGATTCTCAAAGAAAATATAAGGGCAAATGTGTGCCGCTTTTGTAACAGAGAGGACACGAATGATCCCAACTATTAACGGAGGGCAAAAGTGTCCCTAGGCGTATAGTACAGGGGCAATTTTGTCCCTTTTCCGTTGAATTAGTATCGCAGAATATATGAGTTAATTTGAAGACTTGGAGGAGCTTCTGTCATTACTATACTGCATTATTACATGCAATGCTAGCATAGGGGATTACTCCTATGTACTTCTATGGTGGGATTTCTAGACTACTTTTCTTCTCTTACTCTATTGATTTACAGACAGAACAACTAAAAGCCTTTTCTTTCTGCGATTCTTGGAATCATTAACCTTACAACAACTAGAAGCCCGTAACGGTTTCCAATGTCTCTGTCAGTATCAAGTCCTATAGATCTCCGTTTTACTGTAGTGCAACTATAGGCTAGTTGAAAGCTCTCTACATTAGAAGGTTACAAGGTAATCAAGAACAATCCAGAGATTGAATGCCTTGACGTCAAGCAAGATTCTAAGAAACTCTACCTATTTCCCCATCAATTTTCAGTTCTCAGTTAAGCATCAGAATGGAAAATTTAAGAAAAAAGATCATAAAGCACAATCTTTGGATATAAATGGTCCAGTCAAATACTACCTCTCTTTGAACCTCAGATATAAATGGTCCAGTCAAATCTTGCAAGACCTCCAGCATATCATTGAATGTCACCTTTCCGTTCCCATCAGAATCATAAACCCTAAAAATAACTGGAAAATAAGAAAGAATGACAGCATATAAGTAACAATTAAACAGAAGAAAGTAAAGTTGAGCTCAAAGGGAGATTGGATTTACGCATTTCAAAGAGAAATCAATGGCATAAAATGAAAAATGCCCTTACATTCAACCTTTTGTTGCAAGCTGGCATGAGCACTAAATGCTGATAAGAATGCCACAAATTCTTTGAAATTTAACCCATCTATCATCCTTAATAGCCTCTGCATTAAGAAAAAAGATGAATAAATTACCCCTTACTGGAACAAAGTTTTTTTGTGGCAGAATTTACCAAAATGCATTTATGACATGTCAATGCTGGCATTGACCAAGAACTCAAAGAAGCGATATATTAAAAGAGGCATACAATGAAAAAGTTACTACATTTGCGCCGAACCAGCAGTTAAGAGAAGAGAAAGAGAGAAAGCGAGTCGGAAACTTCTAACTTCACTCCTCGACATCCTAAAGAAATAAATTCTCATCAATGCCCAATGAGAACAGAAAAGGAGGAGAAATTAGGTAACGGTTAACCTGCTAGCTTAACCTCTCTGTTGATGAATCAATGTACCTTTTTTAATCTCTATTTCCTTTCCCGATAAAACCCCTCTCTTTACCAACATACCTCTGTCTCTTCAGCGTGAAACCTATGTTTTCTTAGAATTATCTTCCCATGCTCCTTTACGTCTCTAATTTGGGCACAGCTGAACATCAACCAGGTCTCATGTTGTTATCATTCACAGATTGGATCATCTTTCGATTCTACTTACTTCAAACACTTCAAACTTATAACAGATAGTCTCACGAATTTCCGTTAATAAAACTTTCATATCTGAACGATTGAAACTTTGTTCAGTTTACTAGAGGGGTATGATTCTTTCAGACACGAAAGACACCCCCATAAGCACCAATAAGCACAATAATACCATAGAAACTATTCCCTCATTATTATATCCTTGATGGGAGGACAACCAGTCGCAGAACAACATTTGTCCAAGGAGAGTCAACTGACACCCCTTTTCGGAAAATTATACCTTGTAAATAGGTCAATTTTTTATGTATATACATTATATGTTGAATTCCCTTGGCTTCTTCATATGTTTACTTCCTTATACTTTGGACTAAGTTGCTCGTACTATTCAAAAATACCGCCAAATGCATGTCAGATCCTCCAAAAGTAGTGCATTTTTGGAGGACCCGACAGTGGCGCGGCTGGCACGGCAACTTTTTTTGGAGAGTCCAAACAACAAATTTTTGGATACACTTGGTGAAAATCCTGACTTCGTCTTTGAGAACAACCATTTCAAAGTAAAAGCAAAAGAACTAGTCCATGATTTTTACAGCATTCTGGTTGCATTTGCATGCTTCAATTCACAAAACTATACGAACAAAATCCTGCAAACAGTATTTACATAACCAATTTTCTTCAAAAAAGAAAGTGACTTTCTGAGATAATATATATTCGTTAAGTGACCATATGAGAAATCAAACCACGGAAAATTAGATCTGGCGTCGCACAACTATGAGGAAATTAATATAAAAACACACATTTTTATCATGTAATTATCACACAAACAATCAAACCTGAGAGAGGGGATTGACAGCAAATTCAGGCACTGAAAGAAACTCTTCTCCAGAGATAAATCCACACCCATTTCTGTCCAGTTGACAAAACCTCTGGTACAATGAAAGAATCTCCTGCTGTGAAACTAAAACCCCAAAACAAAAAGTAACAAACTTTAGTAAAAAAAAATAGCCTTTTAAACATTGATATAAAAAACCCACATAACCCCAAAACAGAAAAGTTACAAACTTTAGTTAAAGAGATACCCTTTTAAACATTGATATAGGGTGTTTGGTCATGAAAATTTCACTTTTTCCCGAAAACACGTTTGGCCATAAAATTCCGAAATTCAACTTGAAGTTGAAATCCAGAATTTTCAAGAAATTGCAAAACAACAAAAAGTAGTTTTCATTTTTTTCACTTCAAATTACTCAAAAAAGTTCAAAAACAACTACAATTTATATTCATGGCCAAACACAACTCCATTTTTCAAATATCATTTTTCACTTTGAAAACAAAAACAATTTTTTTTCAAATTTCACAATGAAACATGGTCAAATGCCCACATAAAAAACCCCACATAACCCCAAAAGAAAAAGTTACAAACTTTAGTGAAATACCCTTCTAAAGATTGATATAAAAACTCCACGTAACCTCAAAACAAAAAAGTTACAAACTTTAGTGAAAAATACCCTTTTAAACATTGATATAAAAAACCCACACAAACCCCAAAACAAAAAGCTACAAACTTTAGTAAAAAGTACCCTTTCAAACATTGATATATATATGTATATATGAATTTGTACAGACAGAAATATACATACACGTGCGGTTGCAGTGTTCTTGAACTTCTTCAATGTCATATTGCCCATTGTTAATGAAGGAAAGTGAAATCTATGGTGAACAAGAAACTAATGAAATGGGGGGTTTAAACATATCAATAAGGGGTCATTTTGTACGCGGAATAAGGTGGATATCACATGGTTAAGTTTGGTACTAAACTTATACCATGTTTGGTAGATGTTATAAATTTATCCCTGGACTAATTTATACCATCAATCAAATATTGTATAACTCTAATACCAAACTTAGTCTCGAGATATCCCATCTCATCCCATCCAACATGAAATTATTTAATACCACCTCCCATATGGTATAAAATAGTCCTTAAATCATAACCTCAAGACTATAATCCTGAGACAATTTAGTCCACATACCAAACGAACCCCAGAAAACCCCAAAACAAAAAGTTACAAACTTTAGTAAAAATCTACCCTTCACATAACCCCAAGATAAAAAGTTACAAACTTTAGTAAAAAAAAACCCTTTTAAAGATTGATATATATATGTATAAATGAATTTGTACAGACAGAAAATATACATACATGTGTGATTGCAGTGTTCTTGAACTTCTTCAATGTCATATTGAGTCAGCAAGGAAGAAGCATTGCCCATTGCTAATGGAGGAAAGTGAAATCTATGGTGAACAAGAAACTAACGAAATGGGGGTTTTGAACTTTGGGAATTTGGTGAGCTGAAAAATGTAAATGAGCATTTTTGCATTGGTTTCTACAACTTTTTCCCAAACCAACAAGCTTGTTGTGGGGAGTGTTAAGTACTCCTTCATCTTTAAATCTTTAATCAGGGGACTCGAGTTCGAGTTTTTGGGTACATAATAGCCTTTGTTAGGGAGCGCTTTACCCCATGTAGAACTTTCTGACTCGAATTCGAATATAATCAGACTCCAATATAAATATCGAACACCGGGAGAAACTAAAAAAAAACTTTTTCCCAAGTAATTCTGTCAAAGGCAGAGTGCATTTATTTTGGGGAAAAGGGGTAAGTATATCCATTAATTTTGCAGAGAAAAAATTTAAAATAGTTATGCATGTATATCTTTGTCGTCTGATAAATAGTACATATATAACATAGTCCTTTAATAAATAGTGTGTGTTTACTCTTTTTGTGAGTAGATTCAATTTTAAAATAACTTTTTTTTTAATTTCAAAAATATCATATGACTTTAATAAATTATCTTACACGTTTTTTTTTTACTTCTTCATATTCGACCCACCTTTTATTCAGACCTTATTCAAATTCATTTATAACCAAGTAGAAAAGGGATTGAGGTTTTTTTCCTTATTTGGGTATTTATAACTAAGTAGAAAAGGGATTGAGGTTTTTTTCCTTATTTGGGTTGGGTCTGGAAGAGTAAAAGAATGGGTGAAGTAATTTTTTTAAAGTCACGTGATATTTTTTAAATTAAAAAATTCATTTTAAGATTTTTTTAAATTCAGTAAATATATATTTGTTGACGAAAAGGGTGCATATGCTCCATTTGTTAGACACTGAGTATATTTGTATCATTTCTTTTTTAGTAAAAAGTATATCAGCTCTAAATCGCAAAGCTGAGGGATATATTTGTTCCTTTGTTATTATTTTGGGTGGTCATAACTCATATATTGCACAAAGCTCCCCCGAAGTTTACCATAGTTACAAAGACTAATTAATAGAGTCCACTTTAAAATTATCACTCATTTATTACATTAGTTGGTCATTTGGCCATATGTCCTTTGTCCCTTCTTCTTTCTTCTTTTCTTCTTCTCTTTCATTAATAATTTTTTCTCCAAATTAAACCTTCAGAATGAATTCCTCAAGATCCGATGAAAAATATACTTATTTCTTGAATGGTACACTTATAAAAGTTAAGATAATCACAATTAAGGATAGCAATAACACTAATCATTATCATTATAAATATGATAAAGATCATAATGATAGCTTAAAGATTTAGCTAATTAACTCGAAAGAGAATAAGCAGCACAAAAGAAGAAAAAAGAGACAAAAGTTGGATGTCTACAATAGTTAAGCTTAAAGATTTAGAACATTTTTTTCTCTACAGAGCTCCATCATCACAAGACTTGAGTCTTTTTCAAAACACTAGTATTAAAGGTGTTACGACGATATACGAGAGAATTCCACACTACTAGCACCTTAGAATTCAGTTTATACAAAAAGTAAAAGCAGCTAATCCAAGAGGGTAGGGTAGCGCTTATTCTGTTCTGCCTCGTTATCATCTCTTTTTCGTTTCTCCCCCCTCGATCTCATCGCTTTCAAGGCATCTAAGACATCCTTCATTGCTGGCCTTTTATCTGGATTAGAATCCATGCAGAGGAACGCCAGAAGTGTGATATCAAATGCAGTTGAATGATCAACTTCTCCGAAGCATTCATGAACCAAATATCTTTTACCACGTATAGCCTCATCTATGACTGATCTTTCCACACAATGAGGACCATTAACGAAAGTAAACTTCTTTTTGGCTATCAGCTCCAGCAGTAGAACACCAAATATAAAAATATCAGATTTCATGGTCCTCTCACCTGTGTATCCATCCACAAAATATAAGAACGTACACAACTGTATCGATAAATTCTGTAAAAAAAGTAATATGCCGTATAAAGTACAACAAATATATATGATGAAAATTATCTACAAGGGGAAAGCTTAAGAGTCATAATTTTTAATTCAGACTTGTTTTCATTAGATCTTTTCTGTTTCAGCCAAAAACATAAAAATACGAGGACTTCAATACTCTGGGAAGAGCTAGTGAACCACTTGTTTTTACACTGCCCTGTGGCAGTAGACATTTGGTCCATGTATTTTGCAGTTTTTGGCATAAGCTGGTCAACACCACCTATCCCGAAAGATGCAGTTGAAAGTTGGAGCTCGTGGAAAGTGAATACATCACATCCATCAAGAAAATCTGGCAAATGGTACCAGCATGTATATTTGGAGTATATGGATGGAGAGACACAACAGATGTTTTGATTGGACTTCAACTCCTAATTGCTCTTTGAAATCTAAAAGTCTGATGAACCGTTTTAGTTGGAGCGATCTTTCCCCGAATGATGATGTAAATTCCCTTTTAGATTTCATTAGCACCCTCCCTCTCAATGGCCTAATAGCCTTGATCCCAGATCTTAGTTGTTTTTATGCAGTAACTGGAGTTATCACCTATTTTACTTTGTAACTTTGCTTGCATCTTCTTGATGTCTTTTAATACAATCCTTACATCATCCAAAAAAAAAAAAAAGCAACAAGAAAAATGCGAATAAAGGGGAAAAGGTGGCGGGTTTTAATTGATGAAACCTAGATCATCTCAAACAAACAGTGTTGCATCATTCAATATAGAGACGATGATAAGAAAAACTTTAATCATAGCATGAAAAGAACAGAGATGTTGAGGTCTGAGCAAACATGCCTTTTACTATCTCTGGCGCTCGAGGTTGATCAAGAATGCTTATATCTACCATCACAAAATTTGTTACGTACCCAAAGTCAAATACTTTTATGTTTACTTCCTGCACGCCAGACCAATTTAATAACGTGTAAAAATCTTCAGTTTTTTTTTTAATCAGGTAAACGTATTTCAAAAACAGCGCTAAGACAATCTTTAGATATCTAAAGTATATATAAAGTCAAGACGACGATAAGTGTTCAAACTCACCTCATCTATCATAATGCATGAAGCAGTAACACAGCCAAGTGCAATCTTCTTCTCATGCAAACATGAGAAGAGATCTGCAAGTTGAGTTGCCACTTTCATCCGCTCATCCCACCCAAAGTCATCTGCAAACGAGAAGAAGAAACATAAAGAATGTGCAAAAAAGCACACAAACGTCGGACTGAACAGTCATTCAACATAATACACAAGGTAATAAGTACCAGCCAGAAGCACATCCGACAACACTCTGGCGAATTTTCCATCAAAGACAACTGCAAGCCTCGTATCAATACAGTACCTATACAACTTCACCAAATTTGGATGCGTATTTACTCTTTCATCTGTGAATAACTCGATCTCATCCTACAAAAGAACCTTTGACATCATTTAACCAAAAAAAATACATATATAGACAAGAGACCAAATTCAGACCTATCTCGCAAACGTACACAAAATTTATTTAGACATTTAGCACCGTCAGGTCTTATAGGACAGAGAAAATCCCATGTCTTTACAACGGCTGGTCGTTCTTCAGATCCTTCAACAATGGTGCCATGGAACAGTCTTCCGGAAACAGTGTGTTGAATTACTTCAGGAGTCTTGTTGAACTTAGTAATCCCGTCCAACTCGGAGTAGCTGCAATGCTTCACCTTACCAACTATCATTGGCCCAATGGAGAAGTCGAAGCTGCATTTTGGCAACCAGAGAAGAACACTCAGCGAAGAAATAATAAATATCGTGGATGTCTAGCTTGCGAAATGGGACATCTCTAGGTCATGGAGAAATCTGGAGCAGGTCCATTTAATCCCAATCAAAAGGTACCAAGGTCTTCGGGACTTGAACCAGTTGTGCTTTAATGGTTTAGTGAGAAAAAGATGCAAACAAAAAAAGGAAAAAAAAATGATGCAAGAAAAATAACTATAACTATAAATATAATGGGTATGGAAGAGGAATTAATAGAAGTGTAACTTAGTGAAATAGAAGTCAAGTCAATCAAATTCATTGGTTTTTTTAACTTGATGTCTGTTTGAAGAATCTGATTCAGATGCAAAGATGCAGTTACAAGTTCCTAATTTAATATTAGTGACTGGTTTTCTAATACTACTAAAAGATCTAATTTTATATTCCCAATCACTAACACATTCATTGATAGTGGTTTCCTTAGTAATTTAGTTAGTATACCACTTTGCTAACAATAATTGCTTGCACAGAAGCATGATAAAAGCAAGAGTTTAGCCAGCACTGCAGCTAATTTCAGGACTTAAGGCAGCTCACGCAAAACTCAAACAACTTGATATTAAATAACCGACCTCTTCCTGGTAATAATCATATTTGAAAGAAGATGATACAAATACCCAAAATCCCACAGAGAGACAAATTGACATAAATACTAGAGATAGGTGTGGAAATGGTTAAGCGACAATTATAAAATATGTTGCTCAGACTCTCCAAAAATGTTGCTGCATCCTCCAAACATTACTTTTTCTTTTACCCCTAGAATTTGGGCATACATGGATCATGAACCTTGTAAAAATGCTCTCAGGCACTAATTTCGAGGTCAACTTTTAGAAGTTTGTCTTTTAGCCTATCACTAGCCTTTTTCCATTATTAGGGGGTGTTTCCCGGCAAGATGACCGGAGTTAATGCAGCAGGGGAAAACAGCATTTACTATAATGCTGGTTTTAAGTCATATGAGATCTCTAAATGCCATTCAGGTGCTGAAACATGGTACGAATGGATTGAACACAACAGGAATTTAATGAGGAGAGTTAAAGTAAGCCATAAAGGCTTGAAATGGTTGGTATCTGTATTTATTGAAGCATCAAAATCGCAGAGGAAGGAAGTCGGAAGATGGAAGATGAAGGACCACTTCACTGAGTTATTTTGTACTCTCAAGCACAATGACAACAGGAGATACATTAGCTTCATTGCAGTTCATGAACAGAACAAATCCATTATTATTACACCAGAGAGTCATTTCAGAGGAGGGTGGGCAAACATAGCCCACAAAATATCCAAGTTCATCTACACCTCGGGGGAGACACAACAGAACCGATTTGCTACTACAAGTCAAACCTCGGAATCATCCAAAGAGGCCTGCAACACCTATAGATGGACAATAGAGGCAATGAAAAAAGTTCAACTACAGGCAACCAGGAACAGTATCAAAATCATAGGAGACATGTCGACCTCCGACAAGGACCTGTTGAACAGATGTCTTGTAGCTAGATTTCAATCACCGATGCAAGAACTCCCAGCTTTGAATGAAGTCAGGAGGTGGGCTTGCAGTTCATGGAAAACAGATGGAGGAGTGAATGCTTTTGCGATGAATGATGGCCTATTCTTATTCGAGTTCCCCTCAAGAAGAATAGCAGAGCATGTTCTCAATGGAACTTGGATGTGGAAGAAGATGAAAGTGCAGCTTGAGTGGTGGAAGCCAACCACGGGCTGTTGGCCAGCAGAGGTCAACACAGACTGGGTACAGCCGATAAAGGGGAAATTTCAAATAAGTTTGCACGTGATGTGCATGTGAAAGGGAAAGGGCCTATGTGGGCTGTTCCAGTTACAGTTACAAAAATCTTGGACCAGATCACTATCCCAAAAAAGGGACAACTCACAGCAGGCAACTAAAAAAGCCCAGAAAGAGGACATTATGGAGTTAGAAATCCTGGCGAACATGTCCCAACTGAAGCTGGCTAACTACGCAACAGAAAATACACAATCGGAGAGTGAAAGAGCAGATTCACAATCAAATTCAATGGAGATGGCGTCGGAAATCCAGGAGAAGGAAGACGAAGGTGAAAATTTAGCCATACAAGTGAAAGAACAAGGGGAACTTGTGAGCCGAGCCGATGAAGAAGCAGTTCATTTGAGAATAAAGCTGCCAGTTGAGGGGAATGATCAGGAGGAGTACACCACTGAATGGATTCATGAATTCATCATCAAACTAAGCAAGGATTTTGGAGTGGATTTCAAGGGATGTGAAAGCAAAGTTAAGGAGTTGTTCAGGAAAATAGATGGCAGCAAACAACAGAGCAGTGACACTCAATTAACAGTAAAAAGAGGGGGTCATATGAGCTGAAAAGATTAGAAATTGATAACAAGTTATCGAGTTATGGGTCTAGAAGCAAGGGGGGATGTTTGCCTATCCAAGATCAATGAATTTGAAAATTATTTCTTGGGGTTTAAATTGTGGAAAAAAGAGGGGATTTGTTAGGAATATGATAAATCTTGGAAGACAGAGTATGCCTCCAAGAGACAAAGCTAAGGGGGGATATCACAACAATAGTAAAGGAGGTATGGGGGAATAGGTGGGTGAATTATGTGCAACTGGAAGCTAGCCGACCTGGAAGACATTCAGGAGCATAGAATCCTCCCGGAGGAGGAAATAGCTTCTAGAATGGCCTTAACCAATGAATTTGAAGAAATTGCTAGAAGAGAGGAAATAGCATGGAGGCAGAGGTCTAGAGCCACTTGGTTAAAAGGGGGGGACAAAAATACTCGTTTCTTTCACAAAACAGCTAATGCACACAGAAGGGACAACACAATTGATAGACTATCTGACAAGAAAGACATGTTGATATGGGAGAAAGATAGTCAAGGACAGTTCTCAGTAAAATATGTATATAAGGAGCTCAATACGACCACAAAACAGGAGACTAGTTGGCCATGGAGGATGATATGGAAACCTAAAATACCATACCAAGTCAACTGTTTTCTATGGTTTCTGAGTAAAAAAGCAGTCTTGACTCATGAAAATATGAACAAGAGGGGCTACCACATGCATTACCTTTTGAGGATCCAGCACGCACCCATCTAACATTTTTTGAAGAGTCCGAGCAACATAGGACTTATAAACACTAGACAGAAAATTTGGCATAAGCACAAAACCATAACCCTATATTCCATACCAATACTTGAAACTCGGGGACTCAATCAAATCACTCATCTGCAACTATATATCACCACAACGAAACAGGTGTGTGTAATAAAAAAAATCTGGGCACGGAATATAATTAAGGGTGTGTTTGGCACGAAGGAAAACATTTTCCAATTTTTCCATGTTCGTTTGGTCAAATATTTTGGAAAGGGAAAACAAAGCTCCTTAAGAATGAGCTCTCTAATAAAAGCAGGAAAAACAAGCTCTACTAGTGACATTCCATATTGATTGTGCCCTCCCCCGTATAATGCACCTCATCTCCTCCCTAGGAGCTTCCACCCCTTTTGCTCCCTTGGTGTTTTAAATTAAATACAAATACTTTTAGGATAATAACTTTTGTTTACCTACTGAACAAAAATCTAAACAACAATTATATCAATATAACCTAGAAAAAAAGTGAATTATTCAAACCTTTGGTAACGCTCGCATATGTCGTAGAAAAGGCTTAGCAATGTGTTGTTCGTACTATCGTCGTACCTAGGGTGGCGCCAATTGGGAGATTCGTCCTTGTTGAAAATTTGGTACTGATAAGGAGGCCATTTCCCCCATTCCTTCATTATCTTCCTCATCATCTCAATGCCGCCGCCGCTATTCTTCTCATCGTTACTCGTCATCTCTTCATCTCTCATCTCGACGTCCGTCTTCATCGTTTTCTAGGGCACATAAACCACAGATTAGAACGAAGTCTTTGTTCTTTTTAGGGACATGATATGATATGATCATCAAATAATATCAAGTTGAAATTTTTATAATTTGTGTAAAATATAATCTACTTTTTTATAATTTTTATAGTTATTAAACATTTACTTATTTATAAGATATAAGTAAAACAGGTTGCCTAACGTGTTTCAACAGAAGGAAAACAATAACTAAGAAGGACAATGATTTTTACGTGGAAAATCACCCGGCTCACAAAGGTGTAAAAACCACGACCTGTACCACTAAAGTATTTAACCTCAAACTTCACTAAGCAATGAGCCTCAACAAATTAGGTTACAATTCGATGACCAACAATGGAATTATAAACTCTAATTCCTAATAACACCAACCCCCAAGGTTTGTGTTTCCCCAATCTTCGAGTCAACCCCAACTTGAAGACAACAATCCTATTTCAGTTTATAACTCACTGAACTATGATTACAACTCAAGAATCAACTCCTAATACATCACGACTAAGATACCTTAGCTAGACTCTGTACTTAGGACCAGGTTCTTCTACGTGTTTCTTCAGTCACCTTCACTACACTTGCTAAAGTCAATCTCACAATTGTCTTTTCCTCTCTGTAAGTGCATCCTTGCTTAGTGTAGCAGCTCTGCTATTTAAGCATACTCCTCAAGGAGTTCTTCTTCAACTTGAACTCCATTCTCCCACTTGAACTCTACTTGCATAGACTTCTACTGCAGGTGAGACTCATTCTCGTACTCAATCTCATGCCTTTTGTCTTGTAGTTGCACTCAACTTCAACCTTATATTCACGTCTCTTTGTTGTCTTGATTTCATCATGCTTTTGTCCACGTGTAATTTCCCAATACTGACTTCTAGCATGCTGACATAGATTTCTCCATCCTTTGAGCTTTCACGACAGTCTTGAGAACATGCATTGATGGACCAGCTTTGCTTACCTGTTTCATGTCACTTTGTCAACTATCAAAACTCCATAGAACTCAACAAATTTCCCTTTTTTGATAATGACAAACTCCTTTGCCTTAAGTCCTATTACACACACAGCTAGAGTTTGAAACAAGTGAATGGAACATGTTAGCTTATGGGTTATAAAGATTGTAATGTTATTTTTGTTCTATATTGATGGTGGAATAACAATTTTGAAATAACTAATTGAGATAATTAATCTCATGATAACTTATTTTCTAATCAAACGAGCCATAAAGGTGTTAAATGAGCGGGTTGTGCTAAATTTGGGTGAATCAAAATAAGTTGTGTTAATAAATTAGCAGGTTATTGATTCACCTAAAAGCTACTTGGATTGAAATGGATTGGGGTGGAATGGGTTAAAATCTGAGTCATAATTCAACCCGCTTAATTTTTATTAAATTTTAATCGCTTTATTAAGTTTTTATTATGGCTTTATATATATAAAAAAAATGTATCTTAAAAGTATTTTAACAAGATTTCTCAAGAGTCAATTTAAGTTACATATCAACACAATCTTTAATGGATTGAGTTATTAAATAGGTGAGTCAATAACTCTCTCAAACTTGAACGGCCTGGACGTTGGTGGATTGGATTTAATTTTGTCACTCCTATTCTATGTATCTATGTAGAGGTGTACAAAATCGAACCGCAAACCGAACCAAACCGCAAAAAAAAAATGACTACTGATTTGATTTAACTTGGTTTGGTATCGAAAAAAAATCCGACTATAATTGGTTTGGTTTGGTTTTAACTAAAAAAAGTCAAACCGAACCGAACCAACCCGATATTACGTGTATATTATTTTTAAAAATATTTTATACATAAAAATATTTATTGTGATGTAATTTATAAACATTTCTTAAACTTTTTCATAGTTTTTATCTTTCAACATATTGTTTCAAATTTAAACTTAGCCTTTTTAAATGATTCAATAAGTTCCTATAAACCCATAGATATTAGTAACTCAAATAAAGCTCAAATCAATACTAATGCTAACAAAAAGTTATTCAATTCAACACTAGGAATGACAATCATATTTGATGTCTATTCTTTAGTTTTGATAAATACATAAACTAATTTTATTTTTCTATTTAATATTTAGTCATGTAGTTAATACTTATTAAACTTATCTTAGCATGACTTAATACTGTTAAATTATGATTATTTTTATTATGATCTATTAATATGCAATATTTATTCTATGTGATTTCATTTTTGTTTTGGTTGAATATTTTATTATCGTCACTCATTTATATTGTGTTATTTTAAAAAAAATACCTTAGATAGTTGTATCTTGCTAGGATTAAAGAAATATTTGAAGCACAAGTTAATTATATGTTTGTATGAAGACTTTACCGAAAAAATCTGAAAAACCCGAGGAAACCGAAATAACCCGAAAATACCTGAGGTTGAAAAAACCGACTTTTATTGGTTTGATTTGATTTATAAATTTAAAAACCCGACACTAATGGTTTGATTTGGTTTTTAAAAAATTCGAACCAACCCGATCCATGTACACCCCTATATCTATGTATGAAGTTGTGATCTACTATATAACCAACAAGGGTAATAGTAATGTGGTAAGAACTTTTTTATTTTTTAACTTGATATTTCGAATCAAACTTTGTTAATCGTGTTTATTAGGAATCATTTTATCCCACGGAAAAAATCCATTAGGACAGCATACCTAGTTATTTAAGAAGGGTTAAACGGCAAATGTGAAAGGATGGTTAGGCCAGCCGCCAGCCTTAGGTTTGTTTTAGGGGTGTGCAAAAACCGATTTAACTAATAAACCGAACCGATAAAAATATTATTGGTTTATCGGTATCGATTTATTGGGTTAATGATTTTTTAACGGTTTTGTAATTTTTTTATTGGACTATCGGTTCGGTTTTGATTTTAAGATTTTAGTTAATGATTAAACCGATAACCCAATAAGATTATATTAAGATTATATTTTTATCCATAATTATAATAGTGGCTTTAGATTTTAAATATATACCCTATTTTTTTTTTATATTTTATAATTATTGTCTTAATGTTGTTGTTTTCTTTCTAAATACGTTGGTTTAGTGGGGTTCTACCTATCAGTGTTGTTTTTCTTTTTGAGAGATTACTAGCATTGCTACTGCATTCAAGTTTGCTAGTTAACAAGAAAGAAAATAAGTTTGTTTTAGTAATAACATATTTAAATTTGTTTATACTTGTAATTTGTATAGACTTTTATACATGAAGATAGTGTATATATATAAATGAAAATAAGAGAAAGCAAAAAAAATTATAGAAGCATTTTCTTATTTATAAGATATAAGTAAAACAGGTTGCCTAACGTGTTTCAACAGAAGGAAAACAATAACTAAGAAGGACAATGATTTTTACGTGGAAAATCACCCGGCTCACAAAGGTGTAAAAACCACGACCTGTACCACTAAAGTATTTAACCTCAAACTTCACTAAGCAATGAGCCTCCACAAATTAGGTTACAATTCGATGACCAACAATGGAATTATAAATTCTAATTCCTAATAACACCAACCCTCCAAGGTTTGTGTTTCCCCAATCTTCGAGTCAACCCCAACTTGAAGACAACAATCCTATTTCAGTTTATAACTCACTAAACTATGATTACAACTCAAGAATCAACTCCTAATACATCACGACTAAGATACCTTAGCTAGACTCTGTACTTAGGACCAGCTGACCAGGTTTTTCTACGTGTTTCTTCAGTCACCTTCACTGCACTTGCTAAAGTCAATCTCACAATTGTCTTTTCCTCTTTGTAAGTGCATCCTTGCTTAGTGTAGCAGCTCTGCTATTTAAGCATACTCCTCAAGGAGTTCTTCTTCAACTTGAACTCCTTCTCCCACTTGAACTCTACTTGCATAGATTTCTACTTCAGGTGAGACTCATTCTCGTACTCAACCTCATGCCTTTTGTCTTGTAGTTGCACTCAACTTCAACCTCATATTCATATCTCTTTGTTGTCTTGATTTCATCATGCTTTTGTCCACGTGTAATTTCCCAATACTGACTTCTAGCATGCTGACATGGATTTCTCCATCCTTTGAGCTTTCACGACAGTCTTGAGAACATGCATTGATGGACCAGCTTTGCTTACTTGTTTCATGTCACTTTGTCAACTATCAAAACTCCATAGAACTCAACAAATTCCCTTTTTCTGATAATGACAAACTCCTTTGCCTTAAGTCCTATTACACACACAGCTAGAGTTTGAAATAAGTGAATGGAACAAGTTAACTTATGGGTTATAAACATTGCATCTACTAGTTTTCCCCGTTTTGGCATTATCGAAAAGCTGGTTCATAACACCAATGCGTAGCATTTCCTAGTCATACTTGATCATGGCCACTGGGGTTATCGTCAATACAAGCACAATATGAATATCATCAACATAGGCAGTCAGGAAGATATGCAGCATAAGAAAGAGACAAAGCATAGAAAAGAAGCATCCATTTCATTAGAATCATTAAAAGCATGGATACATTACACAAAATATGTTGTAATAAGGACAAAGCACCTAAGCACCTAAGCAACTAAGGCCTGGAGTAGGAACTGCAACAAGGAACCTAGATCCTAAGACGGAGGAGGAGAAGAGGAGGAGGGTGGGGTGGGCAAGAGCTGAGTAAGTCGACGAAAAGCATCAGCATTTTCAGACTTCTCACGAGAAAGCTCAGACTCAAGAGCTGCAACTCGTGCTTCCCATTCCAGTTTGTCAGCCATTCTAGCAGCCTGAACTTCCTCGAGCTCGGTGGTCTTGGCAGCCAAGGCATTTCGCAACTTTTGCAGAGGAGTATCTGCTCGCCTCATTGAAGCAGGTAGAGCTTGATGGTTCACACGACCTAACACATCCTTAGTTGTCTGAAAAGACCACACTTGCACAGGAACATCATAATCTTCAAACACCTCCACTAGCCAGAACCTATATGGCAACGCATGCCCCTTCTCATCCTTGATGAGCACCCTATGCATATGTTTGATGATCAAACTGGGGAGGTCAATTTTCACCTCAGTGTCAAGTAGCTCCATGAGAGTGAAGTCTAAGTAGCTTGCCTCCGTGCGTCTCTCCTTTCTGGGAGTGATGATTTTGTGCACAACATCAAAATAAAGTTTGTGGAGAGGAGACATCTCCCTTTTGAGGACCCTACGATGTTGGGTGAGGTTTGGTTTGCCAGCGAACTTTCGAGTAATTTCTAGTGCTGAGGCCATGTTTTCAAGGGGAGGCCACTCAAACTTCACATAGTGGTCCCAACCCCCAGAAGGAATCTTGAGAATTCCGGCTAGATCTTCAGCTCTCAATTGCAAATCCACACCCCTTACGGTGGTACAAAATAACACTCCCTTTTCAGAACCATTGGTATAAAACTCAATGACCTCTGGACGTCCAAACTTCCTTTGCACAGTTCCTTGACAAAACAAATCAATCCAGCCTTGAAAGTCTAGTTTGCTTAACAGGACTTCCATCTCAGGGCCACCAAAGCCAGTGACTACCCTTCCCCGTATGACCGATCTTTTCTGAAAGTGAAGAATGTGAAGCAATTTGGGATCGGTGACATCAGAGGTGTCCTGAGGCCTAGCTTCCTCCGCATCAGTAGACTCAGAATCAGAGTCACATGACTCAGATGAAGCAGGTTGAGAGACCTGTTTCAAGGGACGCGACGGAGGAGATGGTTTGGATTTAGATCTTTTGGTGGAGGTTTTGGGAGTAGGAGGAGTCCTGGAGGGATGAGAAGGTGGTTTAGAAAGTGTATGTTTCACAACTTTATTACGATGAATTTTGCTAAGGAGCAAGTCATCGTCAGAAGCAGTTGCTGGAGAGGAGGTGGCAGCAGTGGTAGAGCGCTTACGCTTGCTTGCTTGTAGAGCAGCGTGAAGAGTTTCTTCCTCCTAATGCTTTTTAGTACGAGTGTGTGGAGTCCTTCTTGGAGTAAGAGAAGGAGTAGGTGCATCTAGGTGTTCAGACGCAGGAATAGGAATAAGAGCACCAGACGCCTTTCTCAATCGAGATATGACTTATTTAGGAACAGTAGAGTGGATGGAGGGTCCGTCATTAGTAGCAGTTTGAAGAGAATGAGTACTTCTTGGAGGAGACATGGAATTGTAGAGGCCAAAGTTGTTAGTATTAAACCTATTTAGGAAGTCTTTCCATGGCTGAAAGTCAGACATCTTGAAGGTGGGGTTTCGAGAAATTGGAGGTGTGTTTGCAGGGGTGGCCACTTCAAAAACAACCATCTATAGGTATGGTGAGGAAGATGGTAGTGATGAGGAGGATGAAGCAGGTGAACTGGACGGGTCCATATTAGCCGATGTGAAAGGGTTTAGGTTTTTTTTTCCAGAAGAGGCGGGGTAGATGGAATGTGAGAGAAGAGAGAGAGAATGTGTGGGATATATATAGAGAAGTGAATGTGCCAATGGAGTGTGGAGAGGAGACGAAGAGTCGTCATTAAGTCCTGTTGGGAATGGGATTGACATGACAGGCGCAACTTTATATTAGCATAAAGACTCTTGGAGATTTTGGTGGTGGTAGTGTTTAAGTACGAGTGAGCGAGTGGGATAAGAACCAGGAGTGCTTATGTGGTCCAACCTTATTTTAGGCATATGAAGTGTTCAGAAGCCATACCTCGAAATGATCCCTAGTTTAGAATGACTGCTCCTTTTTCCTGATGCTCTCAACCTGCATATGCTCATGAGATGATATGTTAATGTAGTCATATTGAGGTATTGGGACACACAACCTAATGTGCAAGACTGAACAAGCTAACTAGATAAATAAAAGTATTGAAGAGATGCCATTAATTCTAGCCAATCATTGAGGGTAATTTATGCAATCTTAATCATCCCCAAGTCTAACCTATTCTTTTCAAAGTGCTCCCTACTCAAAGCCTTGGTAAATATAACAACAATTTGTTCCTCAGTGGGACAAAACATAATTGATATGAGACCCTTTTTCTACATTATCTCTGAGAAAATGGTGTCTTATGTCAATATCTTTAGTTCTTTTGTGTTGGACCGGATTTTTTGCAATGTTTATGACACTAGTATTGTCACAAAAGATTAGAACACAGCCAACATCAATACCAAAGTCCAATAGTTGTTGTTTTATCCAAAGAAGTTGGGCACAACATGAACCAACAGCTACATACTCAGCCTCAGCAGTGGAGAGTGCCACAGAGTTCTGCTTCTTAGTGGACCAGGAGATCAGACATGATCCAAGGAAGTGTGCCATACATGTGGTGCTTTTTCTATCCACCAAATATCCTGCATAATCAGCATCTGCATACCCCACAAGTGCAAAATTGCTTCCTTTTGGATACCGTAGTCCTATATCAGTGGTTCCCTTGAGATACCTCAAGATTCTTTTGACAGCTTTGATGTGAGATTCTTTTGGATTTGCTTGAAATCTTGTACGCAATCCCACACTAAAAGACTATATTAGGTCTACTAGCAGTAAGATACAAAAGGGACCCAATCATACCTCTATACAGTGTTGCATCCACAGATGGACCTATTTCATCCAAGTGTAGCTTTGTGGCAGTGGCAATTGGTGTGTCAATATCCTTTGCTTCCTCCATCTTGAACCTTTTGAGCAGCTCCTTCACATATTTCTGCTGATGAATCATAGTTCCATTTGGGGTTTGCTTGATTTGAAGTCCTAGAAAGATGTTGAGTTCCCCCATCATACTCATTTCAAACTCACCATTCATCAACTTTGCAAATTCTTGAGTCAGTTTCACATCAGTTGACCCAAAGATGATGTCATCAACATACACCTGTACAATCAGCAGATCTTTGCCATTATTTTTCAGAAACAAGGTGTTGTCAATTTTACCTCTAGTGTGCCCATTCTTCAAGAGAAACTTGGACAATCTTTCATACCAAGCCCTTGGGGCCTGTTTCAGTCCATATAATTCCTTGTCCAGCTTGTACACATGATTTGGAAATTTCGTGCTCTCAAATCCAGGTGGTTGCTTCACATATACCTCCTCCTTGAGATTTCCATTCAGAAAAGCACTCTTCACATCCATTTGGTACAAGGTAAATTCCATAAAAGCAGCAAAAGCAACAAGTAACCTGATTGCCTCAAGTCTATCAACTGGAGCAAATGTTTCATCAAAGTCAATTCCCTCATGTTGGTTGTATCCTTGGACCACTAGCCTTGCCTTGTTCCTTGTAACTGTTCCATCTTCATCAAGCTTGTTCCTGTACACCCATTTTGTGTCAATTATAGTTCTATTATTAGGTGGAGGAACCAGGTACCACACCTTGCTTCTTTCAAATTGGTTGAGTTCATCTTGCATAGCTAATATCCAGTCCTCATCAAGCAGTTCTTCTTTTACCTTTTTTGGTTCAATCATTAATAAAAAATCTTCAAAATCACACATGTTCTTAAGACCTGATCTGGTAGTGATTCCAGGAGCTAGGTCTGTGAGAACATTGTCAATGGGATGAGAGTCTTGGTACTTGTAGCTTTTCAGTACCATCTTTTGTGAAGGTCCAATAGATGAATCATGACTGAGTGTTCCCTCTATCACTATGCCATCAGTTATTTCACTTATGAGAGTGTCGGCAGCTGTTCCCCCTATCAATGTGCCAGCTGTTTGTCCATCAGATGGACCGGGTAGTGCAACCTGTTCCTGCGGACTATCATCAGTATCACTTTCAACCTGCATGTTAGTGTCAGTAGAAATAGTAGACTCATCAAAGACTACATGCACACTTCTACACAACCAGTTCTTTTATTTAAGACCCTATATACTTTGCTATGTGGAGAGTATCCTAAGAATATCCCCTCATCACTTTTAGCATCAAACTTACCAAGATTATCTTTCCCATTATTATGCACATAACACTTGCAACCAAAGGATCTGAGATGGGATATATTTGGTTTTCTTCCCTTAAGGAGTTCATATGGGGTCTTATCTATCAGGGGTCTGGTCATGCATCTATTTATGATGTAGCAAGCAGTGCTCATTGCCTCAGCCCAGAGATTTTTGGCAAGATTTCTTGCTATCATCATTGTCCTAGCCATATCCTCTAAGGTCCTATTTTTCCTCTCAACCACTCCATTTTGCTGAGGAGTTCTAGGAGCAGAGAAGTTGTGATCTATACCTCTAGAGGAACAATATTCTAGAAAGTTGGCATTTTCAAATTCTGTACCATGATCAGATCTTATGGTTATCAAGGAGGAGCCTAGTTTCTTTTTCATTTTCTTAACAAAAATGGTAAAAACTTCAAAGGCATCCTCTTTAGATGCTAGAAACAGTGTCCAAGTGTACTTAGAGTAGTCATCAACAAGGACATATACATACCTTTTGCCTCCTCTGCTTCTTACTCTCATTGGTCCACACAGATCCATGTGGATTAGATCAAGACACTTGGTGGTACTTACCATGTTTTTTGTTTTGAAAGAGGTTCTTACTTGTTTCCCCCTCACACAGGCACTGCAGACTTGTTCATCCTTGAACTTAGTTTTAGGCAAGCCTATAACTAAGTCCTTTGAAGCAAGTTTGTTCAACTGTTTCAAACTAGCATGCCCAAGTCGTTTGTGCCATAGTAATGGGTCATAGTCAATTGCACTGAGACAAGTCAGGTTAGTGCCAGGCATTCCCAAGATATCAGCTTTATATACATTCTTATACCTTTGTGCAGTTAGAACAACTCATTGGTGTCCATCATCTTGACCTTGCAACCTGTAGAAGTGAAAGTTACCTTGTTACCTTTGTCAGATAGCTGAGAAATGCTGAGTAGATTGTGCATCAGCCCATCAACATGGTACACTTCTTTTACTGCCTTTGCTGTGGATTTACCAATCTTTCCAACTCCAGTAACTCTACCCTTTTTGCCTCCACCAAAAGATACATTTCCCCCTTTGATTGAGGTGAGTGAAAGGAACTTCCCTTTGTCTCCTGTCATGTGTCTTGAGCAAACATTATCCATATACTAATGCTTCTTGCTTCCTTTCACTTTCACCTGCAAAATAGTTTCAAGGGTTAATTTTAGGAACCCAGACAAGCTTGGGTCCTTTCTTATGCACAAACGGATGAATCAAATTTCTTCTAGCCCATCGAGGCAACAGGTTGGTCGACCTGTTCCTTATCACAGATTCAGAACTATTTTTCTTGGCCTGCCTAATGTTTTTATTTGTGTACCAGGCTGCAGTTGGACACTCAGTGGTAGGGTGCCCCAGCTGACCACAAATAAAGCACAAGTCTTTAGTGGAAGTTGTTTCTTTATGAAATCCTAGACCTGCCTTTTCATTTTGAGTCCTTTCTCCTAATTTGTTTACTATTCTGGATGAGTTAGTCCACTTATTTTCCCTTTCAAGATCAAACTTTATCCTAGAGTTTTCTAGACTCAATTTCCTTACTTTTTCCCTTTCATAGAGAAGACTTTCTTTGTAGGTCTTTAGTTCTGATTCAACCCACTCTTGACTGTTACTCATCTCATTTTTTCCCTTTTTAGAGATTGCATTTTTCAAGATTTCTGATTTTAGACTTAGGTTGCTTGAATCAAGTTGACTGACATGTTCCTTTAGGACACAATTTTCTTTGTCAGTGGCAGTCTTGCATGTCTCAAGATTAATGTATTCAAACTTAAGACTTGCAAGAGCACTGAACAATTGGTTCCTATAAGAAGTTTGTTCAATATAGTCTTCAATCAATGCATTCATTAGAGAAATGAGTTTTCTTTTAGAGAAGAGGTGTAACTTATCTTTAAGTTCAAGAAAACTTACCCCAGGATTGATCTCTTCTTCTTCTTCCTCCAGGTCTGAGTCTCCAATGGCCATTAGTGCAGTGTCATCTATTTCCTCATCATCAGACTCCTCAGCTCCTGATCCCCAGGCATCCACCATGGCATATTCCTCATTTTCTTTCTTCTTGCCTTTCATCTTTTCTTCCTTTTCAGCCCTCTCCTTTCTCCATTCAATTTCCCATTGAGGACAGTCCTTCACTATGTGGTCAGTCTTTCCACACTTGTAGCATCATCCCTGTCCTTTGTCAGTGGACCGCTTCTTGCTACCTGTTCCTTTCTTGTCAAAGTTGCCTCCTTTCTTGAAATTTTTTTGAAGTTTTTTGCCAGAAATGCAAATTGATCTTCATCCAAATCTGAATCATCACTTTCAGATTCTTTGAGAGCTAGTGACTTTTCTTTGGATCCTTCCCCTTTCTTTGTATTTTCCGTATTCATTTCGTATGTTTTCAAGTTCCCAACCAGTTCATCCAAGGACATATTAGTAAGATCTTTTGCTTCTCTAATGGTTGTGACTTTCACATCCCATTTTGACTTTGGTAGGATCCTTAGAATCTTGTCCACTTGTTCCTCAGTGGTCAAAACCTTTCCCAGAGATGATAGTTCATTTGACAAGAGTGGTGAGTTGAGTGATCATGTCTTGTAGTGACTCACCTTCCTTCATTTTGAAGGTTTCATACTCAGTAAACAGCAAAGCAACTCTGAACTTCCTTACTTGGCTTGTTCCTTCATGGGCATTCACCAGAGCATCCCAGATCTGCTTGGCAGTAGTACAACTAGACACTCTGTTGTACTCGTCAGGACCTAGTCCACAGACTAGGATGTTCTTTGCCTTAGCATTATTTTTGAGGGCTGATGTGCCGGTATTCTACAACATATTTGATGCCTTTAACTAAGAATACTCGCAAGTTTTTAAGAAACCTTTGTGGTTTTTGATGTTTTTATGTTTTATTTGCAGGAAATGGAGACAAGGATAGAAAGGGAGTGAAAAATACTCAAGCTAAGTAACACTGGTTAGGCATGACGGAGGGCCTGACGACCCGTCACACAGGTGACTGACCGTCATGGGAGCCACCAAGCCTGGCAGCATCTAGAGGAGGCACTGGATATGGGTGACGGTTGGCTTGACGGGCCGTCACACCTGTGATTGACCGTCAGCCAAGCCGTTAGGATGAGACAGCCAGGCACTGAATCACTGGATAGTGGCGACGGTTTAAGTGACGGTCCGTCAACAGGCTGACGAACCATCAGGGAAGCCGTTAAGTTAAGAGCTAATGGAGATCATGCACTGGATAATGGTGACGGTTGGAGTGACGGCCAGTCACATGCATGACGGTCCGTCAGACGACCCGTCAAGGCGAAGCGGGATTCCAAAATTTCTATTTTTGGACTTTATTTCCTGGACTGCTATAAATACCCAGTGTTAGGGTTATTTTAATTATTCATTAACTAATATTTTGTGAGAGGTTTTGGATGAGTTTGGGAGGAGAAAACATGACAAAAACATGTTTTCTTCTTCTTCTTCGATTGTTCTTGGGATTTTGGCTTATTGTTTTTGGAAAGCTTGAAGCTTGTGTTCATCTATTTTGTAAGAACCTTTTCTTATTATTATGAATACTATTACTTCATTTTTTCGTTTTGCAAGCATGAGTGGCTAAAACTCCCACAACTAGGGTTGTGGGAGCCATGGCAAAAGTAGCAATATAGATTCCGGGTAGCATTGGGTTCAATCTATATGTTGTCACGTTGTTAATCATTCATTATTAACATTTTCTAGTGGTTGCAAATATTAGGACATGCCTAGGTTTAATCTGCTTGAACAAAGAGATTAAAACTGGGAAATTTGATTAACTACGAAGATTCGAGACTACCAACTCTCGTTTTATGATTAATGATGTAACTAGATTAATCTACTTGATGTTTAGGATTGAAATAAGAAATTTCACCTTTTCAAGTTCGAGAGAATTGAAAAGGTGTCATACCCCATTTTAACCGGGTCGAAAGAGTGTACAACATATTGGTGATTCCTAAAATAATTAACTAACTTAAGGAAGTTGCCACCTAATTATTACGGTGAATCAGGGCACCTAAAGTGACTAAAGTTATTGTCTAATGTTAACTCCATTTTGAGGTCTACTAATATGAGATTCTGGGTAAGGGTTCAATTAATCTAAAGGGAAGGTATTAAGCACTCTTTAAGATCTGTTAAATTACGGTTAACCGGCCAAACTTAGGTTGATTAATAAGGCTTAAAAAAGTCATTAAAAAATTATATGTCAAAATGCAAGTCATGTTTTTGGAAAAAGAATAACTCAAGGACAAGACTTTCAAAAGTATACTTGAAATAAAGTGAGTAAAGGTTTTGAAAAATGTCATTTGTTAGAGAAAAGGAACTTGATTTATTAATTAGAACAAGCTTCATTATCATGAAAAAGTTGTTGTGTGTGATAAGATTCTCGTGATACCTCTTGTGAGTGTTCCCACGTATCCTCAACTGAGAAACTTGAGATGTATTTATAAGAGAAATAGGGAGCTCCAATTTGTTGAGCGGGAGAACCGATTTCAAATCCTAACAGAGGTAAAAAAAAATTCACCATTCAAACTCGAACGTTGGGAGTTATTGGATGTATTTGACAGCCTTCACGTGATTTGGCAGATTTGTTTCAGATACTCACCTGAAATAGTGAGATTCGTCTGAAATTGAAGAGATGCTGATGCATTTTTAAGCAAGGAACGAGAAAAAGGAGATGGAGACGTGCATGAGACCCCCAAGATTTTACGCGAAAATGGTGAGGAAGCATCTGTCATCAGTGAAAGGTTCTGAAAAAACTTGCTTAAAGGGGAGAAACGGGAGAGAGAGAGGAGAAAGAACGCTCTTGAATTTAAGATTAGGGTTGTATATGTTTGGATATGTTTTAAGATGGACATGGCTGAAATGTTTGGGCCTATTTTGGGCTGCATTCTGAGCAATCTTTGACAAAGCAATGGGCTAAACTATTTGGTTTGATTTTGGGGTCATTTTGGACCGAATTTGGTCTTTTCCTTCTTCAAATTAATTGTTTTGAGCTTCTAATTTAATAACTAGTATAATATATATAGTATATGATAACAAATTATGATTATGTAGTAAAATTAATTTAATAAGGATAAAATTCGAAATAAAATAACGACGATCGGCTTAAAGAAGATAGTAATAATAGTACTATTGATAATATATTCGTAATCTTTAAAAAATAATAAATAATAAAATTTAAAGTAGTAGAAATAAATGATATATAATAAGTAATAACAGTAATAGTAGTAATAAACAAAAATAATAGTAAAAATGTAAGATACTTAATTTACTAAAAATTTAGAAGCCAAAGGAAATAAATTAGAAGAAAGGAGGGACAAAATTGGGTGTCAACAAAAGGAAATTCATCTATTTGGTTGAAAAATGTTTAGATGATATCATTAATTCAATCACATCGTGATATACATATAGAAAGAACCCGGTTAAGCTTTGAGTCGAAATTGTTACGACGCCATGGTGAACACTTCCCTAGTTCATTCTCGCATTGATTATAAACTCTTGAAAATTTGTTGCTTGTTAGTTAACTTTTGTGAATTTTCCATTTAAACCCCCTCCCAAATTACCGGAAACTATCGATTACTAGTCAACTAAATTACTAACGACTTAATTTATACTTTATTCCCTGTGGGATCGACCCCAACCTTGGTTGGGTTCTATATTTGACGATGACCGCTTGCGCTTCTTAATTGAAGTGTAATTTGGGCGTATCAAGGGCAAGAAGATCGTCAGGAGTATATTCACTTCTCACTTTCTTCACAGAAACTCCTTCCACAGTTTTCACAGGAATAGTTGGACCATCAGTGATCCTGTCCCATAGTTCATAGTCTTCAGCTTGACTGAAGTCCTCTATTCTAGCTTTCCACCAGATGAAATGTGATCCATTGAAGAGGGGAGGCCTGGTAGTAGATTTCCCTTCAGTGTGTCCAATAGGAGGTGCATAATTCATTTTCAGGATCTTGTTCTTAAGGTGTTAGCCTTTAATTAAAAAACCTGCTTTGATACCAATTGATATACTACACGACCTACTAGTTTGGTTATTTAACTTTACGAGTTACTTATCAATGAAACAAGTTGCCTAACGTGTTTCAACAGAAGGAAAACAGTAACTAAAATAGACAATGATTTTTACGTGGAAAACCACCCGGCTCACAAAGGTGTAAAAGCCATGACCTGTACCACTACATGATTTAACCCCAAACTTCACTAAGCAATGAGCCACATCAAATTAGGCTACAACTCGATGACCAACAACGGAATTATAAACTCTAATTCCTAATAACACCAACCACCCAAGGTTTGTGTTTCCCCAATCTTCGAGTCAATCCCAACTTGAAGACAACAATCCTATTTCAGTTTATAACTCACTGAACTATGATTACAACTTAAAAAATCAACTCCTAATACATCACTACTAAGATACCTTAGCTAGACTCTGTACTTAGGACCAGGTTCTTCTACGTGTTCCTTTAGTCACCTTGCTGCACTTGCTAAAGTCAATCTCACAATTGCCTTTTTCTCTTTGTAAGTGCATCCTTGCTTAGTGTAGCAGCTCTGCTATTTAAGCATACTCCTCAAGGAGTTCTTCTTCAACTTGAACTCCTTCTCCCACTTTAACTCTACTTGCATTGACTTCTACTTCAGGTGAGACTCCTTCTCGTACTCAACCTCATGCCTTTTGTCTTGTAGTTGCACTCAACTTCAACCTCATATTCACGTCTCTTTGTTGTCTTGATTTCATCATGCTTTTTTCTGAGTGTAATTTCCCAATACTGCCTTCTAGCATGCTGACATGGATTTCTCCATCCTTTGAGCTTTCACGACAGTCTTGAGAACATGCATTCATGGACCAGCTTTGCTTACCTGTTTTATGTCACTTTGTCAACTATCAAAACTCCATAGAACCCAACAGCCGGACCCACCCTGGGATCCTTCCTAAACAACATATAAGTATTTATTAGAAAATTTGGCCCAAACTAAGACCAACCCAATAGATAGAACAGGATCCCCGGCCACACAAGGACTGTGAACAATTATCAACAAATCAATATCACAACCCAATCCACTCGCGAAACCAACACCAATGCAATAATGAAATCAACACCAATGAAATAATGCAGTAAAATAAACTTGTACCAAGCGTGGTACCCGAGCCAACCGTTAGTATCCTGTACCAGGCGTGGTACCCAAGCCAACCGTTAGTATCATATACCAGGCGTGGTACCCAAGCCAACCATTTGTTATTCCCATACCAGGCGTGGTACCCGAGTCAACCATTAGTATTCCCATACCAGGCGTGGTACCTGAGCTAACCGAATGTCAATCAATCCACAGTCAAATAATGAACAAATAACTTGTAAACCAACAAGCAACACACTGTTCAATTCACAGACTGTAAAACAGGACCCTTAGATATTCTAAGCAATTCCTCTAAGCAATGCAATTCATACAAATACTTGATAAGAGTACAACAATATACAACATTCACAGTAATCGTAAGCCATCACCTGCCCTATTCCGGGTAAACAGTGAACCGTCAAATCCCGTCCGAAGACTAACCCCGGTTCTCCACTTGTTCCAGCATAAAATGACCGATTCCCTTTCTTACTAAAAGTTAGCAACTACGTGAATTCCGAAACCTTACCACCACCCACACGTGAGGGGGGCACCTCCCTTTTTAGCCTTAGTAAAACCAGCAACTACACCCCATGCCATTTACCTTTCCAAAACCACATCTAGGAGTTTCTCATTTCTATTACCAACGTTCCCAATCACTATCCCGGTTCTCCGAACCTTTCTGACATCCTAGTCCCTGAGCCTATAATTTTATCATACCAAAACAACAATATGACCTCATTATACATATCACAAGACCAGCCATTTACTCCGTACAATCCTAAACCAAACATAACCAGACCCGAATCTGCCAGACTCCGTGCCCGAAAGCCTAGAACATGGATTCTCCGTTCCACTATACAATAAGTACAAAAAGTAAACATGTCTATCTACTCAAGAAAACCTAGCCTACCTGGACGTCGAACAGCTATAATCGTGCGTTTCTGGCTCCGTGAACCCATTCCTGGCGGTCCCGCATGCCCTAATCCATAGTTTTCGAGCTCATTTAGCTGGAAATCCTCCTCCTCATGGTCCCCAAATCTTGGAGCAACATAGGAGGGTTTTTGGAGGAACCCTCGTATATTTTCTAACTGAGGAGGAGAAGTTGTTTAATAAAAAATCCATTCTGAAGCTTCTGCCTCCCGTCACTCTGCTATGCCGGTTGACCCTTCTGTTATAGCGGTCCCGCTATAGCGGAATGACGTCAACCAGATATTCCCAAAAAATTTCAAAATTTTTCCATTATGTCACCTACTTAAAACAAACATATTTTAAATTAGTTCCCAAAATAATTCGACTTCATGATTCTTAAAGTAACGATGGGTCCGGTCGTTACAACAGTTACCAATTTACCCATCGTGTAACACCCCAAAAATGTATCCAGCTATCTAAGTTAAGAAACTCCAAAAATTTTCATGTCCCAGAGTTTACGGGTCCAAACCACAGACCGTGGTTTGAACCACGGGTCGTGGAATGGATTTGTGGAATGCCTTCTACAAGTTAGCCGCTGGTTTGAGAACTACGAGTGGGTTCTACAGCTTTACATGTTTCCAGTAAATGCTTATGCTTCCTTTCTACTACCCCATTTTGTTGTGGGGTCCCAACACATGAAGTTTGATGTATAATGCCCTTAGAGGAAAAGAAATCTGAGAGATGTGTTCCTGTTCCTAGCTTATATGCATTGTCAGATCTAATTATCTTGACTTTAGCTGAAAATTGTCTTTCAACAAGGGAGAGAAAAGATTTCAGTGGAAAAGGCACTTGATTTGGTGGATAGGAGATAGGTCCATGTAGCTCGAGAGAAATCATCTACAATAGTAAGGAAATATCTTTCTCCTTTGTAGGTAGGAATGTTATAAGGTCAACATGTATCTATGTGTATTAAATCAAATACTTTCTTAGATGAGATAGTACTTGTTGAGAAACGCAATTTGCTTTGTCTAGCCATAGGGCAAACATCGCATGAAAAATCTTGTTTATCATTGGGTTTGATTGGCAATCCCTTAATATTTTTCATAGCATGATAAGGTAAATGTCCCAAACAAAGGTGCCAAAGCTTTGTAGAAACAGAAACATTAGAAACCATAATATTATTGATAGAATTGAACTGAGATGGAGAGTTTCCATTTACAGTACATTGACTTGATTCACTAGGTAGTAAAGATTGACCACTAGACTCTAATTCTAAAGGACTAACTTTATTCTTGGAGCATAAATTCTTGACAGAAACAAAAAAAGACTCAGAACTCTTGGACTTGGTCCAGGTCTCATCCAGTACATAAAGTCCTCCAACTGTTCTACCAAACACCATTTGCATCGTCAGAGAAAGGACCTGTAATATGCAAGCACTTTTGTTAAAGATAACATCACAATCAAGTTGTTTGCACAACTGATTGATCGACAGAAGGTTATGCTTGAAAGAAGGTATATATCAGTGGGATGAGAAAAGTTAAGTAGAACTGCTTCCAACTTGAGATATGTGTGTCACTTGCGTATTACATGATCAATACTTGTTGAGATCAACTTTGTAACGTAACTTTGACCCGTATCACCAGATCAACTTATCCGTAGGTGAGAAAAGTAAATTAGAAACAACCTCTCTATCTCCCAAGGTAGGGGTAAGGTCTGCGTACACACTCCCCTTCCCAGATCCTACTTGTGGGATTACACGTAACACGGGTATGCTGTTGTTGTTTCAAATTGGAAATTTCGACGTATTAGTTTCTAAAATTCTTTGGTTTGGTTGAATGATATTGACAAAGTTACTATCTTTGCAGATTCTTGGCGGCTCTGGTCTGAAGATGGAAGTTGAAATTCCAGTAGATTGAAAAGGACTTTGCTTTTTAGTTGACATTAGCATGTAATTTGCACCAACCTAAGAGTTGAAACAAAAGTTCCTTTTCAACTTCTTGATTTAATATATTAGTACCTGTTATGAATTATGATGAGTATGTGCTATTGAACATATGTATAATTCAGGTTGTTATTCACATCATAATGGTTGAACTTTATACCATGTTCCAACCATGCTTCGAATACTCTTCTTTTGAGCCGAGAATCTATCGGAAACAACCTCCCTACCTTATAAAAATAGGGTAAGGTTGCCTACATTCTACTCTCTCCAGATCCCAGTTGTTGGATTACACTAAGTTTTGTTATTCCACAAGTGGGGTCTGGGGAGCGTGATTTGTACGCAGTCTTACCTCTACCTTGCGAAGGTAGAGAGGGTGTTTCCAATAGACTCTCGGATCAAGTAAAACATATCAAAATCACTAAGAAAAGAAAATGCAGTTTTGAAGAAGTCAAGTAGAAAATAATAGAGAAAAGAACAACAACAAATAATACAATAACTGAAATAAAAATAACGTCATGTCATAATAAAATTGAAGAATAAGATAATAGGAGGGTAATAATAATAATATTGATAAAAGAAAATTACATAACGCACGATTACTTATTAACCTTTTCAAAAATAGTTAATATTTTATGGTTCAATCACTATATGGGATAATATGTGATATGATATACCTGGTCGTTTAATCAAGAAGACTTACGTCTTTTTATTCATAATCTTAAAAACATAAATGAGAGACAAGTAAATGTCCACGCACAACTTCAAGGACCAAGTAAAACTTTACCAAATCGTGAAATTAATTTCATTTAATTACGTTGTTGATTTCCTCTCTGCATTGATTGTTGCTTTAATTAGCTTTAAGTAAATGTTAATTTCACAGCTCCATTTTTTTATGAGTTGAATACAAAATTCATTAATCACTGCCACCTCTTAATTTCGTGTTTGGTTGATTAATATTTTTGAAAATATTTTTTCTAGGAAAATAAATTTCTTGAAAATGAGAAACATAATTTCACTGATAAAAATAAGAAAAACAAATTTATAAGTCGTACCTCAATCCCCCCAACTCCCCCACACCCCAAAACCCCCCAATTATTAATTAACAGTTAGACGGGTTAGAATATGATCTAGCTGAGCACAAATCTATTCTTTGAATCACAAGCAATAGTAGAATCAAACCGTTCAAAAGGAGTACAATATCAGGCTTTACATGGTAAGGTCAGTTGATTAGATCCGACAGGATAATTAGTTATATGACTACTCTCGTCAACTGGACTGACACATGAAAAATAGGAGCGAGTTTCTTCGCTCCATTAATTTAAGAACTTTTTACTTCATAACCTTCAACCAAGATCTCATGGAATGAATAATACGATACTTAGAGTTCACAATTTATCTCATTTTATCAGCTCAAATGCTAATCTTTGTAAATGTCATTGATCCATTCCTTTATTAACTCAATCTATTTTAATCAAATCTGTCCATTTAACACCAGTTAATATGATATAAAATATACACAAAAATTACTGAATTTTTGAAACCTCACACCCAATACCCTAGATCAGCCCGGATACTTAATTTGAATAACGGAACATTGAATAAGTAGTATGGTCGGCCATGAATAAGACATACATTATAATAAATTTATTAACTCAATTTAGTTATATGACCGCTCTCATGGATCGAGCTGGAATGCGAAAAACAAGAACGAGCTTCTTGCTTCATATGTTGGTCCAATATTGATCAAAGGCTCATAATTCAACCACCTTTTACTTCATAACAAGGTCCGGTGAAATGAATAATATAACGGTTCATGTTCATAATTTAACACAAGTACTAATCTTTGAATATGTTAATGATCTGTTTATTTACTTAGCTCGTGATTTTATTTTGACTCATATAATTTTAGTCCATTTAACACCCGTTAATTTGATACAAGGTATGTACAAAAATTATTGAAATTCCGAAAACTCACACCCGATATCCTAGATCCGCCCCGATACTTAATTTGAATTCTCTTACATAGAGCATGCTGGAATATTGTATAAGTAGTATGGTCGGCCATGAATAAGACACACATTATAATAAATTTATATTATAGCCGTTACAATCGACCCATATATTAACGACTTTTTAAAACTTTTAATAAGTCAACTTTCACCGTTGACTACAGACCCCATGTGTAATTATTATTATTATTTTTATTTTTTTAAAAAAATAAGTGACAAGTGTAATCATGGTGTTTGTGTGTTAATAAATTAATAAAATATAATACTTGACTTTTGTTTGTGAAAAAAAAGAAGTAATTTATGTTAAACTACACTTTCAAGCTAGTTAAACCAATTACAACGAAAGTACTGTTAGACATTAAAATTATGACGACAATAACATATTTAGTGTAATTTTATAAGAGTAGTTTGGGGAGGTGGTGTGTACGTAGCGTAGCCTTGTGAACGTAAAAAAGTTATTTTTAATAGGCCAACGACCAGAGGCAGACCAAGAATTTGAAGATCGTGGAGGCACCATTATCTTAACATAGGTGCTAAAGAAACTTTGAATGACAATGGAGGGATAATGCCGCGTCCGACTGGTCACTAGTAACATAAGCAATGGCGAAATAGAAATATATAGGTTAAATATGAGTTCTAAGCTAATATTGAGACTTTTAACTCTGTTGAACAGTTGAGAGTGATAGCTCAGTCATCAAGGGTGTGCATAATATTTAAATTTAATGCAGGCTCAATACACAAATACATCATTCTTGCTGTTATAAGAAATTTAAAGTAAAACAAAAAACAATAATGAAAAGATGACACTGAATTCTGTTCAAGGTCACAACTGAGGGAAGCAATCACATACATATGCAAAAAAAATTCAAAGTTAATGGGTGCACGTGCACACCACTTTTACATGTGAATCTGTTTTATCTCTCGACTCAAATAAATTAATCAATTTCTAAATGTAATAAAAAGTCAAAATCCATAAAATATAATAAGTGATTTGTGAAAATCATAACCGGCAGCATATAAATAAGGCAGTGGACATTGCTATAAAAATAATATCATACTCTTAACATTTGTATTTTGCCATGACCCTCCAAGAATGAGATCTGTCTATTCTTAATTAGACGCTTCGTATTAAATCAGTAAAAATAAAAAATAATTAAAATTCATAAAGATTTCACTTTTTCATTTCTTATAATTGAAAGATAGTCATTGCCATGAAGCATTAAACAATAATTATTTTTCAATTACAAGACCGAAAGTGACTAGCCCACACTATTATTACTAGAGTAATTCCTCATAGAAAATAGTTCACGTTTAATGAGTCATAAGTCTAAATTAATCGTTTCGATGGACTTTAGATATTAGATGACAACAACAACAACGAATTCAGTATAGTTCCATAAGTGAGGTCTAAAGAGTTTGTTGTATATGTAACTTTACTCCTACCTTGTGCATTTAGAAAGACTATTTCGGAAGGACCTTTAACTCAAGTAAAACATAATAGAATCAGTACGGGAAAAAAAATACAGTAACGAAGAAGCCATGTAATACAATAACCATGAACCAACTATCACACTTTTAAAATCTTCTGGAATTAATTATGTCTTCTTAATTATTTATTTTGTTTTTAATTAATACTTAATTAAGGGGATAAAATCAAGATATTAGCCCACCTAGAAATGGGGTGGCATAAACAGACAGCCAAAATCTAGGACTACCTTTCCTTTTTGTAAAAAGACAAATCAACAAACCGTTACAAAAACCAACTTTTTTTTAATCTGAAATTTATTTTTCCACTAGTAAGGTTCTCCTTTTTGATTTTTTTTTTCAATCAATATTAATATCTCTTTGAATCTTCTAGTGGGGTTTCCTTTTTTTGCAATTCTTGTATTGTGTTTTCACTTTATGTTGCTTTTTTGGCTTGTGGGGTTTTTGTAGAATGAGCATTTCTTGATTCTTTTGAAGGGAAAAAAAGGTTATAGCTTTGGTTGTTCATATATTGAGGAAATATTCATAAAATAATCTTGATTTTATATTTCCACTAGTGGGTTCATTTTTTTATTTTTTTTTTCAAAAAGATTGATTCTTTAAATCAAAATATCACATTTCTTTGAATTTTTTGGTGGGGTTTCCTTTTTTCTTAAGTTTCTGCAATTTTTTTTCACCTTAGGTTGTTGTTTGGTTTGTGGGTTTTTTCAAGAATGAACATTTCTTGATTGTTCTGAAGAGAAAAGGAAAAGATGGGTAATTTGTGATTTTTGATGGGAAATCATTTCCAGGAAATCATTTCTTGATTGTTCTGTTGAATGGGTCAATTCTTCTCTTGTGTATTAGGTAAACTCAAAATTCCTCAGCTCTGTTTATGCAGTGATCATTTTGTTATGTTTCTCTTAATGATTGAGATTGGCTGTTTCTTGATATAAAGATTACATGTTTCATATTTGTCTTTTAATGTTGAGATGGTCTCTACGAGGTAGGAGTAAGGTCTGCATATACTCTATTCCTCCCTAGACTCCACTTGTGGGATTACACCAGGTATGTTGTTGTTGTTTTCATGTTGAGATTGCCTAACAACATACCGCGTGTATGGCGAGAGTAGAGTGTACGCAGACCTTACCTCTACCTTGGGAGGTAGAGAGGCTATTTCTGATAGACCGTCGGCTCAAGAATGTTGAGATTGCCTGTTTCTTAATATAATGATTACATATCTCATATTTCTCTTTTAATGTTGAGATTTCCTAACAACTTACCCATTGTATTCCCACAAGTGGGGTATGGGGAGGTAGAGTTTACGCAGACCTCACTCCTACCTTGGGAGGTTGAGAGTCTGTTTCCGATAGACCCTCGACTTAAGAACGTTGAGATTGTCTGTTTCTCAAATTAAAGCTTTTACATTTTGACATTTTTGGATATTAATTTTGGATCTGATTCTTGTTTTTAGTACTTTTCAATTTCATACTGTATACTGTTGGCATATGATGAATTTAAATGGGAAACATGGTTAGTGAGAATTCCTGAGGGTATATCGGAAATAACCTCTCTACTCTGCAAAGGTAGGGGTAAGGTCTGCATACATCCTACCCTCCCCAGACACCACTTTTGTGGGATTTCACTGAGTATGTTGTTGTTGTTGTTAACATGGTTAGTGAGGATTCATATAGCCGACGCTAACTTGTTTGAGATTGAGGCATAATTGTCGTCGTTGTATTTGATGAGAAATGCATAGGTTTTAAGACTTTTTTTCTTGGATGAACACTAAATTGGTCAAAGTACCAAACGGGATCATGGTTGTGATCATAGATGAAATTTGAATTGTTGGTTTTAAGCTGAATCAGAAAATTTAATCATTGTCAATCTTTCCTTATTGTGTAATCTGCTAAATGATTCTTCTGTTATCGCAGAAAACGTGTAGTCACTCTTCCGGTTAGATGGCTGAAAGTTATATGTCTCAACTTGATGTTGCTTCTTTGAAAGAAACACTATGTGCTCAACAACAACTTCTACAGAAGCTTTACAGTGAGTTGGATGAGGAAAGAGAAGCCTCTTCCACTGCTGCTAGTGAAGCCTTATCGATGATCTTGCGTCTCCAAGGAGAAAAAGCTGCAGTAAAAATGGAAGCCGAGCAGTACAAGCGATTGTCTGAAGAGAAAATGTGTCATGCCGAGGAATCATTAGCCATTTTCGAGGATCTTTTCTATGGAAAGGAGATGGAGATAGCTGCATTGGAGTATCAGGTGCAAGCTTATAGGTATAAGCTGTTGAGCGTGGGCTGTGTAGATCCCGGTGTCGGTGAATTTAAATATCCTGAGAATTTGTTGCAAAGAAACGAGACCTTAGCTGGTGAAATGAATCTCCAAGCCCTTGGAAGGCGTAATTCCGCCCCTCCTTTTCCTCTGAAAATTCCAAAGAAGGGTGCGATGGAAATAGACGATTCGAGTTCAGAAAGAGATTCGAATTCGAAAACAGTGGAGGAATATACAGGGCAAGAAATGAATGAGCAGCAGTCGGATACAGAGAAGAAGACGGATATTTCCATTTCCACGACTGGAAGTATCAATTCGTATTGGCAACAGATTCGGAAGTTGGATGATCGAGTGAAAGATATTACTGGAGTTAGCTACGCGAACTTGAGGAGTGAAACGAGGTCTCCTTCTCCTTCACCACTTTCTCAAAGAAGCATTAAGATAAGCAAATCGGAAAATGAAATGTACCAGCCGCCTAAGCTTCAAGTAAGCAAATCAGAGAATGACACCCCTGCTGATTCTGGTTGTTCTCCGAATGTTCTTGATGTCTTCGAAGTGCCTCGAGCAGATCATAAGGATACCATTGATATCGGATTGCCTCCTAAACATGACCGCAAGATTGTTTTACATAATGATGAAAGGCTCGAGAGACCAGATTCTGCCCAACAAGAGGCTGTAAAATCATCGGTTAGAGATGAAGCTGATTTGCTAAAGAAGTACTTTGTATCTGCACAGCGAGAGAACAAGTTACGAAGAGCAAGTGAAGCTGCTGCTATTACCTGCCATTTGGCAATATCTCGCCCTACAGCCAGCGTTTCTGAGAGTACTAGTGAGTTCCATCAGCTCAATCGAACATCTGAGATAGTTGAAGTTGGAAGAGAAGCGACAAGACAAGAAATGGATCGAGAAGAAGAGCTGAAGTTGTTACACGATATTAAGGAGCAACTAAATTTCATGCAATCTGAAATCCAAAGTTTGAAAAGTGACAAATTCCCTCCAAGTGACGAACCATCCTTACTTCCTTTATCGGAGGTACAATTCATCTAAGTTCCGCCCTTTCTTCTTAATTACTTGTATTCAGTCGCATCAAATGTGAAAAATGTTACTAACATGATTACCATTTTGAACAGGCAATGATTCACTTTTGGCTCTGATGATCTATCAAAAGCTCGAGTGCCAGCAGTCACCAGGAAAAGCCGCGGCTCTTACATAATCAAGATGCTGCCATTTGTTGAAGTTAGTGGTTTTCTGTGACTTCTGAATAGAGAAGAGTAGTTTTGGCTTTATTGCGTGGTGGCGGAGAGATTGAATACGTTGTATATTGATCGCGTACGTAGAGTGTACAGTACTGTATAGCCTGCATCTCATCAACTTAGTTGCATCAAGAAGAGGAGTGTTTTCACATTTGTTGTCCTGTTTTCAGTTTAACATTTTGACATGAGGTTTTTGTTTTGTATATTTGAAAATATCTACTCTACCCGCAAAGGTAGAGGTAAGGTCTGCGTACATACTACCCTCCCCGACCCCCACTCGTGGGATTACACTTGGTATGTTGTTTTTGTTTTTGTATATTTGAAATACTAATTGAGTGTTGGAATGAAAATGAGCGGAATGTAGTATTTGTGGATTTATATAGCCGGCCCCAACTATTGTAGTATTAAGGTGGTGGTGGTGTTGTTTTGATTCTGATTTTCATAGAATACTAGCTGTGCAGAATCATTTTGATCCTACAAGCACCAAGAGCTTCATTGTTTTCTAGAAAAAAAAAACTGATTTTTTATTTATTTTTCCTATGTTCGATACATCAACATAAAAAAGAATATTATCGTAGAAATATTTGTATATGTCAATTTCCTCTTTTGAATTTTGTTTTACCTATTCTCACTAGAGAAGTTATTTTTCTCATTTTTAAGGAACTTGTTTTCCTAAAAAAAAAAAACAGTTTTCTAGAAAAGTTAAACCAACCGAACATAAAAAAAATTTAAAAACTTTTCACATAGAAAATATTTTCCTCCATACCGGACACACCCTTAGTGGAACAAGTTTTCTCTTCCACTTTGATAGAGAAATCTCCGAAGCGCAAAATAGGGGTAAGGTATGGTATAGTATGGTATGATATTTGAAATTTTGGTTTGTTAATTTCGATATTCGGTATTTGGTATTCGGTTTTTTAAAATACTACACCATTACCATATAAATTAATTCGATATGGCTCGGTATTTTGAAGTTCGATTTTGATATTTTGCGCGCGGTATGATAAATCGGTAACCATAATTTATTCAACTTCGACTAATATATACTCATATATAGAGAATTATAACTTGCACTTTTCAAAAAACGTCTCAATTGTATCATACTAACACATTATATATGTAAAAATATATATTCAAAATAAAGTATAAACAACTCCCTTTGTTAATTAATTACATACAAAAACATTTCAATCAAGATAGAGTAGTCAAAGTTCAAACGTCTAAACTAAACATTTAGTTTTATACTAATAGTAGGTTGTATATATGTTAGTATTTTAATTATATATAAATTATTTATGTAACTATATATTTCGGTATGGTATTCCGTATTTCGATATGTTATTTATAAATACCGAATACCGTATCGAATACCAATAAAATTTAAAATGTATACCATATACCATACTAAATACCATAATATCAAAAATATCGATTCGATATGATAATTCGATATATACCATACCGTGTCCACCCTACCGTAAAATATGCCAACCAGATAGACTTTGATGAACAATTTAACATATAGGTAGAACAATAATAGGAGTAAATTCCCTAGTGACTTAACAAGCTATACTTACTAATACGAAAATTTAATTAATTTAATTTAAAATAAGTCAATCTTTCTTTCCTTTTAACAAAATTTTTGTACTTTTTTATTTTTTTCTCCAAATTTTAATATTGTCTAAACTAAAACAAAGTCATAAGAATCACTATCAAAAGTTTTTAGGGTCTGAATTAAGGCTTTTAAAATAAAAATCAGTCCCATTAATTGGATAAGATATGGGTCAAATTTTATTTTAATGGGTCTAATTTTTAATTTTGATTTTAAGTAATATTGAATGATTTGAATTTGGTGATGTGGACCTCTAATAAGAGGTCACGTGAAAAAAAATAGTTTTGCAAAATCACCGTTAAAAAATAATGACACGAATGAATCTTTTCTGTAACGGGAGTGGCATAGACGAGCCAAACTTTTAACGGATGGCATAGATGAGCCATTTTTAATAATTCGATGAAGTTAATTTATCAACAAGAGAGGCCCGAGCGTGTGTCTACTTGTTCAACTTTATACAAGTTTAAGTGCACATCCAAAGTTAGAGGACGTAGATACAAGCTGAGGCCAAGTTAATAGGCATGTTCATGTATTATGCCTTTTTAAAAAGGAACACTTACATGTTGTTGTAGTTTCTCGTCATGGGCACTACATAATCTCACTTTAATATTTTTTTGGATGTCAAAAATCGATAGGATAATTACGGCTCTAAATATTTTGGTCATGTATAAAAAAAAAAAAGTTGTGTACACTTATGCTAAATATACATATGTTATACATATAGTATGCATAAATATTCTTACCTATACATATAATATACATAATTAATGTATAGATTGTATATATTTCGTCCATATTGATTAACTAGTTCTGTGAACTGTATATATAATTATATATATGTAACTTTCCCAAAATTATTTAAGAGTGGAATTTTCATTCTTGAATTGCTAATGCCAATACTCCTTATTTTACAATCATAAAAGTTATTGGTGAACTTAATTAGTTATTATTTATTTAGTGAGTTTGGCAAAATACCAACTTTCCACTTCTAATGGTAGGCTGAAAAGATCCTATAAGTGCATTTTGACTGTGCAAGATATGATTTGTCAGATAATATCAAAATTATTAGTGTTAAGAGGAGATTTTTTTTACTATTAAAATAGTGTTTATGCTAATTAAATTGCAACTAAATGAATGGAACTTAAAAGAATCTTTTAAATATTTGTCATCACTTTTTTAACAGCAAAAGCCAAAAAGGCTACATTTGATTGGTTGCATGTCTAAATAGCAGCATAGCCTTAAAGCCTTAATAGCTTCAGATTCGGCAGAACTCAGTAGCTTTGACTCAAATCTTGTATTTGGATTTAAGAATTCATTTAGTACGTGTGAATAATTTATTGAGAACCAAATAAGTTGTATATTGTAGAATTCAAAACTCATAAACTTAAAATCCTAGCTCTGCTTTAGAAAAAAAAAGGTTGACAGGCTTCTGAAAAAGGTAGTATATGACACCATAGGCGAATCTCACATCGAAACGGGAGAATAAAGTAAAGAGCTTTATAAAACATAGTACAAGTTCACATAATATACATGCTTTTGGGCTTGCTGATGGCGTAGCCCGAGGAATACATCCGCCAGGTCGGTTGGGCCAAAGCAGACAATACGTATTATGGGCTTGGATCGTAACAAATATAGTAGTAAATTCCACAGGATAAAAAAAAAGAATACTACTACAACAAAAAGAATTCTTCTCTAGCTCACCTGAAGAAATTTTCAGGATCAGGATTGAACAAACAAAAAAAGTTCCTTCAGCCTGGTGAACAAAACATCCTGCCTTCACGCAGAATCCAGGGAAGAGCCACATCCCAAGAAGGAACAATTAAAAGGGTTAAAAAAAGAACATTAGAAGTACAATGAATAAAGTTAAAAGGTACATTGACAGAATTTTGTTAGATAAAAAAAAAACTGTTCAACTTTTTGTTGTGACATCTTCAGTAACAATGTTAGAAGGACTTGGAAGATATTGTTTTAGCCTGCCAATTTCAAGTGCAACATCTAACATTGTTGGCCTAGTTGATGGATTGTACTGAGTACACATTAGGCCAAGTTCTATCAACTCTAACACGATATCGTGCCATATATTGTTGCTATGATCGCGTACTTGAACTGTGGTACAAGTTGCACATCTTTGTATCGATTCATCAATCATAGCCTCGAGTTTATGTGAATACTGACTCTTTACCCATTCGTGCAAGCTCGAGCCTTCTTGGAAAAGAACGTCTGTGGGACGTTTCCCTGTCACAATCTCGAGTAACAGAACTCCAAAGCTGAATACATCTCCTTTTGTTGATGCCCTCCTTCCCATTCCATATTCTGCAATAAATGAAACAGAAAACAGAAACTTTAGTCATCTAAATTGAAATGATTAAATGTATTACTATTAGTTACCAAGAAAACTAACCAGGAGCAATGTAACCAATTGAGCCACAAAGTAATCCATCTGTGGAGTTGTAAGTAACCGATTCATCGACAGGATTAGTGTTTTCCTCAACAGCTTTTACTAATCTTGAAATCCCAAAATCTGTTACCAAAGCTGTCATGTTGTAATCAAGAAGGATGTTGCTTGGCTTTAGGTCACAATGCACAACTTTAACGGGCGAATAGTGGTGGAGATAGGCCACTCCTTCTGCTACATCACTGCAAATGCTAACCAATTGAACCAAGTCAAGTTGATGTCTCAGCCCGTGGCTCGGGTACAGATGGTTCTCTAGGCTTCCATTTGGCATCAGAGGGAACACGAGAGCTTTGAAATCCGGCCTGCTACACGTTGTTATGATCCTAATCAAGTTCCTGTGCCTAGTCCTTTTCAAGATTTGGCATTCCCTTTTGAAACTCCCTGATATCTCTCCGCCTCCTTTTGTATCAATCACTTTAACAGCTATGCTCATGTTGTTTTTCAGCACTCCCTTATAAACCCGCCCATATCGTCCTGCTCCTATTAAACTCGAGCTGCTAAAACCTCCTGTAGCTTCAATCAGCTGCATACGAGATATCCTCGGGTACTTTTGCTCTTTCCTCCCACCACCTTGTTCCGTATCTTCAATTACCTTACTGTTATTAAACCCCGCGAACTGGCTCCTGAACTTGGACCTTAACACGAGGGGGTACCCGACTACACAAAATATAGGAGTTATAAGCAATGAAAGGAGGATTGTGATTATGAAATGTCGACCCTTCTTTTTATGACAACTTTTCATGCCTTGTACTGAACCACAAAGCTTAGAATTTCCCAAGAATGAGCTAATGGTTAGTGATGAAAACGCACCAGTATCTGTCACATTCCCCGATAAATGGTTATAGGAGAAGTTGAGATTTTGGAGAGTTGACGATGCTTGAAAAGTCTCTGGTATTTCCCCGTTTAACACATTGAATGAAACGTCAATGTCCTTAAGGTAAGGTAACCTCCCTATCGACAATGGAAGAGGTCCTTCTAAGGAATTACACGATAGATTCAAGTATTCGAGAGCAATGCAGCTGCCAAGCTGTGAAGGGACATTAGCTGAGAGATTATTCGAAGACAAATCAATTGCCAACACCATATCCATTTTGCTAAGCTCTAAAGGAATAGGACCATGCAAGTGATTACTAGACAAGTTAAGATACAACTTCAAGCTACTCAATCCAGCCACTGCACTTGGAATCATGCCCGTGATTCTGTTGTGAGAAAGATCAAGTATTTCCAAGTTAACACATTCACCTAGGCTCGAGGGTATCATTCCAGAGAGGTGATTATCGTGCAACAGAAGCCTTCTCAGTTGCGGAAGATTAGCAAAGGTATTGGGGATTAATCCAGAGAGCTTGTTTTTCGACAGATCAAGAAGGCCTAAATGAGAGACATTACCAAAAGCAGATGGAATGACACCCGAGAGTGAGTTATTCGACAGATAAAGCCTCTCGAGTTTCCCCATTTGACACAACTCAGGAGGAATTGTACCATTGAGATGATTACTAGACAAGTTCAACAGAGTTATGTTTCCAAGACTCGAAATTTGTGTTGGGATAGGACCATAGATAAGATTATCGTCGAGATGAATCTGTGCAAGGTTCTTAGAGATGTTACCAATAATAGGAGGTAACTCTCCACCAAGATTATTTCCAGCTAACTCTAGTTCTTGCAAGTTAGATGAATTAACTAAAGACGCGAAAAAAGGCGTTAAGTCAGTATTATCACTATGGCTAACAAAGTTGTTGTAAGACAGATACAAAAACTGTAACTTTGGCATTCTACTTACAATCTCAGAAGGAAGCAAACCACTCAACGAATTCGACTCAAGATCAAGCCATTCTAGATTTGTAGAATTCGAAAGAGCTCTAGGTACTTGGCCAACGAGTTCATTAGACCAGAGAAGAAGAAACTTCAAGCCACTCAACTCGCAATGATCATCCATAGGGATTTCACCGCGAAGTGAATTGTTAGAAAGATCCATATACTGTAATGAAGCAGAACAGTTACAGAACAAAGGCAAAGGGATAGCACCAGAAAGGTTGTTACTTCCCAAATCAAGATACCTCAACTCATGAAGAAATCCTAATCCATTCGGGATTTGTCCTTCGAGTAGATTAGAAGACAGACTAAGCTGTTTAAGCATAAGGAGATTGCCTAATTCAGATGGGATTTTGCCTTGTAACAAGTTACCAGACAAATCAAGAATCTGCAAGAATGTGAGGCCAGAGAGAGAGGGAGAAATCGTCCCACGTAACGAATGGTGACTAAGATCAAGCTCAACAACTCTGTTGATATTCATGTCACATACAATTCCTGTCCAATTACATAGATGAATGCTGGATGAATTCCAACTTTCTAGTACATGGTGTGGATCAGAAACAATCCCAGACATGAACGAAACAAGCGATTCGCGATCATTTAACGTAATTTGATCATTTTTTTGGCCTAAAACTATAGAGAAAATCATGATCAAGAAGAAGAAATTGTACATGGAAAACTTAGAGTAGCACATTTTTGTTATTAGTACTATTGCACCAATCATGAGAAACTTTGAATAGTGAGAAATAAATGGAACTAACTAGGTGTATATATATATATATGTGAACATGTCCTAAACCATACTCCCTTTGTCTCAATTTACGTGACACAGTTAAAATTTACATATTTGAAAACTACGTAAAAAGTACTAAGTCACAATAGTTAACAACTTTAAATGTTTAAAAAGCATAGAAAGAAATTCTTTATTAATGAAAAACTTGATCGACCCTCGAAATTACAACTGTGTCATATAAATCGGAACGGTGGGAGTAATTAAAATATGTTTTTTGTATGCCTAACTGAAGTTGAAGAAGGGAATGTATTCATTTGGCGCCAATGATTTTTGACTTGAAAAAAATTGTCAAATAGTTTAGTCATGGAACACGTGTGAACGTGTCTGAATGCCACTTGTGTATTGCTAAATTCAACCCGCGTATACATTTCGACGATGAGTTTAAGTTATATACGTTGATAGTGAACATTAGTATTAAAACTGGCATGGCAATTTTTGCAGCTTACCATCAAGTCGGGGCGAATCTATAGTGTCGGTTACGGTTCACGTGCGCCCAATAATTTCTTTTCTAAACCTTGTAAAGTCAAACCTCTTATGACAGTGTCGTTTGTCGGAATATTTTTTGATTGTTATTGCAAATAACTGTTATAGAAAATGTATAATATATGCTAGTTACGGTTCACGTGAACACAGTAATTTATACCTACATCATGTATATGTATAATACGAAATCTATTAAATATGTAGTATAAATATTTGATTGTGAAATCAGTTATTATTATAGTACTCCCTTCATCCCAATTTATGTGGTGGTGTTCGTTTTTCAAGTCAAACGAGTTTCTCGTTGATCGTGATTTTTTCATATGTCTTTTTAAATATTTTAAATTGTTTATGACTTGTAGTACTTTCTATCTAGTTTTCAAATAAGTAAATTTTATTTCAAGAAATTTAAAATTCTAAGTTCGAATTTAGAGTCAAAATTAAGAAGTTTGACTGATCTTGAAATTCGAACTATGACACAAACATAGAGGGTGTATTAACTTGATCAGGTCACTATGTAAACTCATGAATTCAAATCCTAGACCCGTCTTTGCTTACCGTATTACGTTAATATATATGTCATTGTAGGTATACATAACTTGATCACAGTGTGAATGTTTTATATACTGTCAGTGTACAAAACTTAAATTAATATTTGTTGATGGTTTACATGTCATTAGGCCTAACCATGAGAAAGGTTTTGGAATTACTTGTGGGATCAGTGTATTAATTAGTGGATGAAAGGTTTGGAATTACTTGTGGGATTAGTGTATTAATTAGTGGACGATGATGTGTTTAAATTGAAGATAATCTAGGTTATTAAGCACGCTTAAGGTTAAGACAGGGTTTAAGGATTATATTCTTGCAAGTTGACAACCTTTTTTTAATTATTTGGGTATTTATGTCGGCTTAAGTGGTCATGATTTAAATGATGAGGTCATTTCTGTTAATTAATGGCAGTAATATTTTCTTTTTGGTTGGTAAGTTTCAGTTCTGTCTTCTTTTTTTTCTTTTTTACTATAACAAGTTTCTTATCTGAGTCGGGGCGGAACCAGGTTGGGTCAAGAGGGTTCATTCGAATACTTTTTAGCAGAAAATTATATTGTTTATATATGGTTAAAATTATTTCTTATGTATATGGTAGATGTTGAATTCTTTTGACTTCTTTAGATATTTACTTTTTCAGATTTTGAAACCCTAGTGAAAATTTTAGCTTCGCCACTAATTTGAGTACATTGTTGATGCACCATGCAACAAAACTGTGTAAAGATGGTAAAAACAACAATAATATTCTCAGTGCAATTTCACATATGGGATCTAAGAATGTTAGAGTGCCTTCCCAAAAAGCAAGCGACTTTTTCTTTCACAATAAGATCTGGACAATTATTTCTACCTTCGATAATTTACGAGTTTACTATCTCCATCCCTAATTGAATACAACAAAACTCAACATGGTAGTTTTTATCTGCAAATACCTAGTAAAATATAATTATAATAATTACCAACCTCACTAGTTTATAATAATAATTAATTCATAGATAAAAAGTGTACCTAAATTTTTAGAGTTATAAGGCATAGTGCTCAAAGGACCAATGAAAGAAATGACTATATGCAAGGAACATAGGAATGGTTGTATCTTCCATAATCACCTTTCCACTAAAAATTAAAAAATATAACTTTTTGGTATAATTATTCAATATTCGAAAATTACTGATTTGATTAATTCAAATTTATGGCGTGCAAAGTTGAATAAGGAGGGAAACACTCGTTATTTGGATTTTTTTTTAATTTTCAGGGTTCAAACACGACGACTCTAGTTAAAGGTGAAGCGATCATGTCTATTTCATCACGACTTTTAATGGTATTTTTTAAAAAAAAAATAACAAGTGATATTTTGTATAACTATTTGATATCCGAAACTTACTGACCAGACTAATCCATATTCGTGTTGCGCACATAAGGTCCATGAAAAGGGGAAGCATTTTCTGTTGAGTTTTTTTTCTTTCTACTTTCTGGGCTCGAACTCGAGACCTTTAATTAAACATAAAAATATCTTATTTATTCTGTCACAACTTTTGATATGTAAAAAATAATAAGTGTTTTTTTTATAACTATTCGATATCTGAAACTCACTGACCAGACTAATCCAAATTCGTGTTGCGCACATAAGGTCCATTAAAAAGGGAAGCATTCCCTATCTAGTTTTTTTTCTTTCTACTTTCTGGGCTGGAACTCGAGACCTTTAATTAAGGATAAAAATATCTTATTTATCCTTCCACGACCTTCGATATGTAAAAAATAATAAGTGTTTTTTGTATAACTATTCGATATCCGAAACTCAGTGATCAGACTAATTTAAATTCGTATTGCACACGTAAGGCTCACTAAAAGGGGAAGCGTCTCTACCAAATTTTTTTTGTTTCATTTTTCTGGGCTCAAACTCGAAATATCTAATTAAATATGAAGATATCATATTCATCCCATCACAACCTTCGTTTTGTAAAAATATAACAATAATTCTAGTGCTGCAGAAAGGAATAGGAAGGTGGAAAAAAGAAGATAGAATTTATGTAGGTCTAGAGTCACCTCTTTAATTTTTCTATTTAAAAGAAACAATATAGTGGAATATTTGTGCTTTCATTGGTTTTTTTTTATAATTTTTTTCAATTGGGTAGTTGATTTACTACTTATTAGGCTATCTTATAAAGGATCACAAAAATGGCTAGTTGTTACTAAAAAAATGTAAAAGTAAATTTCATTATGATTTTATGTTATTTATTAAAGTTATTATAGAGATTATAATGGCCACTTTTAACTAAGAAAATATAAAAAAGTGGACATATTTTTTTGTAAAAGGTATATTTTTAAATTGGCTACTTGGTACTAAGAAAATGTGAAGTACATTCATCATGATTTTTAATTTGCCTATTTAATTGGCACATCTATATAGTGCTATTGTAACTATGTTAATTTATTTTATTTTATTTTGAAAAAACATGTGAGACATTGAGGAAAAATATGTTATATATAGTGCACCATACACATTAAAATCTTGAATCAAAAGAACACAATATTTGAATAGTGCACCATCCATATTAGCATATACTATTTACTTTGAAATTAAAGAAAAAAAAATTAGCACCAAGTTGATGTTGTGTACTAATGCAATGTATTTGGGATGCCAATTTGTTACTTTTTGAAAAGTTAATTAACCTCTCTGTTTCAAAATACGTGTCGTTTTTCTCTTTTCAAGATTTAATTTGACTAATTTTTAAAATTAAATTGGATTAATATCAATTTAATATTTTAAAAATTAAAATTTACATATTCAAAAACTATATGAAAATACTATAAGTTGCAATTCTTCACATATATCAATATGGTGAAAGGACGCATTTTAAAATATTGGTAAAAATTATTGTAATTTGAATTTCGAGAAGTGAAAAGTGATGACAAATATTTAGGGCGAAGAGAGTAATATTGACCATCAACACAGGATCACTACACTTTTAACTAGAGATCTTGACTTCAGACCATGGGAACGAAGAAATTAAATTCATGTCATTTTCGCCTATAATGATTCATACATTACGTAAATCTGAACTAAATGGATTGTGCTAGTGAAAAATAGTGATTACCTTGTGAAATTAGTCAAAATACATGTAAATAGTGGCGTAGCTACATTGACCCAAGGGTGATCAGTCGAACACCTTTGGTCAAAAAATTATATTGTGCATATTGATAACAATATTGTGTGTAGAGGTCAAAAATAACTTTTTAGAGATATATATTAAAGTTTTGAACATCCTTAATAAAATTACTAAATTGTTACTGCATGTAAACCGACTCAGACATCACAATCATAAAAAAAATACTAAATATGGTGTAGAAAAAGATAAAGTTAATAATCTTTTTCTTGTATTGCTGAAAAAAGTCAAAAGTAACTAAAAAAAAATTTGGAAAAATACTAGGTTGACATGACATCATCAACAAAGTCAAAGATATTCATGATCAAAAAATTATTTTGCAATTAGCCTTGTGTCTTTTTTGCAATGACAAGTTGGGACAAGAGATTGAGTTCTCACACCAATCAAAGAAGTCAATCATAAGATCATAAAAGATTTTTTTTTTTGGTATTTCAAATATTGACTAAATAGAATTCTTATAATCTTTCATAAGTTACACGACTCAAATTTATCGAGAGAAGAAATTTCATTAGCGCATTTTCAAGATTATCAAATCTTCTTTATATTTGTGATCTTCATATTCGCCAGAAATTTGTACATTGGTTCGTCTTCATCCAAATATATATGATAGTGTGATTTTATTGACTTTCATAACAATTATATCGTTAACATCAAAGCTAAACAAACGAAAGAAAAGATCTTATTATCGACAAAATAAAAGATATCATTAACACAAAACTAGACAAATTAAAGAAATGATGATCTTATCATTGACAAATTGTAAACTTAACTAATTTATTTCTAAAGTAATATTTGGCATCACCTCTTTAAAGAATTAAGGTTACAAATGTAAGGGCGTGTTTGGTATGGAGGAAAGCATTTCCTGAAAAAGGAATCCTGAACCTATGAAACATAATTGTTTGGTTGGTCAAAATATTTTTGAAAAATATTTTGACTAGAAAAACAAGTTCTTATGGACAAAATGACTTCCCTAACGGATGAAGTAGCTAGGAAAAACAAGTTTCAGAAATGATATTTCAAGTTCATGGTCTCCTCTCCACCACTCAATGCCTCCGTTTTGCAATACCCCTTGACCATCCCACCCTCGAATCCCCACTGCCATTCCATTTCACCTCATAGTCTTTTGTTAGATTACGTATAAATACTTTTGAAATAATATTTTTTATTTATTTATCAAATACTAGAAAATAAGTAAGAATTTCACTTATTTTTTGGAAAAACATTTTCATAGAAAATATTTTTTCTTCAAACCAGGGGCGGATCTACGTGGACGTCGGGAGGTTCACCCGAACTCCCTCGACAAAAAATTACACTGTATATATAGGGTGCATTTTCTGTATTTATGTACATATTTTATATTTGAACCTCCTGAGTTAGAAATAAAAGACAGGTCTGAGTTGTCTAACCCACACGTTCTGGGTTCTAATCCCACTTACTACCGTTTTTATTTTTACAATCAGTTTTAATTTTTCATTTAATCCTCTAAGAGAACGACGACGTACATGCCAGAAATTATTATTTATTTATTTTTAAAAAAGACGCTGCTACTGCCTACTGCTATTACAGATACTAATTCCAAAATACCAAATACTCAATTCTCAAATCCCAAAATCACTTTCATCTTTTTCACCAAAAGTTACAACTCTTTCTCCTTCTTTTTTCCATTTTCTAGAAATTAAAGTTGCTGGCCTGTAAGTTTTCTTCACAAAATACTCCGTCTCCTTCTTCTTCTTCCAATAACAAATAGGTCTCTATTTTTAAAGGTTGTAGTAGCTCTGAAATTGAAAGTAGGAGCCCGGAGGACAAGTATTTTGTGATGCAACTAACTTTTTGTATCTATAGACTATATATTATTGTATCCCTTAGAATTATGTTTTATTGGCTTATTTGCACGTTAAATATTTTTATTTTTCAAACCCCCTGAATGAAAATCCTGGATCCGCCACTGCTTCAAACACACCCTAAGTCCATGTCGATGTTAGTATGAAAATATTCTGCTTTTTTAGATATTAATTAGGTGTGATCTATCAAATCAAATGACTAATTGGTCAACAATATGAATTAAGGGGGTAATTATAATTTAATTAGAATTTAAGTTAATGTAGTTGACCATTGTATTAGGCTCATGTCTTAAAAAATGTATGCTAATATCTATTTATCTTTAAAAAATCTCAAGAAAGTATAAAAGTGAAAAAATTAATAATTATGTCTATTCGCCGCGTAAATAATAATGGAGTATAATAATAATCCACTAGGCATATAGTTGATGAAATTATGCCTCTCATTTGGAAACAAAATTTAATAGAATAAAAACAAAACAAACAAATATGATCGAACCTCTCTATAACAATATCATTTTCTTTTTAGCAATTGAATATTATACACCTACGTCTGTAGAATCCATTTATATCGATCACGACTTTCACTAACATCTCGGGTAGACTATCGACCTTGTCGATGGCAAAAACCAGAACTGGAGTATTAGCCTTGTTCTGCTTCGATAGAGGTACTGTATCCGTAAGTGGAATAACATTCATTCGGCCGATTACTCTTCTATATCCTTCCTTCGTCTTTTTTTAAGCACCTATCCTTCTTGCTTCCTCACCTATAGCTTAACAACACAACATGTACATCAATATTCTTTGGCATGTAACTTGCCAGTAAATTTCATTTAGACACTTAACTATGGCATGTTCTAATTGAGTATCTAAATACATGATAAAATACTATTTCTATTGGATGTTTTCGGCTCAAATTTTGAAAAAGTTTTTATGTGTGTTCTCAAGTGTTTATTACGTAGATAAATATGTCATCTTCTTACACACATCAGCCTCAATTAGAACAAATCTGAGTATTTATGGCTTATTGAGACTAAATTGTGATAGAGTCAACTACGACATGTTCCGATTGAGTATCTATATACATGATAAAGTGTTCCTATTAGATACTTTCGTCTCAAATTTTTTAAAAAAAATTATGCGTGTTCTCAAGTGTTTATTACATAGATAAGTCAATCACATAAAATATATTATCTTTTTACACATCATCCTCAATTAGAACAACTGCTTATTGAGATTAATTTGTATAATTAAAAGAGATGAAGCATTTTACGTAGTTAACTTATTAACGCTTGAACAACCTCTCTACCTCACCTCTGAGGTAGTGGTACGGACTGCGTACACTCTACTCTCCCCAGACCCCACGTTGTGAGAATACACTGGGTATGTTGTTGTTGTAACTTATTAATGCTTGAAAACATGCACAAAAATTTGAAAACCATACATTATATAATTTACTAGTAGTAATATTATAATCAATCTTTGGATGATTATCATGAGGTTTAATTTGCCGTGACATAACTAAATAACCATAGTCTAAAATGTGGGCTTCAGGTGATTTTTTACCTAATTATCAAAGAAAAAATTGCAGGAAGAAAAGGAAAATATATATATAGTGATAGAATAGATGAATTGTAATAAAGTCAAGTTCATTAACGTCTGATTTGATTGGTCCATTTGAATTACGAACCAGCTTCATTTATCTTGTACACTTGGCGCACTTATATTAGCAAGTTCATTTGTCTAATCATGCCACGTAGCTTGGCATATGTCATAATATGATTGGCTACTTCGCTTAACGTGGCGCCCCGTAATTTGAAATGTGGCATTAGCCTAGGCTTTAAGATGGACTATTCACCATTTGGACCTTGGACTAGTGAAATGGGCTCATCTTTTGGAAGCCCAAATAATTTGAATGGGCTCATCCATGTTGGACTTAGGCAATTCATCTTGGACAAAAAGTGTGTATCTAACCAAATGAAAGCTATTATTCCACTTGACATACTTCCAAAAATCAGTTTTTCAATATTATTGTTTTTATTCCAAATTAAAGTTGAAATAGAGATCAAAATTATAAAAACAAACATATTAATGTACAAATAGTATTTAATTATTTGAGTTAGCAAAGACTGCAATAGAATAATAAGTACTCCTCCATCAGAAATCTCGAATTCGTGTCCAGAAAATAAAATCATCACTCAATCGAGAGATTTTTACCCTTAACGTAACACTTTTCAGTACAAATTTGAATTAACGAGACCTCAAAGTGCATCATGTTTTTTTTAATATATAGAAAAATCCACATGATGTACTTTGAGGCCCGACTAATTCAAATTCATACTTAAAAGTCTCACGCGACACTAAAATTGATTACAACAATAACAACAAATCTAGTATAATCTCCCAAATGCGAATCAATTGAGGGTAAGATGTACGCATCTTTTATCTTTACCTGTATGGAGTAGAGAGACTGTTTTCTATTGACTCTCAACAACCCCCTTTCTTTATCTCAGGATTGAATCAGAGTTCACGCCTCCCGCCCTGAATAAATAGGAGGTGTGAATCACAGGACGCACATAAGCCGTCAGGTCGCACGACATAAGAACACCCAACATAAAGATGCACACTCCTCCATTTGAAATATTCATTTTTATATGAGCTTTTTGATAGTAATCGTGATAAATTTGAGACAAGCAATGTGAATGAACTCACACAAATACGGAGTTTAATGGAAAAAAAAAAGATTATTTGAGTCCCTATATAGTACTAGTAAGTAGTAATTTTTTTTTGGTCCACATACATGAGAAAGCATACAAATTTCAAGAAAATATCTATTCCTCCAAAGGGTTTTAGCAGAGGTTTTTGTTGTTGAGCTTCTTCACTCACTTCAACTGTTCTTCTCTTTCCCCTTTTACCTTATCCTCTCTTTTATCATCATCCCACCATTAAAGCTGGCTTCCTCAGTTCCTTGCTCTTCAACCCCACCATCATCTCAATGGAGCAAAACTCAAAAATCCCAAAAAAACTCCAATTTTAATGCCATTCACAATCAAGAATTCCTCAAAATATCCCCCCAAAACTGCATTTTTCATGCCAATCACAATCAAGAATTGTTCAGATTGTCCCAAGCTTGTTCATTTCCAAGAACTCTGAAGTTACCTGTACTTCAATTGCCAATTACTGTTCATTCTGAAGCAGTTTGTGTCTCCACTGACGAAAATCTTGAAGAGTTGGTGAATTTGCAGAAAATACCAAATGGGGTTCCTCAGTTTTTGCGAAAAGAAGAATCGAATAAAAGGGTGTTTATCCAAGAACCAACTTGGGTTTCTTCACTTTTTATGAATAGTTTGTTTGTTAGAGCTAGGCAAGTACAAGGGGTTAGAAGGGAATTTAGAGAAATTGAGAGGAGGAGAAGGTATGCTATGTTGAGGAGGAGACAAGTAAAGGCGGAAACCGAGGCGTGGGAGCAAATGGTGGAGGAATATAGGGAGTTGGAAAGGGAAATGTGTGAGAAGAAACTAGCACCTAATTTGCCTTATGTTAAGAAATTGTTGTTAGGTTGGTTTGAACCATTGAGACAAGCTATAGAAAAGGAGCAGAAAGCTGAGATGACACAGAAACATAGGGCGGCTTATGCGCCGTATATTGATTCATTGCCTGCTGATAAAATGGCTGTGATTGTAATGCATAAGTTGATGGGGTTGTTGATGATGGGTGGTAAAGAAGAGAGGTGTGTTCAGGTGGTTCAAGCTGCAGTGCAGATTGGCATGGCAGTTGAGAATGAAGTGAGTGTTGCATTTTATGAAAAAGTTGGTCTTGTTTGTTGCCCGCTTATGCATCTAATCTTGTGTTATATTATGCATCCGAATTATGTGTTTTTGCAGAATGTTTTGTAATGGAAGTATGCTACAATAGTAACTAAAGAGATGCTAAAATGTTGGTCTTGTTTGTTGCCCGCTACTTCGTGTTATATTATGCATCTAATTTTGTGTCATATTATGCATCCGTTTTTTTTTTTGCAGAATGTTTTGTCATGGAAGTGTGCTACAATAGTAACTAAAGAGATGCTAAAATGTAGGTCTTATTTGTTGGCCGCCACATCATGTTATATTATGCATCTAATTTTGTGTCATATTATGCATCCGAATTATGTTTTTTTGCAGAATGTTCTGTAATGGAAGTACGCTACAATATTAACTAAAGAGATGCTAAAATGTTGGTCTTGTTTGTTGCCCGCTTGTGACTTCGTTTTATATTACGCATCTAATTTTGTGTCATATTATGCATCCGAATTATGTTTCGTTGCAGAATGTTTTGTAATGGAAGTATGACACAATAGTAGCTAAAGAGATGCTTTTGCGTTTTACATTAGAAGTATGGAATGTATAAGGTATACTCCATGAATAGCGAAAAGAAGTAAAAGTAAAAAAAATAAATATTAACCAAGGATCTACAGATTAGGATACTGACCATTTGCTTGGTATCTGCTCAAAAATAAAAATAAAACCTACTCTGTACTTATCAAAAGATTATATCTTGACTCTAGAGTCTAGAGAGATGTGGTTTCATTCGGAGATCAAATTGTCCAAGGGTTTAGACAATGAATCCTCACCTCTTTGCAAGTTACTGTTTGACTGAGAACTATGAGTTGTGGTTGTGCTCCACGAAGTTAGTTGAATTTCAGGTATCTTGTTGGGCCTACTAGTTCCTATGTAAATAGTTTCTACTGTTTTTATAGATTTTGTGAGCTCCCTCACGGCTCACACGAGACTAGCACATGGTTGTTTTCTTTTTACTGTTTGGCTAGCTCCCCGACCCTTTCATAGCATCTTGTATAGGAGATAGCATATCTATTTTGTAACCATTGAATCTTCTTGGTGCCAATCAATGAACAGCTTACTTTCTCAAAAAACAAAAGTTAGTTGAATTTGTGTTAGATCTGTGTCTGCCATCAAGCTTGTATTCTTTGTGTCTGCCATCAAGCTTGTATTCTTTCTGATAGCAAGTAGAAGCTGCTTGTTTGTTTCCTTTTTCTAAGAACTCAAATACATCATTCTTATGTAATTATGAATAAGAAAAGCTGGAAGTATCCATCATTTCTGATTATGATTTATAGCCTGTTACTTTAATGGCTTTCCATCCACCTTTCAGTTGGTTATGAAGGTGTTGAGTGGCTCAGGTTGCGCTGCTCAATGCTAGGAATCCTGCCAAAACCATTTCTTTTTAACGTATGTGCTTCCCTCTAACTCCCTGATTTGCTTCTTTATTTTAGCTAGTTTTGTATACAGACTGTGTCTTATCATGCCAAGCTCTTTATAGTAGTTACCTGTTTAGGAAATTTATGTAGCCAAGGACTGTCTAGTTGTTTGGAGTACTAAGTGCTATTATGGGGGTAAACAATTTCTTTTACCACTTTAAAACAATGGTATTCGTGTAATATGTAAATTGACCTCATCAATGATATTTCTCAGGTTAAGATTCATAATTTCTTGGAGAAAACAAAGAAGTTCCCAAAACATATGGCTGGAGCTCAAAGTCAAGAAGATATGAGTAGGGAGACAATGATTCTAAGGAAACGTGTCAAAAGCTTGATTAAAAGAAATAGAATAGTTGAGGTGAGAAAGCTGATGAAAAGTGAAGAACCCGAGTCTTGGGGTCGGGACACACAGGCTAAGGTTTGTTATTTAGCAACTTTCTGCGTTATGAGAGCTACTAATGGCTGACTTTAATCTTATCTTAGTGGCTGCTTCTCTGAATCTCATGCAGTTAGGATGCCGTCTTTTAGAATTATTAACAGAAACAGCTTATGTGCAACCTCCAGTGGATCAGTCTGCTGATACTCCTCCTGACATTAGACCTGCATTCAGGCATGTATTCAGAATTGCTACAAGAGATCCAGGGTCAGTGCGTTTTCCTTATCTTATCATTTTATCCTAAAGGAGCATAATGTCATACTTCTTATTCATAAAAAAAGGAGTCTGGAGTAGTGTACCAACTGCTACATCATGTCATAAAGAATCTAACAAGAGAAATTGTTTTAGTGATAAGCTGTGTGTAAACTCTGATCCTTACACTAAAACATGCCAAAAGCCGATGTCCCTAGTTGATTTATGTAGGATATAGTTCTCATTGTCAAAACACATGCTCCTAGGTGTTACCTTTCAGATAGAAGGCTCGTGTGTTATTTTTCCTTTCACAAAATTGTTTGTTGTTCTTGCAGGAAGAACATCGTCAAGAAGTATGGTGTCATAGAATGTGATCCCTTGGTTGTTGTGGGAGTTGACAGAACAGTAGGTTATGCAAACTTCTTTTGTTTCAATCATATCCATATATCAGCATGAGTATAATTCCTCAGTTAATTCATTTTATAGTATAACTTTAGCGACTCTGCGAAAGAGGAGTTGTACTGCAACCCTTTTGGTTGTATAAAAGCTAGAAGGTCTTGCTGGTTCTGTTTCTTTTTAACTTACTGCCCACCTGCCAGAGAGAAGAAATAATTTCTTATTTAGTTCTGCCAAATAAAGAAATATCAGAGAGCTACTTTACTGTTTAATGACTCTATTATGCAGTTAATTATGTGACGTTGTGCTTCAGGCTTCTAATTTTACTTATTGCAGGTTAAACAGATGATGATTCCTTATGTGCCTATGTTGGTGCCACCCAAAAAATGGAGAGGGTATAATTCTTTTTCAGCTTTTAATGATGATGTCATTTAGGTTTTAGTTGTAGTTAATAGGATTAATTTATGCAAGAACTTAGGCTGTAGATTGGAACATGTAAACAAGAATGAATCAGTGTTATAAATTTTAGAAGCCCTATAGGATCAGAACGGGCATATTTTTTCCATTTTGCTTCTGAAAATATTGTACAGTTGTAATAGCACACCCTTTGGGCTAGTTCATCTATCAAATTACTCTATCTTCTCAAGAACATAAATTTATGTGAGAACATTATCAGGTTTCAGAGAAATTTTATCAGGACTTGACTATCTGGCAATTTTATCTCAGGTATGACAAAGGCGGATACTTGTTCTTGCCTTCGTATTTGATGCGCACTCATGGATCTAGGAGGCAACAAGATGCAGTAAGAAGTGTTCCTGTGAAACAAATGCAGCAAGTTTATGAGGTGAAGTTTGATTCTTAATGCTTCATTCTTTCAGGATGTAATGCAGCGAGTTGTGCTAAATCCTAAACTAAGTTGACTCTTTTGGTTCAGTCTTATTTATTGCAAAGATAATGTTTATCATAGTTCGTGTTCATCTGTTGCCTGTGATGCGTCGGAGCTGAATATTTAGAAGGGTTTTCAAATGCTTCAGGTTGCCTAGCAAGTTTGATTTTATCAATTCTTCTATCTACTGGATATCATTGTTTATATTCTTCAGCTATTAGTTTTGGCTATGACACATGGATCATTCAATACATAGTTTGGGTTATTAACATAAATACATGCAAGTCATCTCCAAGATCTGATATAATATTACATAGTTTCAGTTAGTAGCACAAACACATGAGATGATATTAGATTTCTTCTTTTGTTCAACCTGTGCTGTAAATATGTTGAATAGATTTATTAACGTTAACTCATTCAATACCAATAGTGATTCACTAAATCCATCTTGGCGCTGTTGATAATTAACTTGCGTCAGATTGTGCTCTAATAGATAGCTCAGCAGATACTCTAAGAGGTTTACCTGTGTATTAATTCTTTCTGCACTCATGCAGGCCTTGGATACCTTAGGAAACACTAAATGGAGAGTGAACAAAAGGATACTTAATGTGGTTGAGAGTATTTGGGCTGGAGGAGGAAATATTGCTGGCCTAGTGGATCGCAACGATGTAAGAAACACTTTTGATGTTCCTTATCAAAAAGAAAAAAGAAGAAAATAATGTTCTAATTCTCTTTGTTTGTTTGGGGTGCTACTTATAAGTACCTGGGTTTTGTTTTACTGTGTTATGGGGAGATAGAGCTCGAATTACAATATTATCTTTGTCAATTCCAGTCTGCTTAAATGCCATTTAATCTTCTTATATGGCTGATTCTAAAAGTTTTATCTTTAAATTCTGCCCCCTATATTTGTCCAAAAAAGATTACTGTATACTACATACGTTCATATGCTTAGTGTGTTATTTTTTCTGCTTAATATTCTAGTTCTCTTAGCTGTTCAGATAATGGTTTCTGTATAGACATTCAGGTGGGTGTGAAATTTCAAATACCTGGTGCCATTTGTAAGTTGTGTTTCATTGCAAGAAATTTCTTATTTGTAGGTGCCCATACCAGAGTTGCACTCCGATGATATAATGGAAGTGAAAAGGTGGAAATGGAGGGTGAGAAAAGCCAAAAAGATCAACCAAGAGTTGCATTCCCAAAGATGTGACACAGAGCTCAAGCTTTCAGTTAGTCTTCTTGTTTGGACTCTTCTTCCTTTCTTACTTTTTTGGATTAGGACTGGAGTGGGTAGGGGGAGTGGGTGCGATGGGGGTGGAAACCTGATGCCTAAAAAAGTAAACGCAAACTGCTCAACCTTTGCACATCTGGATCTAGGTTTTTATCGTGACAAAATCATTACTCATTCTATTATTTAATGAACTTTTGAGGGTTTTAACATTTTAAAACTAGATTTTAGTATTTAGTTTCCACATGTGTCCTCTTTGCTTGTTTATTTGAGGGTAAATTTTGAGCAGTCTTTCATTGGACTAGGTTGCTCGGAAGTTGAGAGATGAGGAAGGGTTTTATTATCCTCACAATCTTGATTTTCGAGGACGTGCATACCCTATGCATCCTCATTTGAATCACTTGAGCTCTGATCTATGTCGAGGAATCCTTGAATTTGCTGAAGGACGACCACTAGGTAAATCAGGATTGCGCTGGCTGAAAATACATTTAGCAAGTCTTTATGCAGGGGGCATAGAGAAGCTCTGCTATGAAGCACGCATTGCATTTGTAGAAAACCACATTGATGACATATTAGATTCAGCACACAATCCTCTAAATGGAAATAGATGGTGGTTAAATGCTGAGGATCCTTTTCAGTGCTTAGCAGCTTGCATTAACCTATCAGAAGCTTTGAAAAGCTCGTCACCACATACTGTCATCTCCCATCTGCCTATTCATCAGGTAGAATACTTACATATTTACATTTTTTATTTTCTGTTCAATTCCCTTTTTTCTGTTTGGTTTGTTGGTTAATAAATGTAGAAAAGTTAATCCCTGGATAAAAATAACATAAGTTCCATTGCAGGAAAATAAAAGTTGAAACATTTCTATCTCGAAAACAAAAATAGTAGGTCTTGGACATGTTAATGATTGTCGCTTTGTTCTATTATAGGATGGTTCATGCAATGGTCTACAGCACTATGCAGCTCTGGGAAGAGATACTGTATGTTTGTTGTTCCATTTTGTCTTTGTGATTTATAACCTTGTTTCGACTCTGTTTTCTTCTGTAGTGAATATTAGTTTGTTCTATGATGTTTATCTTCTGTGCAACTTTTCATATATGCTAGAGTAACTCTTTATGTCATCTTCTGAGGTTGTGCAACTTTAACAGATGGAGGCAGCAGCAGTCAACCTAGTTGCTGGAGAGAAACCTGCTGATGTTTATACTGAAATTGCTTTGAGGTATAGTAGAGTGATTGAAATACATTTTTGGTTACACCCTCGAAACCAACTTCCCTTTTGTGGAATTTAGGATAAGCTATTGTTTTTGATATTTTGACCAATGAACCTATTGAATGCATTTTTGAAAGGCTACAAATCTTTAGCATTCGTTATTTGTATTTTTATTGTCATAACCTATATCAGCTGTGTAAGAGTTATCTACCCCAGAAAGAAATAAGAGTATTTGCTAAATTACTCTACGCTAGATGGAATTTCAGGAGGGGAATGGGATATTACCGTTCTTCATGTGTGATTAATGTCCATACCTGACATTAGATGTAAAACGATACACCCTTTTTGATGGAGGAAATATGTTCTGGATGGTGGAAGGATATGATGCTCACTATGCAACAAGGATATCTTGTTCTACCTTTTTTCATTTTCTTTTCTGAATTAATCAAAATTCAAATGCACCATTTAACTTGTGAAAAAAGAAAGATCTGTAAACATATTCACCTTACTGCCTCTCTGATCAACTGGTCAAAAATTTAAACCACTAATATATTTGGGACAATTTTTGTATTTTTGGTTCTACTGCTGATTGTTGAAGACAACTATTGATTGCAGGGTTGATCATATTATCAGAGGAGATAGTATCAAGGACCCTGCAACTGATCCTAATGCTTTACTAGCCAAACTCTTAATTGACCAGGTTGATATTTGGTTATCTGTCTTTCTATCTTACTATCATTATATTTCTGTTTTAACTTCAGGTATCTAGGCTTGTAACTTCTAGTTTTTGAACTTGTACCAATTAAAATATTTGGTGCTGCGGAGACTTTCAGGTTGACAGGAAATTGGTGAAGCAGACAGTAATGACCTCAGTGTATGGTGTTACCTATGTCGGGGCACGTGAACAAATCAAAAGAAGATTGGAGGAGAAGGGTCTTATCGATGATGATAGGCTGCTATTTACTGCATCTTGCTATGCTGCTAAAGTAAGCACTGATTGTCTAATATTATAATAAGCTACTCGCTGGTTTCTATTACTTAGTCATATATTCTTAACTTAGGTCACTCAATCTACTTTTTCTAATAATCTACATGAGTTGAGCTTAAATGAGGAAACATGGTTGGTGAGGATTCGCATAGCCGACCCCAACTTGTTTGAGACTGCCGCGTAGTAGTAGTATTTGTTGTTTGCTTTAACCAACACATACCTGATACCTGCATGGACAAGACGTTGAAGGATTTCATAATTAATTAAAAAGGACAGTGAGTTTAAACCAGGCTATTGCTTATTACTTCTTTCAGTATGCATGCATATCACTAATTTTTGCTCGCCCTTATCCGTGAGGCAAGATGGACCTTTTCTTCCAAAGTGTCTTTCCTTCGTTAACGGGATAAGGTTGGGAAAAGAGGCATTGAAGAAATCTTGGTGTTTTATCTTTCTTCCCCATACATACCATAGACCTAGAAAATATTGTCCTAAGAGCTTACTCTATCCAAAAAAAAAGGGTGGGGGGAAGAGAGAGAGAAAATGGTCCTAAAAGCTTTTGCTAACACTGCATTGTTTCAAAAAAGCTTTGGCTAACACTGTTACAGGACTACTAACCATTGTGTGTTTCTCGTCAGGTGACATTAGCTGCTCTGGGGGAGTTATTTCAAGCTGCACGTGGAACAATGACTTGGCTTGGTGACTGTGCTAAGGTCCATACCACTTGCACCTACCATGGTCCCTCCCCCTCCTCTAATTCTTTTTAATAAGAATTTTCTTGACTATCTGGCTTTCTTTTTTTCAATTTATTAGCTATTTAATATTTTTTTTTGGATTACAAAGTACTACACTAAATATAATTGCAAAAAGGTTTATAAAATGATTGAACAACGTGCAACTCAATTTAAATAAAACTTGCAGCCTATAATTGGAGTATAGATTGCAAACCTGTACTACTTCCTGTGAAGTGATGCAGAGGTTACCATAGCTCATTCTATACTCCAGTTCTCTTTCTTGGTACATTTTTTGTTGGATAACAAAACTTTAAACCAGTTCACAGATGAAGCAAAAATTGTCAGCCAATGCATTGCCCTCCAATGGTCATAAGATAAATTGGAACTGGCCTTTGGGGAGTGCACTGATAATTGCTCGAGTTCCAAATGAAAGCCTAAACGGGATAGCCGTGTTTGTAAATTCTCTAAAACCGAAAATATATTTAGTGAATCAAGGAAAAGGAAAATGTTTTTAACTTTACAAGTTTGAGTTTAGAACTCAAGGGAATAACATAAAATGTATGGTCACTCGAACATACTGCATATATCAATTCTTTTGAAGAAAAAAGAGCTAGTTCCGTTGGAAATTTCCACAGGGGAATTGTAATTGTCGGTTATGTAGGGTAATCTCAAAACTTGTTTGGACTTCAATGGTTTAACTAGTGACATTTAATAGGTGATTGGTTCAGAAAATCAGCCAGTGCGATGGACGACACCACTGGGGCTCCCTGTTGTGCAGCCTTACTTTAAAACTCAGCGGCATGTTGTAAGTGCTTCTTTAATCAAGTAACAACCATCTGATCAAGTCTGTTCCTTAAGAAGCTGTTTCCTTTTTATTCGAGGGGGTTCTTATATTGTTTTGCAAGTTGATTTACATGTTATCACCAATAACAAAGTTACCCATTTTAACTCTTTAAATAGTTGGATTTTGCTTCATAGGATCTTTGCATACATGACAGGGGGCATGGCTGTGAATAATTCGTGAGAGATTTATAAGAAATTGGCTTATGTAATGATCTTTTTTTAAGTGTGCTATATGTAACACGTTGGGATTATTTAGTTACTATGTTCACAGAAGCAATAACCATAAATGGACCCGAAAAATTAGGCAATATTCAAGTACCTAAAAGGGCTTGCCTTGAATGAAGATGTAAAACTTGTCTGTTCAACTGGCGAAGTATTTGCAAGTTTCTCCCCAAGGACAGAAGTCCTCTTTAGAAAAAAAACGTCAGGAATCTCAAGCAACTCATGCAACACCTGTTTGTGCTAATGCTTTACTCCGTGTATGTGCAGATAAGAACTTCTCTTCAAGTTTTGGCTTTGCAGCGTGAGGGTGATGCAGTAAGTAATACTTCTTGTGAATGCTTTTGTTTTTTCCCTGTTCAGATTTCATATTTAAATTTGATGCCTATTTTATTGCAAATGTTGAACACTAGGTTGAGGTCCGGAAACAGAGAACTGCTTTTCCTCCAAATTTTGTCCACTCACTGGATGGTTCACATATGATGATGACCGCTGTTGCTTGCAGGGATGCTGGACTACATTTTGCAGGTTTGTCTGTCCTTTCTTTCTAATTATATCTAATATATAGTTGAGCTTTTGACCACTTATATGCACATGTATGCATGCCTATGCACAACATACAAAAGTTGAAGATGTGTTTCTAAAACTCAAATGTGAAGCGGTTTCCTCGATTTAAGTCCTTGTGTGAAGAAAGGTTTTGTTGTCAATAAACTTCAGTATGGTAGGACTTTTGTTTCGGATGTTGAGTTGGCTTTACCAACAACAACAACAATATACCCAATGTAATCCCACAAGTGGGGTCTGGGGGGGGGGGGGTAGAGTGTACGTAGACCTTACCTCTAGAGAGGCTGTTTCTGGTAGACCCTCGGTTGTAAAAGGGATACAGAAAATGAAAGCAATAATGAGTTGGCTTTACCAAGAGAAAGAGAAAGAAATGCTTTCTCACTCAAGTTTCTGAATTAGATAGTCTGGCCTGAACGAACGTGTCATGATAGTCGTAAAAAGTTCATCATATGTTAGAATAACTTTATTTTCAGTTTTTCTGTACTGTGTCATGCTCCCACCCACTGTCCACTTCATATTATCTCATGCTACCAGTATGTGAAAATTGATGCTCCATTAAATGATTCTCTTTTGTAAAAATATTATTTAGATATAGAATTCTCTCTCCTTTCGCAAAAACGAACTCATATGGGCAAACTTGGCAGAAACTTATGTTGAATTGGTCATTTGTCGTATATAAACTCATGAACTATTAGGACTTCTAGAACTTGCGTTAAAGTTCATTTACTTGCGTACTTATCAAGCATTTGTCTTGTTTGATGCGAACTTTGAGAATATTTATCAAAATCCCGACTTGTTGTAGGGGTACATGATTCTTTCTGGACTCATGCTTGCGATGTCGATCAGATGAACAGGATACTCAGGGAAAAGTTTGTGGAGCTGTACAGTATGCCTATTCTTGAAAATGTAAGTATGTTAAAAGTGAAAGTTCCCTTTCTAGCCAAACGTATTTCAAGATCTCTCCCCGACGTCTTTCTCAAGCTGCTCTTATGGTATAACATGATATCTTGTTTGCAGTTGCTTGAAAGCTTCCAGGAATCATATCCAGCATTGACATTTCCCCCTCTACCAAAAAGAGGTGATTTCGACTTGCGTGAAGTTCTCGAGTCACCCTACTTCTTCAACTGAAAACTTATAGCATTGAAACAACGAAACCCTTTCGTCAAAATGCTACATTCTTGCTCTGAAACAAGCACGAGGCTTTTATGCGAGGATGATTGGTTTGACATGTACTCCGATGAAACATGAGAGCCTTATTCCGTTCTTGTGCTGATCCTTCTCAAGGAGTCCATGTTTTTCGAGGCTTACTACATAAGCTCAATGCGCTAGGCGCCTAAAGCAAAGGAAAACAGTCAGCAGACATTGAATTTCCAGCAATGAAAATCCTGACTACGCCATGCGCAATATTACTGGAAAATGTGGCATCCATCTGTCTGCTTTGGAGCTGAAAATTTACTCAGCTATGTACACTGGTTCAGTTTCTTGTAGGTGCTGTACAGATATTTTTGGAGGAAATTGTAACTTTTCTAGTTTAGGATTCTTGATATGTATAGGTATAGAAACTAGGGAACTGTTGTTGTATCTAATACAGGAAAAAGATATATTTGTGCTTTTTCAAATTGAATTCCAGGGCTAAATAAGAGAGATGTATTACTATAATGTTTTCCTCTACAGATTTTCTGGAACTTAAGATCATCAAAGATGTGAGAAATTCATAATAACCTATAATTATTCACTTCTACTCCACTAAAATAAATCTTGCCAACCACAGAAAAAAGAAGAGAAGAAATAAACATGACCCTATATGGAGGTCGACGATTCGGATAGAAGGTTAGTAATAGTTTTGCGTCTGGTTTCTCCGGATAATAGTCTTAGTATAAGTTTTGGTATTTTTACTATAAGTTGTCCTGTATATCTCAGTTGTCTTACTGTCCTGCTATTGCTTATATCTTCATAAATAAGGAAAAATTCATATTTTCCGTTTTGGGCCACGTTTGAAATCATAAAAACTTACGTTTGCCCATCGGAACCAACATGCGTCATTTAATAGGTCATCACGGATGTCCACGAAAAATTTTCGGCCAAAAAACCGCCGGGTGCACAAATCACAAAAAAATCATGGATACAACACAAAAAAAACGGAAAAATCCTTATTCCCGTTCTGGGCCACGTTTGAAATCGAAAAAACATACGTTTGACCCTCCGAACCAACGCGCGCCATTAAATAGGTCATCACGGATGCCCATGAAAAAATTCGGCCAATAAATCGCAGGGTGCACATATCAAACAAAATCCATGGATTATAACATATGAAAAAACAGAAATTTTTTTATTTCCCGTTCCGGGCCACATTTGAAATCGAAAAAATCTACGTTTTCCCCTCCGAACCAACGCGCGCCATTAAATAGGTCGTCACGGATGCCAACAAAAAAATTTCGGCCAAAAAACCGCCGGGTGCACATATCACACAAAACCAATGGACTATAACACACGAAAAAATGGAAAAATTCCTATTTCCCATTCTGGGCCAAGTTTAAGATTAAAAAAATTCACGTTTGCCTCTCCGAACCAACACGCGCCATTAAATAAGTCGTCACGGACGCCTGCGAAAAATTTTGGCCAAAAAATCGCCAGGCGCACATATCACACAAAATTCATGGACTATAACACATAAAAAAATGAAAAAAATCCCTATTTTCCGTTCCTGGCCATGTTTGAAATCGAAAAAACCTACGTTTTCCTCTCCGAAAAAATGCGCGCCATTAAATAGGTTGTCATGGACGCCCACAAAAAAAATTCGGCCAAAAAATCACCGGGAGCACATATCACACAGAATTCATGGACTATAACACACAAAAAAAACGAAAAAATCCCTATATCCCATTTCGTGCCACGTTTGAAATCGAAAACACATACGTTTGGCCCCCCGAACCAACGCGCGCCATTAAATAGGTCGTCAGGGACGCCCACGAAAAATTTCAGCCTAAAAATCGTTGGGCACATATATCCCACAAAATCCATGGACTATAGCACACGAAAAAATAAAAAAAATCCCTATATCCTGTTTCGGGCCATGTTTGAAATAAAAAAAACCAACGTTTGCCCCTCCGAATCAATGCGCGTCATTACCCTCCGAACCAATGCGCGCCATTACCCTCCGAACCAATGCGAGCCATTTAATAGGTCGTCACAGACTCCCACGAAAAATTTTCGACCAAAAAACTGTCGAGCGCACATATCACAAAAAATTCGTGGACTATAACACACGAAAAAATAGAAAAATCCTTATTTCCCGTTCTGGGCCACGTTTGAAATCGAAAAAATCTACGTTTGCCCCTCCGAACCAACGCACGCCAATAAATAGGTCGTCACGGATGCCTACGATAAAATTGTGCCAATAAATCACCGGGTGCACATATCACACAAAATTCATGGACTATAACACACGAAAAATGGAAAAATTCTTATTTCCCATTCCGGGCCACATTTGAAATCGAAAAAACCTACGTTTGACCCTCCGAACCAACGCGCACCATTAAGTAGGTCTTCACGGATGCCCACAAAAAAAAAATTCCAAAAAACCACCGGACGCACATATCACACATAATCCATGGATTATAACACACGAAAAAATGAAAAAATTCCTATTTCTCTTTCCGGGCCACGTTTAAAATAAAAAAAGCCTACGTTTGCCCCTCCGAACCAGCGCGCTCCATTAAAGAGGTCGTGACGGATGCCCACAAAAAATTTCGGCTAAAAAACCACCAGGCGCACATATCACACAAAATCAATGGACTATTACACACGGAAAAAATTAAAAAATCCCTATTTCTAGTTTTGGGTCACGTTTGAAATCGAAAAAGCCTACGTTTGCCCCTCCGAACCAACGCGCCCCATTAAATAAGTCGTCAAGGACGCCCATAAAAAATGTCGGTCAAAAATCGCCGGGCGCACATATCACACAAAATCCATAGACTATAACACACGAAAAAATAGGAAAATCCCTATTTCCCGTTTCGAGCCACGTTTAAAATAAAAAAAAACTACGTTTGCCCCTCCGAACCAACGCGCATCATTAAATAGGTCGTCACGGTCGCCCACGAAAAAATTCAGCCAAAAAATCATCGGGCGCACATATCACACAAAATTCATGGATAACACACGAAAAAAAGGAAAAATCTCTATTTCTCGTTTCGGGCCACGTTTGAAATTGAAAAAACCTTCGTTCGTCCCTCTGAACCAACGCGCGCCATTAAATAGATCGTCACGGACGCTCACGAAAAATTTCGACTAAAAAATCGTCGGGTGCACATCACTCAAAATTCATGGACTATAACACGAAAGAACGAAAAAATCCCTACTTCATGTTCCGGGTCACGTTTGAAATCAAAAAAACCTATGTTTGCTCCTCCGAACAAATGCGCGCCATTAAATAGGTTGTCGCGGACGCCCACGAAAAATTTCAGCCAAATAACTTTCGGGCGCACATATCACACAAAATCCATGGACTATTACACGAAAAAACGGAAAAATCTCTATTTCCCGTTCCGAGCCACATTTGAAATCGAAAAACCCTATATTTGTCCATTTTATTCTATTTTAAACTTTCTATTTTATTCTTAACGAGATGATTTATATAATCCCACAAATATCTATAGCCCATGAACCAAATAGTTTCTATTTGTATGTTGTCTTTTCCTACTATGTTTTCCAATTTTTCTCTTTCACCATGAGATGAAACAATTCCAGAGTACTACAAACTCTTCTTTGACTTTTACACAAGGGATCAAGAAGGGTAAAACAGTAAAAATTGAACTCATAATATGTGAGAGACTCCCACCGATATCACTAGACTATAAACATCGGTACATAAAACATACCGATCATACAAAATCATCGTATTAATAAGCTGTCTGATGGACAATTTCCAGATAGTATATACCACAAAACAATTCCCCGGTTCGATAAACATGTCAATACAAACTTCCTTTTATTGAAGGGGGAGATAAAATCAACTCATACACCTTATTTGGAATGAAATCTCACCAAGAGGACGCCTTAGATACAATACTCGAATAGTGATACAACAAATAAATTAACAAGAACGTGACCACAAACTCCTTGTGTCAAACGAAATAACGAGATGAGAGGCTAGTACTCGTCTTCTGAACAATGAAACCATTCGATGAGACTTAAGCCTGCAAGAAGCTAGCATACTTGGCACCTAGGAAAAGCCTTTGGATGCAGAGCAACGCGTTTTTCGTGACCTCTGCATTCTCATGGTTCAGCAGTTTCATTACGCGTTCCTTAGCTTTGAGGTCATTCACTATAATTCGCCCAGCAGAATGGCACTGAATGAACTGTGATAGATCGTAGCAAGCAACAGCAAGTGTCCTTGCATCACTTGATGTGTCCAAAATTGTAATGAGCACCCTTAAGATCTGCAACACCACACACCACAAGATATCAGTCTTAATATTAGGAAAAATTATGTTGCAGATTCGAAGATGCACCCCGAAGAAAACAACAATATGCTACTAAGATCATAGAGGCGGATTCAAGAATTGAACTTGATGATTCCAACCTTAAGGCTCTTAGGATAGAACTCATTGCGCTTTAAAGATTATGGTTCAAAATTTATTATTCGTTGAAATTTTAGTGTTTTTCACATGTATACCTGTGTTACGTCTCGAAGATATTAGTTTCAGTTGAACACCAATAGATACGATAAAAGTCTATATAAGATATAGAAGGCAAAATATGATAAAATAAAATAAAGAAAGAAAAAGAAGGCGGCCCTCTATATTATTAGTCCCTCTGTCCCAATTTAAGTGTCTCACTTTCCTTTTTGGTCTATCCCAAAAGAGTCTCTTCTGATATTTAGTAAGTTCCCCAACTCCAACATTCTACACGGCAAGTTTAAGATAACAAGATTTAGAAGACTACACACATCTCTAATTTAAGACCACAAGATTCAGAAGTCTCCCTTTGTTTCTTAAACTCTGTGCCTACTAATGGAAGTTACTACTAAGACATGAATATTTAAAAGCAGCTTTTTGATTTGAGCAGCAGATAGACTTGTTTGAAGGTCAGCAAGAATCGAACATCAACAAACCCAGCAGAAAACTTTGGTTCTGCTGTTAATGTTGCACCAAGATGGAGTCGTGTTTACTATGTTATGCAACACGTACTTCACAGCTTTTAAAGACATGTAGCTTGGGAAGGTTTTGCAATCCACAAATATTACCTGGAAATCATTCTCCTCAAAATTATTTATGTTCTCCCGCCAGAATATAGGATCTTTGTGCATTGGGGACCAATCAAGATGGCCAAGAAGGACTTCCTGCTTGTACTTGTCAAACGAACTCAGCTTTTTGATGTTCTCCTTCAATCCTTGTTCTAGTTGATTCAGAGCGTCCAAAAGGTCCTGCAGAGATGATATATAAAGGTAAATAATTTTTCATTCTTCAGCAGACTCGGTAACATGATTAACTGTCAACATAGTAAATACTAAGATGAACCGAGAGGAAGCTCTAATAGTGACTATTCCTCTATTCATCTTTGACGCTGTTTGCAAATGAGAGAGACTAGATTTAAGATATAATATCAGATTAAAAACCATAACTAAGGTTCTTCACCTCATCACTCCAAGCCTGCGCTTTCAAGCTCTGAACAATTTGCAGCACTCCCAAGTCTACCATCTGAGCACTAAATGTCCCTTTGGAAAGCAAATTCCGAAGAGTCAAGATGACAACCCGTACAACCTATAGTTACAGAAACACCACAGGCCGGGAACAGAGGTAAGCCAAGGACAACCAAGGTAGAAAAAGTACCACATGAAATTTTAAAAACAATCGGGAGTACGCATAGTTATTATGCATAAAGCAGCAAAAGTAGCTCACCTTTTCTTTTGTTGAACCTTTAACAACTTCTATCAATCGAGGGAGGGCCCTTGAAGTAGCTAAATACTCTATTGCAGGTTCATAGTAAGACAAAAGCCAGACACATAGACATGTCTCATAGAGAAGCTGTTTTAAGGAAGAAAATATAATCAGGAAGAAAAAAGAAAAAATATTATTTTGTTGTCTAGCTTCTGGAGGTGGCTGATGTGTTGAGCAAGTATAGAACTGTCTCAATCGCCACCATTTACTAGCACGACATGTATTATAATTTATAAAGTAAATGCAATATGTGGCATTATAGAGTGAAGAAAACCTGGATAGACTGCTGCGTGGATGCTGGTGAAATTAAAGGAACTAGCAACTTCACTCCATCAGCTCGAACAAATGAAGATCGAACCACTGGCTCTTTCAACAGAGTTGATAGGCAGTTGATTGTGCTAGGAATGCTGCGGGTAGGATGAGTAGGCTTCTTCAGCTGCACAGATCGTCAAAATCAGGATCGACAGCAACTAACTGAGACATGATAACACCAGCAAGTGGAATTAATCCATAAACCCCAACCCCAATCCCAAAGAATTGCTTTCACCTATCTTCAACTAATAAGCTCCAAAGTGAAGAAATAGGCCATAAACCCAGTTGTGATGCTTCTAGCCCTTTTTGTCCGTCCACATCGTTTCACAGTTTCTTTACTCTACAGCTTTTCTTCTATGAAGTATTTCCACAACAACTGAAGACATCTATACTGAATCCCCTTTGAAATGTTTGCAAACCCAGTAATTGCAGGTTTGGGTGGGATGGACGAAAAATATAAAAGTGGAAAATCTAAGAGCAGAGACAAACCTGTGCACAAAGCCACTCCACCACGCCTGCCAAAACATCGTCAATGGTAGTGTGTTTCTTCTTTGAACTTGAAGCATCTCCATTTGCATCACCATTCTGAACTTTTGACCTAGCACTGGAGTTGTCATTAAGAGGACCGCAAAGTTATAAGTTCATTTATCATTCTAAACATTCTCAATCTTTTGTCATTGACATGGGAGGAGGGATCATAACCTAATTACCTCACTGTCAAAGATAGAATCTTACAGCTCTTCTCTTGTATGAACCAATTACCTTTCCACAGCAATCTGGAAAACAAAACTCATCTTTAGAAAGAGAAGTGGAATGTCACGGACAGCAAAGAGTACACACTCTTTGGTGATTTATAGAGATAAAAGTTTGGAAGAGACAGGCAGATAGGAGAACAGAAGACTCTGATATACAATACAAGTGTCACCTTTTCCGACAACCCACATACATGCGTATTTGGGGATTCTATTTATCATTTCGATATCACCTGATTTATAACGTCTGCTCATTATGCCCAATAAACTCAATGCTGTCTTCAGCAATGAAAGGCAACAAAATAGCTGTGTGCCTGTACTATCAACGAAGTCAAGGTACTAACAAATCCTTCTCTTAAGTGAAAACTTGTGTTCTATTGTATTTAAGTTATCTTCTAGGAGTAATAATTTTACCAAATAAAAGGGATATTGGTAATCATAAAAGACATAAAAGATCAAGGAGAATGGGACAAATAAAACAGAAAGTGGATCAAGTGAATTAGGATATGAAACAGCTCAGTTTAATAATTTTCCATTGGTCGATAAATATTTGCATTGTTTGCATACTTACATACATACTACAGAACCATAAAATTAAACTATTGCTACCTGCATATTATATAAATGAGGAACACAACAGATGTGATCTTCTATCATGGGTTGACACATATTATGTGATACACATGTACAGGAAGAGGGAGGTACACTTGTTAACATCTGCTAATATATGTAGATATAGGATGACGGCAAGGGAAGGGGATGCATGCAAATTGCCAATTATTGCTATAAAGGAAGAGAGAGAGAATAATATCTACATGAAAAGCGTAAATAAAGGACAGCACCCCTGCATTCAGAGAAGACAGACTTAAAAGTTGAAAAAAGGTTGAAGAATATTGCCTGAGGAAAGGTTCGTAGGTATCTTCGTCTGCAAGACTGTCATCGTGGAATAGTCTTGCTCTTTTTGGGTTTGCTGCCAAGATATAAGCATTACATCAGTCTACTTATCAAAGGAACTCTAAAAGTTAAATTTTTCTCCATTTACCTGTAAGCATTTCATCAATCAAAGCCAAAACATATTCGACGGTTTCTTCCTTGAAGATGTCACGTAAAATGGTAACAAAGACGCGGACATAACCTGGACCATCCTGTAATAATGGTATCCATTTTATAAGAGTATCAAGAACTGAGACAACCAAAAGCTTGATATTTTATCAAAAACAAAAAAGAACCATCAAAAGCTTGAGAGCTTGACCAAGCACCCAAAAACGTAATCTAAAAATAGGGATGATCAGAAATCAGCAATTGGAATAACTCCATTTCCCACATAAGCCCCATGAAAAATCCTCTAACTTGGGAATAGCTCAATAATGTTTAAAAATTCATTTATCCTAAAATTTGATGATGCTGATTATAAATGACTATTATAAAGACTAAAGTAATACATGAACTCCGGAAAATGAAGATACCAACCACAATAACAAGTCCAAAAGAATCAGAAATCATATAAACGCGGAAGTGCAGTGTATGCCAAACTTGATTAATAAAGTAGAGGCCGGTGATGACAATTTTATCTTTACTTCCCAAATAACAGTTACTCCACATAGTCACTGGCATGCAAGAAGTAAAACTTACACTGCCACATCTAGACCTATTCCTAGCATAATTTAGAAGAACTCTACCTAAATGCAAGAGGAATTAGACAGAAAGAAGTAGAGGAACTACAAGATGCATGAATTAAACTGTAGGAGATCAAAGTGTAAGTCATAGCTAAAGATAACTCAAGTAAGAAACATTACATCATCCAGCAACTGGGCTTTGTAACTTTCTGCCTTCTTGTCATAGCGCCTCAACAGCTGAAAACCAGTTCCAGTGATCAGCTTTGTAGTCATGTATGTCTCCCATGGGATATCCCTCCTCAAAACCTTCGGAAACAGGATATAACGATGTTATTGCACAATCAGATGCGCTAAAAGACCCAGTTGATCACTATTCTTTCAATTTTTTTTTCTTCCCCCACTCCCATTTCCCCAAAACCAAAAGAGATAAAGCCACTTTTATGTTTATTTATAGGTGATGTAGCTGGTAAAATACAGAAAAGAGAAAGAAAAGGATATTCCACTCTTCTTTCAGGACAGCCCACAAAAGAAAATCCTGACAGTAACAAATTGTCTCCTTTAAACCACATGCCTTCAACTACCAAAAATCAAAATAGATACCTAGGCAAATCCATTAAAAATTTTGGCAACCAAAAGTCTCTTCATCTATTAATTAATCCACAGAATTCTTTCCACTTAGTGTTTATTTTTGGAAATTGATTTTATTTTTATTTTTTTGGAAATTGTCCACTGGGTGTTTACTGATGTTGACATACTACTCTAAACTTTCTCAAAAAGTAAATGGAAGCAAGGTAAAGCAACTAACTGCTAACACTAAGATCCTAGATCCTGTGTTGCATGTTTACTATGATGGCAGTTGGAAGTTATAGTCCAAGCTAGTTATCAGTTCCAAAACTGAATGTTATTTCATGTCCTTATGTATAATGTAGCTTCTTTATCGTGCTTATACATGTGATATTACCTGCTCTGTAGTAAGCTCAGCGTTCTCCGTTGTCATTGTGATTATCACCTTCAAATCCGAAATTTATTATCTTCTTACCAAATAGCCAGAATATGGATTCTTCTTCCTCTATCCTGTATAGATTCCAAGGAAATATCTCAAAACCCGACAGGTCATAGGTTCCACACATTTAAAGCAGCCAACTAGAAACAGGATAAATAAACGTATTGCTATGAAACAAAAATAAATATGGCAACAGATTAAGAAATGAAACTGAAAAGAGAACACCAAAACACTTGCTAAACCTACTATCAACAAATTAATGCCATCAAGCTATCTTGTTTCACTTCACTTGTGAGAAGGAAAGGATTCATAATTTGGACATTTGATCCAAGTACAATTCTACTTTATAAAAAAGGCAGTTAAGCAGTACCCGAAACAAAACGAAACTGAAATTAACTACTATGATATAACTGACCTCCACCTAGGGCTAGATCATAAATTCGAGCGGCTAAAGTTGAAACTAATTTCAGAGTAATAGAAAGAAAAGCAGCAACAGCAGTGTCGAGAAAAGGATTCCTCACTTCTTTCTCTCATTCAAAACCGTGCATGAGACTTTCATCTCACACGGCTCCTATGTGATTAAAGAAAGAAGAACCCATTTTATTTCTTTTTTTTATTACTTTCCTCTCATATGGATAAGACCAAATCTGTTTGATCTCTAAAGCGTTGCTAATCCTTAACTTTTTGATGAACCAATTACTGATTTTATTCTGAGAGTTAGACCCATCACTCTATATTGAGTTCATATTACCAACATAATGACCAAATCTACCTCCTTAAGACGACTTGAAACTGGCTTGCACCAGCTTCATTACAGATTCTAGGCAAACTTCAAGTTAACATCTGACAAAGTATATCAACCAAATACTTGGGGATAAATCGAGCAGAATATGTCTCCCTAATGTGATAAGATATTTATCTCATATACAAATTGGTAAAAGAAAAGAAGATAGAACACGATGGAAGAAAAAGATCCATATAGGAGATATCAACTAGTTAGGAACTTAAGATTAAGAACGCCTGGAGGACAATTCAGCAACTGAAAGGCTTATATCTCATATTATATCCTTTTGGAGTAAATCTAATATTGTAAGTAATGTATAAGAAATGCTGACTTTTTGAGCTCCCTGCATAGCTAAAGGGGTTCTGTAATTTCTGCATATATCTTCTTATAAAATGTACTAAATCAGTGGTTTTATCAACAAAATACCTTAACACCCTCCCCCTCTCAAAAAAAACTTAATATAGATATGGCATTGCTCAATCTTGGAGGATCGTAACAGAAATTTGAGGAACGACTAAAGATTTGAGGTCAAAGGCTTGACAGAATCCAATTCCCCCCATCCAAGCCAAAATCTAAGCTCCAAGATCACAATAGTCAATCAAACACAAAACCTAGAAAATTCTGCCAAATGGGGTAAGCATACATACATTAACAAACCCAAAAAAGCAAATATTATCACTGATTGAATCACTTCAATCACACCATTATCAAAACACTTCAAGATTCAAACTTCCTTCTCCCACCAAGTAAATCCAAAATCTAAGCTCCAAGACCACAATAGTCAATCAAACACAAAACCCAGAAAATTCTGCCAAATGGGGTAAGCATACATACATTATCAAACCCAAAATCACTGATTGAAGTGATTCCAAGACCACAATAGTCAATCAAACACAAAACCCAGAAAATTCTGCCAAATGGGGTAAGCATACATACATTAACAAACCCAAAAAAGCAAATATTATCACTGATTGAATCACTTCAATCACACCATTATCAAAACACTTCAAGATTCAAACTTCCTTCTCCCACCAAGTAAATCCAAAATCTAAGCTCCAAGACCACAATAGTCAATCAAACACAAAACCCAGAAAATTCTGCCAAATGGGGTAAGCATACATACATTATCAAACCCAAAATCACTGATTGAAGTGATTCCAAGACCACAATAGTCAATCAAACACAAAACCCAGAAAATTCTGCCAAATGGGGTAAGCATACATACATTAACAAACCCAAAAAAGCAAATATTATCACTGATTGAATCACTTCAATCACACCATTATCAAAACACTTCAAGATTCAAACTTCCTTCTCCCACCAAGTAAATCCAAAATCTAAGCTCCAAGACCACAATAGTCAATCAAACACAAAACCCAGAAAATTCTGCCAAATGGGGTAAGCATACATACATTATCAAACCCAAAATCACTGATTGAAGTGATTCCAAGACCACAATAGTCAATCAAACACAAAATCCAGAAAATTCAGCCAAATGGGGTAAGCATACATACATTAACAAACCCAAAAAAGCACAAATTATCACTTCAAAACACTTCAAGATTCAACCTTTATTCTCCCACTAAGTAAATCCAAGATCCAAAACAACAATTTTCAATTAAAATATAAACCCCACAATTATTTTTTTGTCAATTAACAAGAGATTTATTACACTCAAAATTAACAGAGAAAGAGATATTAAAAAGATACCGTGTTACGTGGAACTGACCAATGTGATTAGAACACAAAAGGTGATCTCTTCTAGTATAAAGGGGTGCAAGTAAGCTACAAATCTTGGGGTGGGGGGTTGGGGGTTGGTGGGTCAAGAAGGTAAAGAGATCAAACTGGATGAATGAGGAGGACCATAGGAAAAAGGAAATTATATATAAAGGGACAAAATCAAGCAATTTCTAAACCAATTAGAAAAGGGATTAATATTAATATCACTTTTTTGTCCTTTAATTATTTGGTAGAGTTTTAATTTCAATTTTAATTTATGTGATCACCTATTTGAAATTTGTACTTTTAATCCCTTTTCCTATAAAAATTTATAATTTTCAGAATTATTAATTATTCTGTTGTTTAATTATGAGATACTGGACTATCACCAATTCTTCCATTTGTCTACTTGAACTATTACTATCTGGGATCGTTTGGTTGGAAACAACTTATCTCAGGATAATTATCTCATCATGTATATGAAATAACTTATCTCATCACTATAGTATAAATGATGGGATAAATAATCCTGAGATTAACTAATACCTCCAACCAAACGTGAGATAAAATAGTTGTGCATTTTATCCCGTGACTATTATACCTTACACCTTACATCAAACAAATGTGAGTAACACTTAGGGCTCGTTGACGTTTAGTTGGGGAACAAGTTATCCCGAAATTAGATATTCTAGGATTGTTATGATCTCACTTTCAATGTAGGATAAAAATAACACTTCAATCCCGGGATAAGTTATTCCACGATTTTATCTCAACCAAACATAAGATAAACTCATTCTAAAATTAATCATGGGATTAGTTATCTCTTATCCCTCATACCAAACGAACTCTTAGTAGAGTAGATGGTGATAGTTCGAGTAGAAAAAGGGACATCTGATAGTTATTCTAATCAACTTCTAGATGTGTTTAATACATAAATAGTGATAGTTCAGATAGAAAAACGGAACAACTCATAATTGGGGTATGCAACTCGTGATATGTTATAGTTCATGTGTATTTTTTTTGTTATAATTAACTCTTTAATTATCCATGTGTTATGTTAAACTTGTGTTGTTATTCTATATTTGAGATAATATACTTTTAAAAATAGTCCAAATATAATATATTTCCTACATACAATAACAACATACAAATTGGATCCCCAAACTTATTCCTACCTTTGTGGATAGAGACAATTTTCGATAGACCATCGACACAACAACATAAGGGATGAAAAACACACACTATAATACTTTCAGTTCCTGATGAATTGAGTCCGCCATTTTATAGTAATCACGAAAAGTATTTAAAGGTCAAATATATTAAATCATATATTACGAAAATCAAAATCAAAAGATTTTTTTTGGGGGGGGTGGGGGTGCAGGCAGATATAGTACTCATCATGTGAAGTGTAATCCCCTCTTTGGCAACTTCAAATATTTTGGCCCTATTTTTCGAAAATGCATTTTTGTTCCATTATTGGATTTGAAGTCAATTTACCTTTTTATCCCCGTTATAAGATCGAATTTCCTATTTTGACACTAGGCCTTGAAACAGAAAGTAGAACATAATATCTCTTGTTAGTTCAGCTCATCGAAACTATTATAAAAGAGTTCATCAGTGACAAAGAAAGAAGTCATTGCTATCCACGAGATTAGACGATGAATTACCAAAATTTCAATTTAATAAACTAATTTTCGATATTGCTATTCCATTATTATTATTTTTCGAGTCTTCATTATTTTCTTCATGAAAAACAACGTTTTTTTTTCTCTAGTTGTGCCTCAAAGATATAGGTAGTAACAAATGTGAATGTACTCGTTATTTTTTCCTCGAATTATATATAATATTAAAAAAGAAATACAACTCGTGCTTTTATTGATTCGAGTATTTTTTTTCACGATCATGGTGTCTGTGCCAGCTTACGCACCTCGATTAATTTCACGATGCTTCCAAAAACTTGTGCTTTTTGAATGCTTTACATTGTAGGCTAAGGTGCTCAAAAAGAAATGAGTTCCAAAAGGAGATAACAAAATGAAACAGATTTTATTGAAACTATACCATAAATGGCTCATGCCATGTTGATTTTTTTACAACAGAGAGATGACTTCCTGTAGGGATGGCAATGGAGCGGGGCAGGAGCGTTATGACTATACACTGACTGGTGCATTATGGGACATACAATACACAGTTGTCTTTAAATTACGATGCAGAAACTTGTGCGCGAAAGTAGACGACATGTATCTTCTATGGTCCCTGCTGTAACATGCGAAGCCAGCTTCACCGATGATCCAGCTTACTCCGTAAAATCTTTTTTGGACACAACTTTAGTGTCAACTATACAAGAAGAATACAAACCTTGACCTGAAAAGGCCAAAATGAATCACACTGTTACAAAGAAAGCAATCTGCATAGGAAGACGTGCAGTTACACGAGTTCTAGCGAGTTATAGCAGAAAGTACACTTCAAATCTTTTATGAGACAGTTAGGGGAGCCTTGGACCAACGGTAAAGTTGTCTCCGTGTAGGTCACGGGTTTGAGCCGTGGAATCAACCAAGACTACCTACATTACACCCCCTTAGGGTGCAGCCCTTTCCCGGACCCTGCGTGAACGCAGGATCGTACACGGGCTGCCCTTTTAAATGAATAAGTTTAGATATTAACATATGCATGACATGGTAAAGTTCTGCAGTCTAATTAAGGTTAGAATATGCCAAATATATTCATGGAAGCAAACTACTTCATGGAGACCAGCCAGTGCAACAAACTATAGCAGGCAGGACATTAGCTGTCAGCAAGAAACTATACAAAACAATTCAAAGAAGATCAATATGTATATAACATGTATTACCTTTAAAGAGGAGATGAATGGGCCACGACGAATAACGGAAATGATTGCCAAAATGGACCTTATAACCCAATCTGTTTCATCCATAAAGACCACTTAACAGCCTCAAGAAACTTATCATTCTTCCGTAATGCATTGATTAGGTTAGTGTAGGTTACTCTATCAGGTTCAATTCCATTTTTGCGTATTTCCTTAATCAAATCTACTGCACTTTCAACCATTCCAGCAATTCCATATGCCTTTATTAATGTGTTATAGCTGCACAAATCAGGTCCAGTTCCTGATTCTTTTAATTCTGCCAGTACAACTGAAACTTCGTCAATCCAACCTAGCTCACCATAAATGTTTATCATAATGTTGTAGGTGTAGTGATCAGAAGAGTGACCAGATTCCTTCAGTCTTTCCAAGACATTACGGAATTTCTCCATTTGTCCTTCTTTCCCATAGGCATCTAACATACAATTGTAGGCTTCAAGAGAAACCGTAAAGCCATTGAAGTGCATTTTCTTGACAGTCGATGACATATTCTTGAAGTCTTTGCTTCTTCCATATGCAGCTATGAGAGTGTTGTAAGAGATAACATCAGCCAAACCACACTTTTTAGCCATCGAAAAAACTTCTCTTGCCCTTTTGAAGAGCCTCGATTTTCCATACACGTCAAGCATAACATTGAAGGTGACTGTATTAGGTAAAAATCCATGTTTAAGCATCTCATCGAAAAGCCTCGAAAGCTCATCAACTGGCAGTGCACGGGCACAGCAGTTTATGACACAGCTGTACATTTCCTGATCCCAGATGACTCCTCTTTTCACTAGTTTGTAGTAAAGATCTGCCAATTTGTCCTTCTTGTCACATCGCTGGTAGATCCGGAGCATATCACGGAGTAAATATGTGTCTGGAACAATGTTCTTTTGTTTTTCCATTGCATCCAACACAGAGCAGGCTTCTTCTAAAGCTCCAGATTTCACATACATCCTTACCACAACACTGAAAGTTATCGTGTCCAGTTTGACATTTGAATTCTTCAACATCAGATAAAGCTTTTCAGCTTCAGCAAAATCGTTGTTTGTACTGTAAATGTCTATCATAGTGCATATTATATGTAAGTTAGGCTTATCAGACTTTGGCATACAAGTGAAAACTTTCACAGCATTCTCTGGATGCCCGAAATCTTTGCACGAGCAAATTAACAAATGGTACAAGTTGTCCTCAAATAAAGCATCCTTCCACTGCTTTTCCCGTAAAACTTTTAAGGCATCATCTATCATGCTGTTTTTCACATAAGCCATTACCAGACTTGAACATGATATCTGGTGTCTCAAAACATGATCATATAATGAACCTCTCAAAATGGAAGGAACTTTGTGAATGAGTTCAAGCTTCTCATATGCTTGCAAAAGAATGCCAAGGATGGTCGACTTTTCGCTGCCAGTGTGCATCATTTCCTCAATAGTTCTAACAACATCCTCTTCATCTCCATGCTTGACTTGTAAATTTAGCATCGTGTACGAATTAGACGAGTTTGGTTTGTGTCCAAGTCTTTTCAGTTCCACATAGTATCTCCTTGCTTCCTTATAACTGTCTGCACGACCCCACCCTTCAATCATAGACCTGTAAGTTGTTTCATCAGGCTCCACTCCAACCCTTTTAAGGTCACCAAACAAGCGTTGCGCAGCACGCATATTGGAAATCTTCCCATATCCAGTGATCAATGTGTTGTATGCAACTATATTTGGTGGGAAACCGGCTTGGTTCATGGAAGCTAAGACCTGCTCAGCCTCGAGTAACTTGCCCTGTTGACAGTAAGCATTGAGCAGAACCAACCAATTCTCCAGATTCAGAATTACTTCATCTTCCCTCAAAAAGCCAATGATTTCTTCTGCTTTATCATACAACCTCATTCGGGTATATATCGTCAACATAGAAGAATATGCAGACTGGCACATAATTTTGAGATTCCTCATCATTGAAAATGCAAATTCTGCTTCCTCAACATTCCATCCTTTCTGATAGAGAGCCATTAGCATCCCAAAAGTCGCAATATTCGGCTGAACTCCATTCTCCAACATCATGTGGAACCACTTAGCTCCCAACTCCACGAGCCCTCTCTTGTGGCAAGCATAAATAAGGGTATTGAAAACTTGATATGTAAGCTCACAACCCGACTCCAGACTCATTTCCTTAATCATTGCCTCCGCCCCATCCCAATCCCCTCTTCTCCCCAAGACGCGGAGTATCAAATTATAGGCAGTAACATTTTGCTTCAACTTTCCATTTTTCCTCATCCATCGGAAAAAACTCAACGCTTTCCCATCGTCACCCCTTTCGAGTTGTTTCAATATTGCATTGCACTGATCCAAACTCGAGTCAGACCCGATATTCTCATCATGAAAATCAACCCCATTTTCGCTATCTATCCCATTCTCACAACTATTTACATCAAACACAATCATGGGTTTTTCTTCCACCCCATTTTCCCTATCTTTCAATCTAAAACTAGACCTATAATTCGAGTCTCTCGGTACTCTCTTCACCCTCCTAAATCTCTTCCAAACATTAAACTTCCCTTTCTGAGAATCCCTACCAAGATTTTTTGGTCTTTCAGAAACAAAACTCTCATTTCCTAACTCACCATCAAAACCATCACCATCTAAACTCAGCTCGGAAGTCTCTAATTCCTCAGTTTCTAATCTTGAAACTCTAATGTGCTTCAAATTACAAAATGGGCTAACCACAAATGCACCACCACCCAAAAATGAGGGAACCCAACACTTAGATTCAGTAAAGTTCAAACCTTTCACTGTGCAATTAAGTTTCTTGGATTCCCATGAACTGTCTACATAAAAGGATAATTTCAACGAGGCCATGAAGCAGAGTGGCCTCAAGAAAAGCTAATAACTTCAGCATTAATTCATCAAGATTCCAAATTTATTAGAAAACAAACTCAAAATTTAGCTAAAAGGGGTTTATAGGGAGTTATCAGGATTCAAAATTTTACAAAAAACACACTCAAAATTTAGCTAAAAGGGGTTGGTGGGGGAGTTATCAAGATTCAAAATTTTACAAAAAAAAACCTCAAATTTTAGCTAAAAGGGGTTTGTTGGGGGGGGGGGGGTTATCATTAGACAAAAAACTCAAAATTTAGCTAAAAGGGTTTGGCGGGGAGTTATCAAGATTCAAAATTTTACAAAAAACAAACTCAACATTTAGCTAAAAGGGGTTTGATGGGAGTTATCAAGATTCAAAATTTTACAAAAAACAAAGTCAAAATTTAGCTAAAGGGGGTTTGTGGGGGGTTATCAAGATTCCAAATTTATTAGACAAAAAACTCAAAATTTAGCTAAAAGGGTTTGGTGGGGAGTTATCAAGATTCAAAATTTTATAAAAAATAAAGTTAAAATTTAGCTAAAAGGGGTTGGTGGGGAGTTATCAAGATTCAAAATTTTACAAAAAACAAACACAAAATTTAGCTAAATGGAGTTGGTGGGGAGTTATCAGGATTAAATTTTTGAGGGCTTACCTTGAAGATAGAGCAAAAAACTGAGAAAATTTTAGAGGATAATGGAAATTGAAATAGTGAAGCAGTGGAGTGGAGAATTTTTGGGATTTTGATTTTTGAGAGTTTCAGCTAGTGGTGGCATTCCTTTTACACTTTTGTCTTCATGTTAGTACAAGATTTAAAAAAAAAAAATGAGAAAATTAAAGGCATGTCAAAATAATTATAGTTGCTAGTCAAATATATATATAAAAAATACATATATCATATATATTAATATATAAAAATATATATTTGCTGATTATTACTTTGATAGACGATTATTTATGCCAATTTTCTTAAAATTAAGACTTCAACTTGTAAGATTACCTCGTAAATTTGGATTTTCTCCGTAATTTGGGAGCATGAATGATATAGCAGCATGTTCCGAGTTAGTGTAGAGTTTGTTGATTCTTACTAATTTTATATTAAAAGTTAATGGTGGTTGTTACAAGAAGACACGAGGACTAGTTTTTTTTTTGTCTTCGACTCGCTGATACTTATATTATATCCGACTAAATCTAGAGTGAATTCAAAAAAAATAGTATTTCAATTTGGACTTTTTTTTATAACTAAGAAATATGAAATTAGAATTGCTAGTAATTCAGATATTTTTGGAATTAAAAAATCAGTTTTAAGATATTTTTTAATTCAGTTTGTTAATGAAAATGGTAAATATCCATCATTTGTTAGATGATGACGGGTATATTTACTCTAAATCGCAAAATTGTGGGGTAATCTTCTGCCTTTTCCTTTTATTTAAGATTATATAAAGGGTTCAGATTGAGCAGGACCAAGACGAAATATTTGGAATGTAAATTCAGTGATGTAACGCATGAGGCTGACGTGGAAGTGATACTTAATACACATGTCATCTAAAAGAGAGAAAGTTTCAAGTATCTTGGATCAATCATCTAAAGAAATGAGGGGATTGACGAGGATGTAACTCATTGTATTGGTGTAGAATGGATGAAATGAAGATTCACATTCGGAGTCTTATGTGATAGGAAGGAGCAACCAAAACTGAAAGACAAGTTCTACCAAGTGGTGGTTAGACCAACTATATTGTATGGGCCAAATTATTGGCCAGTCAAGAACTCTCGTATTCAGAATATGAAAGTTACAGAAATGTGGATGTTGCGATGAATGTGTAGGCATATAAGGAGAGATATGATTAGAAATAATGATATTTGGAACAAGGTGGGAGTGACTTTGGTTGAGGAAAAGATACAGGAAGCGAGGTTAAGATAGTTTGGACTTGTGAAGAGGAGATGCATGAATGCCCATAGTGCAAAAGTGTGAGAGATTGGTTATGGGTGATTTTAGGAGAGGTAGAGGTAGACTACAGAAGTGGAGAGAGGCATTTAGACATGACATGACACAGTTTTAACTTACCGAAGACATGACCTTAGATATGAGACATAGAGAACACAGATTAAGGTAAAAGGTTAGTATGTAATAGCGCATTGTCTTGCGGCCCATTCATATTAGTAGTCATAGTATTGCTCTGATAGTTTCTTGTTCTTCAATTTCTGTTACTTTCTGTTGTTTCTTGTACCTCGAATATCGTATTGTTTTGTTATAGTTTTTGTTTTGTTGTCTTTTGTTAGTATCCGTTGATTCTTGTACTTTTTTTGGACTATTTTTTCCTTTAGACGAGGGTCTATCCGAAATAACCTGTCTACCATTAAAATAGGGTAAGATCTGCGTACACTCTACCCTCTCAGATCCTACTTTGTAGTACTATACTAGATATGTTGTTGTTGTTGTTATTGTTTATTCTGATGACTTTTTGTGTTATTTAGGCAAAATTGAATTACTTTTTTGTTATAAAAATAGTTTAGTGAATTTCGTGATACTTTTAATTATACTAATAAAATGAAGGTTGAGTGACTATTTAGGAAATCAAATAGTTAAGGGTACGAGTGTCAATAATACTCTTGCCTTTAGCCAACTAGCTTAAAAATTTCCTCCAATTAGTCAAATGGCTCAAAAACACTGTATTTCTACTAATGATTTCTCCAAAACAAGAGAGAAGGGATCATTTTTTCCTTTTGAACTATTCGAAATGGAGCAATTTTTTCCTCCATTTAAAGTACGGGACAAGTGTTTTTAATTGTGAATACTTGAACAAAATCTTATATTAGATATTAAGAGATTACGTACTTTGAATATTATAAATGACAAATTTTAGTAATATAAAGTTAAATTACTATTCCTACTGAATTAGATCGTGACACATTCATTATGTTGGAGATTCTCACAAGTATAGTTCAACGGCAAAGATAGAAGTTTCACTTAGAATATTCAAGATTTAATATAAATATATGAACAATAATATTTCAATCAATGTGCACAATTTTATTTTTTTATAAAGAGCGTTCTACCAACCACATTCGCCCATAATGGCTCTTCCCAAATACTATTACACCATAAGAAATGAAAATAAAAGAGTAGATAATAACGACAACAAGAACTTTTCCCAATAACAATAACACTAATAATCATAATAATTTTACCTTGATCCCAAACAAGTTGGGAATTTGGTCATACATAAACTTATCCTTAGAGATAGGAAAAAAAGTATGACATCAAAAACTACTTAGACAGCACAACTTTGTCTACATATAGGGCAAGTGTTTTTCTTTGATATCCATGTGAATATGCAATTCCTATGGAACATATGTAAACAAGGAGTGATCACCACAATCGATTTTTCTTCAAAAATCTCAAAACAAACAGGGCATATTTCGCCCAACTCAAAACTTGCAGCATTCTGCTTCTCCAAATTCACAATCTTCAACCCACTTTTCATTTCCCTAAATTCTTGATTTTTCCCATCAAAAATCTCAGCTTCATTAAGAAATCCTCTTTTCTTGTTCAAGAAATCAAAGAGAGTATCCATAATTTCTTGAATATCAAAATCATCAAAAGCATAACGTACTTTAAGTACACGAGTCTTTTGCACATCAATTCTCTTTCTTTTATTAATCCCACTTTCAACTTGTAAATAAGATGCGCCCTCTTTGTCCTGGATGTCACCAACTTTTACCAGCATTTGGTATGAATCAGTTGATTGAACCATATCATCATGTACCTCTCTATTATTGTTGCCATCACTATTCGTCAGCTTTTCGAATAGATTAGTTACTAGAAAACCACAAAAATCCAAAGATCCAGCTCCATATTGTTTACTCAACATATCAATATCTATAGCCACAACAATCTTGCCATCCATATTAGTGCCTAACAAGTTTATTTTTTCACCGAAAAGCTCAAAATTACTTGACAAATAATTAAAAATTACCTTAGCAACATGAGGAATTGCGTCATTAATGACTAAATCAGATAACCGCAAAGCCAATGCAATATTTTCAACAAAATCATTTGATGATTCACAAATTTTGAAAGGTTGAATATTTTTCTTGAAAATTGCATTTTCTGTCTGTCCTCCATATTTCGGAGAACAACAACTTATAGGTCTTATAATCTCGATTTGAGTTTTCACTGTTAAAACCAGAAACCCAAATCTTGATGATGACCGTAATTGATGATGTTGATCAACAACATCATTTTTTATCATATTTTGTTCCCACTTGAACACTCTTACTTTTATTCCCTTTATACTTTCACTTCTATATGCCATTTCCCCCCTTTTGTAGAGATTTTCAGTTCACTAAAAGAAAAAATACAAATAAACAAAACAAGATGGAAAGACAAATATATAGAAGTGAGAGACCTCTAAATTTCTCTAACAAAATAATATTATAGTAACTTCATTAATACTGATGTTTTGGTGAGTAGAAAACAGGAAGGTCATTTATGAAATTTTATTTAACCTACCAAACTTATTCTTAAAGATCTTATATATTTTCTCTCAAAAACTTTTGTCTTTATTAATCTATTCAATGACATACCAAGAATGGGAAAAAAGAATCTTTATATTTATTTAATTTGTTTTGACTAAATATCTAGATAAATGTCACCCCAACCTCGGGAAGCGCAACTGTCATCTGGTGCACACCTGGCCCTGAGTGGGCCTAGCTGGACCTATACGCTGCTAGTGTATACAAGTAACAACTCAACAATCACAGATAAGCAAATCAACTAATAGAAGCTAAGGCCAGCAAGGCCATAATCAGAGAATCCTGTAACAATAATAATTCAGCTAACCAATCAGTTCATAACAGATATATGATAATCGCTATGGGAACCGTCAAGGCCACCATGATATTTATTAGCACAGAACGCTATGTGGAACATCAAGACCACCATGATATCTACCATCACAAAGGATATTTATACAAGGGCCAACTCGTCCAACAACATACTGGCATACAATCAAAGTCTACAAGTCTTTACGATTAATACTTGTCCAGGATAGGGTCATGACCTAGAAACATATAAATTGAACACATATATACATATATGATCAAGTCCAATAGATAGATGTGCTAAAAGGACAAAACAATGAGGCCAACATGCCCGACAATGCACATCTATACAACTCAAAGTCTGCAAGCCTGTAAGAGTAATAAACTTGGCCAGCACAGGGCCCTGACCTACCCAAAACCTATTTACAGCAAAAGATAACAAACCTCAATAACTCTAGCAACTTCGAAAGAAAGGAGCTAGCCAACCTACTAGAGCTCGACCGTGCTACTGAGAAGGCCTGTCTGGTTGTTTGTCGAGATTTGCAGGCATAAATACAGCACCCTTAGGATTGGGGCATCAGTATAAAATAATGTACCAAGTATGTAAGACAAACTAAAAAGCTGAATTATAATTGAAATATAAAAACCGAAGGTAATAAGGCAGAAGCATAAACCAAACTCTAACATACCTTCCCTGCAGTAAAATATATAATCAACTAAGCAAATAATAACCTAATCTGGCCCCCATAAGACTGGCAGGTACAAATAATAATCACGTAACCTACCTAAGCCCCTATAAGCCCGCTAGATTACACTGTACTCTAACTACTCCTATTGGCCCCCAATTGGATCCTATGGGTCTGTAACACCTCAGATCTTCAAACTAGTGTTTAAACCACATTCATGCTACTAAGTCTTAAACCTAGGGGTTCACGGTTGTTGACACCCAATTTTGGCTCTCCGTGCTTAAAATTAACGTCTTCAGGTTTCCTGATCGTTAAAGAGCACAAAATACATCTTTTACACATTTTTCATGAAATATAATAATTTATTGATAATCATCCTTATTTTAGGAATTTTATCAATTTATTGATATATTTTTATTTCTCACAATTTATTGATAATTATCCTTTATTTTGTAAATATTAGGATTTTATCAATTTATTGTCATTATACAATTTTGACAATCGCAATATTTTTTACAGTCATCCGCACACGTACACAATACAAATACTACAATTTCAATCATTTAAAACACATTTTATTTTATTTTTTAATCACATATCAACACATATTTTTGTATATTATTTATAGATATTTTTTAATACATTCCGCAAGCACAAGAAGTCGGAGAAATTAATTCTAATACACAGAGCAACAAATCAATCAAGTCAAGGTCACCTTTATTAAAGTGACATTTGACATGACCGAATACGGCTTTTATCTTTTGGTTAATACATTTTTATTTAATGATTAATAGGGTGAAGAATCCACTAGTTAATAACTAAGGGATAAGAGGGTTTGGGTTTATTATTTTTTGGACAAAGGAAGGGTTTGTTTTATATTATAAAAGGGGGGAGGGGGACATTTTATTTTAGGGGACAAAAAAATATACACACACACATTCATACACTACACACACACCTACTCTACACACCACACTACACTACACACATATTATTCACACTACACATACACACACCCATCAGATCTTGCTCCCTCTTGCTCTCTCTCTCGCTGCCGCCGCCGGAATTGATCACCGGCGGCCGGAGACGATGAGCCACCACCAACGCACCCTGCTCTCTCTCTCCCCGCTCTCCCCTTTATGTCGCTGCCTCGCCGGAGGTGGTGACCGGCGAGCACTCCACCACACGGCCACCAACGCCCCTCTCCCTTCTTTCCCTTCCCCGTCGTTTTGCCGCTACCACGCCGGAGAACATGGCGTTGAGGTATGCGGATCTGGCCGGATCTTTTTGTTTCCGGCGTTGCTCCGGCGAGGCCGTTGAAGCAACGCCACCCACTGCCTTCTCTCTTCATGGTTTCCGATATCTTGTTTATGTGATCAATATATGCTTATTTTCCAGATTTTTGGTCGGATTCTATAGGTTCCTTATGGTTTGATTCGTTGACGGAAAAACAATGCTCCGACAACCTCCATTTTTTTTCAGATCTTTATTGTTGTGCTATGTTTATCTACTATTTTCAGGAACTTATCTACTTCTACTAGTGGTTGTTGTGGACTGATTTTACACCCTTTTTGGTTTCAATTTTGGACCTTGTTTGGTCATTGCTTTGATCTTGCCGGTGTTGAATTCGTCTTGCTCACCACTGTTTTGCTGCCATTGTTGGACTGTTTTTGCTGATTTTTATGTCATTTTTCACCCGGAAAATTTACTCCGGAATTGGGTTTTTGCTCGGTACTGTTTAGCCGATTTTGGGGCTGTTTGGACGATTTTGTCCTTGCTCTTTACTATTTTCGATATTACACTGATATCGAACAAATACTACACTGTATTGGCCAATGAAAAAACTCCCGTCGATTTTTGAGGCCTCCACAAATAAAAAGACGGATACATATATACATATGTAGCGAAAGAATAAAGTCTGGCCGATGACGAAATTACAAGACGAAATAAAAAGTTTTATGATCCGCATCTTGGCGAGGTGATCTCGGGTGGCCAACCGATGCTTCGCAGCCATGGCGTATCTAAAACTTAATACAACTACATATCTGAGCCCATACTACAATAAAATTCTATTTTTCTTATATTTACATACATATATGTATTTCTTGACTTATTTTGGTAAATATTTATTTGCTATTAATATTTTTACTAAGTGTTTATACAGGTACGTGAGGATGCTTCCCGAAGACGATAACTAAAAGGAGTTTGAAGATCTCCCCAAAATTCATTGCTTTATTTATATCTTTGTAACTCTTGTAATTGTACAAAAACTAAAATATAGTGAAAACTTTACTTTTGGGGTGTCGGGTGGGAGTGTCCCTTTATTTACTTATCTATTATTATGCACTTAGGCAAAACTTTAAGTCGTAAGTACTTGATAAACAAATTAATTTAACTTAGATACTTAAGTTAATTAATTCATATTCTTACGTTACGCAAACATTAGGACGTCTTTTCTTTCTTTTTTCCTTCTAATTAGTTTTACTTGAAATCCTTTTTACACATCCTTTTGTTAAAAACACTTTAAAAATTTACATTCTTTTCTCATTCTTAAACTCATTTTCTCTTGCAAAAACGAAACAATATTTACATAATGAAAAATACAAGATAAATCATTGTACAATCTTTTCGATACATTTTTTACATTATACATTCCTTACTCAATGTATTCATTCTTACATTTATTGCACTTAAATATATATTACTTATACATTTTTCATATACATATATATATATATTCTGTAAGTAGTATCTATTCTTTTTATATTAACATATTTACATACTTTTTATATTAACATATTTACATACTTTTTTATACCTTCTTTTACACTCTTTTATATACTTTCTTACATATAAATTTTATACATACTAAATTTTCTCATACATATAAAAATACATTTTTTATACTCGTATGCACATATTTTAAAATTATTTTGTGCACTCATATATACATATTTATTACTGTTCATATTTATACTTTTCAAAAAATATATCTTTTACCTCCCCTCTCTTTAAAAATTAAGTTTAGTCGGGTACCACACTTGTGGATTTCGAAGGATGCCTAACACCTTCCCTTCGGAATAACTTGAACCCTTACCTAGAATCTCAAATGGTTTTCGCAGATTAAAATGCGAGTCATACATATCAATAATCAAAAAATAGGTTTCCTCATTTTCCTTAAAAATTAGGTGGCGACTTTGTACATAAATTAAATTCTTTCAGAGTCCATAAGTTGTGCTTTATCTAACCTTGGTAAAAAATAGGGCATGACAACGGTCACTTCGACGGACCGTACAACTAGTACATTGTCCATGTAGTGAATCATGCTCCTAAACTAGTGGACTTGGCACCTACCCAAGTTACCACGAATGAGTCTATAGTTCATACTAGATGAGTACGGTCTGTGAGATGAGCCGTTCTTGCCAACTAAAAGCTTAAAAATTCAACCAAGTTAGCACGGACCCTTGGACGGCCTGTGGGAAGCTTTACATTCCGCCGTCCCTCATGCTCCAAAATGATGCCTAGTACATGAATGTTACCCTTCACAGTTTGGATGACGATTCATACTCCAAGTGTACGGTCCATGGAGTGGACCGCACTACCAATCTAGAACATCAAAAATTTTAGGAAGATATCACGGATTGCAATACGGTCCATACTCTCTCCCTATGATCCGTAGGATTGACCGTGCGATAAAAATTGCAAATTCTTATAAAAGGATGTCTTAGTCTTTTTTCTCATTTTTTTCACTTTCAGATCAATTCTCTCAGACCCAAGGGCTCTCTCCCACCCTCTCAAGGCAAGGTAAGCCTTCTCTACCATTATCCATGTGAACTTAGAGATTTCTAGCCCTACATTATAGATTCTAACAAGGATTCCTATTAGGAAATCCTAGGGTTCTTCGAAGGGACCATTCTATAAGCCCCAAGGTTTGGATTTGCAGGTTCTCCTTCAAGGTTTAGAGTACTTGAGGTATGTAAGGCTAACCCTTCAGTGTGGGAACCATGTTCTTCCCCACAATCATGTCTAGAATTGTAGTTTAGTCCTCAAATCAAAGCTAGAGTTTATGAATGATTCTATAACCTAGTTTTTCTATTTCTTGATTATGATTCTTGTGTCTCCACATGAAACTTGGCAAAATTCTCTAGGTTTAGAACCTACCCTGAATTGTTATACCCTTATTTATGCTTAGAAAGTTCAGTGAAGTTGATTTGAACAATGTCCCAGACTTTACAAGTTTTTGCTCAAATTTTTTATAAACCTATTACTTGTTTTGAAATTTACCTCATGAAGACTTACAGACTTTCTATGCATATTGAAATGCTTTGAAAAAGATGAATGTTTTATATTGAGAATCCAGTCAGTATAGCTTTTAAAGAATTAGAGCGTCAAGCTCAACCATCAGTTATTTCAGATAGAATTCGAGCATAAGGCTCCAGTATTGTTACATGAATTTGGGCAAAAATCTCACCAACATATTTTCAGTATAATTATGAGCACTATAATTTTGAGAGGATCATTTAACACCGAGGTGGGTAAGGGTTCAGATAACCCAAGCCCCAAAACTATGTATGCCAACATAGAATAGGATTATGTCGTTGACTCGAGCAACTCCTCTTTTAGCCTCTGTTATGGGCTCAGTTTGGATCTATATTTCAATTTTGTTCTATACCCTGGCAAGGTTTAGAAAAGCTCTCCCAACCGGGCCAGAGGTTGGACATCATGCACTCACATGGTGTATGTCGGTTAAAAGAAACTCTCCATCAAAAAATAAGTTATTTTCAATATTTACACTTGGCATATAATCACCAATTTTATAATATGATTTGCGATTTAGTTTCATACAGTCTACTTGTATATCTCAGTTATCCAGTCTCTCGGTGAGAATTGAAGTGTAGACCTCTCCTAAATTAAACAAAACCAAAAAAATCAACGAGCCAATACTCTTCCACATTTACAATATTGATGATAAATGTTATTTAATGATTCTCCTCGTTAAATATTGACACTATTTACACGAAATTTTTATGTACACTACTGTTCATAGTGGAATGATATCCAAACTTCTAAATTCTGAATTTGCTTTTGCCTAGAGTTTTACACCCAAAAATCATGAAAACTTTTTTGTTATAACACCGATCAACTCGCCAATTTTGTTTTTCACACTCTGTATTTTTGTTATCAAGGTCTCTATTATTTTAAGTTCATAAATAGAGTTAGGAAAAGAAAATATCATCCTTGTTAAAAAAATACTAATTGTTTACAAAACATGCGATTTTTGTTTTTGAAATCAAGATTATATACAACTTCATTTATAAAAAAACATATTAAGATAATTTGTTTACATCATTCAGATATTAAATATTTAGGTTAAAAATGTGGGATTCTCTTTTTACCCACGAATAATATAAAACATATTTTACATTAGCATGTCATCTAAAGACCTATTTTCTAAGGATTTTTTTCTTTTTAAATTAATTTAATTAATAACTATATAACTAGTAAATGTATTTTCTTTTGGTCAGTTTATTTTAAAAGAAAGTCAGGGTAGCAACAGTTTAAACATCTTTTCATTTTTTAAATATAACCGAAATTTGGAAATTTTGTATATGTACAGTTTAGCCAACTAGTGTATCAATATAATCAAAATTTAGTATATATGTCATGTATAAATATATATATTTATGTGTATTTAGTGCATATTTTATAAATTAGTTGACCAAAATGTTTAGGGTCGTAATTATTTCTATTATTAGACCGTAAGAAATGAAAAAAAAATGAGGAGGAAACAATAATGGTACAATAATTTTGTCGCAATCCCAAACAAATTGGGAATTTGATTATATATAAATTTATTTTACAAATGAAAAAAAAAATCACCAAAAAATGTCAGCATCAAGAACTACTCCGTACATCACAACTTTCTCTACATATAGGGCAAGTGTTGTTCTCTGGTAACCACGTAAATATGCAACTCCTATGAAATATATGTGAACAAGGTGTAACCACCGCAACTGATTTTTCTTCAAAAATCTCAAAACAAATGGGGCACATATCTCCCGATTCAAAACTCACAACATTCTCCTTTTCCAATTTCACAATCTTCAGTCCACTTTTCAGTTCCCTAAATTCTTGAATTTTCCCATTAATAAACTCGACCTTATTATGAAATCTCCTTTTTCTGGTCAAGAAATCAAACAGAGTATTCAATATTTCTTGAATATCAAGATCATCGAAAGTATACTCTACATCGAGTACAAGAATCATTTGTACATCAATTCCCCTCTTTTTATTAACCCCATCTTCAACTTGTAAATAAAATTCGCCCTCTTTATTATTCGTGCTATCGCCATCATTAGCCAACATCGGCAGTAAATAAAATTCGCCCTCTTTGTTATTCGTGCTATCGCCATCATTAGCCAACATCGGCATATTCAAATCAATTCTGCTCTTTTTACTAACCCCAACACAAGATTCTTGAACCCCATTAACTCGTAAATAAAACACACCTTCTTTGTCCTCGTTGTTATTGTTGTCGTCATCATTCAATAACGTTTCGTACAAATCAGTTAATTGAAATTTACAAACATCATTAGATCTTTGGCATCCGATTTCATATCTTCCACTCTTCATATCGACATCTATAACCACAACAATCTTATTGAACTCGTCATCCATATTACTCAAAAAATTCAGATTTTTACCAAAGGTACTCGATAAATAATCATAAATCGTGTTAGCTAAATGAGGAGTCGTGTCATTAAAGAACAAAATCGATAACGCGAAAGCAAGATCAATGCTTTCAACAAACTCCTCCGGAGTTTCACAAATCTTGAAAGGTTGAACGCTTCTCTTGAAAGTCGTCTTTTTTGCCTGTCCTCCGCAACTCTTGGAGCAACAACTTCTAGGTTTTACGATCCTAATTCAATTCTTCACCCTCAAAATTAAAAATCCAAATCTCGTTGAGGATGACTCTAATTGATGATGACGACGAACAAGAAAACGATTTTTAATCATGTTTTGATTCCACTTAAACACCCTTATTTTGATTCTCATTATCCTTTCACTTTGATGTGCCATTAACTTTGCCACTGACAAAATAGACACTTTAACTTAGTTGTAACATGTCCCGTTAACTCCTTAAGCTAACGTGGCAACTTATGTGTTGTTAATAAAGTTAGAGAGCTTGAATGACACATTTTCCTAAGTAATTAGATTTTACAATGTATTTTGAATTTCTTTAAAATTTTAACACATCATCCAAGTGGGTCCCACATTTTACTTACTTCACCATTTTAAAATAAGTGGTGTTTTCACTTTTTTATTTTGTTTCAAAATAAGTGGTGTTTCACAAAATCAAAAAGACATTTATTGATTTCTTTCAATTTTACCCATTATTTTAATAAATGAAATTTTACATAACCAAAAGAACCATTAAAGAGCTACTCCATTCGTCTCAAAACAAGTGTCATTTTAGCAGAAAAATTATCCCAAAAAAATTATCGCTTTACTAACTCAAGACAATAATTAGTAATTATTTTCAACTATATCATTATATTAAAGAATTACGTCTTCTTAACAGTACTCTATTCTCAAGAAATCGACTAATAAATAGGGAAAACATAGTAAATGATATCTCCTATTTAATGTTTTCATAATGGGCGTGAAAATAGCTAAAACGATATTTATTTTGAGACCAAGAAAGCACTTTTTCAATGAATTTGATAAACTGCTCGTAGTACCTAATAAATAGTCCTTAGCCTTTATTATTAAAAACTTGTGGTTAAGTGAGAATTGAACCGTAGACTTTTCCTAAATTAAACATAACCAAAAAAACCAACGAGCCAATACCCTTCCACATTTACAATATTGATGATAAATGTTAATTAATGTTTCTCCTCGTTAAATATTGACACTATTTAGACGAAAATTTTATGTAATTATTGTTCACAGTGGCATGATATTCAAAACTTCTAAATTCTGAATTTGCTTTTGTCTGGAGTTCTAAACCCAATAATCATGACAAGTTTTTTGTTATAACACCGATCAACTCGTTAGTCTTTTTTTTCACACACTATATTTTTTTATTAAGGTTTCTATCATTTTAAGTTCATAATAGAGTTGGGGAAAGAAAAAATCATCCTTGTTAAAAAAAATACTAATTATTTACAAAACATGCGATTTTTTTTGTTTGTGAAATCAAGATTATGTATAACTTCATTTATAAAAATATATTAACATAATTTGTTTACATCATTTAGATATTAAACATTTAGGTTAAAATTTGGGATTCTCTTTTTACGCACGAATAATATAAAACATATTTGAATTAGCTTGTCATCTGAAATGAAATTATGTATAAACATCTATAATAATGTTAGAGCATAAATCAATATAACCAAAATTTAGAATACATGTTGTGTATAAATATGTATATTTATAAAAATGAAGAGGAAACAATAACGATACAATAATTTTGTCTCAACCACAAAAAAATTGGGAATTTGATTATATAGTATAAATTAATTTTACAAATGAAAAAATCATCAAAAAATGTGAGCATCAAGAACTACTCCGTATATCACAACTTTCTCTACATATAGGGCAAGTGTTGTTCTCTGATAGCCACGTAAATATGCAACTCCTATGAAATGTATGTGAACAAGGAGTAACCACCAAAATTGATTTTTCTTCAAAAATCTCAAAACAAACTGGGCACATATCTCCCGATTCAAAACTCACAACATTCTCCTTTTCCAATTTCACAATCTTCAATCCACTTCTCACTTCCCTAAATTCTTGAGTTTTCCCACCAAAAACCTCGACCTCATTATGAAATCCCCTTTTTTTAGTCAAGAAATCGAACATAGTATCCAAAATTTCTTGAATATCAGGATCATCGAAAGTATACTCTACATCAAGTGCAGGAATCATTTGTACATCAACTCCCCTCTTTTTATTAGCCCCATCTTCAACTTGTAAATAAAATTCGCTCTCTATGTTCGTGCTATCGTCATCATTAGCCAACATCGGCATATTCACATCAACTCTTCTCTTTTTACTAATCCCGACACAAGATTCTTGAACCCCATCAACTCGTAAATAAAACACACCTTCTTTGTCCTCGTTGTTGTTGTTGTCGTCATCATTCAACAACGTTTCGTACAAATTGGTTGATTGAAATTTACAAACATCATTAGATCTTTGGCACCCGATTTCATATCTTCCACTCTTCATAGCGACATCTATAACCACAACAATCTTATTGAACTCGTCATCCATATTACTCAAAAAATTCAAATTTTTACCAAAGCTACTCGACAAATAATCATAAATCGTGTTAGCTAAATGAGGAGTTGTGTCTTTAAAGAACAAATTCGATAACCCCAAAGCAAGATCAATGCTTTCAACAAACTCCTCTGGAGTTTCGCAAATCTTGAAAGGATGAATACTTTTCTTGAAAGTTGTCTTTTTTGTCTTTCCTTCGCTACTCTTGGAGCAACAACTTCTAGGTTTTACGATCCTAATTCGATTCTTCACCCTTAAAACTAAAAACCCAAATCTCGTTGATGACGACTCTAATTGGTGATGACGACGAACAAGAAAATGATTTTTAATCATGTTTTGATTCCACTTAAACACCCTTATTTTGATTCCCTTTATCCTTTCACTTTGATGTGCCATTGTTTTCTTCAAATTTTTTGAGTTCAAGTGAAAAAGGGCAAAAGCAAATAGACAAAACAAAGATTTAGAGGCAAATATATATAGGTGAGAGATGTGTTATAAGGAAACTTGATATTTGACCTAGTTTTGTTGGGAATAGGAGACGTTCAATCCCAATCCTATTTTAGGTAGGATTCTTTGAGGGACTTAATTCCACAAAAATATGTAAAACATTTTTTATTTTTATTTTTTGGTAATAAAAATAGTACTAGTAATATATTATTCAATGTTTAATTTTGTGATATTAAACATATCACGGAAAAAGTTAGAATTATAAAATTGTAAAAAAAAAAGAGAATTATTTTAGAAAGGACTAAAAAAAAATGTAAGGCAAACAAATTGTCATATTTACTTGCTATTGCATCAGAATTAAACTCTATGGTCCGGCCACATAGATAGCAATTGACGCAATTGGAACATCAGGATTTTTCCCGGCCGTTCAAGCGGGATCAGGACCTCCACACCTTCTTATCTAAATTCATTTCCTCGATAATATAAAGCTGCATCATATCATGTTTAATTACCTCTCGCTAATACTTTTTTGGCGTACCTCTAAAGTGAAGATTGTTATCTTTGTGTACCAAATGGTGTTTTGGTCAAATTTCCATCTATCGTATCTTGCTGGTAATGGATTTATTCTTGAATCTTGCTTGGTTTAGGCATATAAGTGTTAAGAGGCTCTTTAAGGCTTTCATTAGGTATACATAGACATAGGACTGCCGTTCAAGCGGGATCAGGACCTCCACACCTTCCTATCTAAATTCATTTCCTCGATAATATAAAGCTGCATCATATCATGTTTAATCACCTCTCGCTAATACTTTTTTGGCGTACCTCTAAAGTGAAGATTGTTATCTTTGTGTACCAAATGGTGTTTTGGTCAAATTTCCATCTGTGAACAATTTTTTTTATTGACTTCTGCTAATATATTCAATAATCAAAGATGTTTGGAAGACAGCAATAATCTAGCCTCTCAACATTTGATAGGATTTTATCCAGGCAACAATGCTAGTAGTATTAGGGTAGAAGGCTAGTAGTAAATAGTTTTGCGTTTTGTCTCCCTTGCTAGTAGTATTAGTATTATTTTTTGTGTTTTTATTATTTTATTATTTTCGTTTTTCTCATTCTTAATTTTCGACTACTACTTGTTGTCTCTTATGCCTCTACTAGAAAAGGGGAAGCCCATACTTGACACGGGCCCAATAATTATAATCCGAAACTAATATTTTTTGTTGCAAATTTTTAAAATTTTTAAATATGATAATATTTATATTTTTTTCTTCTCTATTGATTATATTAACGGCCTAATATTAGAAATCAACTACTCCTACCATTTATAGATAAAAAGTTTGAGAGTAAAATCAAATATATTACTTAGTTAATATCTTGTGTCTTATGATATTTTTTACGCAGTTTTTAAATATGTAAATTTTATTTTAAAAAAAACATAAAGATTTTATGCCTGAATTCGCGGTCAAAATTAAACTGTCTGACTCTTGAAATTCGTATGTTGCCACATAAATTGGATCAAAGAGAGTATTAAATTTTGCATAAGCAATATTATGTTAGATAGCTGGTTAAAAGGTATGTTGTTCGTATATAAAATTAATACGGTGTTTCCTACATAATTAATACTTATATATATGAACTTTGACCATCAATTTAAGATGTATTTTTTCATCATATTAATATGAGAAGGATTACAACTTATAGCATTTTTCGTCTAGTTTTCGACCATCTGAATTTTAAATTTTAAATATTAAATTAATCTACTTCAATTTAACTTTGAAGTTTAGTCAAACTGACCTCGAGAAGCGAAACAATGACAAGTAAAAGTGAATGAAGAGAGTATAAGAGAACCTATATATTATGTTGTTTAGGATAGAAAGTGAAATAAGTAATCATGAATAACTACATCTTGCTTAATTAATATTTGCATAAATAATATATAAATTATCTAATAACTAATTCATGCATTAATATAATTTTAATCTATTACTATTTACCAAACGACCCCTAATTATTTGATGATATTTGACAGCAATGTGGAGAACAAAGAGTAGGCGGGACCCACATCTACACAAGATTGGTATTATGTGATGATGTAAAATGAGATAAAGCAGGGAGAATTTGGTCAAAGCTACTCTAATATTTATATTACAGCTAATTAACATATATTTTCAGCCAATAACATTGCTCCTAATTCATATGAATTTACGCAAATACCCTTGATGTGCCAAAGTAGGCATGTTGACCTGCTGCCTGAATTGGCACATGTAACCCCCTCTTATTAATAGTCTACTAGATATTAAACCTCGTGCTATGTACGAGCCCAATATTGATACTTCGAAATTTTAAGATATGTCTAATTTTAATATGCATACATTATTTTATTTAGATTAATGAAATTTTTAGATATATATACATTATTTATTCTATTTACATCAATAAAATTCATATAAGAATATTTTAAATTATTAATTATTGTAATTTATAATACTTTTAATATAATTTTTTTATTGTTATTTATAATACTTTTAATGTAATTTTAAAATATATAATGAGTTGTTAATTATTGTGCTTTATAATTTTTTTAAGGTAAGATAAATAAATTAAAACCCTGTGCTGTATGCACGGGCTCAATGGTAATACTCAATGAATTTTTTTAGATATGTATACACTATTTTATTTAGATCAACGAAATTCATATAAGAATATTTTAAGTTGTTAATTATTGTGATTTATAATACTTTAATTGTAAATTTTTTATTGTGATTTATAATACTTTTGATGTAATTTTTAAATATATAATAAATTATTAATTATTGTGATTTACAATACTTTTAACGTATGACAAATAAACAAAAACGAAGAAGAATATAAAATTTTTCGGAGTAGGACTCGCTGAAGCAGGCATATCTTCGTGTGGTGGCATTCCTTTTACACTTTTGCCTTCGTGTTAGTATAAGATTATTTTTTTAATTGAGAAAATTAAAGTGCAGGTCAAAATAATTACATCTGTTAGTCAGATATATATAATTATATATATTAATATGCTTTAGAAAGTTCAGTGAAGTTGATTTGAACAATGTCCCAGACTTTACAAGTTTTTGCTCAAATTTTTTATAAACCTATTACTTGTTTTGAAATTTACCTCATGAAGACTTACCGACTTTCTATGCATATTGAAATGCTTTGAAAAAGATGAATGTTTTATATTGAGAATCCAGTCCGTATAGCTTTTAAAGAATTAGAGTGTCAAGCTCAACCATCAGTTATTTTTAGATAGAATTCGAGCATAAGGCTCCAGTATTGTTACATGAATTTGGGCAAAAATCTCACCAACATATTTTCAGTATAATTATGAGCACTATAATTTTGAGAGGATCATTTAACACCGAGATGGGTAAGGGTTCAGATAACCCAAGCCCCAAAACTATGTATGCCAACATAGAATAGGATTATGTCGTTGACTCGAGCAACTCCTCTTTTAGCCTCTGTTATGGGCTCAGTTTGGATCTATATTTCAGTTTTGTTCTATACCCTGGCAAGGTTTAGAACAACTCTCCCAACCGGGCCAGAGGTTGGACATCATGCACTCACATGGTGTATGTCGGTTAAAAGAAACTCTCCATCAAAAAATAAGTTATTTTCAATTTTTACACTTGACATATAATCACCAATTTTATAATATGATTTGCGATTTAGTTTCATACAGTCTACTTGTATATCTCAGTTATCCAGTCTCTCGGTGAGAATTGAAGTGTAGACCTCTCCTAAATTAAACAAAACCAAAAAAATCAACGAGCCAATACTCTTCCACATTTACAATATTGATGATAAATGTTATTTAATGTTTCTCCTCGTTAAATATTGACACTATTTACACGAATTTTTTATGTACACTACTGTTCATAGTGGAATGATATCCAAACTTCTAAATTCTGGATTTGCTTTTGCCTAGAGTTCTACACCCAAAAATCATGAAAACTTTTTTGTTATAACACCGCTCAACTCGCCAATTTTGTTTTTCACACACTGTATTTTTGTTATCAAGGTCTCTATTATTTTAAGTTCATAAATAGAGTTAGGAAAAGAAAATATCATCCTTATTAAAAAAAATACTGATTGTTTACAAAACATGCAAAAAAAAATTTTGAAATCAAGATTATATACAACTTCATTTATAAAAAAAACATATTAAGATAATTTGTTTACATCATTCAGATATTAAATATTTAGGTTAAAAATGTGGGATTCTCTTTTTACCCACGAATAATATAAAACATATTTTACATTAGCATGTCATCTAAAGACCTATTTTCTAAGGATTTTTTTCTTTTTAAATTAATTTAATTAATAACTATATAACTAGTAAATGAATTTTCTTTTGGTCAGTTTATTTTAAAAGAAAGTCAAGGTAGCAACAGTTTAAACACCTTTTCATTTTTTAAATATGACCGAAATTTGGAAATTTTGTATATGTACAGTTTAGTCAACTAGTGTATCAATATAATCGAAATTTAGTATATATGTCATGAATAAATATATATATTTATGTGTATTTAGTGCATATTTTATAAATTAGTTGACATAGGGTCATAACTATTTCTATTATTAGACCGTAAGAAATGAAAAAAAAAATGTGGAGGAAACAATAATGATACAATAATTTTGTCGCAATCACAAACAAATTGGGAATTTGATTATATATAAATTTATTTTACAAATGAAAAAAAAAAAATCACCAAAAAATGTCAGCATCAAGAACTACTCCGTACATCACAACTTTCTCTACATATAGGGCAAGTGTTGTTCTCTGGTAACCACGTAAATATGCAACTCCTATGAAATATATGTGAACAAGGTGTAACCACCGCAACTGATTTTTCTTCAAAAATCTCAAAACAAATGGGGCACATATCTCCCGATTCAAAACTCACAACATTCTCCTTTTCCAATTTCACAATCTTCAGTCCACTTTTCAGTTCCCTAAATTCTTGAATTTTCCCATTAAAAAACTCGACCTTATTATGAAATCTCCTTTTTCTGGTCAAGAAATCAAACAGAGTATTCAATATTTCTTGAATATCAGGATCCTCGAAAATATACTCTACATCAAGTACAAGAATCGTACATCAATTCCCCTCTTTTTATTAACCCTATCTTCAACTTGTAAATAAAATTCACTCTCTTTGTTATTCGTGCGCCCACGCTGTGGGAATACACTGGGTATGTTGTTGTTGTTGTTGTTTGTTATTCGTGTTATCGCCATCATTAGCCAACATCGGCATATTCAAATCAGTTCTGCTCTTTTTACTAACCTCAACACAAGATTCTTGAACCCCATCAACTCGTAAATAAAACACACCTTCTTTGTCCTCATTGTTATTGTTGTCGTCATCATTCAATAACGTTTCGTACAAATCGGTTAATTGAAATTTACAAACAGCATTAGATCTTTGGCATCCGATTTCATATCTTCCACTCTTCATATCGACATCTATAACCACAACAATCATATTGAACTCGTCATCCATATTACTCAAAAAATTCAGATTTTTACCAAAGCTACTCGATAAATAATCATAAATCGTGTTAGCTAAATGAGGAGTCGTGTCTTTAAAGAACAAACTCGATAACGCAAAAGCAAGATCAATGCTTTCAACAAACTCCTCCGGAGTTTCACAAATCTTGAAAGGTTGAACGCTTTTCTTGAAAGTCGTCTTTTTTGCCTGTCCTCCGCAACTCTTGGAGCAACAACTTCTAGGTTTTACGATCCTAATTCGATTCTTCACCCTCAAAATTAAAAATCCAAATCTCGTTGAGGATGACTCTAATTGGTGATGACGACGAACAAGAAAACGATTTTTAATCATGTTTTGATTCCACTTAAACACCCTTATTTTGATTCTCATTATCCTTTCACTTTGATGTGCCATTAACTTTGACAGTGACAAAATAGACACTTTAACTTAGTTGTAACATGTCCCGTTAACTCCTTAAGCTAACGTGGCAACTTATGTGTTGTTAATAAAGTTAGAGAGCTTGAATGACACATTTTCCTAAGTAATTAGATTTTACAATGTATTTTGAATTTCTTTAAAATTTTAACACATCATCCAAGTGGGTCCCACATTTTACTTACTCCATCGTTTTAAAATAAGTGGTGTTTTCACTTTTTTATTTTGTTTCAAAATAAGTGGTGTTTAACAAAATCAAAAAGACATTTATTGATTTCTTCCAATTTTACGCATTATTTTAATAAATGAAATTTTACATAACCAAAAGAACCATTAAAGAGCTACTCCATTCGTCTCAAAACAAGTGTCATTTTAGCAGAAAAATTATCCCAAAAAAGTTATCGCTTTAGTAACTCAAGACAATAATTAGTAATTATTTTCAATTATATCATTATATTAAAGAATTATGTCTTCTTAACAGTACTCTATTCTCAAGAAATCGACTAATAAATAGGGAAAACATAGTAAATGATATCTCCTATTTAATATTTTCATAATGGGCGTGAAAAAAGCTAAAACGATATTTATTTTGGGACCAAGAAAGCACTTTTTCAATGAATTTGATAAACTGCTCGTAGTACCTAATAAATAGTCCTTAGCCTTTATTATTAAAAACTTGTGGTTAAGTGAGAATTGAACCGTAGACCTCTCCTAAATTAAACATAACCAAAAAAACCAACGAGCCAATACCCTTCCACATTTACAATATTGATGATAAATGTTAATTAATGTTTCTCCTAGTTAAATATTGACACTATTTACATGAAAATTTTATGTACACTATTGTTCATAGCGGCATGATATCCAAAACTTCTAAATTCTTGATTTGCTTTTGCCTGGAGTCCTAAACTCAATAACCATGACAACTTTTTCGCTATAACAGCGATCAACTCGCCGGTCCTTTTTTTTTCATACACTATTTTTTCGTTTTCAAGGTTTCTATTATTTTAAGTTCATAATAGAGTTGGGGAAAGAAAAAATCATCCTTGTTAAAAAAAATACTAATTATTTACAAAACATGCGATTTTTTTTTGTTTGTGAAATCAAGATTATGCACAACTTCATTTATAAAAATATATTAACATAATTTGTTTATATCATTTGGATATTAAACATTTAGGTTAAAATTTGGGATTCTCTTTTTACGCACGAATAATATAAAACATATTTGAATTAGCTTGTCATCTAAAACGAAATTATGTATAAACATCTATAATAACGTTAGAGCATAAAATAATATAACCGAAATTTAGTATATATGTTATGTATATATATGTATATTTTTAAAAAATGAGGAGGAAACAATAATGATACAATAATTTTGTCTCAATCCCAAACAAATTGGGGACTTTGATTATATATAAATTAATTTTACAAATGAAAAAATCATCAAAAAATGTGAGCATCAAGAACTACTCCGTATATCACAACTTTCTCTACATATAGGGCAAGTGTTGTTCTCTGATAACCACGTAAATATGCAACTCCTGTGAAATGTATGTGAACAAGGAGTAACTACCACAACTGATTTTTCTTCAAAAATCTCAAAACAAACGGGGCACATATCTCCCAATTCAAAACTCACAACATTCTCCTTTTCCAATTTCACAATCTTCAAACCACTTTTCACTTCCCTAAATTCTTGAATTTTCCTGTTAAAAACCTCAACCTCATTATGAAATCCCCTTTTTTTAGTCAAGAAATCGAACATAGTATCCAAAATTTCTTGAATATCAGGATCATCGAAAGTATACTCTACATCAAGTGCCGGAATCATTTGTACATCAATTCCCCTCTTTTTATTAGCCCCATCTTCAACTTGTAAATAAAATTCGCTCTCTTTGTTCGTGCTATCGCCATCATTAGCCAACATCGGCATATTCACATCAACTCTTCTCTTTTTACTAATCCCGACACAAGATTCTTGAACCCCATCAACCCGTAAATAAAACACACCTTCTTTGTCCTCGTTGTTGTTGTTGTCGTCATCATTCAACAACTTTTCATACAAATCGGTTAATTGAAATTTACAAACATCATTAGATCTTTGGCACCCGATTTCATATATTCCACTCTTCATATCGACATCTATAACCACAACAATCTTATTGAACTCGTCATCCATATTACTCAAAAAATTCAAATTTTTACCAAAGCTACTCGACAAATAATCATAAATCGTGTTAGCTAAATGAGGAGTTGTGTCTTTAAAGAACAAATTCGATAACCCCAAAGCAAGATCAATGCTTTCAACAAACTCCTCTGGAGTTTCGCAAATCTTGAAAGGATGAATACTTTTCTTGAAAGTTGTCTTTTTTGTCTGTCCTTCGCGACTCTTGGAGCAACAACTTCTAGGTTTTACGATCCTAATTCGATTCTTCACCCTCAAAACTAAAAACCCAAATCTCGTTGATGACGACTCTAATTGGTGATGACGACGAACAAGAAAATGATTTTTAATCATGTTTTGATTCCACTTAAACACCCTTATTTTGATTCTCACTATCCTTTCACTTTGATGTGCCATTGTCATTTTTTTCTTGAAATTTTTTGAGTTTAAGTGAAAGAGGGCAAAAACTAATAGACAAAACAAAGATTTTTAGAGGCAAATATATATAGGTGAGAGATGTGTTATAAGGAAACTTTGGGATTTGACCTAGTTTTGTTGGGAATAGGAGACGTTCAATCCCAATCCTATTTTAGGTAGGATTCTTTGAGGGACTAATTCCACAAAAACATGTAAAACATTTTTTATTTTTATTTTTTGGTAATAAAAATAGTACTAGTAATATATTATTCAATGTTTAATTTTGCGATATTAAACATATCACGTAATAAATTAGAATTATAAAATTGTAAAAAAAAAAAGAGAATTGTTTTAGAAAGGACTAAAAAAATGTAAGGAAAACAAATTGTCATATTTACTTGCTATTGCATCAGAATTAAACCCTATGGTCCGGCCACATAGATAGCAATTGACGCAATTGAAACATCAGGATTTTTCTCGGCCGTTCAAGCGGGATCAGGACCTCCACACCGTCCTATCTAAATTCATTTCTTTGATAATACAAAGCTGCATCATATCATGTTTAATCACCTCTCGCTAATACTTTTTTGGCGAACCTCTAAAGTGATGATTGTTATCTTTGTGTACCAAATGGTGTTTTGGTCAAATTTCCATCTGTGAACAATTTTTTTTATTGACGTCTGCTAATATATTCAATATTCAAATATGTTTGGAAGACAGAAATAATCTAGCCTCTCAACATTTCATAGGATTTTATCCAAGCAACAATGCTAGTAGTATTAAGGTAGAAGGCTAGAAGTAAATAATTTTGCGTCTTATCTCCCCTGCTAGTAGTATTAGTATTATTTTCTGTGTTTTTATTATTTTATTATTTTCGTATTTCTCATTCTTAGTTTTCGACTACTACTTGTTGTCTCTTATGCCTCTACTAGAAAAGGGGAAGCCCGTACTTGACATGGGCTCAATAATTATTATCCGAAACTAATATTTTTTGTTGCAAATTTTGTAAATTTTTAAATATGATGATATTTATATTTTTTTCTTCTCTATTGATTATATTAACGGCCTAATATTAGAAATGAACTACTCCTACCATTTATAGATAAAAAGATTGAGAGTAAAATCAAATATATTACTTAGTTAATATCTTGTGTCTTATGATATTTTTTACGCAGTTTTTAAATATGTAAATTTTATTTTTAAAAAAACATAAAGATTTTATGGCTGAATTCACGATCAAAATTAAACTGTCTGACTCTTGAAATTCGTATGTTGCTACATAAATTGGGACAAAGAGATTATTAAATTTTGCATAAGCAATATTATGTTAGATAGCTGGTTAAAAGGTATGTTGTTCGTATATAAAATTAATACAGTGTTTCCTACATAATTAATACTTATATATATAAACTTTGACCATCAATTTAAGATGTATTTTTTCATCATATTAATATGAGAAGGATTACAACTTATAGCATTTTTCGTCTAGTTTTCGATCATCTGAATTTTAAATTTTAAATATTAAATTAATTTACTTCAATTTAACTTTGAAGTTTAGTCAAATTGTTCTCGAGAAGCGAAACAATGACAAGTAAAAGTGAACCAAGAGAGTATAAGAGAACCTATATATTATGTTATTTAGGATAGAAAGTGAAATAAGTAATCATGAATAACTAAATCTTGCTTAATTAATATTTGCATAAATAATATATAAATTATCTAATAACTAAGTCATGCATTAATATAATTTTAATCTATTACTATTTACCAAACGACCCTTAATTATTTGATGATATTTGACAGCAATGTGGATAACAAAGAGTAGGCGGGACCCACATCTACACAAGATTGGTATTATGTGATGATGTAAAAAATGAGATAAAGCAGGGAGAATTTGGTCAAAGCAACTCTAATATTTATATTACAGCTAATTAACATATATTTTCAGCCAATAACATTGCTCCTAATTCATATGAATTTACGCAAATACCCTTGATGTGCCAAAGTAGGCATGTTGACTTGGTGCCTGATTTGACACATGTAACTCCCTCTTATTAATAGTCTACTAGATATTAAACCTCGTGCTATGCACGAGCCTAATGTTGATACTTCAAAATTTTAAGATATGTCTAATTTTAATATGCATACATTATTTTATTTAAATTAATAGATTTTTTCGATATACATGCATTATTTATTTTATTTACATCAATGAAATTCATATAAGAATATTTTAAATTATTAATTATTGTAATTTATAATACTTTTAATATAATTTTTTTATTACTATTTATAATACTTTTAATGTAATTTTAAAATATATAATGAGTTGTTAATTATTGTGATTTATAATTTTTTAAGGTAAGATAAATAAATTAAAACCCCGTGCTGTATGCACGGGCCCAATGGTAATACTCAATGAATTTTTTAGATATGTATACACTATTTTATTTAGATCAACGAAATTCATATAAGAATATTTTAAATTGTTAATTATTGTGATTTATAATACTTTAATTGTAAATTTTTTATTGTGATTTATAATACTTTTGATGTAATTTTTAAATATATAATAAATTATTAATTATTGTGATTTACAATACTTTTAACGTAAGACAAATAAACAAAAACGAAGAAGAATATAAAAATTTTCGAAGTGGAACTCGCTGAAGCAGGCATATCTTCGTGTGGTGGCATTCCTTTTACACTTTTGTCTTCGTGTTAGTATAAGATTATTTTTTAATTGAGAAAATTAAAGTGCAGGTCAAAATAATTACATCTGTTAGTCAGATATATATAATTATATATATTAATATATAAAAATATATATTTACTGATTATTATTTTAATGAACGATTATTTATGTCAATTTTTTAAAATTAAGATCTCGACTTGTAAGACCGAGCAAATTCAAAAAGATTACCTAAGTTTGGATTTTCTCCGCAATTAGAGAGTATGAATGATATAGCAACATGTCTCAAGTTAGTGTAGAGTTTGTGGATTGTTACTAATTTTATATTTAAGTTAATGGTGATTGTTACAAGAAGACACAAGGACTAGTTGTTTTTTAGTCTTCCATTCGTTGATACTTATATTAAATTCGAACTAAATCTAGAGCGAATTAAAAAATAATAGTATCTCAATTTGGACTTTTTCTAAAATTCAGAAATATGAAATTAAAATTGCTAGTAATTCAGATATTTTTGGAACTAAAAATTTAGTTTGAAGATATTTTTTAATTCAGTTTGTTAACGAAAATGATAAGTATGCATCATTTATTAGATTATGACGGGTATATTTACTCTAAATCCGAAAATTGTGAGGTAATTTTTTGCTTTTTCCTTTTATTTAAAATTATATAAAAGGTTCAGATTGAGTAGGACCAAAACGAAATATTTGGAATGTAAGTTCACTGATGTAGCGCATGAGATTGACGTGGAAGTGATGCTTAATACATATGTCACTTAAAAGAGAGGAAGTTTCAAGTATCTTGAGTCAATCATCCAAGAAAATGAAGGGATTGACGAGGATGTAACTCATTGTATTGGAGTACAATGGATAAAATGGAGATTCACATTCGGAGTCTTATGTGATAGGACGGAGCAACCAAAACTGAAAGATAAGTACTACGGAGTGATGATTAGACCAACTATGTTGTATGTGGCAGATTATTGGCCAGTCAAGAACTCATGTTCAGAGTATGAAAGTTGCAGAAATGAGGATGTTGCGATGAATGTGTAGGAATATAAGGAGAGATATGATTAGAAATTATGATATTTGGAACAAGGTGAGAGTGACTTTGGTTGAGGAAAAGATACGAGAAGCGAGGTTAAGATAGTTTGGGCTTATGATGAAGAGATACATGAATGCCCATAGTGCAAAAGTGTGATAGATTAGTTATGGATAATTTTAGGAGAGGTAGAGGTAGACTAAAGAAGTGGAGAGAGGCGTTTAGATAGGACATGACACAGTTTTAACTTACCGAGGACATGACCTTAGATATGAGACATAGAGAACACAGATTAAGGTAGAAAGTTAGTAGGTAATAGTACTTTGTCTTGCGGCCCATTCATATTACTAGTCATAGTATTGCTCTGGTCGTTTCTTGTTCTTCGATTTATGTTACTCTGTGTTATTTCTTGTACCTCAAATATCGTATTGCTTTGTTGTAATTTTTGTTCTGTTGTCTTTTGTTAGTATCTGTTGATTCTTGTATATTTTTTGGACTATTTTTTCTTTAGCCAAGGGTTTATCAAAAACAACCTCTCTATCACTAAGATAAGGTAAGATCTGTGTACACTCTACCCTCTCAAATCCTACTTTAAAATACTATACTAGGTATGTTGTTGTTGTTATTGTTTATTCTAATGACTTTTTGTGTTATTTAGGCAAAATTGAACTACTTTTTTTGTTATAAAAATAATTTAGTGAATTTTGTGATATTTTTAATTATACTAATAAAATGAAGGTTGAGTGACTATTTAGAAAATCAAATAGTTAAGGGTACGAGTGTCAATAATGCTCTTGCCTTTAGCCAACTAGCTTAAAAATTTCCTCCAATTAGTCAAACTGTTCAAAAATACTATTTCTACTAATAGTTTCTCCGAAACAAGAGAGAAGGCATCATTTTTTCCTTTTGAACTATTTGAGATGGAGCAATTTTTTTCTCCATTTAAAGTACGGGGCAAGTGTTCTTGATTGTGAATACTTGAACAAAATCTTATATTAGAGATTAAGAGATTACGTACTTTGACTATTATAAATGATAAATTTTAGTAATATAAAGTTAAATTACTATTCCTACTGAATTAGATCGTGACACATTCATTATGTTAGAGATTCTCACAAGTATAGTTTAATGGCAAAAACAAAAGTTTTACTTAGGATATTCAAGATTTAATATAAATATATGAACAATAATATTTCAATCGATGTGCACAATTTTATTTTTTTATAAAGAGCGTTCTACCAACCACATTCGCCCATAATGGCTCTTCCCAAATACTATTACATCATAAGAAATGAAAACAAAAAAGTAGATAATAACGACAACAAGAACTTTTTTCAACAACAATAATACTAATAATCATAATAATTTCACCTTGATCCAAACAAGTTGGGAATTCAGCCATACATAAACTTATCCTTAGAGATAGGGAAAAAAGTATGCCATCAAGAACTACTCAGACAGCACAACCTTGTCTACATATAGGGCAAGTGTGTTTCTTTGATATCCATGTGAATATGCAATTCCTATGGAACATATGTGAACAAGGTGTAATCACCACAATTGATTTTTCTTCAAAAATCTCAAAACAAACAGAGCATATTTCACCCAATTCAAAACTCACAGCATTCTGCTTCTCCAAATTCACAATTTTCAACCCACTTTTCATTTCCTTAAATTCTTGATTTTTTCCACCAAAAATCTCAGGTTTATTAAGAAATCTTCTTTTCTTGTTCAAGAAATCAAATAGAGAATTCAAAATTTCTTGAATATCAAAATCATCAAAAGCATAACGTACTTTAAGTACACTAATCTTTTGTACATCAATTCTCTTCCTTTTATTAGCCCCGCTATCAACTTGTATATAAGATGCGCTCTCTTTGTCTTGGCCGTCACCAATTGTTACCAACATTTGGTACGAATCAGTTGATTGAACCGTATCATCATATACCTTTCTATCATTGTTGTCATCATTATTCGTCAGCGTTTCGAGTAGATTGGTTAATAGAAACCCACAAAAATCCAAAGATCCAACCCCAAGTTGTTTACTCAGCATATCAACATTTATAACTACAACAAACTTGCCATCCATATTAGTGCCTAACAAGTTTATTTTTTCACCGAAAAGTTCAAAACTACTTGACAAATAATTAAAAATTACCTTAGCTACATGAGCAATTGCATCTTTATTGAATAAATCAGATAACCGCAAAGCTAACTTAATATTTTCAACAAAATCGTTTGGTGATCCACAAATTTTAAAAGGTTGAACGCTTTTATTGAAAACTGTATTTTCTGTATGTCCTCCGTGATTCTGAGAACAATAATTTATTGGTCTTATAATCTCGATTTGGGTTTTCACAGTTAAAGCCAGAAACCCAAATCTTGATGATGACCGTAATTGATAATTTTGATCAGTAATATAATTTGTTATCATATTTTGTTCCCACTTGAACACCCTTACTGTTATTCCCTTTATACTTTCACTTCTATATGCCATTTCCCCACTTTTTGTAGAGATTTTCAGTTCACTAAAAGAGAAAATATAAATAAACAAAACAAGATGGAAAGACAAATATATAGAAGTGAGAGACCTTTAAATTTCTCTCACTTTTAATAAATAAAATTAATAAATGATGTTATAGTAACTTCATTAATACTGATGTTTTGGTGAGTAGAAAATAGGAAGGTCATTTATGAAATTTTATTAACCTAGCAAATTATTCTTAAATATCTTATCAAATTTCTCTCAAAAACTTTTATCCTTCTTAATCTTTTCAATAACATACCAAGAATGAAAAAAAGAAATCTTTATATTTATTTAATTTGTTTTGTCTAAATACCTAAATAGTTGTCACCCCCCAATCTCGGAAGCACAACTGTCACCTGGTGTACATCTGGCCCTGAGCGGGCCTAGCTGGACCTATACGCTGCTAGTGTTTACAAGTAACAACTCAACAATCACACATAAGCAAATCAACTAATAGAAGCTAAGGCCAGCAAGGCCACAATCAGAGAATCCTGCAGCAATAATAATTCAGCTAACCAATCAGTTCATAACAGATATATGATAGTCGTTGTGGGAACCGACAAGGCCAGCATGATATTTATAAGCACAGAACGCTATGTGGAACATCACGACCACCATGATATCTATCATCACAAAAGATATTTATACAAGGGTCAACTCGTCCAACAATGTATTGCTAGACAATCCAAGTTTGCAAGTTTCTACGAGTAATACTTGTCCAGGACAGGGCCATGACCTAGAAACATCTAAACTGAATACATATATACATATACAATCAAGGACAATAGGTCAATGTGCTAAAAGGACAAAACAACGAGGCCAACACCCCTTACAATGCACATCTATACAATTCAAAGTCTGCAAGCCTCTAAGAGTAATAAGCTTGGCCAGGACAGGGCCCTGACCTATCCAAAAGTTATTTATAGCAAAAGCTAGCAAAACTAAAAAACTCTGGCAACTCTAGAAGAAAGGAGCTAGCCAACCTACGGGAGCTCGACCGTGCTAATGAGAAGGCATGTATGGTTGTCTGTCAAGATTTGCAGGCATAAATGTAACACCCTCAGGCTCGGGGTATTATTATGAAATAGTGTACCGAGTATGTAAGGCAAATTGAAAAGTTGAATCAAAATTGAAATATACCGAAGGTAATAAAACAGGAGCATAAATCAAACTCTAACGTACTTACCTTCCCCATAAATCGAACTCTAACGTACTTACCTTCCCTGCAATAAAAAATATATAATCAACTAAGCAAACGATAACCTAGCCTGGCTCCCACAACACTGGCAGGCACAAACAATAATCAAGCAACCTACCCGAGCACCCTAAGCCTGGTAGGTTATACTGCAATCTAACTACCCCTATTGTCCCCCAACTGGACCCTATGGGTTTGTAACACCTCAAACCTTCAAGCCAGTGTTTAAGCCTCATTCATGCAGCTAAGTCTTGAACCCAAGGGTTCACGGTCTCTTCAACCTTAGCCTTTATTATTAAAAACTTGTGGTTAAGTGAGAATTGAATCATAGACCTCTCCTAAATTAAACATAACCAAAAAAAACCAATGAGTCAATACTCTTTCACATTTACAATATTGATGATAAATGTTGATTAATGTTTCTCCTAGCTAGTTAAATATTGACACTATTTACACGAAAATTTTATGTACACTATTGTTCATAGCGGCATAATATCCAAAACTTCTAAATTCTTGATTTGCTTTTGCCTGGAGTCCTAAACTCAATAACCATGACAACGTTTTCGCTATAACACCGATCAACTCGCCGGTCCTTTTTTTTTCATACACTATTTTTTCGTTTTCAAGGTTTCTATTATTTTAAGTTCATAATAGAGTTGGGGAAAGAAAAAATCATCCTTGTTAAAAAAAATACTAATTGTTTACAAAACATGCGATTTTTTTTATGTTTGTGAAATCAAGATTATGTACAACTTCATTTATAAAAATATATTAACATAATTTGTTTATATCATTTAGATATTAAACATTTAGGTTAAAATTTGGGCTTCTCTTTTTACGCACGAATAATATAAAATATATTTGAATTAGCTTGTCATCTAAAACGAAATTATGTATAAACATCTATAATAACGTTAGAGCATAAAATAATATAACCGAAATTTAGTATATATGTTGTGTATATATATGTATATTTTTAAAAAATGAGGAGGAAACAATAATGATACAATAATTTTGTCTCAATCCCAAACAAATTGGGGAGTTTGATTATATGTAAATTAATTTTACAAATGAAAAAATCATCAAAAAATGTGAGCATCAAGAACTACTCCGTATATCACAACTTTCTCTACATATAGGGCAAGTGTTGTTCTCTGATAACCACGTAAATATGCAACTCCTATGAAATGTATGTGAACAAGGAGTAACTACCACAACTGATTTTTCTTCAAAAATCTCAAAACAAACGGGGCACATATCTCCCGATTCAAAACTCACAACATTCTCCTTTTCCAATTTCACAATCTTCAAACCACTTTTCACTTCCCTAAATTCTTGAATTTTCCCGTTAAAAACCTCAACCTCATTATGAAATCCCCTTTTTTTAGTCAAGAAATCGAACATAGTATCCAAAATTTCTTGAATATCAGGATCATCGAAAGTATACTCTACATCAAGTGCAGGAATCATTTGTACATCAATTCCCCTCTTTTTATTAGCCCCATCTTCAACTTGTAAATAAAATTCGCTCTCTTTGTTCGTGCTATCGCCATCATTAGCCAACATCGGCATATTCACATCAACTCTTCTCTTTTTACTAATCCCGACACAAGATTCTTGAACCTCATCAACTCGTAAATAAAACACACCTTCTTTGTCCTCGTTGTTGTTGTTGTCGTCATCATTCAACAACTTTTCATACAAATCGGTTAATTGAAATTTACAAACATCATTAGATCTTTGGCACCCGATTTCATATCTTCCACTCTTCATATCGACATCTATAACCACAACAATCTTATTGAACTCGTCATCCATATTACTCAAAAAATTCAAATTTTTACCAAAGCTACTCGACAAATAATCATAAATCGTGTTAGATAAATGAGGAGTTGTGTCTTTAAAGAACAAATTCGATAACCCCAAAGCAAGATCAATGCTTTCAACAAGCTCCTCTGGAGTTTCGCAAATCTTGAAAGGATGAATACTTTTCTTGAAAGTTGTCTTTTTTGTCTGTCCTTCGCGACTCTTGGAGCAACAACTTCTAGGTTTTACGATCCTAATTCGATTCTTCACCCTCAAAACTAAAAACCCAAATCTCGTTGATGACGACTCTAATTGGTGATGACGACGAACAAGAAAATGATTTTTAATCATGTTTTGATTCCACTTAAACACCCTTATTTTGATTCCCATTATCCTTTCACTTTGATGTGCCATTGTTTTCTTCAAATTTTTTGAGTTCAAGTGAAAAAGAAAAGTCTCTAGCTTTTTGAGGCGCAAAATTACTAATGATTTTTATAGTCAATATTTCCTAATAATTATTTTTCAATTGACAATATAGTTAATCCATTCAATCTCTTTTGAGACATTGTTGATCTTAGGTAAGATTTTATTAATTTTAATTTTAAAAAACTTCTTTCGACTGAGAGTGACAATTGCTTAAGTGACCTAAGAGACGAGACGCCCCTGGTACCTGCATGGCTGCGAGTGTTCTCCCGGGTCCTACAAATTGAGCTTTCGAAAGGGGTGCTTGCTGGATGGGGGCTGCATTTTCTTGTTCAAGTATTTTAACCTTAGTAGTTAATAATTAAAGTGAGAAAAATATAGTATTACTTAACGATGGTTAAATGATAATTGTGTGACGAGTCTCAAGTTGATTTATTTTTAGTAAGAAATTGATGGACTTGACTCCTCTTCAATAAGGAAATATCCGTTTGTTGATGGTTAGCTCGTATATGAAAATATTGAATAAGTTTGTTTATTGGTCCGATCTTTTCGAACAAATCCGTCGTATTTTTTATGATGCATATTAGTTAATTAATATATTTATTATAATTAGGAAATAAGGAATAAGGAAAACATAACTAGGAGCAACAACCATAACCAATTAAAGTAATAACTGAAGCACAGTAAACAACAAGGAATGACAAAAGTCGTTACATAATAAAGGAACTTTTCGTTAACTGTTCGTCCTTACATAAAGATAGATTCAACAGTACTGACATACATTAAAATTTACTAGACTTCTCATTCATCGGAAGTCAGGGCTAAGAGTTATCATGAGTTAACAAGTAACAATCAAAGCATAGCGGTGACACATTTTTGTAGCAATCCTGTCTCTTGTTTAACTGATGAAAACTTGAGCCTCACATCCCCACAAGAAACTCTCATATCTTGATCAGATTCATAATTTCCATTTACCTCCACTGTGAAAACTACAAATCCACTTGTCCTATTTTCCTTAGTGATAGCATCAACAACATCATTGTCATCCATTATCTTGACCGGAAAATTATCAAAAGTCACTTGTATCGATGAACGTTCTCCTTTCAGTTGACGATAAAGGTCTAACGTATTCAACCAGACAATATTCCCCTCGTAGGATATCGAAGCCACCAAGCTTTTGTACTCAACTTCATGAGAGACACGATTTTCGACCGCAAAATCGATAGTCAGGTTTTGAGCGGAAAGGGATGATGAATTAGGCCATTGTGAAAAACTAATATTAGAAGCTGTGATTGCTTCAATAGTAAATTTGGGAAAAGATTTCTGATCAGACAAAACAATAAAGAAAAAAAAAGACAAACACAAAAGAAAAAATACATAAACTCCTAGTATGTGATAGATATCGGATTTGAGACAACTATAATAATTGTTTGGACAACATTTTTCATCATGTTTTTGTTCATTGGATGAAACATAAAAAATAGTAGAGGGAATGGTTTTTTCTTCCTTGAAATCCATAACGTAGGGCTACTAGACACACTTAGGTCAAGAAAAAAAAAACCACAAGTAACGAATATATAGAGCTATCAATATGGGTCGGCCCAACGCAGACAGGAGATTGCAAGGGGCAAAAACAAATAAACAAAACAAAGATTTAGAGGCAAATATATAGAAGTGAGAGATGTGTTATAATGAAACTTGGGATTTGGCCTTGTTTTGTTGGGAATAGGAGAGATTCATTTCCAATCCTATTTTAGGTAGGATTCTTATGGGACCTTTTTTTCATGGGACTGTTTTAATGTTTTTGCATACTTCCTCCATTTTATATTATTTGCCGATCTTGCTATAAATAATTATTCCAAAACACATGTCTATTTACTAAATCAAAGCAAAATTAATTATGTTTTTCCCATTTTACTCCTACAATTAATATTTTTTGATAGCCTAAACAAGTTTATAAGTTCTAAAAAAGTTTCTTTTTCAAAGGAGCAGATAAAGGGTAAATTAGTAAAATTACTCATCTTATTTATGATTTCTTAAGAGCCATGTAAAAGAAAAAGTGAACAACTAATATGGAACCGAGGTAGTATAAAAATGGAAAATACTCCCTCCGTTTTAAAATACTTGTCATCCTTACTAAACCTAGATGATCTAAATTTGTAAATGCTTCAAATTTATGAGATCGAACATAGTAACTTCACTATAATCTTTACAAATTGACTAGTAAAATAACAATATTCGCTATTAAAATTTGTTGGGATAACCTAAAGCAAACGATTTACTAGTCTCACATCCCTGTAAGCTTCGACTTCGTTAGGGAAAGCGTGTTCGAGGTCATCGAGGAGATGGCCTCGCAAAGCCTTGAATGCATTTGTTTTTCCCTTAGTGATTTGGTTCTTGGCCATACAAGTATTGAACACATCCCTTGTAAATTCATCTGGATTCTTGCCATCATCAATCAAGTTGACAACCTCCATTGGCACTTTAATATTATGGCATTTTTCTCCTAATTTTGTCATATTATCAAGCTCAAGAACAAGATTATTGAGATTAGAAACGTTGTTGTAAGAAGAAGAAAGATGGTGTAGAATTTCTAGGGTTTTTTCGATTGAATTTATGACTTGATTGAGATTTTGTTTTGATGAGTCCATGATTTATGTTTGGATTTGGAGTACCGTGCGAATCAATAGTATGATGAACAACTAATATGTGAATGTGACAGAAGGAGTATATAGAAGTAAAAGATGGCAAAATCAAATAGAAAAAAAAATTAGAGGCAAATATATATAGAAGTGGGAGATGTATTTATAAAGAAACTTATTGTGGCCTTGTTTTTTGGTAACAAAAGATTGTAATCTTACTATTTTAATTTGTTTTTCGGGTTTAGCTAATGACAAAAGGCTCTATTATGTGTAACGGTCACTTGGTGTGATTGTGTTATTATTATTATTTTTTTTATCTTTATCTATTATTTAATAATTCTATTTTATAGTAGATCTATGACGTATCCTATTATTTGTGTAGGTTTATTTTTGATGTGTGATATTATTTAACGACGAAAAATGATACAATTTATTCAAATGTTATGTTTATTAAAATAATACAGTATGATACAATATATTCTCTATGTCCCAATTTATATGGCACAGTTCGAATTTCGAGAGTCAAATAGTTTTAAGTTTGACCGTGAAGTTAGGCACAAAATCTTCAAATTTTAAAAAAATAAAATTTATATATATTTAAAAACTACATAAAAAGGTACTATAATCAAGTCACAATAATTGACAATTTAAAATATTTATAAAAAAAAAAATTAATCAAAGATAAACTTGTTTAAATTTCGAAATTCAAAAGGTGACACATAAATTAAAATGGGAGGGAGTAATATGATACTACCATGAAACTATATGTAACAATAACCATCCGAACAGAGTTATATTCGCTAACTGTCACAACCCAATCTGTGAGTATTTGTTACGTTGTTTTCAACTGTATAAATCTTATTTCAAAAAGCTTGTAAATTTCGTACCCAAATTCACGTAAAACTTAAACTGTTTGATTCTTGTAAAGCAAAAAGTGTCACCTTGATTGTTATACATTGATTAGTATCACCAGAAAATACAATTACCTTGAAAACTATTAAATGATGCGCATTGTTTACGATTTGTAATCACAGGCGAAAACCTGACATATCACCTGGAAATCCTTCCCCCGGAAATAAGTGGTATTTTATGTAACGACAGATTTAGTGTGATGTTATTATTTACGATGAATGATGTCCGAAAGACGGTGACGGAATGGGGAAATCCTCCGTATTATTATCAGAATTTCAACAAGGATGAGTCTCCTGATTGGCGTCACCATGTCAACAAGGACGAATACTTGAACCTTGCAATGTTAGACACGTTTCTTCGTAGTTGCGATCAATACAAAAGGTGAGGTTTGGTTGCTTTTTCTTTGGAGAGTTGTTATATTTATACTTATGTTTGCCAAAATGCAGCTTTGACTTCTCAATTGGTACAAATATAGTTGGTGTTGGTGAGGTGAGGCTTTGCAGCTACTCCGAGTTGCAACAGATTACTGATTTCAAACATAACGAGATCCAGAAAACTCTTGCTGGAAGATTGTTCAGTGGTACCATTGGATCTGAAAAACGTTCAGCAATTGTCAAGACATGGGATTTTCTCCTTCCTTGCACGCGTGGACATATGATACGTCCATATGATTTTTGTGTATGTTTGTTTACTAGATATGCCTCAATTTCATTTCGTTTTTCTTGCTGAATTATCATGTCAAATTGTAGGATCAGATTGAGTTACTCACTAACAAAGAAGCTAATACGCATCCAAAATTGGCCAAGTTATCTGCATTCTGTTGTGACACAAGGCTTGCAGCTGTTTACGATGAAAGATTTGATGCAAATATTACCACTGTCTTGTCTGATGTGCTTCTCAAGGGTATTTTAAGTCATCCGTCTCAACGATTATGTTCAAGGACTATTCCATGTGCTTTTATAACATATTTTTATCCCCTTGTTCGTTATAGATGAATTTGGCTGGGATGACCGCGTAAAAGTGGCAATTCAACTTGCAGATCTCTTAGTATGGTTGCATGAAAAGGGGATTATATTTGGCAGTGTTACCGCATCATGCATTATGATACAAGATAAGGTACTTGAGTTCGACTTCCTATTTCTCTTAAATGTATACATCTGCACATTTTTAACGAGTTAGTTTGGATGGCAGGAAATGAATATAAAAGTATTCGACTTTGGTCCTGTTTCTGATCGTATATGCTGGAATTCTAAAATGACTATCAAGTGTCATACAGGCCCCGAAGCTCCAGAGCAAGGCATGTTTGCTCATCTTTGATGTTTTCTTCTTCTTATACTTGTCTCTGTGATGCATGATATGCAATGCCTCGTCTACTGTCTAGGTTTCTGGAAAGTGAAGAGTACGAACAACTTTACCTTATTATTCTGCAGGTTAATTACTTGACTCATGGATATTGAGCAATTGTCTAATGTCCTTTAGATCTGTTGATTCCCGATGTCACAAAATACTACCTTTTTACTTGTACGTTGCTTGGACTCTCCAAATATTGTTAATTAGATGATCACACTGTGTGCATTAATCCTCAGTTGACTCTGCCAACAACCAGTGGCATAGCAACATAAAGTGAAGGGTGGTCACTCTCTTTGTCAAAAATTTATATCAAAGTATATAGGTCACAAATTACTTTTTGCACGTATATATAAATTCTAGAACGCCCTTAGCCAAAATTTCTGACTTGGTCACTGCCAAATAACCTCATATTTTTAGTCTTTTGGCTGAAACAGAGAAGCGCTAATTGAAAAAAAGTCTGAATTAAGAAGTTTATGTTATCTCTTTTTGTATAAATACAGGTAATATGACCACGAAATCTGATGTTTTTGTATTTGGTCTCTTACTGGTGGAGCTGATAACCAAAAAGGAGTTTGATTATATGCTTTTACATCGTGATAAACGCAGCAATTTGGCTGATGAAAGCTTCAAAGAAGTTGATCCTGAAATTGCATCTAGGATCACAAGCATGGCATACAGCTGCATACAACTGGACGCAGACAAAAGGCCAACTATGAAGAATGTATTAGATGTTTTGACAGCAGCAGCAGCGAAGACGACAGGAGTGAAGGGGGAGAAACGTAAAAGAGACAAAGATGAGGTAGAAGAAGAAGCAGCTACTACCCTCTTGGCTTAGCTTGTTTTGTTTTTGAGAATTTTCTCAACTTGTATGGATCATTTGGTACTACTGACTTTTTTCGGTATCCTTTCTCAGACGTCTTATTTCATGCCTTAGTAATGTGCAATCAGCTACTTGGCACCTTCCCGTTAGCATGGAGGAGAACTGCTGTCAGTGACAAGTGCAACTTTGTAATAGATAGCTATCAGTCATAAGCTTATATCCAGTGATTTGTATTCTCTTTAATTGAAGTGGTAAATATTGGAAGGTCTGAAGTTCATACTCAAGACAAACTTCAGTCGATCGTGTCTGATGTTAGACCCTTGCAGTTGCAAATTACTTCAGTGGTGGGTGCCTTATGAAGGTTTTTCTTTTTACTGGTTTGAAAGGAAGATTGTTAAAAAAGGCTACTCAGTGCACTAAGCTCTCGCTATGTGTGGGGTTCGGAGAAGAGTCGGACCACAATGGTCTATTGTACACAACTTTAGACTACATTTATGCTAGAGAGACTATTTCCATAGCTCGAACCCATGCCCTCCTGGTTACATGACAACAACTTTACCAGTTAAGTTAAGGACTTTCCTTTTTGAATGAATTGAACACATAATAGAGAAAAAGAAAAGGTGAAACTGTTTTGACAAAATCCAATACATAATGTTCAGATGAGGCATTATTGAAGGATAAACCTACAAGAAAAGTAGGGTACATGGTAGAGCTATTATAAAAAGTTAGATTAATCGATAAAATAAGATTATCAAATAATAAGCAAACAATAATGAGAAGAAAAAGAATAAAGTAACAAACGTGATCACACCAAATCATTCGATGGATTGAATTCAACAATACGGACGATACAATAAAGTTTAAGTGAGAGTCAAAATAAACACTATATTTAAACTAACAACACAGTACGATACAATAGGTAAAAACCATCCAAACAAGATTTAAAAAATTTAAATTTTTCTTTCCAGGGAAGTCAATATGCTGGATGAAGACTATACAAACGAGTGGAACATTTTTGTAGTAATCTTGTCTCTTGTTTAATTGATGAAAACTTGAACCTCACATCCCCACAAGAAACTTTCATATATCTAGATTCATAATAGCCCTTTACCTCCACTGTGAAAACCACAAATCCACTTGTCCTATTTTCCTTGGTGATAGCATCAACATCATTGTCATCCATTATCTTGACTGGAAAATCACCAAAAGTCACTTGTATCGATAAACGCTCTCCTTTTTGTTGACTATAAAGGCCTAACGTATTTAACCAGACAGTATTTTCATTGTAGGAGACCGAAGCCTCCACGTTTTTGTACTCAACTTGACGATCAGAAACACGATTTTCGACCGTGAAATTGATAGTTAAGTTTTGAGCATATAGAGATGAATTAGGCCATGGTGAAAAAGTAATATTAGAAGATGTGATTGCTTCAATAGAAAATTTTGGAAAATATTTCTTAGAAGTATTACTAATTATAATAGGAAGGAAAAGAAGAAGCACCATAGTAGAGAACAATAGTACACCACCACAAAAACAATAGTTTGAAGAAGATTCTTTATCATGGTTTTGTTCAATGGATGAAACATCAAAAACAGTAGAGGGATGGATTTTTTCTTATTATTTGATAATCTTATTTTATCTATTAATCTAACTTTTTATAATAGCTCTACCATGGTTTTTATAATCGATTAATCTTATTTTTTCTTCTCATTATTGTTTGCTTATTATTTGATAATCTTATTTTATCGATTAATCTAACTTTTTATAATAGCTCTACCATGTACCCTACTTTTCTTGTAGGTTTATCCTTCAATAATGCCTCATCTGAACATTATGTATTGGATTTTGTCAAAACAGTTTCACCTTCTTTTTTTTTTTTTCTATTATGTCTTCAATTCATTCAAAAAGGAAAGTTCTTAACTGGTAAAGTTGTTGTCATGTAACCAGGAAGGCATGGGTTCGAGCTATGGAAATAGTCTCTCTAGCATAAATGTAGAGTAAAGTTGTGTACAATAGACCATTGTGGTCCGACTCTTCTCCGAACCCCACACATAGCGAGAGCTTAGTGCACTGAGTTGCCTTTTTTAACAATCTTCCTTTCAAACCTCATAAGGCATCCAACACTTTAAACTTTTCACATCCTCAGCCATCTACAAATTCTAACTGATTTACAAGGACTGAAATTCATGAAGAACAAACATAGGGATGGCAAAGAGAAGAAGAAATCATTCTCAAATCATATAAATACAACATAACTTTGGTTCCATTTCAGCTTGCTTCAGATAAAAGTTAATAAAATCTTACAACTCATAAGTATGGCATCGATAAACAAGGGGGCTAACATCAGACACAATCGACTGAAGTTTGCAACCAATAACATCAGACGCGATCACCTGATTAAGCAAACATCAGACACGATTGACTGAAGTTTGCAACCGCGAGGGGGCTAACATCAGACATAATCAACTGAAGTAATTTGCAACTGCAAGGGTCTAACATCAGACACGATCGACTGAAGTTTGTCTTGAGTATGAACTTCAGACCTTCCAATATTTACCACTTCAATTAAAGAGAATACAAATCACTGGATATAAGCTTATGACTGATAGCTATCTATTACAAAGTTGCACTTGTCACTGACAACAGTTCTCCTCCATGCTAACTGGATAGAAACTAGACAAACATCTTTCATCGAAATAAATATCCATAGAGAAACGGACTTGCAGCGAGAAATTTACTCAGTAGACAGCAGCCAAGCACGCCGTGAAAAATCAAACAAGGAAGCAGAACGTCTAAGCTGAAGAACAAGTAGGTGTTTGAACAAACTTAAGGGCAAAAAAGTCTTAATTGATTCGTTTTAACAATATAATGGCTATTTGTGCACAAAACTGAAAACACCGGGTGAATATTAAATAGCATGGTAAAAAGTGGCTTCCTCGTGAATTTTTTTACGAGAACAACTGTAATTGAATCGGGAACAAAAGGACTTCTAATAGGAGCAATTCAAGCATTAATTAGTACTACATCAAGATCTAAAAGGAAAGGAAGGAGAATAACGGGAAGGTGCCAAGTAGCTGATTGCACATTACTAAGGCATGAAATAAGACGTCTGAGAAAGGATACCGAAAAAAGTCAGTAGTACCAAATGATCCATACAAGTTGAGAAAATTCTCAAAAACAAAACAAGCTAAGCCAAGAGGGTAGTAGCTGCTTCTTCTTCTACCTCATCTTTGTCTCTTTTACGTTTCTCCCCCTTCACTCCTGTCGTCTTCGCTGCTGCTGCTGTCAAAACATCTAATACATTCTTCATAGTTGGCCTTTTGTCTGCGTCCAGTTGTATGCAGCTGTATGCCATGCTTGTGATCCTAGATGCAATTTCAGGATCAACTTCTTTGAAGCTTTCATCAGCCAAATTGCTACGTTTATCCCGACGTAAAAGCTTATAAGCAAACTCCTTTTTGGTTATCAGCTCCACCAGTAAGAGACCAAATACAAAAACATCAGATTTCGTGGTCATATTACCTGCATTTATACAAAAAGAGAGAACATAAACTTCTTAATTCAGACTTTTTTTCAATTAGCGCTTCTCTGTTTCAGCCAAAATTTCGGTATATATACGTGCAAAAAGTAATTTGTGACCTATATATTTTGATATAAATTTTTGACAAAGAGAGTGACCACCCTTCACTTTATGTTGCTATGCCACTGGTTGTTGGCAGAGTCAACTGAGGATTAATGCACACAGTGTGATCATCTAATTAACAACATTTGGAGAGTCCAAGCAACGTACAAGTAAAAAGGTAGTATTTTGTGACATCGGGAATCAACAGATCTAAAGGACATTAGACAATTGCTCAATATCCATGAGTCAAGTAAATAATAAGGTACGTTGTTCGTACTCTTCACTTTCCAGAAACCTAGACAGTAGACGAGGCATTGCATATCATGCATCACAGAGACAAGTATAAGAAGAAGAAAACATCAAAGATGAGCAAACATGCCTTGCTCTGGAGCTTCGGGGCCTGTATGACACTTGATAGTCATTTTAGAATTCCAGCATATACGATCAGAAACAGGACCAAAGTCGAATACTTTTATATTCATTTCCTGCCATCCAAACTAACTCGTTAAAAATGTGCAGATGTATACATTTAAGAGAAATAGGAAGTCGAACTCAAGTACCTTATCTTGTATCATAATGCATGATGCGGTAACACTGCCAAATATAATCCCCTTTTCATGCAACCATACTAAGAGATCTGCAAGTTGAATTGCCACTTTTACGCGGTCATCCCAGCCAAATTCATCTATAACGAACAAGGGGAAAAGAAAATATGTTATAAAAGCACATGGAATAGTCCTTGAACATAATCGTTGAGACGGATGACTTAAAATACCCTTGAGAAGCACATCAGACAAGACAGTGGTAATATTTGCATCAAATCTTTCATCGTAAACAGCTGCAAGCCTTGTGTCACAACAGAATGCAAATAACTTGGCCAATTTTGGATGCGTATTAGCTTCTTTGTTAGTGAGTAACTCAATCTGATCCTACAATTTTGACATAATAATTGAGCAAGAAAAACGAAATGAAATTGAGGCATATCTAGTAAACAAACATACACAAAAATCATATGGACGTATCATATGTCCACGCGTGCAAGGAAGGAGAAAATCCCATGTCTTGACAATTGCTGAACGTTTTTCAGATCCAATGGTACCACTGAACAACCTTCCAGCAAGAGTTTTCTGGATCTCGTTATGTTTGAAATCAGTAATCTGTTGCAACTCGGTGTAGCTGCAAAGCTTCACCTCACCAACACCAACTATATTTGTACCAATTGAGAAGTCGAACCTGCATTTTGGCAAACATAAGTATAAATATAACAACTCTCCAAAAAGAAAAAGCAACCAAACCTCACCTTTTGTATTGATCGCAACTACGAAAAAACGTGTCTAACATTGCAAGGTTCAAGTATTCGTCCTTGTTGACATGGTGACGCCAATCAGGAGACTCATCCTTGTTGAAATTCTGATAATAATACGGAGGATTTCCCCATTCCGTCACCGTATTTCGGACATCATTCATCGTAACTTCCTCGTCTCTCATCGTTTCTAGGGCACACAAATTGGGGCTCTTTTTTTTTCCCCTTTCCCTAAATTTCTATCTACAAAATATACGTATATAACTTTTATAGACAATATTATGACGCAATCACACAAAGCAAAAAACTTCTAGCAATACTACTAATATCACAAATATACATATCATTCATTCCGTAACTGCAAGTTTCATATTTTAAGACACTCAATGATAATTTAATTACTTCTACTCATAATATTTCATGTCAAAGGCGAATCCAAAATTTAAAGGCTACGGATGTCAACAGTATATTTACCAATGACGACAAAAATTGAATATGAATTATGATTTGATTAATTTGTAATTAACTCAATTAGGTATTTTAATCACTAATAGACAAATAAATTTGATTTTAATTTATTTTTTACATTTAATTTAAATAATAGTCTAGAATGAAATTGCACAAAAATAAATTATGGAAGGGCACCTGCATATCCAATCAGAGGTTTATATTTTTTCCAGTACCCACCTCCCGTTGAATACATTGTTTAAGGACATTCAATCCTATAATGAATTTGTTTCATATATGACTTTTGTATTTTAGATGCGATTTAGTATCTTGAAGGCGTGTATTCTTGGTTAAGGAGCCTCGTGACTATTTGTGAGAATCAGTTTGGATTCATGCCGGGATGCTCGACTACTGAAGTTATTCATCTCGTGAGGAGATTAGTGGAGCAGTATAGGGAGAGGAAGAAAGATCTGCACATGTTGTTCATCGACCTAGAAAAGGCTTATGACAAAGTTTCCAGAGAAGTTCGATGGAGGTGTTTGAAGGCTAGAGGTGTACCTGGGGCGTACACTAGGTCGATCAAGGACATGTACGATGGGGCAAAGAAGCGAGCCAGGACTGTGGGAGGAGACTCAGAGCAATTTCCCGTATTGATGGGGTTGCACCAAGGATCGTCCCTTAGCCCGTTTTTATTTGCCATGGTGATGGATGTTTTGACGCGACAAATTCAAGGTGAGGTGCCATGGTGTATGTTATATACGGACGACATAGTTCTGATTGATGAGACTCGTAAAGGAATTAATACTGAGTTGGAGGTTTGGAGAAACACCCTGGAGTCTAAAGGGTTTAGGTTGAGTAGGACCAAGACTGAATACTTGGAATGCAAGTTCAGTGAGGCGACACCAGAGACAGACGTGGTAGTGAGACTGGATTCTCAAGCTATCCAGAAGAGAGGTAGATTTAAGTATCTTGGTCTATTATACAGGAAAATGGTGAGATAGGCGAGTATGTTACCAACCGTATTGGTGCAGGATGGATGAAATGGAGGCTTGCATCCGGAGTCTTGTGTGATAGAAAGGTGCCTCCTAGACTGAAGGGTAAGTTTTACAAAGTGGCGGTTAGACCGGCTATGTTGTATGTGGCGGAGTGTTAGCCCGTCAAGAACTCTCACATACATAAGATGAGGGTGGTAGAAATGAGGATGTTGTGCTGGATGTGTGGGTTTACTAGGAGAGATAGAGTTAGGAATGAGGTTATTCGAGACAAGGTGGGGGGTTTCTTCGATGGAAGACAAGATGCGAAAAGCGAGGCTAAGATGGTTCGGGCATGTGATGAGGATGGGCACGGAGGCCCCTGTGCGGAGGTGTGAGAGGTTGACTATGGATGGATTCAGGCAAGGCAGAGGTAGACCGAAGAGGTATTGGAGGGAGGTGATTAGGCATGACATGACGCAATTACAACTTACTGAGGACATGATCCTAGATAGGAAGGTGTGGAGAATGCAGATTAGGGTAGAAGATTAGTAGGTAGGGGTGCGTTCTTGCTAGTAGGTAGGAGTGTTGTGTGTTTGGGTTTGTGCTATGTGTGTAGTATCTGGTTCTTGGAGTTCTTATTTCTGTTATTTACATGTTGTTTTTACTACCTATTGTTCCTTGTTCTTATATTGTTGTCCTTTTCTAGACTGTTTTATTTTGAGCCGAGGGTCTATCGGAAACAACCTCTCTACCTCACTTCTGAGGTAGTGGTACGAACTGCGTACACTCTACCCTCCTCAGACCCACTTTGTGGGAATTCGTTGGATATGTTGTTATTGTATATTCATTCAAAGACTCAAATCAATTTGTTCGCTTTATTTACGCTATTTATCTTTAATCGGACCCTTATCTAATATATCTTGTGAGGCAATTCTATAAATACAAATAATACACTTATATGATACTATATGTTTCATATATTGCGAAAAATGATAATATATACAAGAAGAATGATATCTTCTAGACGAATTTAATTCCAGAAACCCCTCCATTCAAATTTTCCTATTTTCTCATGTTCGTTTGGCTTAAAATTTTAGAAAATATTTTCCCTAGGAAAACAAGCTCCTACAAAATAAGCAAAATGACTTCCTTAATCAAAGTAGGGAAAACAAATTGCAATGTTCATACCATTCTTAAAATCACTCATCTAAAAAAAAATTCTTACCACTACCCCCACCCCCACCCCCTCGACCCCGAAAAAAAATTAATTTTTTTAAAAATATTTAAAAAAAATTCTTACCCCCTCCTACTCCCCCCCCCAGCCCCCACACCCCCTAACCACCCCACCCCCCGAAAAAATTTAAATTTTTTTTAATTTTTTTTTTTTCTTAAAAAAAGAGGAATTTTCTTTTGAAAAAAAAATTAAAAATTTATTTTTTAAAATATTTTAATTTTTTTTCTTATCCCACCCTCCTTATTCTATTCGTTCTCATTATTTTGTGTTAAATATATACAAATATTTTTAGAAAAAAAAATTCTACTTGCATACTGAACAGAAGAAAATAAGTAAGAAATAACTTGTTTTCCTAGAAAATATTTTCCTTGAAATACATTTTTCTCCATAGCGAACACACCCTTAATAAAAACTAAAAAAAATATTAGTTTAGAGGTGGGCTTGGGGGATTGGGGTGGGGGTGGGGTAGGAAAGATTTTTTTAAAAAAAAAAAACTAAAAAAAATTGGGGTGGAAGTGGGTGGGATGGGTTAAGGTGGGGGTGGGTGAGTGATTTTCCTCCATCAAGGAATTATTTGTTTAGAGAAAATATTAGGGTAACTTACATAAAAACACACATCTTTGGAAGTTAATTACTCTTTTTCCCACCTCACTTCGTTCGGATACATCGCCCCAAGGCGTGATACATCGCCTCACCTCTGGATAATTACCTTTGATACATCGGGTCGGATGTATCTGAGGTAAGGCGATGTATCACGCCTGGGGTGATGTATCGCGTGCTTACAAGTGGTATTTTAAGTAATTAAAATAAAGTAGTGGGAGAGTTAGTAAATATGATAAGAAGGTATGCATATTTAGGTAGTTTATCCAAAATATTAAGCATTAAAGAAGCGGGTTGAAGTGGAGATGTAATTGGGCTCAACTCAAGATTACTTTAAATGGGTTAAGCTCAAATGAATTGAAAGTTGACCCAATATCAAATTATCATGAACCCAACCCATAAAATTCTGATCGAATTGAGCAGATTATATGTGTTTGGGTAATTTTGACACCCCTAGTAAAATCTGTGCGAAGCTATGTATCAACTTGGAGTTATTGATATTGATATGCAGCTCGGATATAATATCAAACCACAAAATGTGTTATGAACAAACAACATAGTCGTGTTGCTGGTTCACAAAATAGCAAATTATTCTCAATCAATAACAAATGGATTACACTCTTTCCTTTATTCTATTACTTCCCATGTCCTAGTTTATGCAACCCTCTTTCCTATTTAGTTTGCCAGGAAAAATATATGTAGTGGAGAAACAAGTCTTTAACTCTAAAATTGTCATTTTACCCTTGATGAGATTATAATAGGCACACAAATATTTAAGGCTTGTTTTGAACCACAAATTTTAAAATACTTCCTTTCTTTTTTAAACTTTATTCCCAATTAAACGGTGTCACGTAAATAGGGATGAATGGAGTGTCTACCTTGAAACTCCTTGCGAAGCACCCTATATGTGCTCCTTTCTATCAGCTAAGCGCTTCCATCATAAAGAAGACTAAAAGAAAATGGAACACCTAAGAATGTGGCCTATTGGTAAATGAAATGAGTTGAGAATCGTGAGGTCTAAGGTTCAAATCCCAAATAAGATAAAAACAGAGATGCTTTCTTCCAATCTAGAAAGAGTTGAGGTGTGTGCAAATTGGCCCGGACATTGGTTACCCCCAGCTGCGTACAATATACCCTTGTGGTCGGGCTCTTATCGGGACTCTGCGCATAGCGGGCACTTTAGTGCACCGGGCTGCCTTAATTATATTACTTGGCAAACATTTTTCGCATCTGGCAAACATTTTTCGCATCTATCTATCCAGTGTGCAGTATAGGGTAAAACCAAAACAGGATAAGATAATTGTCATTTGTAATAGGGTAAAGAAAGACTTGAAAAGTACTTTTGAGTGCTTACATGAATATGCTCAAATAGTATATTATACCTAATTTATCCTTCGTTCAGATGAAGACCGAAGGAGGACATAAGAGGAATATTCAGAATGATTACAGAAATTTTGTTCATGGAAGAAAAAGCATAACAATAAAGGCACACCGTACAACAAATCAACCAGAATTCCCAAAACATAAAAGTACTGAATTGCCCGACAACTAAGTTCTGCTTCAACTCTACTCTCTAAATAGTAGACAACAAACCAACCAGAATTCCCAAAACATAAAAGTACTGAATTGCCCAATGTGGAAGGCAGGACAACTAAGTTTTGCTTCAACTCTACTCTCTAAATAGTAGATTATCAACCATATCAAAGGCCTCAATCTGATGAAGTTCTTGAATGATTTCCAAATCAGTGATACGCTCATCTTGGTTACAGATACATCGTACCCCTAACTCAAGTAATCGGCTGATGTCTTGTTGGAATTTATTGTCATCCAATTGTTTCTTCAGTTTTGACTTGAGTAATGTAACAAGACTATTACCTTGGTTAACCCATTCAAATAATTCTTGAGCAACTAGGTATCCATGGCGTGTTTCATTCTGTTCCATATTATCTCCCAGAAGCAGTTTTAGTAATATCATACCATAACTGAACACGTCAAGCCCGTAGTGTGCAACTAGAGAAAGTGAAGACAAAAAACGTAATATTAGTTATCAAAATATTCTTGTAATGGTAAAGGAGAAATACTTTATTTTCGTAAAAGACAACAACTTGATTTAACCTAAAGTCATGGCAAATCTTTCTCTTTCAAGCTATAAAATAAGAACATCTTGAAAATAATTCACGGACGAGATGTTATGTATGAGTGGCATGCAAAACCTTAACAGAAACCATTTGATATTAACAAGATCTCATCCGAACACACACAAAAAAAAAAAATCAGCTGCAAGAATTAAGACATGATACCAAGATATGGATTTCAGCTTCAACAATCTAAGACAAGTTCATATATAATAGAAAAAAATTGAGTATTTGTCTTCCATCAATATCTGAATGAAAAAAACAGGCCGACCGAATACCCAAATATATTCCACAATATTTTTCATGTGTTTTTGTGAGTTTATCGCATGGTGTCAATCTTGATTACGATCCGCTACGATCTGTTTTCAGTGGTGCCAATGGCAGCAGAAATCTGATGATATTTTTCTTGCCAAGTGTAGCCTTTTCGATGCCAAATTTACACCACCCACCCACAGTTTGATGTATTTTGCTAGGTAAAATAACTGTGGGTTGATCTGTAGTTGTTTTGTAGTATCTTCAAGTACCCTAAACTGATGGAGAGTTAATATTTTATCAAAGAGGGAGGTTAATCTGCAAAACAACCGCTCATTTCGTTGTTCACCCTGTTTTTCTCTCCGCTTAATTCTCTTTTAACAACTCATCTTCCAGTAGCTTGCTACTTGAAGAAGATCGGACAAAAAATCATCTTATATGTCTTTCTCACAAGGATTAATTTGTGTTTAAGAGATCTCTTGTTTGTTGTTTCTTTACAAGATACGACAATTTATGATGATAAATCAAATTAGATGTTTGATGTTTACAACTCATACCTTTATCATCATCTGAATGAGCGAAAAGTGCTGTCTCACACCAGACCCTAACTCCTGTAGTAATAATAGCTCCCAAGTCGCATATCACAATATTGTCAGACTGTCCAAGAACCAAAAAAATATGAATAAATATTTTATTGATACAAAAGTATATATTTACATAAAAATAATTTAGAAAATTAAGTACCTCATCTAATAGAATATTTGACGGTTTTAGATCACACAGACATGTTGATCCAGTTTTATGGACCACATAGATTGCGTAGGCGAGTCGTCTTAGAACTCTTTTGATTTGGCGCCAGTTCAAATCTATGTCAAAAATATATAAATCTGTAAGGTAAATAAGAAAGTGTAGATAAAAGAATTGTCTAAGCATATACCTTCATTTCTCGATTTCAAATCGCCCCCGGATACCCAATTAGAAACTATGAATGTCACCCACTTGTTGTTCGAGTCCCATCCAGAACCCACACCTATACATTCTATCACGTTCTTGTATGGCAGCATTGTCATAGAAACTGCTTCTACCTGAACAATAACATTTTCAATTAAATTGATATAAAACAACTGAATCATATCAAACAAATTAGTAATTACCTGAAATAGTTCATTAAACTTGGTTTTTAAAGGCAATTTGAAGGCATATTCACGAGGAGGCAGTCCCCATTCATTTTCCGGTGACAATTGAACTTTGTAGACATTGCCAAATGATCCAGAACCTTGAGGTGCTTCTGAACTTACTTCAGCTAAGAGAGTTGGATTCGCCTCAAGTATTGCACTAAAATTAATGACTGAACAAGTGTGTAGAACAATTAGTATAATGACTAACAATACCAAAGGGATTAGGTTGTCGATAGAAAAAGAAAAAAGGCCCATTTAACACTTTTCATTACTTCACCCTTGGGAATAATTGCCTAGTTTAGGTTGCCGTTCCAGTGCACCTACTGTTCCATAGGCCCGGTGTTTTAAGTTACCACTTTTCAGTTCATCCGAGACTAAGTCAGCGAGAACCCAGTTGATCCCACAAACAGCTTTCCTTTTCTTATGAAAGGGTAAAGATTTTATTAATGAGTACCAAAAAGGTACACAAAGAGTACGAACATCAGAAATGGGAAATTCTTCTACATGTTGAAGGAATCCTGTGGATCTACCAGTGTGTTAATGTCAGATACCACATTCTTCCTACTCCTAAATAAAAAACTTTTTAAGCATTTAGATTTTATATATGAGATATTGTATCCCTTAACTTCTTTTAAGAATGTCAAGTCTTGGCTTTGTGGAATCTGCACCAATAAGCAATCTATTGGCCCCCAACTGATTCTCCCTGGATTTGGCCAGCTAGGAATTTTAGCAGCAGTTGCAAAACTCTTAATAACCTCAGTGGAATTTCTAGATGAGGGCTTAAACTTGGTCTTTTTTCGAGAACCTCCAGATCTTGTCTTCGATGTTAGACCAATTAGTGTTGAGCGAATACCCAAAAGGAATGATGCGTTTTTTCCTCTCCCTTTCATAGTGACAATTCTAAGGTACCTACCAAATTCATTGAAGTTTTGAAAAACCTTATTCTGTTGAAGCTTATCTATCTCACCCATCTGCTGTTGACTTCTCCGATTCTCTTGGAGGCTAGAGCCATTGCCCGGCAAAAAACCAGCTTAGAACAAAAGACCCTGCTCCCTTATCGTGGCTTTCTCTCAGTCCTCATACCGAACTTCATTATCAGTGAGACTCTCTTTTATCTCAAAAGACTTATGCCCAACAAAGAAAATATAATTAAGCTAATAAAAATAACACTCGAAGCAATAACGAATTTAAAGCAAAGCATAAAAGAACCCTCTATATCAATCTGAAAGGGGAACCAGTTTTTGGTAAATCATAAGGTCAATATGGTTTTAGAAAAATTGATCGGAGGTGGAGGAGGGGATGGAGAGACGAAAGAGGTCATCATAAATGGAGAGGGAAGGTCTAACCTTACTAGAGAGATTGAAATACGTGATACTCAAAACGACATGGCAAGGACTATGTTAACAGACATTTCAGCACACCCATTACACCTCATATTGTTATTTGTTCTTCCATTTGTTTTCTTATTGCCAGTACATCAAGAAAGCAAGGATTATGTTAACAGACATTATGCTAGAAGAATATGTTAAAGAGAATTCTCATAAAAGCAATTCTGGTCTCCTAGGTGGAAGCTTCAGCATGTTAAAAGTTTTTCATAGTTTTGTAGTATTTGGTAAATTGGTTATTCTAGATTTGATCGGAGTAATTCTGCTTCAATTTTGAGTAATCTTAATTTGTCAAGAGAGAATCTGGATCTTTTTGGCTGTCAAGTGGAATCAGCAGCTGATGGTGTACTGGTAGATTTGGACAACAAAACATTTTACCTGAGGTCAACACATCTTCAACAGTAGAGAAATAGCCAGAAGTTTGGCCTTCTTTCCCACAATATGCATGTAAAATACAAAGGTATTTAATTGATTATGTGTAGTCTCTGAAATTGGAATAAATTGCCTCTGTTAATTAACCTTTTTGAACTATGGAAAACTAGATGCTCTTGCAAATTACGGGATTGCTAAGAATTAGTAGATATTTGAATACATTACTTACTGGTGTGCTCCTTGAAGAACCATGAACGTATGATGTTTGCCTGGGTCCATAGTTGGATATATTTTTCCAATTTGGTACATATATCACTGGTATAGCCATGCAGTGAACCCTGTTTGCGCACAAAAAGATTATGTTAGCAATTTGCTGCAGGATGGAGAAATATGTATAAAAAAATATACACATACTTGTATGCCGGCCAAACTCATAATGAGTAGTGTACTAGCAGCATTTTTGGCGTCCAATATTGACAAGATCGTTGTGTCCCTGGAGACAATAAAAAGGAGAAAAAAGAACGTCAACTAAAAAAAAGAAAAAGAGATGTTACACATAAAATCATCAAGTTATATTCATCTTTAACTTAAAACATATTAGAAGTTGACTTACGTATTACTACCAGCAATGCTTGCCCTCCTGCCAAAAAAACCACGACAAGAGTAGAGAAATGAACATTGGAATAGGAAACTAAAGACTATTAGTTAAAAGAGAAGAAGTTATGGAGTAAACAGTTAGTTAACTTACATAGTATCCAAAAAGTATGTTTGATCCCCCAGCTCGTGACACAAGTTCAGACAAGCATTATCCATTTCTGCCAACAACTGTATAACAAAAATAGTCTATTTACTAGTTCTTTTTAAAGGAATATATGCTGAAGAATGACTGAAAGGAACTGGATTTTATTAATGAAGAATGAGCTTTTACGTAGAGCCAAAATTACAACAACACAGATGCTAATGGATCAGATAAAATGAAATATAGGCTAACAGAAAGATACAAAAAGGCAAATTAAGAACTCCTATAATAAAGGAAAATAATTGAACTTTTTTCTTTTGTGACAATTATCAAAACTATTCTTGGCAATTGAACTAAAGTCAAGTCTCCTGATAATCAACTCCATAAGTTTGACTGAATCCCTTGGCGACCAATATTGCTTTGAATTTTTTAATCCAGCCATCTACTTTTTAGGACCTATTTGCAGCCAACCAACCTTTTGTCTTGTGGTGAAGTCAAGTCTCATTTTTTGACAGGGCCTTCATTTCTTTAATCATAGATTGCTTTCATTTAGGATATGCAAAAGCTTCCCTCCAATTATGGGGAATAGATACAGAGGAAATAGACAAGGCAAAGGCTCTATAAGGGAGGGAGACTAAGAATTATAGGAGACAGAATTAGATAAAGGGTGTTTGGTAGAAGATCTTGACTCCTTTTCTACGACCAGTAGGTTAATCTAACTCATTAGAAAATGTAACATCTTACTAGTTGAAAGATGCAAGCTTCAGCAGATTGCATAATGACGACTTCTACTCTATTTTCCCTTGAGTACATTATCAAATCAGGTCCATCCAAATGCCCAATGATCTCCCCGTGGATTCTTTCTCCAACTTCGCTTTCCCTGTGGCAATGCTTTCAACGGTGGAACTAGGGAGAATCATTTCTTCCCCATTATTACCCTCCTCTTGAAGAGGTGAGGTGTAATACCAAAATAGGCTCAAACTCTCGAAAGGTAACACCCATGCTAACAAAGGATCTCATGGAGGAAGGATGATAACATTTGTACTCTTTCTATGTAGAAAAATACTCAACAAAGACACAATTAAGGGCTCTTGGATAAAGTTTCCTGGAATTCCTAGTGTGAATAAAGCATAAACACTCAAAACATCTTCAGAGTAATCCTTATCAGAAGACATAGTATTCAAAGGTCGTCATAACAAGGAATTATCATAATATCATTGACCATAATTAGCATCAGTCACGACAAGTACTTTTTTTACAGAAATATAATCAAGTAATTTTCTAGATTTAATATAATGAAACAAACGAGATCCTGACCATGCAAGGTATGTACCAGCCCCATTCAATTTTACATTACTAATTTGTAAGGCTGAGTTATTATCTAGTGCTTTTGTGCCCCATCCCCCATAATATAAACAGGATTCCAAATTAGAAAATAGACTTTCCCAGAATTTAGAAAGAACTTACCTAAAAGTAAGTCTCTCAGAGAAGAAGAAAAAACTAAAAAAAAAATTGTCGGACAAATTTGTTTTCCCTAAAAAAAAAAAAGATTTCTTTTGTAACTCGGTATGTCTTTACATCCCATGAGAAGGGATATTTATACAAGTGAATCCTATCTAATTAAGAAAAGACAATTAATTACATTAAAGTAAATATGAAATTCCTACAATTATGCTAGCAAAAGGAAAAATAAAGTTTCCTAAGATCATGCAATTTAATTCACACAATTTATATAAACTTACATGTTTTTGGAGTTCTTCATCACTGCTGATATTTGAGTCCGCTTTGATTTTAATCAGAGCTTTTGAAAGCCATTGCTTGTTTGGTTGGCACAAACTATATGCACATAAATATGCGCTCTCCAAAGTAGTTAAATGTGGCGTCATGCGTTGCTTCTTTACTTCTATATCTCTCAGTAGATGTTCATCTTTCATTTCCCTTTCCACCCTTATATTTCTACAAATCTCAGATTCATGGGGTGTAATCTTCTCCTCTCTTTGCCTTGGCTCTATCGAAAATCTTGTTTTGATGAAAGCTTCAAGATTTTTGTAGAGTGTACGATTCACAGTAAACCGTGGATCTGCTAAAAGAGATATGTCAGATTTTTTTTTAAACATGATTTACTAATTTTGGTAATGCAGTAGTAGAGTTACCTGAATCATCAGTGATAATGATCGTCTCAAACTGGAAATCAGAGTTTGCCTTCTTCACAGCCAAAAGATAGATTAGCCAGGACAATGAAGTAGGGCATGTTGTGCTCAAACGCAATGTCGCAGCCATGGTCTCGTCTGATGGATCAACCCCCCTGATATACAGTCTCCTGCATAGGAACAAAGACATCAAGGGAAACTATTTATCCCCCTAAACTATTCATTTTCTTGCAAACCTTAAAAGAAATCATTTGTTAGGTACAAGACATTATATAATTTCTAAAAAGTGGGGTGAAAAGGAAGGAGGAAGAAGGGTTGAAGGTTGGGGTAAGAGGGATGGGAACTAGTTACTTATGCCAGTAATTTGCCTGATAATCCATAAAAGTCAGGTACTTAAGATGGAGGACTTGTTGAAGAACTACTTAAGAAAGAATGCATATTACAAGGTACCTATATTATTTGGCGAGATAAATATTACTAAGAATCCTCTTCAAAATTATATTGTTACTTGAATATCCATCACTCTGTCCGACTCACAAGGGGATTTTAGATGTGCTGGTCAGTTGATTTGAGATAAACGAAGCATGACTAATGCATCATAACTTTCTTGGTGCTTTGGAATTTTTTAAAAAGTATTTCAAAAGTCTACAACCCCAAAGATGACTAGTCAGTTTTATTTGCATTAGAAAAAGTTGTTTCATATGTTCTATCATTGTTATTGCTATAAATACCGTAAACGTCTTCAAGTAAAGCGAAGATTTTATCTCATATAGTTCTTTTTGTGAATCATTGTAAGACTATTTTTTATCAAATTGTGGTTCCAAGTGTAATGCACGACTATGCACAACTTGTGTCAAATGTTACCAAGGATTGCGATAAATTGCTATACTCGCAACTTTACAAACTTGTTTTTCCTCGATGTTCTTGACTCATTGAGCATTAACCTGTGATATCCCCAAAGGTTGAACGAACTTGTTCTGCTTTTACCTTTTAGATTATAGAAGTTGGTTTAAAAATACTCTGTGAGACGGACATGTTTGTAATTTTCTGCTCTTTTTAGCCGAAGTTGTTGATGAATTCCATATAAGTTTGGTCATTTCTAGTGTTGGTTCAGAAAATTTGGTATGCCTTTGGTGGCAGATATGGAGAATTTGGCCATTGGGACAGCTTGTGCACCAGTTCAAGAATGATATTTTACAGATCACCTGTCATCTTATTACCTTGAGATTATTGGGGGCGGAGGCGCAGGCGGAGGCAACCTCCATTGGATGGGAGCGTTATGTACTGCCTGAGGCGGCACAGGCGGCGGAACCGGCGGCGGCACCGGCGGCGGTTCTACGGACATTGGTGTTGCTGACGACTCCGCTTCTTCGAACATTGACTCTGCTATCGGCTCCGAATCTTCGGACATTGGTGTTGGTGACGACTCCACTTCTTCGGACATTTGTTCTTTTCCTTTCCGAGACATGCTGCATTTAAAAAAGGGTTAAAATTTGCAGTTTTGCCTCCCATAATGAGCAGTTAACACAGTTTTCCAATTCCGTCAACAGTTGAAGCTACTTTCCGACATTTCCTGAAATGTATAAAATGCCTTCCAACATTTTCTGGCAAGTATAAGCACCTTAAATAATAGTAATAATAATAATATATCAATTTCTTTTTCTTCTTTTGCATCTCAAGAAAACCCATAAATGCATTCAGCTATATTTTTAGAGATTTCAGGCTGTTCACCTTCAAAACCTTAAACCCCATAAGCATGAAACAGAAAGATTCAAAATAGCCAATATCAGTTTCATCTCTAAAACCCCAGTGCTTTTAGGATTCATCTTACTTATAAATATTAAAACCCTTGCAGACCAAACTGCATTAAGCTATATATCAGAAAAAGATTACTTAAAAACAAACACTAAACTTGAAGCTGAGTGATATAAAACTTATGGTGAAGCCCCACATTTTCTGAATGAATATCATAACTATTTAGGAGAAAATAGAAGAAATGAAGCAAAAATAGAACAAGACCTACACAACAGCTAGCTTCTCAGCCAACTTTGCTCCTCTTTTGGGGTGAAAGCTTTTACCAACAAACAGAGGGCAAGAGCAATGAGTGTTAATTCTCGTCCATTTTCATTGAAAAAAAGGATTCAGAATACAGACATGTACTGGTTCAATGGAAGTTTGACATGTGTCAATGAAAAAGCTGTAATTACGTACACTATTTTAAAAATGTAGTACATTTTTTTATACTAGTATTAGCTGACATGTCAAATTACAATTATTAAACACCACGAAACGATTTTAATAAAGATAAAACAATTACTTTTCAAAAAACTCTTCTCATTATTCCTTCCAGGAAACAAGTGTCTTATTTTATGAAACTAAAACTCATTCTTACCCATAAATACATGCGTTTAATTTGTGTTAGATCCGCATCTAAAATCTATTTGAATATTTTCGACTAAAATTCAAAAATTAATCACACTCAATTTTATTACCATTGCCAATTAATGTTGTCTAAGTTTTGAATAACTTGTCACTTGACTTAATATGCATGTCCACTATTCTCCTTCAATAGGAGTATACAATGCTTTGTGTGTTCATTTGCATATCAAATGCATAAGACTAACCTTCAAGATTTGTTCATATGGTTTTATATCTTTCTTTTCTGGATTACCAGGGAAATATCTATCCATGTTAACCAACTCTAAACAAGAATGTAGATGGGCTAACTTACAGCTGAATACAAAGGATCGTCTCAATCCCATTATCAAGATTATTGCACATCAATCAAATGAAGAGGCAACCAAATATGCCAACAACTTCAACTGTAATCTTATTTGAAGAACATACAGGTTCAACTCTCCGCAACATTGAAATAGTTATAGCTAGCATTCCACATGATGGCGGCCTTGCCTAGTTATAGAGTTGAAGTTAGTAAAAGATCGATATGCTGCAGCTTCCCTATGTGCCTTTGTGTTACCATTAATTTGCAAAATGATGCACCAAGCATGTTAATTAAGTCATGATGAAGGTGTCCTTAGAGGTATATATAGTTCAATGGTTCATATTTGGAAGTCAATTTTGAGGTCTTGGCTTCTAGCTACCTACATTTTATTAAATCATTCTTTCATTCCATATTCCCCTTTTGTACTCCCTCCCACTTTATTTATGTTTTTTTTTAGTATGTCCAAAAAAAGAATGTTATGTTTTTTATTTAGAAACAATTTAACTTTCAACTTCTTAAGTTTACCATCATTGACATGATTACAATCACACAAACATTTATTGCTTATTTTTAATTCACAAATTATAAATTTTTAGTTTATTTTCTTAAATTTTGTGTCCAGTCAAACACTGTCATATAAATTAAAACCGATAAGAGTACTACATTTATGCTTTGTACGTCATTAGCTCGTGTCCTTTAGTCTAAGTTTTGTCTAACATTTTCCAAATGGAGTCTTTAGCGTGCCCAAAAAAAAGGGTCAAAGTTACCAACTTGCACTTCCAAGTCTAAAAAACAATTATCACATTTTTAAAATACTTTCTCCATTTCATTTTACTTGACTCTTGTTAACTTGACACATCATTTAAGAAAATTTAAATTAAAGATAATAACATTATCAATGATGGTTTGTAACTCTAAATTTGATTATTACCACTTTATGTAATTATCTAATACTAAGAATAGAAAATAAAAATATAATAAAATTATCTTAATTTCATAAATTGAACAAGTAAATTATAGTGTGAGGGCCAAAGTAATTTGAAACGGAGGGAGTAATAATTTCAGCAGCTACCACGAATCTGTCACCCAATTTATGTATATATCATGCTGACAAACTTGGTTATCTGTCTAAGCCACACCTTACTGGCACATTCTTTTCTAAAAATTTGGCAGAAATGAGAGGGCTGTACTACTTAGTATTTATCCTGCTTTTCTCTTTGACAATTACTTTAAAGTTTAGTTCTTGTAGTGGAATTTGCAAGGAAAATGAGAAAGAAGCAAACTATCCCACATATGTATTATGTTATCTTCTTGGCTTGATAAAGAAGATTGCTGCAATTGGGAAGGAGTTTTTGTTAGAACACGTACAACGAAAGCAATTTTCATGGATCAATTTACTTACATTATAGATAGATAATATAAATTAAAACGAAATTGAGAAAACTATTTACCAGTTGAAGTTTTCATACAATTCGTTCAATATCTTATTCGCCTTGCTTGCAAGATTTGAAGTCTTCTACTAATTCCTGACTAATTACGAAATCAATACTTGTGTGCGCAAGTAAATTTTTATCTAAAAAGTATCTCTTTTGGTGAAAAGCAGTCTCCTCTACATACACAATTTTCAACGGAGGTTGAAGTTGTAAGAGCGTCTATTTATTTCACCATTAAGATAAAAAAACGTTTTTCCATAAATATGTAAAAAATATTTTTTCCCATAAATAGGTAAAATATTTTTTATCCATAAATATGTACACGTTTTCTATTTTAATACTCCTTAAAAGTTTTTCGTTTTAAAGAATTATTCTATTAAAACAAACATTAGAAGACTAGTAAAAATAATTTACTTCGGTTAGATAATGAACGACGATAAGCCACCGCTCAGTAGTGCTCTCTGAGCTTGATTGCTCCGAGCCGATAACCGGTAGGTCACAATCTGAATTTCTGACTGAAAAGCGAAAAGTAATAAGTGAGAAGATAAAAAAGATCAGATGTTAATGATAGCATTGTCGACATTTGTCCCTTGAGAAAGAGTAAGATAGGCAAAACGCATAGAGACAACAACGGCCGCATCTCTCGATGAAAAGGCCGTAAGCCAGGGAAGCAATTCCTTTTGTAGTATAGCTAGTCAATGAGAGGAAAGGAAAGCTCGTTTCAAGTGAGTGAGCTCTCAGGGCTATACAAAAAGCTTATCTCCCCTATCCCCAGGATAGCGCGAAATCATTCACGCGAACCAACAATCTGATATGTTTACATTCCTTCTTGCTGGCCTGCATTCGGAGTATGAAAGTTTTGTCACTACGGTGAAGCTTCAACGACCAAAACCAACTATGGTTGCTTCAACGACCAAAACCAACTATGGTTGAAAAGTTAAGCAGTGGGAATTCTAAAGATTCCCCCGGGGGAAATAGAGATGTCTCCTACGTTACCGTCTTTTTATTTCACTAATTACTACTATTTAGAAGGTGGCCTCGTTATCCATACCTCCGGTCGGGGAGGACCGACCCGGGTTTTCACGAGCGTTGACGGGTTCTGGAGAGTACTTCTTTTCTTTTTAAAATTGATTAATTAATCATGCATAGTAGGGGCCGCAGATTTATTAGTTGAGACTTCTAATTAGGATATTAATTCTCAAATGAATGAATTATCATATCATAACAAATTATAAATTATTTCACTAATAATCTGTAATTGCACTTCTTGATTTAATTTCGAAATCTATCATTACATCTTATTTAACTCCCCATGTTAGAATTACCGACACTAATCAATTAAATCAAATTTTCTGAAAATTTAATTCATTGTCTAACTTAATTCTTTATAATTATGCCCAACTTATTTCACGTGACGGATATTAAATCCACCTGCAGGGTTTTCACGTGAAAACTTATAAGCAAGCATAAAGGGATATCTTCTATCTCAAGTCCGAGACATGGTTCTATCAACTAATTATTATTTCACTAGTGTGATTTTTTATCATCCAATCTATTAGGGATATGTTGACTCATAATAGAGTCTCACCTTTAAAAAGATTAAAATAATAAATCAAACTACATAGATCATAATAATTATATCAAGATTAAGAGTATAAGTACATGTAATGGACTAGGGAAGTTGTTTATTAATATTCAGAACATAAAAAAACATCTCTACTTGATCCGTTCAATACATACGAAATATACTAGTACAAGAAGTTGGAATATTACCACTCCCATAATTAAGATCAAATTATATTTAATCTTATGCTATAATCATCAAGATGTTTGTCCTACTTCATCTCTGATTGTGAATAATAATTTATAACTTATAAAAATCGATAATTTTAATCTTTCATGTATGAGCTAAATAACTCTATACACAAAACTGTCTACTATATAAGTAAAGAACACACATATTAACACAATGATCTTATTCAAAAACTTTATTAAATATATTAAAACAAGTTTTTACCTGGGATAAAAATATTATACTAGAATTTAAACTATATGGTTAATAGTATATCCACCAGTTTTATGCCACAATGTAACTGGTTCAGTCAATATTGAGCTATTAATGGCTGGGATTATATTGGACAGAACTTAAAAGGCTTAAAGAATGATAATTTCCAGTGGTTGTCAAGTCTTGAGAATCTTGATCATTATTGGACATGTTGGGTGTGGATTTAAGATAAGCTACAAATTGGCCTGAGGTGATTAACATGCTTCGTTCTTTAGTTGATATTCCTTTTTCATTCAATACCACCTCTGTTTGATCATAACAATTTTGTCCTCGAAAATCTTCATCTTTCATTGAATAGCTTTAGTTACCCGATTCCGGGGTGGGTTTTCAATTTTAGTAGTCTTGTTTCTCTTGAATTCACCGGCAGTAATTTCACAACATTAAGAGTTTCTAGCAACTTCAAATATCGAATAGTCGAATCGATAACTTCAAATATCGGATGATTAAACTTTTCTTTTAAAAAAGGTACACCCATCAGCGGAAAGCATGACATGCATTAGGCGAGATCTTATATGGCTGAATTTGCCTCCTTTCTGTAACCTCTTTGTAGAATTAGTTTTGATTAGTTGTACAAGTAATTAAATTATTATTGAGTGTCTTAAAATATGAAACTTGTGATTGCAGTTACAAAATGAATGATATGTATATTTGTGATATTAGTAGTATTGCTAGAAGCTTTTGCTTTGTGTGATTGCGTCATGATATTGTCTATAGAAATAATAAAGAAGCGGAATTCATCGGTGGTCTCCTAATGTTGACACGATTTTTAACTTAGACATATCAACTAAGGGTTGTTCATTTTAAACACGTCATGTAGAGGTTTGTTGTGTCATTTTGACACTTTTTTTACAATCAGTAACAAATACAAAAGAGTGTAATATACTCGCGATGATGTGGCAAAACAACCAACTAAATAATTATACATGACATTTCAAACCCCCCCCCCCCCCCCCGAGTTGTCTTCTCCAACACATCCCAAGACATTTTCCGGAAACAACCCCCCTCGCCCCCCCTCCCCCTCTCCGTCGTCTTCTTCGTGATACCCCAAACTCTCTACCTCTTATAAAAGATAATTAATTTGAAGTTTTTCTTCTAAATCAATTTTAACAATAACCCAATAGGTAAAAAAGAGATGACAACTAAAAAATTGAAGATTTGCGGATATTAATTTATCTTTATTTAATATCTTTTTCAACTCAAATTAAAACACATGATAAATCCAAGGTTTTTATTTTAAAAAAGTAAAACATGGGTATGAAAAAAAGTAGAGGAACTTTTGGACAAAAGATTTATTTTTGGGGAGAATTTTGTAGGTCTCCTCACTCATTGACTGTCAAACTATTAAGAGTTGATTTTTGAGTAGATTGCTCTTCTTTTTGTGCTGATAATATAGTTACAGATTAGTTCTAGTAAAAAAAAACATTTATTTTTAATTTGTCTACCAACGGATGAGACCATCGGATAAAAACTCATTTATTTTCAATTTTAAGCTTGGAAAATGGTTGTAGATAGTGGCCGAAAAAATGGGAAAGAAGAAGGAAAAATAAAATAAAAATGGGCTAAAATAAGCCTTTCACGCGCCTTTAATGAGTGTGATACACACACTTTGACATGTCAGCAAAAAGTGTCAAAATGACACAACGAACTCCTACATGATGTGTTTAAAATGAACAACTCTTAGTTGAGGCGTCTAAGTTAAAAGTCGTGCCAATTATAGGGGGCGTCAATGGGTTCTGCCTAATAAAGATGAAGACTTCGAACCGAAGCTCAAAATTTGACCAAACATTTACAATATGCGGAATGTTTAAATAATGACACTTCTATGTTTAGAGTGGTGTGACACTCGAAACTTTAAAATTTTAAATTCGTCTCTGATTCTATCTATGACAACATGTCGCAATCTTTGATATCATAAAATAGAGGAATCTTTATTCATAATACATCGTTTAGTGCCAGCTTGCACATGTATATCATTAGTGAATTCATTTTGTAAATTAAGAGAGAAAAGACCATCAGACAATGTATCATATTCAATAAGTTTAGGTTTATAAAATAAATTGAAATAACCTTAAAAAAGAATAGTGAAACATCTGACTGAGTTACTTTAAATAAATCTCCAGAGCATAATTTTGATAGTACAACTCAAGGTGCCGATAACATTCCAAAGGTACAAGTCTTGATATTGAAATTAAATTCCTTGAAAAGTTAGGAACATAAAAGATTTTTCCTAACCCTAAAATGAAATCCCTACTAGAAATTAAGGCCCTGTTTGGCCATGAAAATGAAATACCAAATTGGAGTTGGAGTTGTGTTTAGCCATGAATATAAATTGGAGTTGTTTTAAAATTTTTGTGAGACATAATTCTCAAGTTATTATTGATACTTGACATAATTCTTTTTTATGTGCACCTTCTTTCTACGGAAGCGACAGTTGAATTCTTTCTTGATGTCAGTTTCAGGTGGTGCTTTTCCTTTCCACTCCTTATTAGCTTGATATATCTTCTTTCATAAAATAGTCGTGAATGCACTTTCTCTTGTTTTCATCAGCAGTCAGTCTTACTTGTTGACACCCAATTTTGACCTCAAACATGTCGATTAATTAGTCAAGCTTCCATAATTTCAAATAGAGCGGAATATTCATTTGCAAGAGTTAAAATATATTCCAAATTATTTTGAAGGTTTTATTTTTCCATTTCATTTGGAAAAATAGCTTAATATATATTATATATTTTCAATCATTGAAGTTTGGACTCAAATCACAATTCACAGCCCAAAATAATTCAATCACCCGAGTCCAATTTCCCCAAAACCTCACCCACCCTTGTTCCACCTAACCTCACCGTTTACGGGATAAAAGTAGAACACCTCATGGGTTTATTGCTATTTTGCTCGGAATTAGTATGGGATAGAAGAGGTGTCTTCCTAGACATCATAAGCCTAATGGCATCCACTGCTCTAAGTCTTTTCTTCTCCCTAGCATAAGTATGGAGAAAGGAAGTGTCTTCATGGACATTTGAGCTAGCAAGAGAATACTTTATGGTATCCATTTCCCCAAAATACTTATATAAAATCAGTCCCAATCCCTTTGTCTTCGTATGTTTTCTTGGTTCGAACATGTAAACTATTTCTCCAACTCTGTCTTACCTCATAAAATCCGGGGGATAGTAGATGAATTTGAACTAGGTCTGGTTTAGTTCAGCCTTGTGCTGATGGCTCTCAAAAACAGAATGTCTTTGATTTGTTTCGGTTTGCTTAAAAATTAAAACTTACATGTCTACGCCTTTCTTTCCTCGAATTATTTGGTTTCAAATAGGTAGGATAATTGCCTCTGTTTTGTAGTTATAATTGGATAAAAATAAAAGCAACATCTCCTCATTTTCTGAAACAATAATGTTTTAAATTTTAAGACTCATTTTATTGCATCAAATGTGTTGTTTCCTTTTGCTGCATCAAGTAAAGTGTTTTAATCTTTTAAGTCACTTTTTAAAATAATATTCATCATCACCAATGTCTGTCTCCTCTTTCTCGCATGAAATGCCTTCCAAATGAGTCTGTGTGGACTTAAGACCCCATTGCATTTCGGGTTTATCATAGAGTCAGCCAGCCCGTTTCTTACCATCAACCGAAAAAAAGATTCCAGATATTTCCATCTCAAGAATCTTTAGTTGAGCCGCGTAGTCTCACGTTTTGATGATATGCTCACGCACACCTCTCACTATAGTGAGCTTCATAGATGAGAATTTCACGGTTAAGGTGTTGGCAAGTATTTTTATCTGAAGTCTCAATCCGTTCATCAATAACCTTCAACAGTGTGTTGTCATTGTTATACTGTTGGACATAATATCAGCCATTGATTGTTTTTTTTAAAAAAATTAATTAATTATTATTATTATTTTCCCATGAAAGTTGATACTCCTATCTATACTAGAGGAGACAAGCCCGTGCGAGCACGGACCTAACACGGAAAATGAATCAATTTGGTGTAAAGTTTTTCTCTTAATTTCTCATGTTAATTTCTTCTATGTTTAGTTATACCATTTTATGAACTTATTATCATAATTCAATTTCATGAACTATTTGTAATTGTCTTTTATCTTTTATATTGTTAGAGAATTCGTCGCAAATTAAAAATTTATCCTAATAAAATAAATATGAAGGTAAATTTCACAAATGGTAACTTAACTATCAGTTTTTTTCACAAAAATAACTTAACTATCTTTTATTACACAAAAATAACTAAAGTTTGAGTAAACTAAAACAAAAATTACATGGACGGAATACGATAACTTTTTCGATGAACTCCACTCTTTTTCACTCTTATTTTATTTTAAATTTAATAAATAGAATTTTATAAACACCCAACCCGTCCCCGTCACAGCTCGACCCAAATTTCATTTGAATAATATATTAAAAAAACAAGAATCATTATTCTCAAAAAAATATTTTTTATTAAATAACATTAAGTATATGATGAGATATACCGAATTGACCAAAATACCCTTACAATTGAAGTTAATGCCAAGAAGCAGCCATGTTGATAATGAGGTGCTTCTGGCTCTTCTAAATAGTAGAAATATATCTATAAAGGAGGATTTTAGGAATGGTGATGTGATACTCTCTAAGGCCTGAAATGCTATTTATTTTTTTTGTGATTTTTTTTAGCCTTTTTCCTAATTTTAAAATACCGAGCAACGAAGCTTACACTCATTCGCATTGGTTCATCCTTCTATGCTGCTCTGAGTCTCGCATAGCTAACGCTATATGCTGCGCCTGCAAAAACTCACTTTTAGATTTTACAAAATATTAAAGATAGTAATATTTAGTTTTTTTCATCATCAATGCTATTAATGTCTTTCCTTTCCTTAATTTCACCATTAGTATTATTTATATTATTTTTTTAAATCATTCATTTTCCTTTTTTTAGTTTTTTTTTTACTTTCTCTTATTTATCCCTGGTGCAACCCCATCAATACGGGAAATTGCTCTGAGTCTCCTCCCACAGTCCTGGCTCGCGTCTTTGCCCCATCATACATGTTCTTGATCGACCTAGTGTACGCCACAGGTACACCTCTAGCCTTCAAACACCTCCATAGAACTTCTCTGGAAACTTTGTCATAAGCCTTTTCTAGGTCGATGAACAACATGTGCAGATCTTTCTTCCTCTCCCTGTACTGCTCCACCAATCTCCTCACGAGATGAATAACTTCAGTAGTCGAGCATCCCGGCATGAATCCAAACTGATTCTCAGAAATAGTCACGAGGGTTAAGGATACACGCCTTCAAGATACTAAATCCCATCTAAAATACAACATAGCCGGTCTAACCGCCACTTTGTAAAACTTACCCTTCAGTCTAGGAGGCACCTTTCTATCACACAAGACTCCGGATGCAAGCCTCCATTTCATCCATCCTGCACCAATACGGTTGGTAACATACTCGCCTATCTCACCATTTTCCTGTATAATAGACCCAAGATACTTAAATCTACCTCTCTTCTGGATAGCTTGCGAATCCAGTCTCACTACCACGTCTATCTCTGGAGTCGCCTCACTGAACTTGCATTCCAAGTATTCAGTCTTGGTCCTACTCAATCTAAACCCTTTAGACTCCAGGGTGTTTCTCCAAACCTCCAACTCAGTATTAATTCCTTTACGAATCTCATCAATCAGAACTATGTCGTCCGTAAATAAATTACACCATGGCACCTCACCTTGAATTTGTCGCGTCAAAACATTCATCACCATGGCAAATAAAAACGGGCTAAGGGACGATCCTTGGTGCAACCCCATCAATACGGGAAATTGCTCTGAGTCTCCTCCCACAGTCCTGGCTCGCGTCTTTGCCCCATCGTACATGTTCTTGATCGACCTAGTGTACGCCACAGGTACACCTCTAGCCTTCAAACACCTCCATAGAACTTCTCTGGAAACTTTGTCATAAGCCTTTTCTAGGTCGATGAACAACATGTGCAGATCTTTCTTCCTCTCCCTGTACTGCTCCACCAATCTCCTCACGAGATGAATAACTTCAGTAGTCGAGCATCCCGGCATGAATCCAAACTGATTCTCAGAAATAGTCACGAGGGTTAAGGATACACGCCTTGAAGATACTAAATCCCATCTAAAATACAACATAGCCGGTCTAACCGCCACTTTGTAAAACTTACCCTTCAGTCTAGGAGGCACCTTTCTATCACACAAGACTCCGGATGCAAGCCTCCATTTCATCCATCCTGCACCAATACGGTTGGTAACATACTCGCCTATCTCACCATTTTCCTGTATAATAGACCAAGATACTTAAATCTACCTCTCTTCTGGATAGCTTGAGAATCCAGTCTCACTACCACGTCTGTCTCTGGTGTCGCCTCACTGAACTTGCATTCCAAGTATTCAGTCTTGGTCCTACTCAACCTAAACCCTTTAGACTCCAGGGTGTTTCTCCAAACCTCCAACTCAGTATTAATTCCTTTACGAGTCTCATCAATCAGAACTATGTCGTCCGTATATAACATACACCATGGCACCTCACCTTGAATTTGTCGCGTCAAAACATCCATCACCATGGCAAATAAAAACGGGCTAAGGGACGATCCTTGGTGCAACCCCATCAATACGGGAAATTGCTCTGAGTCTCCTCCCACAGTCCTGGCTCGCTTCTTTGCCCCATCGTACATGTCCTTGATCGACCTAGTGTACGCCCCAGGTACACCTCTAGCCTTCAAACACCTCCATCGAACTTCTCTGGAAACTTTGTCATAAGCCTTTTCTAGGTCGATGAACAACATGTGCAGATCTTTCTTCCTCTCCCTATACTGCTCCACTAATCTCCTCACGAGATGAATAACTTCAGTAGTCGAGCATCCCGGCATGAATCCAAACTGATTCTCACAAATAGTCACGAGGCTCCTTAACCAAGAATACACGCCTTCAAGATACTAAATCGCATCTAAAATACAAAAGTCATATATGAAACAAATTCATTATAGGATTGAATGTCCTTAAACAATGTATTCAACGGGAGGTGGGTACTGGAAAAAATATAAACCTCTGATTGGATATGCAGGTGCCCTTCCATAATTTATTTTTGTGCAATTTCATTCTAGACTATTATTTAAATTAAATGTAAAAAATAAATTAAAATCAAATTTATTTGTCTATTAGTGATTAAAATACCTAATTGAGTTAATTACAAATTAATCAAATCATAATTCATATTCAATTTTTGTCGTCATTGGTAAATATACTGTTGACATCCGTAGCCTTTAAATTTTGGATTCGCCTTTGACATGAAATATTATGAGTAGAAGTAATTAAATTATCATTGAGTGTCTTAAAATATGAAACTTGCAGTTACGGAATGAATGATATGTATATTTGTGATATTAGTAGTATTGCTAGAAGTTTTTTGCTTTGTGTGATTGCGTCATAATATTGTCTATAAAAGTTATATACGTATATTTTGTAGATAGAAATTTAGGGAAAGGGGAAAAAAAAAGAGCCCCAATTTGTGTGCCCTAGAAACGATGAGAGACGAGGAAGTTACGATGAATGATGTCCGAAATACGGTGACGGAATGGGGAAATCCTCCGTATTATTATCAGAATTTCAACAAGGATGAGTCTCCTGATTGGCGTCACCATGTCAACAAGGACGAATACTTGAACCTTGCAATGTTAGACACGTTTTTTCGTAGTTGCGATCAATACAAAAGGTGAGGTTTGGTTGCTTTTTCTTTTTGGAGAGTTGTTATATTTATACTTATGTTTGCCAAAATGCAGGTTCGACTTCTCAATTGGTACAAATATAGTTGGTGTTGGTGAGGTGAAGCTTTGCAGCTACACCGAGTTGCAACAGATTACTGATTTCAAACATAACGAGATCCAGAAAACTCTTGCTGGAAGGTTGTTCAGTGGTACCATTGGATCTGAAAAACGTTCAGCAATTGTCAAGACATGGGATTTTCTCCTTCCTTGCACGCGTGGACATATGATACGTCCATATGATTTTTGTGTATGTTTGTTTACTAGATATGCCTCAATTTCATTTCGTTTTTCTTGCTCAATTATTATGTCAAAATTGTAGGATCAGATTGAGTTACTCACTAACAAAGAAGCTAATACGCATCCAAAATTGGCCAAGTTATTTGCATTCTGTTGTGACACAAGGCTTGCAGCTGTTTACGATGAAAGATTTGATGCAAATATTACCACTGTCTTGTCTGATGTGCTTCTCAAGGGTATTTTAAGTCATCCGTCTCAACGATTATGTTCAAGGACTATTCCATGTGCTTTTATAACATATTTTCTTTTCCCCTTGTTCGTTATAGATGAATTTGGCTGGGATGACCGCGTAAAAGTGGCAATTCAACTTGCAGATCTCTTAGTATGGTTGCATGAAAAGGGGATTATATTTGGCAGTGTTACCGCATCATGCATTATGATACAAGATAAGGTACTTGAGTTCGACTTCCTATTTCTCTTAAATGTATACATCTGCACATTTTTAACGAGTTAGTTTGGATGGCAGGAAATGAATATAAAAGTATTCGACTTTGGTCCTGTTTCTGATCGTATATGCTGGAATTCTAAAATGACTATCAAGTGTCATACAGGCCCCGAAGCTCCAGAGCAAGGCATGTTTGCTCATCTTTGATGTTTTCTTCTTCTTATACTTGTCTCTGTGATGCATGATATGCAATGCCTCGTCTACTGTCTAGGTTTCTGGAAAGTGAAGAGTACGAACAACGTACCTTATTATTTACTTGACTCATGGATATTGAGCAATTGTCTAATGTCCTTTAGATCTGTTGATTCCCGATGTCACAAAATACTACCTTTTTACTTGTACGTTGCTTGGACTCTCCAAATGTTGTTAATTAGATGATCACACTGTGTGCATTAATCCTCAGTTGACTCTGCCAACAACCAGTGGCATAGCAACATAAAGTGAAGGGTGGTCACTCTCTTTGTCAAAAATTTATATCAAAATATATAGGTCACAAATTACTTTTTGCACGTATATATACCGAAATTTTGGCTGAAACAGAGAAGCGCTAATTGAAAAAAAGTCTGAATTAAGAAGTTTATGTTCTCTCTTTTTGTATAAATGCAGGTAATATGACCACGAAATCTGATGTTTTTGTATTTGGTCTCTTACTGGTGGAGCTGATAACCAAAAAGGAGTTTGCTTATAAGCTTTTACGTCGGGATAAACGTAGCAATTTGGCTGATGAAAGCTTCAAAGAAGTTGATCCTGAAATTGCATCTAGGATCACAAGCATGGCATACAGCTGCATACAACTGGACGCAGACAAAAGGCCAACTATGAAGAATGTATTAGATGTTTTGACAGCAGCAGCAGCGAAGACGACAGGAGTGAAGGGGGAGAAACGTAAAAGAGACAAAGATGAGGTAGAAGAAGAAGCAGCTACTACCCTCTTGGCTTAGCTTGTTTTGTTTTTGAGAATTTTCTCAACTTGTATGGATCATTTGGTACTACTGACTTTTTTCGGTATCCTTTCTCAGACGTCTTATTTCATGCCTTAGTAATGTGCAATCAGCTACTTGGCACCTTCCCGTTATTCTCCTTCCTTTCCTTTTAGATCTTGATGTAGTACTAATTAATGCTTGAATTGCTCCTATTAGAAGTCCTTTTGTTCCCGATTCAATTACAGTTGTTCTCGTAAAAAAATTCACGAGGAAGCCACTTTTTACCATGCTATTTAATATTCACCCGGTGTTTTCAGTTTTGTGCACAAATAGCCATTATATTGTTAAAACGAATCAATTAAGACTTTTTTGCCCTTAAGTTTGTTCAAACACCTACTTGTTCTTCAGCTTAGACGTTCTGCTTCCTTGTTTGATTTTTCACGGCGTGCTTGGCTGCTGTCTACTGAGTAAATTTCTCGCTGCAAGTCCGTTTCTCTATGGATATTTATTTCGATGAAAGATGTTTGTCTAGTTTCTATCCAGTTAGCATGGAGGAGAACTGTTGTCAGTGACAAGTGCAACTTTGTAATAGATAGCTATCAGTCATAAGCTTATATCCAGTGATTTGTATTCTCTTTAATTGAAGTGGTAAATATTGGAAGGTCTGAAGTTCATACTCAAGACAAACTTCAGTCGATCGTGTCTGATGTTAGACCCTTGCAGTTGCAAATTACTTCAGTTGATTATGTCTGATGTTAGCCCCCTCGCGGTTGCAAACTTCAGTCAATCGTGTCTGATGTTTGCTTAATCAGGTGATCGCGTCTGATGTTATTGGTTGCAAACTTCAGTCGATTGTGTCTGATGTTAGCCCCCTTGTTTATCGATGCCATACTTATGAGTTGTAAGATTTTATTAACTTTTATCTGAAGCAAGCTGAAATGGAACCAAAGTTATGTTGTATTTATATGATTTGAGAATGATTTCTTCTTCTCTTTGCCATCCCTATGTTTGTTCTTCATGAATTTCAGTCCTTGTAAATCAGTTAGAATTTGTAGATGGCTGAGGATGTGAAAAGTTTAAAGTGTTGGATGCCTTATGAGGTTTGAAAGGAAGATTGTTAAAAAAGGCAACTCAGTGCACTAAGCTCTCGCTATGTGTGGGGTTCGGAGAAGAGTCGGACCACAATGGTCTATTGTACACAACTTTACTCTACATTTATGCTAGAGAGACTATTTCCATAGCTCGAACCCATGCCTTCCTGGTTACATGACAACAACTTTACCAGTTAAGAACTTTCCTTTTTGAATGAATTGAAGACATAATAGAAAAAAAAAAAAAGAAGGTGAAACTGTTTTGACAAAATCCAATACATAATGTTCAGATGAGGCATTATTGAAGGATAAACCTACAAGAAAAGTAGGGTACATGGTAGAGCTATTATAAAAAGTTAGATTAATCGATAAAATAAGATTATCAAATAATAAGCAAACAATAATGAGAAGAAAAAATAAGATTAATCGATTATAAAAACCATGGTAGAGCTATTATAAAAAGTTAGATTAATAGATAAAATAAGATTATCAAATAATAAGAAAAAATCCATCCCTCTACTGTTTTTGATGTTTCATCCATTGAACAAAACCATGATAAAGAATCTTCTTCAAACTATTGTTTTTGTGGTGGTGTACTATTGTTCTCTACTATGGTGCTTCTTCTTTTCCTTCCTATTATAATTAGTAATACTTCTAAGAAATATTTTCCAAAATTTTCTATTGAAGCAATCACATCTTCTAATATTACTTTTTCACCATGGCCTAATTCATCTCTATATGCTCAAAACTTAACTATCAATTTCACGGTCGAAAATCGTGTTTCTGATCGTCAAGTTGAGTACAAAAACGTGGAGGCTTCGGTCTCCTACAATGAAAATACTGTCTGGTTAAATACGTTAGGCCTTTATAGTCAAGACATGGGATTTTCTCCTTCCTTGCACGCGTGGACATATGATACGTCCATATGATTTTTGTGTATGTTTGTTTACTAGATATGCCTCAATTTCATTTCGTTTTTCTTGCTGAATTATCATGTCAAATTGTAGGATCAGATTGAGTTACTCACTAACAAAGAAGCTAATACGCATCCAAAATTGGCCAAGTTATCTGCATTCTGTTGTGACACAAGGCTTGCAGCTGTTTACGATGAAAGATTTGATGCAAATATTACCACTGTCTTGTCTGATGTGCTTCTCAAGGGTATTTTAAGTCATCCGTCTCAACGATTATGTTCAAGGACTATTCCATGTGCTTTTATAACATATTTTTATCCCCTTGTTCGTTATAGATGAATTTGGCTGGGATGACCGCGTAAAAGTGGCAATTCAACTTGCAGATCTCTTAGTATGGTTGCATGAAAAGGGGATTATATTTGGCAGTGTTACCGCATCATGCATTATGATACAAGATAAGGTACTTGAGTTCGACTTCCTATTTCTCTTAAATGTATACATCTGCACATTTTTAACGAGTTAGTTTGGATGGCAGGAAATGAATATAAAAGTATTCGACTTTGGTCCTGTTTCTGATCGTATATGCTGGAATTCTAAAATGACTATCAAGTGTCATACAGGCCCCGAAGCTCCAGAGCAAGGCATGTTTGCTCATCTTTGATGTTTTCTTCTTCTTATACTTGTCTCTGTGATGCATGATATGCAATGCCTCGTCTACTGTCTAGGTTTCTGGAAAGTGAAGAGTACGAACAACGTACCTTATTATTTACTTGACTCATGGATATTGAGCAATTGTCTAATGTCCTTTAGATCTGTTGATTCCCGATGTCACAAAATACTACCTTTTTACTTGTACGTTGCTTGGACTCTCCAAATGTTGTTAATTAGATGATCACACTGTGTGCATTAATCCTCAGTTGACTCTGCCAACAACCAGTGGCATAGCAACATAAAGTGAAGGGTGGTCACTCTCTTTGTCAAAAATTTATATCAAAATATATAGGTCACAAATTACTTTTTGCACGTATATATACCGAAATTTTGGCTGAAACAGAGAAGCGCTAATTGAAAAAAAGTCTGAATTAAGAAGTTTATGTTCTCTCTTTTTGTATAAATGCAGGTAATATGACCACGAAATCTGATGTTTTTGTATTTGGTCTCTTACTGGTGGAGCTGATAACCAAAAAGGAGTTTGCTTATAAGCTTTTACGTCGGGATAAACGTAGCAATTTGGCTGATGAAAGCTTCAAAGAAGTTGATCCTGAAATTGCATCTAGGATCACAAGCATGGCATACAGCTGCATACAACTGGACGCAGACAAAAGGCCAACTATGAAGAATGTATTAGATGTTTTGACAGCAGCAGCAGCGAAGACGACAGGAGTGAAGGGGGAGAAACGTAAAAGAGACAAAGATGAGGTAGAAGAAGAAGCAGCTACTACCCTCTTGGCTTAGCTTGTTTTGTTTTTGAGAATTTTCTCAACTTGTATGGATCATTTGGTACTACTGACTTTTTTCGGTATCCTTTCTCAGACTCTTATTTCATGCCTTAGTAATGTGCAATCAGCTACTTGGGACCTTCCCGTTATTCTCCTTCCTTTCCTTTTAGATCTTGATGTAGTACTAATTAATGCTTGAATTGCTCCTATTAGAAGTCCTTCTGTTCCCGATTCAACTACAGTTGTTCTCGTAAAAAATTTCACGAGGAAGCCACTTTTTACCATGCTATTTAATATTCACCCGGTGTTCTCAATTTTGTGCACAAATAGCCATTATATTGTTAAAATCATGAATCAATTAAGACTTTTTTGCCCTTAAGTTTGTTCAAACACCTAGTTGTTCTTCAGCTTAGACCTTCTGCTTCCTTGTTTGAAATGGAACCAAAGTTATGTTGTATTTATAATTTTATATGATCTGAGAATGATTTCTTCTTCTCTTTGCCATCCCTATGTTTGTTCTTCATGAATTTCAGTACTTGTAAATCAGTTAGAATTTGTAGATGGCTGAGGATGTGAAAAGTTTAAAGTGGTGGATGCCTTATGAAGGTTTTTCTTTTTACTGGTTTGAAAGGAAGATTGTTAAAAAAGGGCAACTCAGTGCACTAAGCTCTCGCTATGTGTGGGGTTCGGAGAAGAGTCGGACCACAATGGTCTATTGTACACAACTTTACTCTACATTTATGCTAGAGAGACTATTTCCATAGCTCGAACCCATGCCTTCCTGGTTACATGACAACAACTTTACCAGTTAAGAACTTTCCTTTTTGAATGAATTGAAGACATAATAGAAAAAAAAAAAAAGAAGGTGAAACTGTTTTGACAAAATCCAATACATAATGTTCAGATGAGGCATTATTGAAGGATAAACCTACAAGAAAAGTAGGGTACATGGTAGAGCTATTATAAAAAGTTAGATTAATCGATAAAATAAGATTATCAAATAATAAGCAAAGAATAATGAGAAGAAAAAGAATAAAGTAACAAACGTGATCACACCAAATCAATATGGATTGAATTCAACAATACGAACACTATATTTAAACTAACAACACAGTACGATACAATAGGTAAAAACCATCCAAACAAGATTTAAAAATGTTAAATTTTTCTTTCCAGGGAAGTCAATATGCTGGATGAAGACTATACAAACGAGTGGAACATTTTTGTAGTAATCTAGATTCACATCCCCACAAGAAACTTTCATATATCTAGATTCATAATAGCCCTTTACCTCCACTGTGAAAACTACAAATCCACTTGTCCTATTTTCCTTGGTGATAGCATCAACATCATTGTCATCCATTGTCTTGACTTGAAAATCACCAAAAGTCACTTGTATCGATGAACGCTCACCTTTTCGTTGACGATAAAGGCCTAACGTATTTAACCAAAAAGTATTTTCCTTGTAGGAGACCGAAGCCTCCACGTTTTTGTACTCAACTTGATGATCAGAAACACGATTTTCGACCGTGAAATTGATAGTCAAGTTTTGAGCATATAGAGATGAATTAGGCCATGGTGAAAAAGTAATATTAGAAGATGTGATTGCTTCAATAGAAAATTTTGGAAAATATTTCATAGAAGTATTACTAATTATAAAAGGAAGGAAAAGAAGAAGCAACATAGCAGAGAACAATAGTACACCACCATAAAAACAATAGTTTGAAGAACATTCTTTATCATGGTTTTGTTCAATGGATGAAACATTAAAAACAGTAGTGGGATGGATTTTTTCTTCCTTGAAAACCATAACGTAAGTAGGGCTATTAAACAAAATAGGACACTTAGATCAAGAAAAATAACAAAACCTTAAAAAAAATTATTTAAATATTTACAAAATTATTTTCATTTAAAAGACGAAATAATTTTGTAAATATTTAAATTATTTAAATATTTAAAAATTACAATCACAGATTGGGACAGTTAGCGAATATAACTCTGTTCGGATGGTTATTGTTACATATAGTTTCATGTAGTATCATATTACTCCCTCCCATTTTAATTTATGTGTCACCTTTTGAATTTCGAAATTTAAACAAGTTTATCTTTGATTAATTTTTTTTTATATAAATATTTTAAATTGTCAATTATTGTGACTTGATTATAGTACCTTTTTATGTAGTTTTTAAATATATATAAATTTTATTTTTAAAATTTGAAGATTTTGTGCCTAACTTCACGGTCAAACTTAAAACTATTTGACTCTCGAAATTCGAACTGTGCCATATAAATTGGGACATAGAGAATATATTGTATCAAACTCTATTATTTTAATAAACATAACATTTGAATAAATTATATCATTTTTCGTCGTTAAATAATATCACACATCAAAAATAAACTTACACAAATAGTAGGATACGTCATAGATCTACTATAAAATAGAATTATTAAATAATAAATAAAGATAAAATTAAAAAAAATAATAACACAATCACACCAAATGACCGTTACACATAATAGAGCCTTTTGTCATTAGCTAAACCCGAAAAACAAATTAAAATAGAAAGATTACTATCTTTTGTTACCAAAAAAAAAAAAAAAAATTACGTTTTGGATTGGGATTGAATCTCTCCTATTCCCAACAAAACAAGGCCACAATAAGTTTCTTTATAAATACATCTCCCACTTCTATCTATATTTGCCTCTAATTTTTTTTTTTCTATTTTATTTTGCCATCTTTTACTTCTATATACTCCTTCCGTCACATTCACATATTAGTTGTTCATCATACTATTGATTCGCACGGTACTCCAAATCCAAACATAAATCATGGACTCATCAAAACAAAACCTCAATCAAGTCATAAATTCAATCGAAAAAACCCTAGAAATTCTACACCATCTTTCTTCTTCTTACAACAACGTTTCTAATCTCAATAATCTTGTTCTTGAGCTTGATAATATGACAAAATTCGGAGAAAAATGCCATAATATTAAAGTGCCAATGGAGGTTGTCAACTTGATTGATGATGGCAAGAATCCAGATGAATTTACAAGGGATGTGTTCAATACTTGTATGGCCAAGAACCAAATCACTAAGGGAAAAACAAATGCATTCAAGGTTTTGCGAGGCCATCTCCTTGATGACCTCGAACACGCTTTCCCTAAGGAAGTCGAAGCTTACAGGGATGTGAGACTAGTAAATCGTTTGCTTTAGGTTATCCCAACAAATTTTAATAGCGAATATTGTGATTTTGCTAGTCAATTTGTAAAGATTATAGTGAAGTTACTATGTTCGATCTCATAAAATTTGAAGCATTTACAAATTTAGATCATCTAGGTTTAGTAAGGATGACAAGTATTGTAAAACGGAGGGAGTATTTTCCATTTTTATACTACCTCTGTTCCATATTAGTTGTTCACTTTTTCTTTTACATGCCTCTTAAGAAATCATAAATAAGATGAGTAATTTTACTAATTTACCCTTTATCTGCTCCTTTAACTTGAAAAAGAAACTTTTTTGGAGCTTATAAACTTGTTTAGGCTATCAAAAAATATTAATTGTAGGGGTAAAATGAGAAAAACATAATTAATTTTGCTTTGATTTAGTAAATGGACATGTGTTTTGGGATAATTATTTATAGCAAGATCGACAACTAATATAAAATTGGAGAAAGTATGTAAAAACATTAAAACAGTCCCATGAAAAAAAGGTCCCATAAGAATCCTACCTAAAGTAGGATTGGAAATGAATCTCTCCTATTCCCAACAAAACAAGGACAAATCCCAAGTTTCATTATAACACATCTCTCACTTCTATATATTTGCCTCTAAATCTTTGTTTTGTTTATTTGTTTTTGCCCCTTGCAATCCCCCGTCTGCGTTGGGCCGACCCATATTGATAGCTTTATATATCCGTTACTTGTGGGTTTTTTTTTCTTGACCTAAGTGTGTCTAGTAGCCCTACGTTATGGTTTTCAAGGAAGAAAAAACCAATCCCTCTATTGTTTTTGATGTTTCATCCTATCAACAAAAACATGATGAAGAATGTTGTCCAAACAATTATTATTGTGGTTTCATATTTGATAGGTAGGGCTGTACCTAGATCGGGTTAATTGAAATTTTTTAAATACCAAATCAAATCATTAGTGTCGAGTTTTTAAATTTATAAACCAAACTAAATCAATAAAAGTCGGGTTTTTCAACCTCGAATTTTTTCGGGTTCCTCGGATTTTTTAGATTTTTTTTCGATAAAGTTTTCGTACAAACATATAATTAAGTCATGCTAAAATAAGTCTAATAATTATTAACTACATGACTAAATATTAAACAGAAAAATAAAATTAGTTTATGTATTTATGCAAAATTAAAGACTAAATATCTAACATGATTGTCATTCGTAGTATTAAATTGAATATTTTTTTGTTAGCATTAGTATTAATTTGGGCTTTATTTGAGTTACTAATATCTATGGGTTATAAAAATTTATTGGACCATTTAAACCTCTAAGTTTAAACTTGAAATAATATGCTGAAAGATAAAAACTATGAAAAAGTTTAAGAAATATTTATAAATTACATCACAATAAATATTTTTATGTATAAAATATTTTTAAAAATAGTATACATGTAATATCGGATTGGTTCGGTTTGATTTGACTTTTTTTAGTTAAAACCAAACAAATCAATTATAATCGAGTTTTTTTTTTCCAATATCAAATCAAGTCAAACCAAATCATTAAATCAATTTTTTTGCGATTTAATTCGGTTTATGATTTAATTCGATTTGTGGTTCGATTTGTTCACCCCTATTGATAGGTATCCCAAACTAGGAGGTCTCATAATTGATGTCTATTCCATACCAGGAGTTATTGTATTTTTTCTTTTGTTTATACCTTATGTTATATGTTTTGGCTGATCAGAAATCTTTTCCCAAATTTACTATTGAAGCAATCACAGCTTCTAATATTAGTTTTTCACCATATCCTTATTCATCCATATACGCTCAAAACTTGACTATGGATTTCTTGGTCGAAAATCGTGCCCCTTATGAAGTTAAGTACAAAAGCGTGGTGGCTTCGATTTTCTATGAGGGAAATATTGTCTGGTTGAATAGGTTAGACTTTTATCATCAACATAAAGGAGAACGTTCGTCAATATAAGTGGCGTTTGGTAATTTTTCAGTCAAGATAATGGACGACAATGATGTTGATGCTATCACTAAAGAAAATAGGACAAGTGGATTTGTAGTTTTCACAGTTGAGGTAAAGGGCAATTATGAATCAGATCAACATATAAAAGTTTCTTGTGGGGAAAAATGTTTCACAGCTATATTTTGATTGTTACGTAAATTTTATTGTATAGTCAGTATTGTTGAATTTATCCTTATGTCAAGACAAAAAGTTCCTTTTATGTAACGACTTTTGTTTATTCCTCGTTATTTTACTGTCCTTCAATTATTACTTTGGTTGTTATGGTTATTGCTCCTCTTTGGTGTGTATGTTATGTTATGTTTTTTTTGTTTTTTTTCTATATTCACGTTAATTAATGAGACTCCTTCTCAATTTTTTTGTATTTTAATTAAAAAACGCTAATTATAATAATATAGTAATTAATTAATATGAATCATAAAAGATACGATGGATCAAATATTTGGACTTGTTCGATAAGATCGGACCAATCAACAAACTTAGGTTCAATAATTTTCATGTACGAGCTAACATACGGACATCCTCTTACCGCATCTCTTATTGGAGAGGAGCCAAGTCCATCAGTTTCTTACTAAAAATAAATCAACTTGAGACTCGTACTAAGTATTTATACTAAAATCAATAAACACAAGCTAGGTATCTTTTATACACAATTAATATTTAACCATCGTTAAGTAATATATTTTTCTCACTTTAATTATTAACCACTGAGGTTAAAATACTTAGTTTGGTCATCGGTTAAGCTTTTACAATCAACTTGAACAAGAAAATGCCAGGCCTACTGGCCTTCCCAAACCCCAAATGAAGAGAACCAATCACTTACATTGCTATTTTTGAGCAAATGGTTTTATTATTCTAATTTTATATTATATTTTTTCATTGAAAATTTACATTATATTGTTTACGTTCTTACTTCAGAAAAGAATCCCCTTCGTTACATGATTTCTTCTTCATATAGATAGATATAGGATCTATGCAGCTCCTCAATCACACCCGGAAGCTATGTATTCAAGGACTTCTAACCGGTCTCATTTCATCGACATAGTCAGAAGCAATGGATAGGAGAAAGATGAATAAAACCTATTAGGAATTCTCCTCCATGCTGACGTAGTATAGGCCCGAATACAATTACACCAACATTTCCATTTACCAGCAATACAGAATTTAGCAATACCGACTCTATTATAACTATGCCTTCTTCTTATTAAGGGTAAGACAATCCCTTTCTTTATTATTTGGTTCATGAGTGTTTGAATTATATATCGATTGAAATTTCCCTCCTCAGCCGGAGGCGGAACCGGCTCCCCCTGAACCATCCTCTGCATACATCCTACCCTCTTTCACTTGTACGATTACACTAAGTATGTTATAGTTGTTATTGTTATTCAATTTATATACGTCAACAAGAAAGAAAAAAATTAAGGCCTCTAATTAAGTTTGGCTTTGGTCCCCCATCTTATTGAGTCGGCCGTAATAGAGAAAATACTTCTTATTTTTCTTATTTCTCTTGACGGATCAAATAAAGAGAACTGATTTATTTATAGAAGGAAAACTAACTTGGTTCCAAAGTAACTAAGCCTAACTTTTTTTCTAAAAACATTCAAACGTAATAAAACAAATATATTTATAACGCGTACTATTTTTTTTATTACCAAATATAAGAATATACGTTTTAGGAATAGTTTAATTTCCTTATAATACAAAGTGTCACTTCTATATATTTGCCTCTAATTTTTTTGTTTTGACCACTTGTTTTGTGTAATAGTAGTCCTACATTATGGTTTCCAAGGAAGAAAGAACATATACTGTTTTTAATGTTGTTTCATCCAATGATGAACAAAACCATGATGAAGAACAAAACCAAGTAGTTGATAGGGATTCCTCACTAGGAGGTTTTATATGTTGTCTTTTGTTTTGGTCTTTAGTTACTATTTTTTATATTTTGTCTTTTAAGAAATATTTTCCCAAATTTTCTATAGAAGCAATCACATCTTCTAATATTAGTTTTTCACCATGGCCTAACTCATCTCTATATGCTCAAAACTTGACTATCGATTTTGTGGTTGAAAATCGTGCCTCTTATGAAGTTGAGTACAAAAACGTGGAGGCTTCGATCTCCTACAAGGGGAATATTGTCTGGATGAATGTGTTAGGCCTTTATCGACAACAGAAAGGAGAACGTTCATCAATACAAGTGACTTTTGGTAATTTTCCAGTCAAGATAATGGATGATGATGATGCTTATACCATCAGTGAGGAAAATAAGACAAGTGGATTTGTAGTTTTCATAGTGAAGGTAAAGGGCAATTATGAATCTCAAGATTTGAAAGTTTCTTGTGGGGATGTGAGGCTCAAGTTTTCATCTCTTAAACAAGAGACAAAATTGCTACAAAAATGTTCCAATAGTATGTTTTGATTGTTACTTAAATTTTATTATATCATCTTTATTGTTAAATCTATCTTTATGTAAGGACGAAAAGTTTTGTTATGGTTGTTGCTCCTCTTTGGTATGATATGTTATGTTATGTTTTCCTTATTATGTTCTATGTCTACTTTATTAATGTGATGTGAAAGACAGAAGTATTAAATTAAAAAAGGTAATAAATAAGGATAATTTAGTCAAACTACCTTCTGATATTTAATAGTTTTCCTAATCCTAGTGGGTGTGCAAAACAAAACGTAACAAGTAAAGTGGACCGAAGAGTAACTACTAAACGAATTTTATGAGAAATCCGAATTTAGGCAGGAAAAGGACAACAACAAACGTTTGTGTTAAACAAATTTATCTATAAATACACAAAACTCCATTAACTTTCCTTCAACTTTTCTCTTATTTCTTTTTAGGGTTTTGTTATTTTTCTTGACCTAAAAGTGTCCTATATTTTGTGTAATAATAGTCCTACATTATGGTTTTCAAGCAAGAAAGAACCAATCCCTCTACTATTATTGATGTTTCATCCATTGAACAAAATCATGTTAAAGAATATTGTCCAAACAATTGTTACTGTGGTGTCCTATTCAATAGGTATCCTATACTAGTACCTATTGTAGGATTTCTCTTTGTTATGTTGATTTTAGTTTTAGTTATGCTTAGTGGTATGTCTTCTAAGAAATATTTTCCCAAATTTTCTATTGAAGCAATCACATCTTCTAATATTAGTTTTTCACCATGGCCTAATTCATCCCTTTCCGCTCAAAACTTGACTATCGATTTCACGGTCGAAAATCGTGCCCTTGATGATGATGGAGTTGAATATAAAAACGTCGAGGCTTCGGTCTCCTACAAGGAAAATACTGTCTGGATGAATACGTTAGGCCTTTATCGTCAACAGAAAGAAGAGCGTTCGTCGATACAAGTGACTTTTGGTGATTTTCCAGTCAAGATAATGGATGACAATGATGTTGATGCTATCACTAAGGAAAATAGGACAAGTGGATTTGTAGTTTTCACAGTGGAAGTAAAAGGCAATTATAAAACTCAAGAGATGAAAGTTTCTTGTGGGGATGTAAGGCTCAAATTTTCATCTCTTAAACAAGAGACAAGATTGCTACAAAAATGTTCCACTCATTTGTACTGGCTGGATCCATAGCTTAAAAGAAATTTTTTAAGATTTTTAAAGTTTATTTGGATGGTTTACTTATTGTATCGTACTGTTGTTAGTTTAAATACAATGTTTATTTTGATGTCACTTAAATTTTATTGTATCGTAGTTATCATATTGTTGTTAGTTTAAATACCATACTTATTTTTTATCAAGCATGACTCTTATCTAGTTGAAAAAATTCCTTCACTTCCCTTGGCAAGTGTGTTAGTTCCACTAGACGAGGCCAATATTAAGTTAATTATTTTGTCTTTTAAATGAAGACTGTATAAAAAAAGTATTTACAAAATTAATTAAACAAAAAGAATGATTAGTTAAACCATATTTTCTTATTTTAATAATTATTAGTTTAAAAAGATATTATAAGAAAATTAAACTAAGAGAGGTAAGCATAACTACAAATGATGTAAGCTAAACGGAATTAAACTTGAAGAGAGGTTTATGTAATTTTAGTTTTTATTTTTTGACTATAACGACTTTGTAGATAAACTATTGTAACTTGAGTGACTTTCAGTACCAAAAAATGGGTAATTTACGGAAAATTGCACTTTCAACCTCCGCAAATTATCCGTTCTTTTGGACAATGAGGATAAGTAATTAATGCAAAGGTAAAATACGGAAAAAAATAATTATCTTTTTTTGATATGTAAAAACTAAAAAGTAACAAGTAAAAATGAAAATCTATCTTTAGGGTAGTTGACAAGTAAAAGTCGGAAGAACGTACTACTTTTTACTACTCTTTCTGTCCCAGTTTATATGACTCACTTTCCTTTTTAGTCAGACCCTAAAAGAATGACACATTTTTATATTTAGTAACAATTTAACTTTAAAATGCTTATTTTACCCTTAATGAAATGATTTACAGTCACACAAACATTTGTGAGTTATTTTAGACCACAAATTTCAAAAGTCTTTTTTTTTTTCTTAAACTCCGTGCCGAGCCAAAGTAACTCATATAAATTAGGACAGAGGGAGTACCAAAAAAGATACGTGTTAGGAATATAGTTGCTCTAGACTAATAGCCCTACATACGTTATGGTTTTCAAGGAAGAAAAATCCAATCCCTCTATTGTTTTGATGTTTCATCCAATGAACAAAAACATGATGAACAATGTTGCCAAAACAATAATTATTGTGGTCTCATATTCAATAAGTATCCTATACTAGAACCTATTGTAATATGTATCCCTTTTCTTTTCTTTGTGTCTTTATTTCTTTTTGGTGTTTTACTTTTCCCTGAGACAAAAACTTTTCCCAAATTTACTATTGAAGCAATCACATCACATCTTCCAATATTAGTTTTTCACCATGGCCTTATTTATCTCTTTCCGTTCAAAACTTGACTATCGATTTCGCAGTCGAAAATCGTGCCTCTCATGAAGTTGAGTATAAAAGCATGGAGGCTTCGATATCCTACGAGGGGAATATTGTTTGGTTGAATATCTTAGGTCTTTATCGTCAACTGAAAGGAGAGCGTTCGTCGATACAAGTGAGTTTTGATAATTTTTCAGTCAAGATAATGGATGACTATGCTGCTTATACCATCAGTAAGGAGAATAGGACAAGTGGATTTGTGGTTTTCACAGTGGAGGTAAAGGGCAATTATAAATCTAGAGAATTGAAAGTTTCTTGTGAGGATGTGAGGTTCAAGTTTTCATCAGTTAAACAAGAGACAGGATTGCTACAAAAATGTTCCACTATAGTGTTTCGCTCCGAGGGATCGTAGATCGGAAAGTGTCGTCCTTATTGTTGAATCTATCCTTATGTAAGGACGAAAAGTACCTTTTATGTAACGACTGATTTGGTGTTATTGAGCTTCAGTTATTACTTTAGTTGGTTGTGGTTGTTGCTCCTGTTTGGTATGCTATGTTATGTTTTTTTTATTATTTTTTATGCCTTTTTTTACTTCTGTTTTGTTTTGTTAGCTGCTTTGATGTTACTCGAGTCAGGTCGGGGGTCTTTCGAAAATAACCTCTCTACCTCCTCGAGGTTGGGGTAAGGTCCGCATACACTCTACTCTCCCCAAACCTCGCCTTTGGGGACTATATTTGGTTTCTTGTTGTTGTTGAATCATTACCTTTTTTTCTCATTTTGTCTTTGCTTATTACATCTAACAATCTTATTTTATCTTTTAGTCTACTTTTTTTATAATAGTTCTACCTCGTACCCTACTCTTTTTTTAGGTTTTTTCTTCCCTGGCTTTTGAATGAGAATGCTTATTAGTATTATTAATTTTCATAGCTTTTGCTCTTGTAAAAGTTGTACTTTTGCTTAGTGGCCCATATTGTTTGGTTTAGGACTAATATGCCTTTTTGTAATAGCACACACATTTACCAATATGCTTGTGTTTCAACAAAGCAAACCAAAGTCTTTTGTATTTACATTTCACCATGGCACAATCTTCCGTTTAAATAAGGGGAGCTTTGACGGAACTGATTTATGTTGTTGTCGTGTGATCAGAAGGTTATGAATTTGAACTGTAGAAACAGTTTCTTGCATGAATACAGGTAAAATTTTCGTACAATAAACCCTTGTAATTTGACTCTTCTCTGAACCCCGCACATAGCCGGAGCTTAGTTATCAATCTCAAGATATGAAAGTTTCTTGTAGGGATGTGAGGCTCAAATTATATTGACTTCCTTTGAAAGAAAAATTTAAAGTTTTTTTAAAGCTTGTTTGGATGATTGTTAGTTTAAATACAATGTTTGTTTTGATGTTACTTAAATTTTGTTGTATCGTAATTGCGAAAAAAAATCATTTTAGTGGAAGTAGTGTCTACAAGATGCTGAAAAAAAAAACATTTTTGAGTTGCATGATTGAAGAGTCTACACAGTTTATCTTTCTAATCATGCTCAAATAGTAGGTAATTAAACAATTGGATGGTTAAGGCTTTATTACTTATCCTTTCATACCAGTAATCGTAGTATTTCGCTTGTAGTTTTTAGTCCTTCGATTTCTGTTACTATCTACGGTATCTTGTACTTCGATTATTGCACTATTTTAGTGTAGTTATAAATCGATTATAATAGTTGGCATATGGATAATGTAATCTTGTAGTTTGTTAGACAGGTTTAGCATTTAATAAAATGAATATTATCAGAATTTAATCAAGAACCAAAACATCATATGGTACACAAATTACTTTGTGATGCAATTCCAATTTTTCTAGTTGACACGCTTCTGTTTCTTGGAGAGGAGCGTTGGAGTAACTGGTAAAGTTATTGTCATGTGATCAGGAGATCACGGGTTCAGGTCTTGGACAACCTCTTATAGAAATAAGAAATGCAAGGTACAATAGACCCTTGTGGTCGGGCCCTTCCCTAGACCCTACACATAGCGGGAGCTTTAGTGCACCGGGATGTCCTTTTTTTACCCCCTTTTTTTCTTACATGTAACAACTTTAGAGAGTATGGTCCAAGACTCATATTCCATAACTCTCCAAATTGTGGAACCAAAAATTTACCCATTCATTGGCCTTTTTACATCTTAAAATTGCAATGCTTGCCAACTTAACAAGTAAATGTGACCCCGCCTGCCGGGCCCACGGCGCATGTAAACCTCGGTTGGACTAATCATTTTAAGGCCCGTCATTGTGATGATAAAATTCCCACATAGACTAGGCCCATTTGATTGGGCCGACCCATATTGACAGCTCTATTCACATTCACTGGCTTCTTTTAATCCTAAAATCGCAATACTTGCCAACTTAACAATTAAATGTGACCGGCCTGCCTGGCCCACGATGCATGTAAAGCTCGATTGGGCTGATCGTTTAAGGCCCGCCATTGTGATAATGATACAATTCCAAAACCCACATGGACTAGGCCCATCTGATTGGATCGACTCATATTAACAGCTCTACTCACATTCACCGACTCTTTTTACATCCTAAAATCGCAATGCTTGCCAACTTAATAAGTAAATGTGAGCCGGCCCGCCAGGCCCATGGCGCATGTGTTGGCCCGCCATTGTGATGATAAAATTCCAATTCCCACATGGACTAGGCCCGTTTGGACTGGGTCCACCGTCCACCCATATTAATAGCTCTACTCAGATCCCTCTTGATAGTTGATATTAACCTTAAAGTTTTAACTTTTCTCTTACTTTTTTAGGGTTTTGTTATTTTTCTTGACCTAAGTGTCCTATTTTGTGTAATAGCCCTACTTACGTTATGGTTTCCAAGGAAGAAAAAATCCATCCCTCTACTGTTTTTGATGTTTCATCCATTGAACAAAACCGTGATAAAGAATCTTCTTCAAACTGTTGTTTTTATGGTGGTGTACTATTGTTCTCTACTATGGTGCTTCTTCTTTTCCTTCCTATTATACTTAGTAATACTTCTAAGAAATATTTTCCAAAATTTTCTATTGAAGCACTCACATCTTCTAATATTAGTTTTTTACCATGGCCTAATTCATCTCTATATGCTCAAAACTTGACTATCAATTTCACGGTCGAAAATCGTGTTTCTGATCGTCAAGTTGAGTACAAAAACATGGAGGCTTCGGTCTCCTACAATGAAAATACTGTCTGGTTAAATAAGTTAGGCCTTTATCGTCAACAGAAAGGAGAGCGTTCATCGATACAAGTGACTTTTGATGATTTTCCAGTCAAGATAATGGATGACAATGATGTTGATGCTATCACCAAGGAAAATAGGACAAGTGGATTTGTGGTTTTCACATTGGAGGTAAAGGGCTATTATGAATCTAGATATATAAAAGTTTCTTGTGGGGATGTGAGGCTCAAGTTTTCATCAATTAAACAAGAGACAAGATTACTACAAAAATGTTCCACTCGTTTTTATAGTCTTCATCCAGCACATTTACTTCCCTCGAAAGAATAAATTTAAGGTTTTTAAAGCTTGTTTGGATGGTTTTTACCTACTGTATCGCACTGTGTTGTTAGTTTAAATATAATGTTTATTTTGATTCTCACTTAAATTTTATTGTATCGTCCGTATTGTTGAATTCAATCCATCGAATGATTTGTTGTGATCACGTTTTTTACCTTATTTTTTTCTTCTCATTGTTCTTTGCTTATTATTTAATAATCTTATTTTATCGTTTAATCTACCTTTTTATAATAGCTCTACCATGTACCCTACTTTTCTCGTAGGTTTATCCTTCAATAATGCCTCATCTGAACATTATGTATTGGATTTTGTCAAAACAGTTTCACCTTCTTTTTTTTCTATTTTGTCTTACATTTCACCATGGCATAATCTTCCTTTCAAAGAAGGAAAGTCTTTGACGTAACTGGTAAAGTTGTTGTCATGTAACCAGGAAGGCATGGGTTCGAGCTATGAAAATAGTCTCTCTAGCATAAATGTAGGGTAAAGTTGCGTCCAATAGATCATTGTGGTCCGACTCTTCTCCAAACCCCACACATAGCCGGATCTTAATGCACTAGGCTGCCCTTTTTTTACAATCTTCCTTTCAAACCAGTAAAAAGAAAACCCATCATAAGGCATCCACCACTTCAAACTTCTCACATTCTCAGCCATCTACAAATTCTAACTGATTTACAAGAACTGAAATTCATGAAGAACAAACATAGGGATGGCAAAGAGAAGTGGAAATCATTCTCAAATCATATAAATACAACATAACTTTGGTTCCATTTCAGCTTGCTTCAGATAAAAGTTAATAAAATCTTACAACTCATAAGCGTGGCATCGATAAACAAGCACCAGCTTGGAAAAAGAAGAAAAACAGAACTAAACGTCACTAATTTGTTCCAAACTAGGCATGGATGTTCCTGCTAAGAATGACTTGACGAGAGTGAGAGCTTGTTTCGGTTTATGCAGAGCAACTTCATGGCCGGCACCTCTTACTGTAACAAACGTCAGCCCTTTGTACTCCTGTGTCCATCCTCCAACCTGTTTTACGCGTTAATCATTAGTATGATAGTAGTTTGACAGTATCAGAATTGATACTAAATCAAGAAATAAGCAATTGCAGAGCTATAGACAGATCGAATTTGAGGTAATTCTTTGAAGGACGACAAGATTGAGCAATGAAAATACCTGTCCATCATCATACCAAGCGCGCCAAGGACCAACTGTTGGCAGTTTAAGAGCATCTATGCTGTAACGGGTTGATGTAACTGGGATCACAGCATCTGTGTCACCACTGCCATAAAGTAAAACAAAAAAAAACATTCCTCGCGTTATCAACATTTTGTCAGCTCTCATTAGTGGAAAAAGTGTCTACAAGATGCTGAGAGAACATTTTGAGGTGCATGATTGAAGAATCTTTACAAGTATAAAAATTCACGCAATGACGTCTGCATGCAGAGCCTTGAGTATATATCAAAGCTTTTGAACTCTATGTTTCAATTGACACCAAGTTTATCTTTCTAATCATACTTCACCCCCTTAACATCCTCAACATAAGTACTTATCAACTTTGTTTGTAACACAAACAACAACATAAACAGTGTAATCCCACAAGTGCTACCTGGGGACGATAGTGTGTACGCAGACCTTAACCCTGCCTTAAAAAGGTAGAGAAGTTGTTTCCGATAGACCCTCGACTCAAAATAGATTTAAGATTTAACCTTAAACCAACACGCTATTTTAAGGTTTATACCTTTTTTAAATCGAATTCCAATCATAATCAATATAACAGTCTTCATTTTAGTTACTTTGTGACGCAATTCCAAATTCTCTAGTTGACACCCTTCTTTTTCTTACATGTAATGGCTTTAGAGAGTATGGTCCAAGACTCATATTCCCTTTGGTCTATCCAATTCTCCAAATTATGGAACTAATTTTTTACCCATTCAAGGCATTCACTCGCTTTTATTACATCCTAAAATCCCAATGCTTGCCCAACTTAACAAGTAAACGTGATAAGAGAAGGAAAAGCTTAGCATTAGGATTAAAGCACACCTGAAAACCCAAATACGAAGGCCTGACTCTATCAGTTCACGATAGACGTCCAGCACTGTTTTGGGAGAATCCTTCCAACCACTGGATACTTCTTCACTGCAAGTAGACAAAATGAGTAAATACATGATGCCACTTAGTACAAGACATGGACAATTGAAAGACAATGGAGCTCACTGAGTAGATTAACCTACACAATAATGCATTTTGACTCTTATATAATAAGGATATTGCATGAGATCTCCTTCAACATCTATTTTGCCCCATGGACTTTTAGTTCTTTTCTTTTAGAAGGTAAACGGCCCTCAACTTTTGAAACCATCATAAACCACTGCCCATGTACACTTCTTAGCCTCTTCTAGTTTTTATTTGGTTATGTATGGGGATTGCAATGAAAGAAGGAGGGAAGAAAAGAGAGAAAATCAACCAAAAGAGTAACTTGTTTTTTCCGAAACAACAATTTCAACACTTATTACTTATATGAGATGGCTAGAACTAGGATTGCAGAGACAAGTTTAATCTGTTATCTTCTGAAGCAAATGATTTGACTAAAAAGTTCCGCAGTTCTATTGAAGCTGTTTTATCTTAGTGTTCAACAATCCACATAAAGAATGCTTTTCTTTCTCTATGTTTTCCTTTTCTTAGTTCTTTTTTTCATTGAAGTCAAATTGAGAAATCTTCTCTGGTGGTAATCTATGTTGCTCGGATTCTTCAAAAATCTCTATGGGTGTATGTCGGATCCTCCAAAAGTAGTGCACTTTTGGAGGATCTGACATGAGTACGGCAGCATTTTTGGAGAGTCCGAGAAACTTAAGGTGGTAACCTGCTAAAATTTCATTCGCTCCAAATTCCAACTTTCGGGTAGCTACAAGATTGCAACTAGGAATCCCCCTAGATCTTGAGGAGATATCCACTAAATGAACAAAATGAAAATACCTGCAAGCTACCCATTTGAATGATGAGTTTCTCTTATGAACATGAAGAGCCTCCTGAACTTCAGGAAGATTGAAATAGATCTTGGAGTGCTGCTCTGTACATGGATCATAGCTTCTTCTGAGATGGCCCACGCTCTATTTAATGGCATAAAATTTTATCAGTGATCAAAATAGTCATCGGTAAAACTTTTTCAACATTTTAATCTCCTGTTCTACTCAGACTAGCCGATAATAATGCATTTGGAAGAAGCGATAATCTGTCTCTCGAGGAAACACACTAACATGAGATATATACAGTTCTTTTTTATTCATTAATGTAGCGCGACTCCATTTAATCACATCATCTTCGTAAACAATGATAATACTTCCTTATCAAAAACAATGATAATAGTTATCATTCTCCAGAGATGGAAATAATTGAGCATCGGGCAGCCCAGTGCACAAACCATGACTGCTTCCACGTCTCGAACCCATGACCCATAGGTCACACACAAAACAAATACATTGTAGAAATTGGAAAACAATATAAAATACAGGGGGACTTCTAATGCTTCCTATAGATGCAAGAGGAAAGGTTCCTCAAAACATTCACTGTGCTTTCACGAGCCTCAAAACTGATTAATACGGAGTATAAAGCATTTTGAAGCAGCATGTTATCCAAGTTAAGAATTACATTTTCAATCAAATTTAAGAGGTATATACTAAAAACATCGCATGTTGATAGCATCTCAATCATCCTACAGGAAAATGGAAATAAATTGAAGAAAGTATGATTTTAACCATTACCACTCCAAACAACCATGCATACTCTCTACTCAGATAATGAACACTAACTAAATAGAGTTAAAACTTTATAACTGAAGCTAACGTGAGAGTAAGGTTCCAGTCACTTACATTGCTCTTTCTGAGCAAGCGGTTTAGTATACTAAACTTGGCTGTGCATGCTGGAGTGAAGATGCTGTAGCTATCAATATTTCCGATTTCTTCATTAGCCTGATCGAGAATCTTATCACACTGTTCTGAGGGTCTTAAAAACGAATCGTGGTCGCACAAAGCATTCGCCTGCTTGTATGTTTGGTCAGAAATCATTCCAGCTGACCACATGAATTGAAATAATCCTAAGTGATCATGATAGTCATCAGTCAAAGCATTTCCAACCTGCAACGTTCATTACCTAGTGTTAGTACTAAACTACACAAATGCAAATGTCTCGTCTTTGATAGTCTTATATATGTGCGTGCATTGGGTTGAGAAACAGGCGTGCATACCATGAAACCTTTTAAGTTGATCACTTGCTTCTTCAAACCATGGTTGTACCGCACAATAGCTTGACTTAGCTGAGGAACATAATGCCCTGGTCCACAATCAGGAATAAGTAAACCACATTTGTTTCAGTAATTGAATTGAGCTACCCAAGATAACAACAACATACCCAGTATAGTCCCACAAGTGGATTCTGGGGAGGGTATAGTGTACGCAGACCTTACCCCTACCTTGGTAGATAGAGAGGTTGTTTCCTATAGGCCCTCGGCTCAAGGAAAGCAAAAACACAACATTTATGAAGACATAAGCAGTAACAACAGCAGGATAGTAAGAAATAGAGGCATAAAGGACAAAAAGTAGTAATAGAAAACTAAGAATGAGAAATACGGAAATAGTAAAATAATACTAATACTACTAGTAGGGGAGACAAGACGCGAACTATTTACTACTCGCCTTCTACCCGAATCCTAGACCTCCACCATTGTTGCTTGGACAAAATCCTATCAAATGAAGAATAATGAAGGAAGAAAAAACAGAATGATTTTTATGCAAGTTGTTTTGATCAAAATAATTACGCCTGATCAATTGCAATGCCAAGAGTTGGCGTGCAGTAAGTTATATTACTACTTAGTTGTTTGAACTAGGCTTTGTAAACTTTCTATCAACCCTTTAGGCAAGTGAGACAAACCAGGGCATGAATCTGTACAGTCAATTAGAGCATCGAGCAAATGGCATTATTAGTGAGTTGTTAGATGGTAAAGGATCTTTATGATTACATCTATGTAATAAATATACACAAACAATTGAATTCCTGGAATGTTCATGGATTTCCTCCTGCGTAAGCGTAATAGACATGTAATTTCATCTTGATGACCAGCTACTTATTTTTCCACAATGCACCCGAAAAATTTGGTCATCATCAATTGACTATGTATCTAATCATATTGCACTGGATACAACTAACCAGAAAATGATTGAAAACAGAAATTTCACAAGTAGCTTAGAAAAATAATTTTACCAGCATAGCTCTCTCCTGAAAGATAAAAATCTCTTCCTTTATATTCTGGAAATCGTTCAAGCCACTTCAGTAAAAATGCAAGGGAGTCTGCAGCTGTAATGCAGCAATTGAAGAAAATTCAATGCATGTTTACAGAAATATACGGACAATAACCTAAGGAAAAACACTCAAAAAGGTCAAATTACTACCTGTCCGAGCATCACCATTGTTGTGATGATCAGATGAAGTGTTTGAATAGGAATAACCAACTCCAACAGGAGAGTCGAGAAATAACAGGTTTGCAGCTGCAGAAACAGATAGAGTCAGACTCCGTCCTGATAAGTTCCTAAAACAATGCTCCACAGAATTATGTCCAAACATACACATACTTCGGAAGCAATGTGTATCACGGTAAAAATGTAGCGTACACATGGACATATCTGGTGAGTATCTGCATTATAGGGTGATTGACTTAATCCTGCTTGTGATCCGGTACCAAATTTAGTGTTTGCTTTAAAATTGTTCGAAGAAACACTGGTTTCCAATAACTACTTAAGTTAGACAAGGTAAATTTTGGGGTCAAAGCATATGTATACTATAAACAAATCAAACTCATAAGTGAAATCATGCTCCATCAATGCCTAATGGCATCACCGATTTGCCCAATACAATACGAGTGAAATCCATGTATCATTCTTTGATCACCAACAACATTACAATTATAGACAGCAGTACTAGCCAGAAAAAGTTGGTACCAGGTCCTCCCCCACCCCACCCCCCAAAATAAATATTAGTCCTTCCCTTAAAATTTACAAATACAACCTACAAGAATCAAATGTAACCGTTGCAACAATCTCTTTGGTATCACATCAATCAAGAAGATATCATCAGAAAACATTTTACATCCCACTTCATGTAAACGGGAATACCACAGCCCTTGGTAAGGGAACAAACACAATAAGCCTTGATTCTCCAATGACGTAATTTAAGCTTCCTTAATAATCCAAAAAGAAATTCATATTGGACCATTTACAACTTGTGAAATCTAAGAACAACTATAAAGTTTGCCCATCACTTACATTCTATGTTTTGACACTGCTAAAGTTTTCTTCTTAAGGTTGGACACACTGAAGTGAATGGCATGAAGCGGGATCATGAATGTGTAAGCATATATTATACATCTCATAAAAATGAAATTTTAGACAAGCATGCTTAGAAAAGTAAAATCCCTCAACAGTAGTAGCATCAGTTTTTATAGCAAAAAGAAGGGGTACTATGAACATACCTAAGTTCCAAGAGTAAGGATTCCAATAAAGGGTCTTTCCATCTTTCTCAATATGAAAAGGTCCAAGTTCCTCAGCTAACCCAAAGGCAATCGACGAACATCCTGGCCCTGTAAGAACCCATAATCAGTAACAAATAAATCATTGGCACAATCAACCACATTGAGCAACAAAGAAATATTGTTTCAATACATCTTTGTCGGAGGAAAATGATCATCCAAATTCAACCATATGGGAATCGATGACTCTTCAACACTGACGTAGCCAGGAACTTATATAGGGGGTTTCAAAAGTAGCAATCTTTTAACCCCTTTGCTACTTCACTAGAATTTTCTCTTATGTGAAGGTGATTCAACAACTTATATATAACAGAAAAAGGAATTCTTTATTGTCCTATACTCTTCAACACTGAGGGAGCCCGGAATTCATATAAAGGGGATTAAAAGTAGCAATCTTTTAACCCCTTTGCCACTTCATTAGAATTTTCTCTTATGTCAAGGGGATTCAAAAACTTACATATAAAAAAGGAATTCTTTATTGTCCTATACTCTTCAACACTGAGGGAGCCAGATATTCATACAAAGGGGAATCAAAAGTAGCAATCTTTTAACCCCTTTTCCACTTCATTAGAATTTTCTCTTATGTCAAGGGGATTCAACAACTTATATATAAGCAAAAAAGGAATTCTTTATTGTCCTATACTCCTCAACACTGACGGAGACAAGAATTCATACAAAGGGGATCCAAAAGTAGCAATCTTTTAACCCCTTTTCCACTTCACTAGAATTTTCTTTCATGTCAAGAGGATTCAACAGCTTATACATAACCGAAAAACGAATTCTTTATTGTCCTATTAGCACAATATAATTTTTCAACGAAATCCCCTTTCTTCAACCTAGTAGCTCTGCTCTTCAATTTTTTTTATATACAACAAAAGAATCAATGAAACAACAAAAACCAACATAACACAAGCTAAGAGAGAATAAGAAAATGTAACAAGAATGCAATCAAACAAAAGAAAGGGCAATTCTTTAACCCCATTGCCACTTCACTAGAATTTTCTCTTATGTCAAGAGGATTCAACAGCTTATATATAACCGAAAAAACGAAAACTTTATGGTCTTACTAGCACATTATAATTTTTCAAATAAATCCCCTCTTTCTTCAACCTAGTTCCACGACTACTCTTAAATTTTTGTTATGTACAACAAAAGAATCAATGAAACAACAAAAACCAACCTAACACAAGCTAAAAGAGAATAACAAAATGTAACAAGAATGCAATTGTAAAGATATGACTAGCTTTTGAGGGGAGGATTGCCAAGTCCATATAAACAAAACACCAATCCAGTCCCAACCAATGTGGGACTCTAACAACCCGTTCACGCCCAGGCCCAACTAGAGCGTGGACCGAGAGCCCAAACGGGGATGAACCTGACTCCAATACCATGTAAAGATATGACACCTAGGCCTAACTCAACTCCAATAGTTAGCAAATCACCAGTATATAACCAATGTGGGAATCTAACCCACTCTAACAAACAGCTTTTGAGCTTATATATAACCGAAAAACGAATTCTTTGTTGTCCTAGTATCTAACACATTGTAAATTTTTCAACAAAATCCCCTCTTTCTTCAACATAGTAGCTCCACCGCTGCTCTTCAATTTTGGTTATGTACAACACAATAATCAAACAAACCAAACTAACACAAGCTAAAAGAGAACAAGAAAATGTAACAAGAATGCAATTAAACAAACAAAAGGGCTACCTCGTACAGATAAAAAGGTTGTTTCCTATAGACCCTCAGAAACAATGACACCCAATAATGAAACAACAAAAACCAACCTAACACAAGGTATAACAAAACAAGAAAAATGTAACAAGAAAGCAATCAAACAAAACAAAAGGGTAAAACTTTGGGGAATGAGTTAACAAAAACCTCCATTGAGCCAAAGAACAAGAGGCTTTGAAGATGGATCATCAACAGCTTCAAAGAACCAATAAAAAAGAGCTCTTTCAGATTCCTCATTAACAGTAACATATCCAGAATAATGTGCAAAGTTCACATTAAACCCTTGGCCAGGAAGCTTAGAAACTCTGTCTAATTCTTTTTGTGCATTTGGGGTTATAGAAAAACTACCAGAAATGAAAAATATACCAAGAATCAGAAAAACCCATATAATATTTGACATTTTCTTGGTGAGAATTTTTATGAACTTGTAGAAAAATTGGAGGATAAGGGGTATATAAAGATTGTATTTTTTGCAAAAATTTTTCTTTAATTCTGTTAAAGTATGGGGAAAAAGGGTGTCAATTATGATTTTGTTAACGTAACGATTAGTTTTGTTTTTTCAATGTCGTCCACAACATTCATGTTTTCAATTGTTGTGCTGACACAATGTACTCTATCCATCTCAATTTATGTGACTTAGTTTGATTTGTTAGCATGTATTACGTAATTATGTACACCAAAGCTAGGACATATAAGAAGAAATTATTTAATATTTTTTATATTTGTTAGAATTTAAATCTGAGATCTCATAAATATTGAAAAAATCTCGTCAAACTTTAGAAATTACAATGAATAAAATTGTACACTACTCCATTCGTCTCAAAATATTCATTATGTTTTTCTTTTACATGCCTCTCTTAAAGAATATTAATTAGGAAGATATTTTTAATTATTTTATCTTCATTTATATCGTAAGACATAATTTTTATACATTAAATATTTACTCTCTTCGTCCAACAATACTAGTTTATTATCGATTTTGTACACTTGTTAAGAAACTATAAATAGAAGAGTAATTTTACTATATATCTTTTGGATATAATAAATACAATGTCTTGAAAAGTGTAATAGAGAAATGACTATAATTAATGATAAGGGTAAATTAGGAACTAAGTATAAAATTATCTCTTTATTTTATAAATTAGACAAGTATTGTTGGACATCTACTTTTAGTATAATTGACAGGTAAAAATGGACAGAGAGAGTACTTTATTGAGATATTTATAGTCTTCAAAAATATTTACTACAAAATATAAAATAAAAAAATATAATTAATTTTATCTTGAACTTCTAAAATAACATAACTATTTTAAAAATCATGACAAATAATTTAAGATTAAAAAATAGACTAAATATAGCAAAAACTACACATAAAAAATTGTTCCAAGGCAAAAATTAACAGAAACTGCAAAAAAAAAAAAAAAAAAAATACCTCCAAATATTTTCCTATTGAATTCTTTCTTTCTAAAGTTTTCACTAAATCTAACAAATACTAGAATTTGTTAAGCAATTTTAACAAATTTAAAAGGAACAAAATTATTTAGAACATACTTTAATGACTATTTTAAACATATTTGTTAACGTAAAAATTAGTGTTTGTTTTGTCAGTGTTGTGCACATGATCCATGTTTTTGTTTGTTGTGCTGATTTAAAAAGGTAAGTAGCTTTTATTGCAATGATTGTTGCAACCTATGGTATGTATGATGAAAACGTGTATATGTTGCAATTGGTTGCCTAAAAGGTAGAAGATATTTTTTGTATGACCCGTTCCATATTAGTTATTCACCTTATTATAAAAAATATAGTAATACATAAACCTGTCTTTTAACTTGGACTCAGCTGACATCTACGTCCTTCAACTTTTGGATGCACAAATAAACACTTAAACTATTATAAAGTTAAATATGTAGACACACGTGTCTTACATGACAAATCTCACGTGATTTGACATATAGTACGTGTGCATCTCATGAGATTTATCATGTAGGACGTACGTGTCTACTTGTTCAACTTTATGATAGTTTAAGTGTCTAGTTATGAACATTCAAAGTTGAAAACTGTAGGCTGAAGTCCAGTTAAAGGGCAAGTTTATGCATTATGAGCATGTTTGAATTTGCTTATTTTAAGTGTTTTTAAGCTAAAATAAATGTCTACTTATGAACATTCAAGTTGAAAACTATAGGCTGAAGTTCAGTTAAAGGGCAAGTTATGTATTATGAGCATGTTTAAATTTGCTTATTTTAAGCTAAAATAGATTTAAAAGACTTTTAGAGTGTTTGAGTAAATTTAAAAAATGCTTATAAACACTAACATACATTTATTATACTATTCTTTTTAATATAAAAAACTTCATTAATTCCCATTTAGTTTTAATCTGCATTTTAGAAATACAATTTCTTTTAAAATAAATACTCCTAATCTTTAGAATAACTTCTTAAAATATTAGTCAATTTTATTTGACAAGTAAAGCATCATTTTGTTTAGTATTATTGGTTCATGAAGTACTTTTTACATTTATTTTACTAATTTATCACAATGAAAACTCGTTGGCTTTGTTTTGCTAATGGAGATCTCAATCAAGAAAATCACCAAATAGACTAATTTATTCCAATTTCATTATTATTGAATAAGAAAAAAAAATACTTATATTGAAGCATTACTACTCTAAGGGATTGAAAAAGAAAGTATATTAATACTAAATACATCTAAGGGAACTTACATAAAACACACATTTTTAGGAGTTAATTACTTTTTTTCCCACTATTTTTCTTTCGGATACATCACAATCCCGCCGGATACATTGCATAAGGCATCTAGATACATGATTTTATCTCGGATTCATCGGCATCTTTGATTTTATCTCGGATATATCGGCATCTTTGATTTTATCTCGGATACATTGGCATCCCGCATGTATCTGAGGGGTTACAACATGTATATGCATGTATCTGAGGAGTTACAATATGTATCCAAGGGTTGGAATGTATCCGATGGGCGGGATGTATCCGATGGGATTGGGATGTATCCGAGGTGAGGTGATGTATCCGAAGGGTTTTTGATTAACATGTTATATATTAAGTTATTAAAATAAAATAATATGAGAGTTAGTAAATATGGTAAGGAGGTATATTTTTTTAGGTAATTTTATATGTGAAGAAATAGTGATACTATTCACAGGTCAAATTGGGCTGCTTTGGGCTATTAAAATGGATGGACTTAGTTGGATTGTGTTCAAATTCAGCCCATTATTAGTGTAATTCATGCCCAATCCATTGTACCACGGATGAATTGGGCGGGTCAAATGGACTTGGGTTGCATATGTCACTCCTAAATTTAAATTTGAGTTTATGATCGAGAAAACACTTGAACCATAACATTATTTGCGAGTTTTATATTTCAATTATCTGTTATTTTTTTTATCTATCTAAATTATCATTCTCTTGATATTAAAACACATTTTGATGATTAGTTATTGATGTGTCTGATACACTCTCCATTTTAGTTGAAAAAAGTGTCAAATGACACTTCAAGTGACTAATTTTGTTTGTCTCATCTAATTAAGAAGAAGAAGAAGAAATTAGTCAGCTCAATTAGCTTTTATAGATTTCATTTGTATTGATTTTTATGGATTTTTTAAGCTTTCACACGCTTGTTGTCGATTGATTTCAAACATTTTGCCAACTCAATGTCAATGTGTATTGTAATGTAAAAAAAAGTGACAGTTTAGGTAAGTAAAGAAAAAATAATAGATAATTTTTTTTAAAAAATGGAGGTGGAGAAGAGGAAATAGGGGAAGAGATTACAAGATGAGAAATAGAACTTTAGCCAACCAACTAAACTACTAAAATTCCCCGAAGAATAAATAGTTGAAGAAACTCGAAAAAAAAAGATATTTTAAATGTAGAGAAAGGGTCCAAAATATCCCTCTACTTTCATTTATTGATTAATTTTGCCCTTAGTTATACTATAAAGTTAGAATACTTTGTTGTTAGCAAACTTCACATGTATGTCCCTAAATTTTAATTGAAATTAGGTGATTTTTGTTGATTTTGAGAGAATCCGTTAAATTAAGGCATATATGTGAAGTTTGCTAACAACGAAGTATATCTAGTCTTATAGTATAACTAAGGGCAAATTAATTAATAAATAAAAGTAGAGGGGTATTTTTGACCCTTTTCCCTTAAATGTATTTATTACTAGGGGTGTTCACGGTTTGGGTAAAAATCGATCCAAATCAAAAAACTGAATTGAACCGATTAAATAAACCAATTTTTATTTGGTTTTGTTTGGTTTGATTTTACATTTTTAAAAACCGATAATATTTGGTTTGGTTTTGGTTTTGCTCAGAAAAACTGAAGAAATAACCGAAGCGAACCGATAAATTATATTACATATTTTTTATAATTATATATACATAATTTATTATTTTTTATGAATAATTTTAATTATCTTATATACGTTTTCATCAAAATTTGTTTATAATTTATATATCTTCTATTAGAGTACACCATTTTATTATTTTATGTGGTAATCTCACAATGTATTTTTTTCTTTTTAAAAGAATTGTTGTCTTTTCTTCTCGTTTGAATGAATCATTTCTTTTATTTTCGTGTATGGTTAATAACCGATAACCGAACCAAGCCGAACCGAATCTGATAACAACCAAACCGATAAATGTATATTATATTTGGTTTGGTTTGGTTTGGTTTGATTTTAAGGATTTAAAAAACCGATTATATTGGTTTGGTTATAATTTTGATCAATAACCGACTCAAACCAACTCGTGAACACCCCTATTTCTTACCATCAACTCTTTAAATTTACGAGGAAATTGCATCAACGGCTGAGGTTTAAACTGAAGGAGAGATCTTGCGGCTAATTACTATTATGACCTTAGATTTCAATTTTCATCCACGTAGTATAAATTGGGCTGATATGGAAATTGAAATCAGTTTTGATTAACCGTATTTGTTATTCCCTCTTTTTGTTCTCTCTAGCAATTCACATTTTCTACATTTCTTCTTCACATTTCTATTGCATCTCCGAGCTCGACATTGAATCGAATCGATTTTGTGTTTTTTAATTCGACACAGAATTCATCAAGGTATTATCAATTCACGTGTTCTACATTTCTTTGATTTCATCGGTGTTAGTTAATGGCGGAGTTTGTGGATTGAATTAATTCAATGATCAATTTCATGATTTTGTGTTGTTAATTCGATTCGGAATTCATTCACGTGTTCTACATTTCTTCTTCGTGCTTCGATTGTATGTTTGAGTGGCGTTAAGTAATGGCGGAGAATTAATTGAATGGTGAATTTCATGATTTTGTGCAATTAATTCATTCACGTGTTCTACATTTCTTCTTCGCGCTTCGATTGTATCTCTGAGCTCGTCATGGCTGAGTTCATGTCTTCTTATATGAGCAGCAGGTATGGCGTTAAGTAATGGCGGAGAATTGATTGAATGCTGAATTTCATGATTTTGTGTTGTTAACTCGACGCAGAGTTCATTCACGTGTTCTACATTTCTTCTTCGCGCTTCGATTGCAATTCCGAGCTGGCTGAGTTCATCTCTTCTTATGTTGTGCAGGTATGGCGTTAATTAATGGCAGACTTCGTGGATCGAATTAATTCAATGCTGAATTTCATGATTTTGTGTTGTTAATTCGATTCAGAGTTCGTTCACGTGTTCTATATTTCTTCTTCGCGCTTCAATTGCATTTCTGAGCTCAACATTGATTGCCATGACTGAGTTCATCACTTCTGATGTGTAGGTACGGTGTTAATTAACGGCAGAGTTTGTGGATTGAATTGATTGAAGGCTGAATTTCATGATTTTGTTTTGTGAATTCTACTCAGAATTCATTCACATGTTCTACATTTCGTCTTCGTGCTTCGATTGCATCTGCGAGCTCGACATTGATCCACCATGGCTAGTTCGTCTCTTCATATGCTAAGCAGTAAGCAGGTATGGCATTAATATATTAATGGTAGGGTTTGTGGATTGAATTAATTCATGCTCATGTTCATGATTGGTGTTCTTAACTCGAGTTATTTCTTAATTTTAGTTTTCCTTGAAGGATTGCTGCGGTTTTCCTGTTTATTAGGTTGTTCCGTGCTATTTCTGTTATTTCAGCATTGAAATTTGCACTAATTGTTGTTTGAGGTTGCATTTCAGTCTTCGTAAATCACTTACAGATACTAGGAGTTAGTATTCAAATTGGATGATTTGAATTTGGAGACATCTTTTTACTCATAAATTAAAAGAAAACAAGTAGAGAATACACAAAAGGTTACGTCTATTTGAACACGATAAGTATCTTTGTCCAGTGATAATCAAATATTACATGATAATTCTGGTCCTACTCTCACCTGTTAGATCATAGGAAAAAGTGTTCTAGCTAGTGCACGGAAGCAGGGGTGGAACTAGGTCTAGCTAGAGCATGGAAGCAGGGGCGGAACTAGGTATAGCTAGTGCGCGGAAGCATGGGCAGAACTAGGTAAGGGAAGGGGGTACAACTGAATTCCCTTCAATAAAAAATTACACTGCATCAATAAGGTAAAAACGATTCTTTTAGGCTATATATGAACCGTTCAATCCCTTTGATATATAAAGAGAATCTAGTAAAGTGGCAAAGGGTTCAAAATTTATCGTAGTCACGTGTTAAATCTTAGGAGTGACATTCTAATAATTTTCCGAATCCCCTTGTATACATTTTTGGAAGGAGAGCCTTGGAGTTACTGGTAAAGTTGCTGTCATGTGACCAAGAGGCCACGGGTTCAAGCCGTAGAAACAACATCTGGCAGAAATGCAAGGTAAGACTGCGTACAATAGACCCTTGTGGTCCAGCCCTTCCCGAACCCCGCGCATAGCGGGAACTTTTGTGCACCGGGATTCCCTTATATACATTTTTGGCTCAGGAATGAGAGTGACATGTTGTTCACAAGACTCTGGTGTAGTACAGTGGTAAGGAGTTGTAGGCTAGTTGTTCAAACATCTAAAGCTATTTGCTCTGTTTAACTTTTAGGCTTGTGAAACCTAAGAGACAGGATAACTCTCACCCTACTCTTACCTGCTAGAGGTCATAGAACAAATGTTCAACTTAGTGCAGAAAAAGCAGATATAGCTTATGCAACATCCTTAATCAAACTTGCATACATCAAAGTACAACAGATCAAGGTAATAATCTCTTCAGCAAATAGTTACATTAATTAAAACAGGTCCTTAACAGCTATTGAAAAACAAGAGAAATCAATTAAGATGTTAAACGTAAAATATCAAATTTAGCAAAGACCTTTAGAGAGAAAACAGATGTTAAAAACCAGATATCATTCTGAACAGTTCGAATGGACAAGATCAAAATGAATTGAAAAGAATTATAGAGATGAATGATTGTCATGATAAAAAATTCTAAGATCATGATGGTATCTACCCTAACCCCCCTCCCCCCCCCCCGATAGGTAAGCCAACCTTTCACGAAGACTTAAAACATCAAGGCCTGATTGACTAAGAATCTAACCACAATTGCCACATGGGTCGATTATCTCTGTATATAACAGCATAGTAAACATAACATAATCCCTAACAAGGGAATTCCAATGCGGGAAAAACCAACTAACAGTATTCTTTGAGCAATGCGATGCAAATGCATAGCCTCGAAGGCAACACTCATGACATATTATCAAGTGGAGAAATAAATTTATAATGCATTCCTACGCGAGAAATGTTGATCTGAAATTGATCTGGAACTGGATCTAGATCATACATATCTGGAATAGAACAACTCTTAGACTTCCCTTTTTTGGCATCATCAAGAAGTGATAGTGTTAGGAATTGGGTCTAACTCGATCCCAAAAGCTAGCTCATGAGGGGAGGATTGTCCAAATCCATACAAGCAGACCACCAGTCCAACTCACCAACCCTAATATGAATCTTAAATATTGTCCAAGTTCATCAAACAGATATTTAAGAAACAAGAGAAATCAAACGAGGGATACATTTTTAAACAGACCTTCTTCTATTGCCTTTAAAACTTTCTTGGTATCATTACAAGTACACTAAAAGTGTGTATAGTTCACATTACTACAGAAGGTTAGAACTGAACAATATAGTCCGACTCACTTTAATAACTTCGGACAATTAAGAAGAATCAACTAATAGTCGTTCTCCCAACCGTTTAAATTAAAACGATCCCATAGACGCATAATAATTATCATCTATGTATACCGGCTTGGAAAAGTAAACAATGAATCCAACCGACTATTCATATAAATCCCGACAATTAACCCCAAAAATATTGAATCAGTTTATTTGCTAAAAAACTTAATCAGCAACATCGCAAACAGTCATCAGCTTTGACATAGGGGAATCCTTGTTGGATAGATTTAAATATTTACTCAAAAGCAATTAATATTGATAATAAATGTAATAAGGTAACAAAAGAAGAACTGAAAGAAAGATCATGCTCAATGTCGTTAAATCATTCAACAGCTATGTTATGAAGCATGACTTTCTTTTTTTTGGATAGATCTAAACAAAATCTCACAGAAACAAATTAGGCTCATTAATGATGGAAGTTTTAGAGGAGGAAAATGTAATGGAGGAGGGATTGTGGCTGACAAACTTGCATAATCGAGTCACTCATCGCAAAATGAGATCATATATATCACCATTGCTGAGCTGCCTAGACGAGTGAAAGGCCTTCTAAATTTAATGTGATATAATTTGTACAAAATTATTCTTCTGATTTCTGAATCTTGCACAGAAAATTATACTTACGACGTAGCACTTTTGTGTATCGTTATGTTGGTAGTGCTAGGCTTGGCCTGAGGCAGTAAGGTGTAAAGAAGTGGGCATGTCCAATTTCTTCTATTGTTTTGAAGAGATTAGGCATTACATATATACCTCTTGCAGATTACATACCTCCACAGAGCTGTCTAACCAAGAATCCCTGAGAGCTAGTGGCGCAAGGTTCAAAACACTTTGGATAATGATCCTGATCTTCTACGTTTTACCACTTGAATACCAAGTTTCTACTTGCAGTGGTATTCAAACCTGTAACGTGTGTCTAACTAACGAATCATGTGTTGCACTTTTACCACTAGACCAAAGCCTTAGGCAAAAACTGCATCTTCTTTCTTACGAATTGCATAAGTAACTTCCACATTCTAACTATCTAATTCACATATCACGTACAGAACTTTCTGAATCAAACATCTGTACAGTGAAACTTATAATTAAGGCGAGAGAATACTGTAGGCACGTGGTTTAGATGTCTATAAGTATTTGCTCCCTTAAATGGTAAAGATGATATATGGAGAAATAGAAGATGTGAAGTAGAGAGGTCATTACCTGAAAACTGTGCTGGCTTGAGGTAGTACATATCCGATAGAATAGTCGAGGCCCCAAGTTTGCCCGGATCCAACCGTATCAGACAAAAAAATAAATTTTTGAAGTAGATAGGTTGAAGCTTGTAGGGTAACTCAAGACTCCACTTGCAGTCAATCTAAAACATCAGATTTAGCAACAAAATCTACAGGGAAAAAGATGTTAAATACCAGTAAATCCTAACCAGTTCGAAGAGCTGAGAAAAAATAAAACTCGGATATTGTCCACATTCTATCAAACCACCTATGGAAACACGAGGAATCCGTAAATCAACAGAAACAAGATATTCCAAAAAAAAAAAAACTTCTTGTTTTGTTGTTTCAAGACATTCTTTACATCAGTCAGGTGACATTCTACAGTTCATAAAGTTGTTCGAAATGAACTATCTACTCAACAGAACTACAAACAAAACAACTGTCTTGTGAAAGCCAAGATATAATTGTAATGGAAGTACCATAGAAAAATTGTACCTCCACATCAGGGGGGCAGGGCTAGAAGCAGAAGTAGAGGCTCTGCTGGACCTATTAGCTTTAGTTCAAAACTATGTATTTGTATTAAGAAATTCACTAAGTATGTACGGAAATTAAATTCAGAACTCAGTTACTAACACCTGATGGTTGCTATCATCGAATTTGGAACCCATAAAGTTCAAATCTTGGCTCTGCCTGTGCTCCACATTATCCAACTTGATGAGTAACTCCAGCTGTCTTCTCCAATTCAGTCTTGCTGGACAGTGTCAATGAGCTAAGTTGCCATTTAGTTGATTAGTGGTTGCTTGGCATAAACATTTGGCAGATGAATGAATTCACAGTATAGATTATCCCTGTGTTACAATTAGAGAAGAGGCTATTTGCATTTTTGTGCAAATTTATGGTATCCAAGCAAACTATTTCAAAGGAAACTACCTAAGATTTCAACAAGAATTCTGAAGTCAGCTTACAATGCAGGCTTCGATTTTACTCATACCCAAAAGAGAAGATAAGTAGAAACAACACGAAGGTGACAACTAATTAACACAACAAATAGCGATGTCCAGTATAAAGAAAGACAAGCAGGTATTACAGGATAACTCTCACCCTGCTCTTACCTGCTATGTCATAGAATAAGTGTTAAACTTGGTGCACGAAAGCAGGTATAGCTTATGCAACAGCCTCACCAAACATGCATACAGGGTATGTATGGTCACAGTACAACAGATCAAAGTAGTAATCTCCACGACATATCCTAAACAGTTATTGAAGAACAAGAGAAATCAATAAAGATGTTAACGTAAAATAATTAAATTTAGCAAAGACATTTAGAGGGAAACAGATACTAAAAACCAGATATCATTCTACAGTTCCAAATGGACAAAATCAAAATGAAGCTCAAATATTGTCCAAGTCTCATCAACCAGCTATTAAAGACAATAGAAATCAACAAATCATAAGAACAAGATAAATTTAAACAAACCTTCTTCTTCTATTGCCTTCAAAACTTTCGTGTTACAACTACAAGTACACTGAAAATGGTTAGAACTGAACTATCTACTCAACAAAATTACAAATCAAAAAATGTAGATCCCAATTCCAACAATCCAATTAGATGACTAACTCCAACTGTCTTCTCTATTATGGATAACTAGATTGGTTAAGGGACTTAACTCTATGTAGAACATTCAATCTTGTTCTCTCCTCTCCCTCATTTCCCGGGCCTCAACAGAATCTGCTCTATTTCACCGGGTTGGGGAGACTTTTGAGGATTTAAGCCTCGATCCTAGCTTAATATGTGGCACTTGTAGGATCAGAGTGGAGGATCCGTTTGAAGTTGTTCTGCATCAGTGTAAGAGGATTCTTACCTAGAATCTGTGTATTCAACTGAACTTTCTTCTCCAAAAGTAGGGGGAAAAAGGGGTCCCTCTGAATCTCTGTTGTCTCCATCTGGTGAGAAAATTAGACGAATCACTGCTAGAACTTGAGGAAGCAGAGAATTCGTATTCTCCTTCCAAATTTGTGTTTCCATGAGCAGATAAAGTGTCACCATCAGGACTAGAATAATCGACTCCTTCTTCAGAACTAGAACCATTGGGGCATTCATTTGGAAGTTCTTCAGCAACACTTGAATTATCAGAGGATTCATTTGAAAGATCTTCTGCAACGCTTGCATTTTCGGAGGATTCATCTGAACGTTCTTCTGCAACGCGTGCATTGTCGGAGGATTCATCTGAAAGTTCTTCTGCAACACTTGCATTATCGGAGGAGTCATCTGAAAGTTCTTCTCCAACACTTGAATTATCGGAGGATTCATCTGAAAGTTCTTCAGCAGCAGAATGATACGGAGTGCCTCCCTCCGAATCTGTGTCATCTCCATAAGGAGGAGAGAAAGTATCGGCAGAACCAGAGGTAGTAGATTCAGCAGAATGCGAAGAGTATCCCTCCCAATCTGATTCATCGATAGAACCATACCTAGTAGAACGAGGGGAATCGTTTTCTTCAGAACTAGGAGAAGGAGGGGAAGATCCGAATGAAATTTCTTCTGCATCATTAAAGACTTCCTCCCCTTCTGATTCCCATTCATCGCCAGAGGATCCCTCTGCATCTGTATCTCCATAATCAGAACGAGGGGGTGATCCATAAAATGATTCATCGTCGGAGGATCCCTCTGCATCTGTATCTCCATAATCAGAACGAGGGGGTGATCCATGCAATGCTTCAAGACTATCATCAGAGCATTCACTTCCAGAATTATAGGAAGTGGAGGTATCGCTTGAAACTTCTTCTGGAGCAGTAGGATACGAAGAGGATTCCTCCGAATCCGATCCATCGCTACAAACAGAGGTAGTAGTAGATGCAAAGTAATTGCTTGAGCCCTCTACTACAGAAGTCGAACACGAAGAGGATGCCCGGCTAGAATCAAATAAAGTCCAATCAGAGGTATCGCTTGGGCCTTCTTCTTCATTGGATTCACCGATCACCCACGAGGCATTAAAGTTGAGATGTTGGGACGAAAGCTCTGTAACCACAGGGAAGACATGAATGCTAACTTCTTCACTTCTCCACATTAGCAAGCAATTACCCTTCACGTCCACCAGTGTCGAGCCATTTGCTCCCAACCTTCGAAAGGTCATCTGAACACGGTGAAACGCAGTCAAACCAAGTGTTGTGAGAATATGATCAACGTCCTCTAGAACAAAGGACTTATCAAGTACAACTACCAATGAAACACCTTTATTACGACACATGTCCAGTAATGTGCGAGATGCATCAGCTCCGTCAATGCTTGTGCAAAGCACTTTCTTGGTGCAGTAAGGAGCATTACCACCAATGTGGGGATCTATGGTTAGGTGTCGCAGATTCCCACTTTGGTCATCCAAATTTGTGACTTTCACTGCAACGCTGATTGCAGAAACCTCCTCTGCAAGTGTGTACAGAGTTGGCATTCTTTCCTCGCCCTTCTCAACAATCATAGCACCCTTAGCCGGCATATTCTTCTCCACAAGTGCCCTCGGAAGACTAGTGATCGCAGAGGATCTGCGAATGCCATTTAAGACAGGAATTGGGCCCACTGGATTGATTTCTTCATGAACTTCTGGAGGAGGAGTTCCCTGACTCGATCCTGCTCTAAAACCAGCTCCGATATCATCAGGCAACAAGGGCAGCGGAGGATCAGCAATCGCGCCCACTGGATTGGTTTCTTCATGAACTTCTGGAGGAGTCCCCTGACGCGATCCTGCTCGAAAACCAGCTCCGATATCATCAGGCAACAAGGGCAGCGGAGGATCAGCAATCGGGCCCACTGGATTGTTCCTGTTCGGACAAGTCCAATTAATATGTCCATATTCTCGACAATGGGAGCACTTCTGTGCTCGAGAATAAGACAATTCCACTACTACTGCACCATCATATATCGGAATTTGCCACGGAAGTTGGGCACCATTGTATCGAAACAAAAATCGAGGAAATTTACCTTCTGAAGAAACATCAACCGTTAAAACAGGGCAATCCAATGGCTCACAAACATCATTCGCGATTCCATTCACCACATCATTACTGAAGTGCTCTAGGGGAAGCCATAGTACACGTCCTTCGACAATATCTCCAGCACGAGGAGGCTCCACTTTCTTGAATTGGAAATTCGGCTCCCATCTACAAACATAGATGGAATAGCAACCAGAAATCCTCCATCTCTTTTTCCAGTTGACTTGATCAACATAGTAATCATGAAAAGCATGATCGTAATCCCTCTGACCGGAGAACTTAACAGAATACCATCCTTTACCATGAATTCTCACTTTTATTTCGCCCTGGACCTTCAAGGAGCGATGAAGTGATCTTCCCAGCTGGAGACATGTCTTTTGCCTTCCAGATAGGTGAATGTAAGCACTATACTCAACACCTGCCTGAATATTCGGATAATCACGACAGTCCGCCGCCATTAACCATTAAACTTATGCAGTAATGTAAAGTAGTTGTGGTAGTAGAAGAGGTAGTGGTAGTAATTTGAGAAAGGGGACAAAATGATCAAACAATATGAGATGAATAATTATTGGAAAGAATCAAAAGATTTGGGAATTTGGCCATGGTGAGTGGAAGTGGATATGGATATGGAAATTGGAAATTGGAAATTGGAAATTGGAAAATGGAAGTTGGAATGTGTCTGACTAATTCAGAAAAGAATGTCTGCACTGCTTAAACGTCAGCAGAGCTTCGTTTCTTGTAAGTACTAATGTACCCTCACCAACTACTGAAAATTTGAAATGGAATAATAAGAAATAGGACATATAGATTAAAATGGAGAAAACACTCACTGTGTTTACATTGACAAATATGTATTGTTTAGTGATTTTTCTTTTCCCTTTTGTGTTCTTTTAAAGAAGAGAAAATTAAGCAGAATATTAGCTCATCAAATATATTTACACTTAAAATAATTTATTTTTAAAAAATCACTCATTTATTACATTAATTAGTCATTTGGCCATATTAATTCGCTCCTCGCTGATTCCTGTTTTTCTTCTTTTTTCTTCTTCGCTTTCTTTCTCTTCTTCTTATCTTTCATAATGATTTCTTCTCTAAATTAAATCTTCTTCTTCGGTTCTTCTTCCTTCCTTCCTCCTTCTTCCATTATATTTTCTGGGTAGATCTGGAAAAAAAAATTAGAAGGAAAAAAATCAAATAAAAAAAGAAATCCAAAAATCGAGAACCAAACCGAAGAATTGGAGTTTTAGAAAAATAGAACCGAAACCAAAGAACCCCATATATACATGTTTATACATCATTTAGACAATATTGATATATTGTATAACTATTTTTACAATATCGATACACATTTATATACTATTTATATAATATTGATATATGTTTATACACTATCTATACAATATTGATACATTACATAACTTTTATACAATATCGATACATTACATATACATTACATATACATACTGCTATTTTTTTTGTAATTCTTTTTTGTAGCTAGTTCATTTTTTGGCTATTTTTTTTTTTGTAAAGAAAACTTGGCTATATTTATCGTAAAATAATTGGTTTATTGTACAATTATCTCTCTAAAGAAACTATTAATAGTATGAAACACCCAAAACAAAAAGATGAAGAAAATCCCAAATTTCCAAGAACTACAAACGTAAAAATATTTAATCCAGATTTGGTACAATTAGAATTTATAGGTGAATCAAAAGTATGCATTATAATTCGACCTTGTTAGCGGTTAATTTATACTATGGTCGAGGAAAGAGAGTAATAGCATAAAGACAATGAGTAATAGCAAATAGATAATAAAAAATAAGTTAAGTATGCAAACTAGGCTAGCCGATGACGTTTGTCGACAGCAATCAAGAGTAATCAACAATAAAAATCTAGCCTTCGATAAGTATTCAAGAACAAGCCAATATTAGCAGCTAAGAATGGTAAAACTTAATGGGCAAGAAAATTGATATTGTATTGATATATATACAGAGAGAAAGAAGATGGAGGTCGAAATCCGATCCCTTTTACAAGTGAGTGGAGGTTGATATATAATGTACAAAATATGGTGCTAGGCCAGCTAGGTCGTAGGGCGTCTACCAATGTGGTGGTGCCACCTGCCTTTGATATGTCAGCAGACCGTATGATAACTTTATGTAACAGTTGTCTGCAAAGACTCAGCCGCATCCCTAACACTTTTGTCCCCCAACCGGTCACCTTCTGCCACGTCAGCGGTGGAGATGATCAGAAAGGGAAGACTCATCGTTTTTGGTAGGACACTCGCGCCGTGATGGCTACGCGCTTGAATAGTGTGTCCAAACGTTGTCATGTGTCTTGCTCTGCTTTTACCCCATACAAAAAAAAGATTTAAAATACTTTTTGAATAATTTAATAATACAAAATTATCTATATTTATATTTTACATAATTTAAACTCAATAAAATATTAAAAAAATTCAGTCTTTAATTTTCTACTCCTCCTGAGCTGTATTGCAATAACACGACTTCTTCGATACTTCCTAGTCCACAATTGACCTGGTCTTCTTTTGATAATTGATTTTAAAACAAAAAAATTGAAGTATACTTTAATTATTTCACCCACTACACAATGAATAATGAATAATCTGCCATGAATAATATAATACTTGTTAGAGGTTTGGATAAAATAATAACACTTTACTTAATTTTCTTCTTCTTGCTTACTTCACGAGTGTATGTGAGATATCATATCAAGAGACCCAGAAAATTGTTCATGCACAATCATTAATTAGTTTGCCAACCACTTATTATAATGAGGTTCTTTATTTTTTCCTTGGTTGTTCGATATTTATATTGAGGCTCAATTAAATTTGAATTAGCGTATAAAAGTCTCATAGTTAAGAGTAAAACATTCGCTAACAAAGACGACTTCATACTCAATCTCAAACCCAAGATCTTTAATTAAAGATGAAGAAGTACTTACAAGCAAAGTGCATAAAATATCCATTTTTAAGATCGTCATTTAGTTTATGTTTGAAATTCTTCATTTCATGTTACTAAATTATCAATTAAATGCGATTCTTAATTTTCGTTGTAAATCCCTAGTGTCGTTTGGTGTGCGGTATAAGGTGGAATATGCCATGGTTAATTTTGATACTAAATTTATATCATGTTTGGTTGATGGTATAAATTTATCTCAAGACTAATTTATACTATCAACTAAATATGGTATAAATCTAATACCAAATTTAATATTGAGATATCCCATCTTATCTTATTCAACATGGAATTATTTTATACCACCTCTTATATGATATAAATTAATTTAGGAATTATAATCCCAGAATTATAATTTTGGGGCTAATTTATAGCATGTTTGGTCAAACTTCTAAAATCAGCTAATTTTGAAAAATGGTTTTTTCAAAAGCGTTTTTAAAAAAAATACTTTTGGTGAGAAGCAGTTTGTGTTTGGCCAATAAACTTAAAAAACACTTTTGAGCTGCAATTAGTGTTTGACCGAACTTTTTAAAAGCGTTTTTAAGTGTATTTTTCTCAAAAGTGCTTTTACGAAGAAGTTATTTTTTTAGCTTCTGAAAAACAGCTTTTGCTACTTCCCAAAAGCACTTATTTTCTCCCAAAAGCTTGATCAAATACCTTTTTTTTAAAAAAAAATAAGTATTTTAAAAAAAAAAAAAAACTTTTAGAGAAAAATAAGTTTAACCAAACAGGCTATTAGTATACGTGTAAGTACTTAAAAGCTTGTCTCTATGTTCACATTCAACAAAGGGTCCCTTTCTTCAAAGGTGGCTGAGTGTGATACTTTTTGAAAAATTGGACTTTGGTTGATTAATTTATGATTAACTAAGGAGATAGTGACCAGTCACCTGACACAAGCTGTAAATATGATAATTGAGTTTTAAATCTAATATTTAATTTGTATGTATTTAGGTTTGATCTAACATGTACTCGATATGCTATTTGAGTAAAAGATATTAAGTATGATCGAATACGTAGTTAAACTTTTAGCTTTGTCCTTGAATAGAAGTCGATATACTGCAAGGTTTAGGAACATTGATATGCTATTTGAGTAAAAGATATGAGGTTTGATCGAACACGTACTCAAACTTCTTAATATGCATTAACAAAGATTTTGCGACGATTCAATATGATTTGTGATTGGACAAATAGGTTGAATAAATCATGAAGTAATACTTATTTGGCATGACTTGCAAGTCACATAATAAAATATGTCTCTAATTAAAGCTTTCTTTAAAATGTGCTAAATTAAAGAGTCAATAATATGAAACATGGGAAGTAAGACTTTTGATGATATCATTAAAGTTCATGGCATATGTTTATTTATGAAATGAAATTCATTGTAAGTTCTTTTACTATGGTCTATGAATAATGATTTTGTTGTTTAGTATTACGGTTGAAGGACGTAAATATCCATTTTTAAAATCGTCATTTAATTTATATTCAAAATTCTTCAATTGTTACTAAATTATTAATTAAATGTGATTCATTGTAAACCCCTAATAGTAAGTTTTCCTTCCGTTCCTTCTTACTTGTCATACTTCGCTTTATGAGAGTCAGTTTGACTAATTTTTAGAGCTAAATTAAATTAGAACAATTTAATATTTAAAATTTAAATATTTGAAAACTATATTAAAAATATTATAAGATATAAATCTTCTCATATTAATATAATGAATAAATACATCTTAAAATATTAATCAAAATTCATGTAATTTGACTCTCGATAAGTGAAATGTGACAAATAAAAAAGAACGGAGGGAGTACTAAAAGGCTTGTCACTATCTTCTCATTCAACAAAGTATCCCTTTCTTCAAAGGTCTTTGTCTGAGTGTGATACTTTATGCAAATTTGGACTTTTGTTGATTGATCTATAGTTAACTAGAACTTCTTCTAGTTACCTGAGACAAGTTGTAAATATTATATGTGGGATAAACAAAGGTTTGTTCATATTACATTCATATAGGATTCAGGAAAGGACTGCATTCAAGAAAGTCTGATGTAGAAAACTTATTTTAATGTAAATATTAGTAATTGTTTTTACCATTCGAACTTGTGACCTATAGGCTATAGGTCACGTGAATATTCATTCTCTATAAATAGAGATAGACTCCTTTCTCTAGCTACTCTCTGCATCTCAAATTATTTGTCATGATTTCGAAAAATAATTATCTCAAATTATTTGTCATTTTAGAAGTTCAAGATAAAATTAATCCTTTTCCCCCATTTTTTTCTTTAGTAATTGTTCTTGAAGATTACGATAGGTAATTTGAAACGTGTAAAAAGAAAAAATCTCCTAATAAATATTTTCTTAAATGACATGTAAAGAAAAATACGACAGATAATTTGAGATGGCGAGAGTAGATAATTATCATTAGTATAACTCTTGATAATATATAGATTTCTCAAAACTAATTCATATTATCAATACCTGCATAACTCTAACCAACCATTAACCGTCAAAATAGACATCAATTTTTTGTTGGTAACAAATTAGGGATAAGTTGGGGCTAATATTTTGAAGGCCTTTCAAACAATGGGTTGGGTTAGGTTAGGTTGATATCTATATCTCACTTGGGCAAGGCTGGATTGGGATGGGCTAGCCCATGAAGAAAATTCAAAAAATCTTATCAAACCCAAAATGTTTTATGAGTTAAAAATCACAAGGGGAATTTACATAAAACACACATCTTTAAGAGTTAATTACTCTTTCTCCCACTATTTTTCCTTCGAATACATCTCAATCCTATGGGATACATCCTAAACCACTCGGATACATTGCATAAGGCATCTAGATACATGGTTTTATCTCGGATACATCGGCATCTTTGGTTTTATCTCGAATACAGCAGCATCCCGCATGTATCTGAGGGGTTACAACATGTATCTGAGGGTTGGGATGTATCCGATGGGATTGGGATGTATCCGATGGGGTTGGAATATATCCGAAGGGTTTTTTATTAACATGTGGTATATTAAGTAATTAAAATAAAGTAGTGGGAGAGTTAGTAAATATGGTAGGTATGTTTGACTCTTTATGTAATTTAACCAAATCATAATTTGGGATGTCCAACTTATGAATTTTGGCCTATAGGCACTTTGGTATTTATCGAACTTCTAAATAAATCAAAAGGTGCTTATAAATCAGTCTGACCAACATATAAGCTTACCTAAGTATTACATGATAATTCTCGCCCAACTCTAAGCAGGGCCAGAACTAGGTGTGGGGAACAGGGTTCAACTGAATCTCCTTCGTTGAAAACTTACATTGCACAAAAAAGGTAAAATCGAATCTTTAAGGCAATACATGCACTGTTTGGATCTCATAAACATATAGAGAGATTCTTGTGAAGTGGCCAAGGGGTTCAAAATTCGCTTTAGTCGCATGTTCAAATCCTAACAGTGACTTCTAATATTTTTTTCGAATTCCTATATAAATTTCTGGTTCCGTCACTGACAATTAGCCGTGTGTTACAATTAGAGAAGAAGCTATTTGCATTTTTCTGCAAATTTATGGTATCTAAGCACACTATTTCAATGGAAACTACTGAAGATTTCAACTAAACTAAACACCTATCCTCGGCTCAAGTAAAAGTATAACAAAGCAGTTCGAAAAAAGAAAATAACGGGAGTGAAGAAGCCAAGACAAAATGCTAATTAAAGAAAGCATACAAAAAAAAAGGAACAGACACTACAATAAAATGATACGATATTCGATGTGCAAAAAACATTAAATAGTAACAAAAATGGAATAATAAGAAACTATAAACTACTTTCTTAATATCCCTTCTGCAACTTCGATACTAATGGGAGCACCAATATCCATTTTGGATATCGTCATTTAACTAATATTTATTTTATAATATATTTTTGCAAATTTACTTGCTTTGAGCAAGAAGCCGCGTAATCGCGTCTGAAGCTCGATAACTTTAGAAAATCACATCTGAAAGTGTGTCTATGTGAAAGCTAAATATTAGACATTTTCACCTGATGTTTAGTATGTGTTGTAGAGATAAAAGTATGAACATTTTTTACTGACCTACATGTAAAATATTGATTAAACTTTCAGTCATGTACGTCCACATCTTTTCATGTATCTTTGCATCTCAGTCATATATGACTGCCTCAAATTTCAGACATGTGCGTTTGAACAAAAAATAAATTTATTCTTTGAATTTTAACAATTCAACCCTCAAATATACTCTAAATTATTTCAAATTTGAAACATAAGTTTTATATATTGTAAAGATCAAAACACAATCATCAATTTATGAAATACACACAAATCAAACAAACTCAATTAATATTTATTTTTTTATTTTCAAATCTGCACTTCAATTATGCATACATGACTGAACTACATGTAAAATTGGCAAAAATTTCAGACATGTGAGTTTGAAATATTTTATCAATTCAAATTTAAATATTCAAATCTACTTCAAATAAGCTCAAATTTGAAACATACGTTCTATGTATTATAAAGAACAAACTTCAATCATCAAGTTGTCAATATAACAACAAATTTAACCAAACACGCTATTAGTATACGTGTAAGTACTTAATAGCTTGTCTCTATGTTCTCATTCAACAAAGGGTCCCTTTCTTCAAAGGTGGCTGACTGTGATACTTTTTGAAAAATTGGGCTTTGGTTGATTAATTTATGATTAACTAAGGAGATAGTGACCAGTCACCTGACACAAGCTGTAAATATGATAAATTGTGTTTTAAATCTAATATTTAATTTGTATGTATTTAGGTTTGATCGAACATGTACTCGATATGCTATTTGAGTAAAAGATATTAAGTATGATCGAATACGTACTTGAACTTTTAGCTTTGCCCTTAAATAGAAGTCGGTATACTGCAAGGTTTAGAAACATTGATATGCTATTTGAGTAAAAGATATGAGGTTCGATCGAACACGTACTCAAACTTCATAATATGCATTAAAAAAGATTTTGTGACGATTCGATATGATTTGTGATTGGACAAATAGGTTGAATAAATCATGAAGTAATACTTATTTGGCATGACTTGCAAGTCACATAATAAAATATGTCTCTAATTAAAGCTTTCTTTAAAATGTGCTAAATTAAAGAGTCAATAATATGAAACATGGGAAGTAAGACTTTTGATGATATCATTAAAGTTCATGGCATATGTTTATTTATGAAATGAAATTCATTGTAAGTTCTTATACTATGGTCTATGAATAATGATTTTGTTGTTTAGTATTACGGTTGAAGTACGTAAATATCCATTTTTAAAATCGTCATTTAATTTATATTCAAAATTCTTCAATTGTTACTAAATTATCAATTAAATGTGATTCGTTGTAAACCCCTAATAGTAAGTTTTCCTTCAGTTCCTTCTTACTTGTCATACTTCGCTTTATGAGAATCAGTTTGACTAATTTTTAGAGCTAAATTAAATTAGAATAATTTAATATTTAAAATTTAAATATTTGAAAACTATATTAGAAATATTATAAGATGTAAATCTTCTCATATTAATATGATGAATAAATATATCTTAAAATATTGATCAAAATTCATGTAATTTGATTTTTAATAAGTGAAATGTGACAAATAAAAAAGAACGGAGGGAGTACTAAAAGGCTTGTCACTATCTTCTCATTCAACAAAGTATCCCTTTCTTCAAAGGTCTTTGTCTGAGTGTGATACTTTATGAAAATTTGGACTTTTGTTGATTGATTTATAGTTAACTAGAAGAAGATATGTGACCTGACACAAGTTGTAAATATTATATGTGGGATAAACAAAGGTTAGTTCTTAGTTGCACAAAGCATACTACATTCATATAGGATTCAGGGAAGGGTTGCATTTAAAAAGGTCTGATGGAGATAATTTATTTTAATGTAAATATTAGTAACTATTTTCACCATTCGAACTTGTGACCTATAGGCTATAGGTCACATGAATATTCATTCTCTATAAATAGAGATAGACTCCTTTTTATAGCTACTCTCTCCATCTCAAATTATTTGTCGTGATTTCTAAAAATAATTATCTCAAATTATTTGTCATTTTAGAAGTTCAAGATAAAATTAATCCTTTTCCCCCATTTTTCTTTAGTAATTGTTCTTGAAGATTACGATAGGTAATTTGAAACGCGTAAAAAGAAAAAATCTCCTAATAAATATTTTCTTAAATGACATGTAAAGAAAAATACGACAGATAATTTGAGATGGCGAGAGTAGATAATTATCATTAGTATAACTCTTGATAATATATAGATTTCTCAAAACTAATTCATATTATCAATACCTGCATAACTCTAACTAACCATTAACCGTCAAAATAGACATCAATTTTTTGTTGGTAACAAATTAGGGATAAGTTGGGCTAATATTTTGAAGGCCTTTCAAACAATGGGTTGGGTTAGGTTAGGTTGATATCTATATCTCACTTGGGCAAGGCTGGATTGGGATGGGCTAGCCCATGAAGAAAATTCAAAAAATCTTATCAAACCCAAAATGTTTTATGAGTTAAAAATCACAAGGGGAATTTACATAAAACACACATCTTTAGGAGTTAATTACTCTTTCTCCCACTATTTTCCCTTCGGATACATCTCAATCCCATGGGATACATCCTAAACCACTCGAATACATTGCATAAGGCATCTAGATACATGGTTTTATCTCGGATACATCGGCATCTTTGGTTTTATCTCGAATACATCAGCATCCCGCATGTATCTGAGGGGTTACAACATGTATCTGAGGGTTGGGATGTATCCGATGGGATTGGGATGTATCCGATGGGGTTGGAATATATCCGAAGGGTTTTTTATTAACATGTGGTATATTAAGTAATTAAAATAAAGTAGTGGGAGAGTTAGTAAATATGGTAGGTATGTTTGACTCTTTATGTAATTTAACCAAATCATAATTTGGGATGTCCAACTTATGAATTTTGGCCTATAGGCACTTTGGTATTTATCGAACTTCTAAATAAATCAAAAGGTGCTTATAAATCAATCTGACCAACATATAAGCTTACCTAAGTATTACATGATAATTCTCGCCCAACTCTAAGCAGGGCCAGAACTAGGTGTGGGGAACAGGGTTCAACTGAATCTCCTTCGTTGAAAACTTACATTGCACAAAAAAGGTAAAATCGAATCTTTAAGGCAATACATGCACTGTTTGGATCTCATAAACATATAGAGAGATTCTTGTGAAGTGGCCAAGGGGTTCAAAATTCACTTTAGTCGCATGTTCAAATCCTAACAGTGACTTCTAATATTTTTTTTTTTCCTATATAAATTTCTGGTTTCGTCACTGACAATTAGCCGTGTGTTACAATTAGAGAAGAAGCTATTTGCATTTTTCTGCAAATTTATGGTATCTAAGCACACTATTTAAATGGAAACTACTGAAGATTTCAACTAAACTAAACACCTATCCTCGGCTCAAGTAAAAGTATAACAAAGCAGTTCGAAAAAAGAAAATAACGGGAGTGAAGAAGCCAAGACAAAATGCTAAAGAAAGTATACAAAAAAAAAAGGGAGCAGACACTATAATAAAATGATACGATATTCGATGTGCAAAAAACATTAAATAGTAACAAAAATGGAATAATAAGAAACTATAAACTACTTTCTTAATATCCCTTCTGCAACTTCGATACTAACATCAAAGTTGTGGAGAAATCTGCTAGTGTTTTGTAAGACTAGGACGGGTTGTAAGACTCTCAATCAATCGGGGACTATCTCATTCCCAAACTTCTTTCTTCGTCTATATGCAGTAACACCCTTTAGAGTTGAGAGTTCTTGGTCATGAGTTCAGAACGGGAATTGAACTCTATGAGATTGAATCTCCTGTTGTTCCTCATGTAGCTAGGTGGTAGAGCAGTCGACTGTCCTTAGAAACTTTTGATAGCTAAAGTGATGGAAAAAAAGTAAACAATCCTAGCCTAATCAGTGTTTGCATTAGTAGATAAAAACAGAAGATTCATACAAGATAATTTTTTTAAAAAACTTCTTGTTCTATCAAAACTTTCTTGACATCAATTATAAGTATACAAAAAGTATGTCCAGTTTGATTATACTACAGCCAAAAATTGGTTAAAACTGAACTATAAACAGTAAGCTCAACCAAATTGCAGACGTTAAGAGACGATTATTAGGAGTACCATACAAAAAATGTAGCTTCAAACTTGCTGACTAACTCCGACTGCCTTCTCTATTCGGGCTTTGCTGAATTGGTTCGGGGACTTGAGTCCTTGCAGAACCTTTAATTTTCGTTCTCTCCCATTTCCCTCGTCTCCCGAGACTCAAACAGAATTTGATCTAATTTGCACGGTTGAGGAGACGTTTGAGGGTTTAAACGATGAGAAAAATGTAGTCTCGAATCTTGATCATAGCCTAATCCTATTCACCATTAGGAGAAAGAACAAATGATTCATTGCCTTCTTCCGAACCAGAAGGAGCAGACGATCCGTTTGAAATTTCCTCTGCATCAGTGGAAAATGACGAGGATTCCTCCGAATCTGTAGCTGAATTCGGAAGGAAAATAGAGGATTCAGTGCTAGAGCTCGACGAGGTTGAAGATTCATTTGAAAGTCTTTCTCCAGAAGAAGAAAACAACGAGGACTCCTCCGAATCTGCAGCTGAATTCGGAAGGAAAATAGAGGACTCATTGCTAGAACTAGACGAGGTTGAAGATTCATTTGAAAGTCCTTCTCCAGAAGAAGAAAAGAATGAGGACTCCTCCGAATCTGTAGCTGAATTCGGAAGGAAAATAGAGGACTCATTGCTAGAACTAGAAGAGGTTGAAGAACCATTTGAAATTCCTTCTCCAGAAGAAGAAAACAACGAGCACTCTTCCGAATCTGTAGCTGAATTCGGAAGGAAAATAGAGGAGTCACCGCTAGAACTAGACGAGGTTGAAGATTCATTTGAAAGTCCTTCTCCAGAAGAAGAAAAGAACGAGGATTTGTCCGAATCTGTGTCTCCATTTCGAGAGGATTCATCGCTAGAATCAGAGGAATCGACTGAGCTAATACTCGAAAAACCATTGGAAGATTCATCTGAATCGGATTCAACAACCAACCACGAGGCACTAAATTCGAGATGTTGGGACAAAAGTTGTGTATTACCATACGATACAGGGGAAACACTAACACGAAGTTCTTTCCCGTTCCACATCAGCAAGCAATTACCCTTCACGTCCCTCGCATAGCCATCTGATTCAAAGCTTCGGAATGTCATCTCTGCATAGTGAGAAGCAGAGAAACCGAAGCATCTGACAATTTGATCGTCGTTCATTAGCACAGAGGATTTATCAAGTACAATCGCCATTGAAACATCGTTCTCATAGCACGTGTCCGTTAAAGCACGGATTGCATTCCGGTCCTCAGCATCCTCAATGCTTGTGTAGAGCAATTTCTTCGAGCAACGGGGGCCATCACCAGCGCGGGGAGTTATTGTTACCCTGCGCTGATTTCCCCTTTGGTCATTCAAGTGAGTGACTTTCACAGCAACGTCGATTTCACAAACCTCCTCTCCTATATTGTACAATTTCGGCCTGCTTTCCTTGCCATTCTCAACAAGCATAGCACCCTTAGCCCCCATTTCCGTTTCTTCACTAGGCCTCGCGGGACTAGTACTCCCCGAGCACCGGGCAAAGAACTCTATAGGAGAAAATGGTGTGATTTCACTGGTTCCTTCATGACTTTCTTTCGAACTCATGGTTCCTTCATGACTTTGATCTGCACTCATTTGCAATATTGATTCATGAGCTTTGACACCACCTTGCGTTTCTTCAGGGAACGGGGTTGGTGGAGACAAATCAGCAACTGGGACTGGTTTACGATCCAAATGAGGACGATGCACTTGAATTGGACCAGAGTTGGATGGGGTAACACGGTTGGGAGATCTTGTCCGTTGATTGAGCTCAGGACAAGTCTTGCGAAAGTGTCCAAATCCACCACAACGATAGCATTGTTGTGCTCGCGAATAAGCCAATCCAACTAGTGGACCACCGGCTATTTGAACGTGCAAAGGAAGATCCAAACAACGATTTGAACCAATCAACTGAAACCAAAATCGAGGAGGTTTACCTTTCAAAGTATCAACCATTAAGACCGGACAACCCAAAGGCTCGCAAACAGCATTGACAATTTTAATCACCGCGTTGTCTATCCAATACTCAACGGGAAGCCCTTCTAACCGGGCTTCCACAAAGTCTCCAGCACCAAGAAATGGCACTTTTCCGAACTGGAAGTTAGGCTGCCATTTATAAACCTCAACGAAATTGTGATCCGAAATCTGCAAACTGCTTCTCCGAGTAGCTCGATCATAATCTCGTGGGCTCAAGAACTTGGCAGAGTACCTGCAATATAATACAAATTTATCAGTTTGGTTGTTGTCGAAACAAGTCAAAGAACTAAGTCGAACAATATGTAGATTTGTGTGTGTACAGTTATATATATACTCATACGTTATACAACAATCTCAACTCTGCTTGTTAATTAGTAGAGGTTCGTTAACTCATTAGGATTTGTAAGAACGTAAGGTAAGAAAAGACCGCAAGACATTTTGTCCAGTGGTATAAATTCGGAAAAAAAAAAACTCAACTCTGCAACATTTGAGCAAATTGCCCCCTTAGCTTAAATAGAAGGAACATGTGGAGTGCCATACACACAATGACACAAATATGTAGATAATTTTCAATTTTTTCGGAATCTTATTCCGAACCACTGTTTGGACATAAAATTCTTACAATTTTCCAGATTTCGAAAAACTCCAAAAAGTTGTTTTCACAATTTTCATATCAATTCAACTGACAAAAATTTAAAAACAATTTCAATTTGTGTTTAGATATGAGTACAAATTGAAATTATTTTTGAATATTTGTGAGTGCATTGATATGAAAATTGTGAAAACAACTTTTTAGATTTTTCCGAATTCCAAAAAACTGTAACAATTTTATGTCCAAACAGCATTCCGAAATAAAAATTCCGAAAAAATTGAAAATTATCTACATAGTACATATCTGTGTCATAGTGTGTATGGCACTCCACATGTTCCTTCAAATGCATAACAACATGGTTATTTTCAATCGAAATGAGTGATATATTTAAACTATTAAAATTAGAAGAATAAACATGATCTTTTTTTCATTCATAGTTAAACAACAAAAAATCAATCTTGATTGATCAAAAGTAATCGGTTTGGATCGATTTTTCGAATAGAGTTTTACCTGCAATGACTATGTTCATCCACTTCAACACGAGCTTCGAGTTTGAGGAAGCCATGAAGAGCCTTCCCGAGCTGAAAACGATCCATTTTCCTTCCAAACAGTTGAAGGAAAATAGTAAGCTTAGCACTTGCATGAATCTTAGCCATATCATGATCACTATACTCAACTATCAATGGTGGTGGACCAGTGTTATTGGAGTTTTTTAGAAAGTCAACTGCCATGATGAATTTGGAAAGTAGAGAGGATTATGGAAAGTTTAGGTTGTTGGTGTGGACTTTTTATAGAGGGAAGAGAGAGGGGGGGGGGGGGGAGTGAAATATTTTTTGTGTGGAAAAAGTGAACTCTTGGAACCCTTTGGGTCATTCTGTAGTTGGTTAGTTACGTAAGTATTAGTAATATAGAGATTAGTTACGAGGATCTATATATCGAGATTAGTTATGTAATATTTCCTCCGTCTTATATTAGTTGGTCTCTTATTAAAAATAGTTGTCTTATATTAGTTGGTCACCTTACTAAATTAAGAAAGCATTAACTAAATTTTTCTCATATTACCCTTGCTATTAATTCTTTTTAAAAGTGTTCACACTTGTTTGTAAAGTTCCAAAGAAATTTTTTAAGGAGTGAATTAGTAAAACTACCTTCTTATTTATGATTTCTTAACTTGCTTGGAAAAAGCAAAGTGACCAACTAATATGAGACAGAGGGAGTATTTAGTTATTCATGTACTAGTTTTTCTCTTTTTTAATGTATAAAATAATATATGGATTCTCTTTTTTACCAGGATAAATATGACGTTTTTTCGTTCATATATAGTTAAACAACAAAAAAATCAATGAAATAATCTTGAGTGATCAAAAGTTGACCGGGTTGGAACGATTTTTTGAATAGAGTTTTACCCGCAATGACTATGTTGACACACTTTAACACGATGATCGAGTTTGAAGAAGCCGTGAAGAGCCGAGCCGAGCTGAAAAGAATCCATTCATCTAAAGAGTCGTTTAGCTGTGAACAAGTTATCTCGAGATCAATAACTAATGTTTCCTTTAGTTATTAATCAATCCTAATTCTGGTCCTAAATATTCCACTAAAAATATTTAAAAATAAGTAGTATATACTTATGTTATGTTTAGATTAACGTGTTGCTCAATTTTTAAAAATATTTAATAAATAAGATAACTTATTAAATTGTATTTCATAATTATTATTTTTTAATGAAAATAAAAAAAGCTAAAATGAGTAATTAAAACGGGACGGAGAAAATATTTTTAATTAGATATCATAAAGAATTGTTAGGGATAACGTGGTTTGTCCATGTGTTCCAGAAGATTAACGTTGAATTTTTTGTATTTGATGACTATATCTACCCAACAAAAAATATTTTACCCTTTTCAACATTTGACAGCCGTTTATGGATCGATTTGGGTTGGTTATTAGTCAAAATTAAAATCAATTAAAATAATTAATTTTTAAATTATTAAAATCAAACCATATATTTATCGATTTGGTTATTATCGGTTTCGATTCAATTTGGTTCGATTGTTAATTTGGTTATTAGTCATGCACGAAAGTAAAAAAGAAACGATTCATTCAAAAGGGGAAAAAAAGACAACAATTCATTCAAAAAAAAAAAGAAAATCCAGAGATGAACACATAAAATATAACATGACGTACTACTAATTTAAAATATAAATAAATTTTGATGAGAACATATAGCATAAGATATGTTAAATTGTTCATAGAAAATAATATATTACATATATAATTATAAGAAAAAGGTATATAATTTGTTGGTTCGGTTATTTCTTCGATTTTTTTAAACAAAAACAAAATCAACCCATATATTATCGATTTTTAAAAATATAAAATCAAACCAAATAAAATTAATTTATTTAATTGGTTTAGTTTGATTTTTTAATTTGAATCGATTTTCACCTCAATCGTGAACACCCTGCTAAATATATACCTCTCAATAATTAGGAGCTTTTATCAGTCTAAGATGTGATTTGTAGTTGGCTGATTCAATTGCAAATCGAACTCTTTACTTTGACATATGATATTTACACCTTTTTTTCATTAGTAATAAATAGAATAAAATTGTCGTTATAAAAAAAGTAAAATTAAGGGTGATAGTCGTAATATTGTAAAAGTGATGGGAGGTCAGTGAAATGAAGCAAAAGACGTGATCAATTTTCAAAAAATATTTAATAAATAGGATAACTTAATTTATATTTTGTATTTTTTTTAGAAATGAAAAAAGTTAAAATGACCATTAAAACGAGACGTACGAAGAAAGTATTTTTAATTAGATATCATAAGGAATTGTTAGGGATTAAAATGCAAATTTCTCCCCAAATATGTACTATTTTTTGTGATTTTCTTTTTTTTTTAAAAAGAAAGTTATAGTATGAAACACCCAAAACAAAATGGCAAGGAAAATCCCAAATTGCCAAGAACTACAAACATAAAAAGATTAAATATTCTTTTTTAGTAATTTAATAATACAAAAATTATTTATATTTATAATTTATATAACTTAATTAACTCGGTAAAATATCACATATGTTCAGTCTTAACGACTTTCGACTCCTCGTGAGCTGTCTTGCATTATCTAAAATGACTTTGAAAATCCAACTTTACCTGGTCCACAAACAGACTTGGTCTTCTCTTGATCATCAATTTTAAAAACAACAATTGAAGTACTTAATTAATTAATTACACCAACTACATGATGAATAGTCTGCCATGACTAATTAATATAAGAGATAATGCATAAATACCCCCTCAAACTATGATCGAAATTTCATAGACACACCTTTTCTTTGTCGAGGTTCTATTATTCCCCTAGACTATTTTAAAATAAAATAAATATCACCCTCAGTGCTGACGTGGCACGGAGAGTGTGTACACCATCTTGAAGGCATGTGAAAGTTACAAAAATAATTTTAAAATTAATTAACAGATACAAGTGTCATTTTTTAATTGGACATTACATAATTAATTAGATTTAATTAATTATACTCCCTAATCTTCTAAATATCTTCTTCCCATATTAAATCTGCAACCCATCCTTTTTCGATGACAACGACTGCAATCCAAGAAACATCAAAGTCATCAAATTCCAATCTTGAAACAAGCATCATTAAAGTGAAAAAAATATAAATTCCACTCCAAAAATACATATAAAAATTGGAATTTATATTTTTTTCCAGAGGGGATTTAATGAAAAAAAAATTAAAAAATGCTGAGGGATACTCATTTGGTTGTATATGCCATGTCAGCATTAAGGTGGTACTTATTCCATTTTAAAATAGTTTAGGAGGGTAATAGGACTCGGCAAAGAAAAGGCGTGTCTCTGAAATTTTGATCATAATTTAAGGGGTAGTTATGCATTATCTCTTAATATAATACTACTAGTTAGAGATTTGGATAAATTAATATTACTTAAGAAAAGTAATTGCAGAACACATTTTAATATTAATCCTTTTTGTTAGTAATTTAGAACACATGTCAAATAAAGTAAATATCAGCGTTTTCAAAGGCGTTTTTGGACGAGTTTCAAGGCAAGTCTCGAGGCATGATGTACCAAAAACTTTTCAGAGTAAAAATGAAAGGCGTAGACTCATAGAGTGTACGCAATGGCGTAGCCACATTTAACTTAGGGTGGTCAGTCAAACACCCTTCGTCGAAAAATTACACTATGTATATAGAAAATTATATGAAATATATAGGTCAAAAATTAATTTTCATACGTATATTATTAAATCTTAAACACTCTAAACGAAATTTCTTGACTTCTCCCTATAAGCCGCAAGCATAAAAACGTAAGTCCCTGATTAAAAGTGTATGCCTCAGATGTGAATTTGATTTCTGTTGTGTTAAAAGTAAATTTGGAGGTACATTTTTTTGGGTGGTACTTCCAATATTTGAGTCTGTTTAACTTTATTTGTAATTTTGTTGAGAAGATATTCTAGTTCTAACCACTTTTTTAAGTTGTAATAATGTCAACTTGACATTTTTTAGCATTTGTAATAGATATCAAGAAAGTTTTGAAGGCAATAAAAGAAGGTAGTTAATGGTCATAATGGAATACCAACATACTCATTCTGCCTTCTTTTCCATGGTTAGGAGGAGCAAGCATTAATATAATACTATCACACTAGATGTAGCGAAACTAGGAATTTTGCTAGGGGTTTTCAGAAACATAGTAATATATCTCTAAAATGTTATTTTTGACTATATATACACAATATTATTTTCTGTATGCACAATATAATTTTTCGATCAAGGGTGTTCAAGTGACCACCCCTTGGGTCTATGTAGCTACACCACTGGGAACAGAGGGCTCGTGGTGCCTGCTTCCCACCCTTCCTCGTCTGCTTTGAGAACTGTGCGAACGCATATTAGGCTAGGATTGTTTATTTTTCTCATCAGTTTAGATCTCCAAAGTCTCTAGGGACAGTCGACCACTCTACCCCTGAGCTACTAAGTAACAGCAGGAGATTCGATCTCATAGAGTTCAATTCCCATGACGGCCAATAACTCTTAACCATCATTTCTTAACTCTAAAGGGCGTTACTGCCCCCCCATTGATTGAGCATCATATAGCCTGTCCTGCAAGCTAGCAAATCCAGCAGACTACTCAACAGCTAACATTAAGGTTGTAAGCTCTCGGCGCGCAAACCACTAATCAACTAAATGGCAACTTAGCTCATTACCACTATGTTCAGCAAGCTTGAATGGAAGAAGACAGCTGGAGTTATTCATCAAGTTTGATAATTTGAGGTACACTTTTGGTACTTCTATTATAGTTGTCTCTTAGCTTTCACAAGATAGTTGTTTTATTTGTAATGTCAACTTACTGATGTCAAGAAAATTTTACAGGCAACAGAACAAGTATCTTCTTGTTAGGATTTACTGGTACTACAACAGTCTTGTGAACATGTCACTCTCATTCCTGCATAGTCTATTATTCCCACCATCTGATTCTTCCTTTGGGAGGATCTAGCCCTTCTGTTACAGGTTTGGTCGAATACAGTAAGCTTTGGTCCAAACCTGTTTTGATATGCTTTACTTGAGCCAAGAGTCTTATCGGAAAACCTCTCTACCTGCACAAGGTAGGGTAAGGCTGCATAATCAGTTATTCAACTGAGTATAGGACCTACCAGTAATAGGAGTGTTAAGGAATGACAGATGATCTTGGTTTAGGCAACAAAATTAGCAAATAGGATAAATACATTGGGAGAACTAGTTACTTAAAAATTAGCCCATGAAAGTTGCAAATAAGATAATTTTAACTCATGAAATCTTTACTTTAGTCCATGAATAGCAGTTTATACACTTTTTCATGTTCTTTCTTGTGCTGATTTTTGCAAATAAGATTAACACTTAAAACATATAACGTAACAGAATGGTAGACACGAACTCCTATAGCTCCACTTATTGAACACCTTGGTACAAGTTGACAAACATTCTCCTAAGCGTTTCTTCTACACGTTAAATATCTCAACATTTTATGCAGAAAACTCCATGACCATTCAATGAACTCCAAAGCGCATGTCTCGATGAATCTGAAATAAACAATTCTCCAGCTTTTCTTGATGACCAAAGTGCCAAAAAATACCCAGAAGCCAACTAAGTATCCCAGAGCAACAACAGCAAAGAACAATATTTTCTCAAGTTTATCGTTATCATCATCTGTTTCGCCTTCATCATTCGTTCCTCTATCAGATGTCGCAGGCCCATTGTTAGAACACTTTTGTAAAGGAGGACCGCAGAGTGCATTATTCCCTTGGAAAATCGTTGGATCATCTTTGGTTCGGAACTCAGTACTAGTGGGAATTCTTCCTGACAAGTTGTTGTAAGACAAGTTCAAGTGTGTTAAGAAGTCTAAAGTAGTTATGCTTGGTGGAATAGGACCTGATAGTTGATTTATCGAAAGATCTAACGTTTCAATCCATCCCAATTTTCCAATATCCGTTGGTATATTTCCCGTTAAATGGTTCCTGGACAAGTTCAAGGTTCCAAGTTTGTATAAGCTTGTTATCTCTACTGGGATTTCTCCAGATAAACTGTTGCTCGAGAGGTCGATACTATTTACTAGGTAAAGGATAGTATCATAATAAAGTATTCTTCCTTTCGCCTCCAGTTTCAATTTCCCTTGATATTGTCCAGCTTCTGCATCAGTTAGCTCAACCTTGAAAGCTTCTAAATTGCCAAAACAGGACGGAATAGAACCGGATAAGTTGTTTTCTGAAAGGTCTAGTATGTGAAGACGTGAAAGGCTACAGATTTTTAAAGGAATGGAGCCGGAAAACCTGTTGTTTCTTACACTAAGGATTAACAGTGATCTCATTGTTTCCCCTAGCCAAGCTGGGATTAGCCCTGACAACTGATTGTTACTGAGATCAACGCTAATCATTCTCGTGCAATTTCTCAAATTCGAAGGCAGTTCTCCAGAGAGATTGTTGCCTGAGAGTCTTAAGAACATCAGATAAGCAAGAGAGCCTAGTGAGTCTGGAATTTGGCCTGAAAGGCGGTTGTCTGACATATCTAACCAATACAGATATGGTATCTTACCCCAGAAATCAGGAAACTGTCCGATAAGTTGGTTATTATCTAGGGCTAAAGTAGTTAACTGATTCATAGCACCCATGCACAAGGGAATGGTTCCATTTAGATTGTTGTTGGAGATGTCCAAGTCTGTTAGATTGAGAAGTGCTTCACAAATGTTTACAGGAATAGGTCCTGAAAACAAGTTATCCCTCAGATACAATGCTGTAATATTAGAAGACCATAGTGGGAGAGGTCCCTTGAAGCGATTGGTGCTTAAATCCACATTGGCTAGAAAGTTGAACTGAAATTTGTTGGGAACTTTCCCTGTCAAGTTGTTGTAAGCCATGTCAAGATTATCAAGCTTCAAATCCAACTCTACAAACCAATCTGGTAAAGCATCTGAAATCCCCGCGCTATTGAATATTATGCTGGTGAGCTCATTCTGATCCTTCAGCCAATGTGGGAATTTGGGGCCTAACTGGCATGACTGGATGGTCAATAACGTCAGCTTGAACGAAGGAGTCCAATTCAAGCTGATGTTGAATGTCAGGGTAATATTTTTACCAAGTGGAAAGCCAACTGAAAATTCTTGCAAGTTAGAAAGATTCAGTAAATGGTCTTCTGTGACAATACCTTCCCACATATTTTCAGAGATGTCCAACGAGACCAACGATATGAGCTTCCCTATATTCGGGGTGAGGTTCCCACTCATCTTGTTGGATGTGAGGTAGAGTGCTTCCAAGGATGGTACGTCCCCTATCGTTTCAGGGATTGTGCCTGTGAGTGAGTTGAACCTCAGCTGAAGAACTTTTAGCTTCTTCAACTGGCCTAATGTTGCAGGAAGATCGCCACTCAGTTCGTTGAAACTCAAATCCAACGTCTCCAAGTTGTTGCTTTGACATTCAGATAAGGCATCGACAAAATCAGTCATGTCTCCAGTGATGCTGTTGTAGGAGAGTATCAAAGTCTTCAAATTGCATAGCTTCCCCAAGCTTTTCTTTAATGTCCCGTTAATACCATAATTAGACGACACATCAAGATATTCAAGGGAAGTGAGCTTTGCAAACTCATCAGGCAGTTCACTAAAGATATTGTTGGAGTTTAAGTCAAGATGCACAAGGTTACTAAGTTTGAACATCCATCGAGGGAATATACTTGCGTTGAAAGCATTGTTGGAAAGATCGAGTACCAAAAGGGAAATAAGATTTAGAGATGGAAGAGAAGATGGAAGCTTTAAAAGTTGACACTGAGGCAAATGCAACTCGAGGAGAGAAGGAAGAAGATTATTGATCATTTGAAGCCAAGAATCAGTAACTTTGCTAAGATCTAAACCTCCCAAATTCAAATGTTCAAGAAAAGGGAGTCCTCTTAGCCATTCAAGATCATTCTTCGTTGGCTTTTCGGAGTACATACTCAAATCAAGAACTTTCAAATTTGACAAGTTTCCGAGAAATGAAGATACTGAACCAGAAAAAGATGCACCAGAAAGATTGAGATACCTCAATTCTTCGAGAGCACCGATGAATTCAGGTACTATGATTCCTCCAAAATTGTTCATGCTCAAGTCTAAGTATCTCAACTTTTTCAACTCAAGCAAAGATGGATTAATCTCACCTCCCAACTCATTGTTTCTTGAAAATTGGTTTCTGAGATCAAGCTTTACGACGTTTCCTGTCTTTTCGTCACAGGTTACACCATGCCATTGACAGCAATTTTCTTGATCAATCCAAGAAGATAGCCTGCCTGAAGAATCTGTGAGATTTTCTTTAAGTTTTAGCAGTGCTTTCTTCTCTTGTTCAATGCAAGTGCCAGCTGAGGAAACAAATTGAAAGTCTATGCAAGTGAAATAGAAAAGTTGAGAAAACAATATGAGAAAGATAAGTTGAAATGAGTTGCTCCCCATATTTTCTTGTTATGAATGAACTAGGAACAAAAACTCTGTCATTTATAGGTATACAGAGTTACCTGGTACCTTGTGCTGGTGGGAGATAGAAAAGTATAATCCATAGAATTAGTCGATAAGCGCAAGCTGACGCAGACGACACGGTTATCGAAACAAAAAAAGATAGGTGAAGTGTGAAATATTTAAACTAGTCAATGTCAATTGATGTATTAGAGTTTTTGGAAGTTCATTCACCTAGGAAAGTGTCTCATTCTAAGTACTAGATAAAGTTTGAGATAACATTAAACTATACCCATAATTGTAAAAGAAATCTTAGTGATAACATCAACATACGACTATGACCGTAATGTGCTCTATCAACAAAGTAGACCTCACTCGTTATTTAAATTGAAACATAACATATTTCGTATATGACTTTGACCATAATGTGATCTATCACTAAAACAAACCTCACTCGTTATCTTTTCATTGAATATATAACATATTCCATAAGCGACTCTGACTATAATGTGCTCTATCATTAAAGTAACCTCACTCGTTATTTGCTATTGGATATAACATATCATGTATACGACTTTGATTGTGCTCTATCACTAAAGCAAATCTCATTCGTTATCTTTTCATTGAATATAATATATTCCATAAGCGACTCTGACTGTAATGTGCTCTATCATTAAAGTAGACCTCACTCGTTATTTGCTATTGGATATAACATATCATGTATACGACTTTGACTGTGCTTTATCACTAAAACAAACCTCACTCGTTATCTTTTCATTGAATATAAGATATTCCATATACGACTCTGATTGTAATGTGCTCTATCATTAAAGTAGACCTCACTCGTTATTTGCTATTGAATATACCATATCATGTATACGACTTTGACTTTGTTCTATCGCTAAAGCAAATCTCACTCGTTATTTGTCATTGAATATAACATATTCCGTATACGACTCTTGATCGTATACGATGTATTTCATAGGTGATAATATTAATGTGAATATTATAAGGATATTGCAGGCTGCCATACAAAAAGAATTGATGAAACAATTTTACTAATTGCAAGTTGCAACTTAGCCACCATTTTTGTCAACTCATTTTCTTGTTTACCAAAGATTCCTGGGATTATAAATAATACATTTGTGTTTTCTTCCTTAAATCATTAGCACAAATTAAGGAGAAATAGTCAGCTTTGTTTGATAAATAACTAAGGATTCATATCTAATATTTCTTCTGTTTTAATTTATGTGATGGTGTTTGACTGGACACGTGACATTAATCTGGAGTTGGTCAAGGGACTGTTGCGGGTAAAGCTATAGAGGGTATTGTGAGACAGCCTGAGGCAGAGGGAAAAATACGAGGTACGCTATTGCCTAGTCTAGCTTTTATGGAAGCTTTAACAATTTATGGATTGGTTATCCAGTATCCGTTTTACGTCAAGCAATACATGGAGTAACTCCCGTTATAACAGTAAAAGCAAGACGTGTAGGTGGATCAACTCATCAAGTTCCCATTGAAATAGGATCCACACAAGGAAAAGCACTTGCCATTCGTTGGTTAGTAGCGGCATCTCGAAAACGTCCGGATCGAAATATGGCTTTCATTGAGCAATATTGAAGAACACTATTATTGAATTGTTTTAGTTTGAAAAAAAGCATGTTGAGGAAGATAAAGCAGGTCTATTAATTTTTGAAAGTTTAGGTTGAATTTCACAATTCAAAATTGATGGGATTCATATTAGAAGGTTTTTTTTAATCAAATTTGGAATCACTTGGAATTAATTTGTACTAATTTCAAAGTAAAAATGCGTTGGTGAAATTTTTACACTCAAAATTTTGTAGCTAATTTTGACGATTTGTGAGGATTTGTGGTCATAATTCTGGCGATCCATCGAGATTTGTGATAGAGCAAGCTTTTCCATCAACTTGAAAATCGTCAGGATTTGTGGACAAAATTTCTGGTGACTCGTTAAGAATTGGTTAGAAATCCTGACAATTATTAAGACGATGCAAGTGTTACCTATCAAATTGAAATTCTGATGAATCTTTAGAATTTTCCCAAGACCTGATCCATATTTTTACAAAAAAGAAATTAACAGGATCAAAATTTTAAGAGAAATTAACATAAATATTCGTCCATCAAAATAATAGCCAACAAATATATAATTTTTTTTTATATATTTGGCTAGCGAATATAATTATTTTTGACTAACCGGCCAAATATATGACTTAATAATTTTAAACAGTAGCTCTAAAACATCTTATTTGTGCAAATCTCCCAAGTTCAACAACAACATACCCGGTGAATCCCACAAGTGAGGTCTGGGGAGAATGGAGTGTACGCAGATTTTACCACTACCTCGTGGAAGGTAGAGAGGCTGTTTCCGAAAGACCCTGGGCTCAAAATTGTATATTGGGATTTTACATGAATGTCTACAATTACAAGCCCATACAAACTATGTGGTTTGGTTGGGCTATATGTATGGCTGGCCCAACTATGTGATTGGGCCCAATAGGCCTTTTCTTTCTTTGGGCCAACCTGACATGGTTGTATATACTGAACAAAATTGATCAGTTTACTATACCTAAAAGATCTATAAGCAGTGCACAAATAGTGGTTAAAGAATAGTCGAAATTTATAAAGTTTTTAAAGTTTAGCTGACTCGATTCGATCTCAAATTTGAATCGTTAAAGTCTAACTTCATAATTCAAGTTTATTGAAATGCAGTTCAAATTTAATTTTCAAGTCTGTTTTGATTTTAACAGTTCAAACTTTTAACTAGAACTTCTGACCTTTATTATGAATTTAGGCGTTTGTAGTTCATAAGAAGAAGAAGAAGCAACAACAACAACAATAAATAGGAGCGATTTTATGCTCGAAAAATGCTACATTTTAAATAATTTTCAAAGACTGAATATGTTTTAAATAGGAGTGTTTTTGTTGGCCTAGTGTCATTTCTACTCGAAAATATTACTTCCTTGGGCGTCCGACACAAATCTTATGCGATGCTATTTGATTGGACATAAAATTTTAAATATCGTATTTGACTTATATACTATTTTGTTAAGAGTAAAAAATAATAATTTAAAAGTTAGTTTAAAGTAGTTATCACATCCAAATTTTTAAATTTGAAATATTAAAATTATGAAGGTTCTAGTCTTCTAGACATGGGATCCTATTTATAACTTAGAATGTCTCAAAGTAGAATCATATAATTATATTGGAAATTTGATAAAGTTTTTATTCATTTTTTTTTTACTATAAACAACACATAGTTAGATACTACTACCATTGGAAAAAAAATATTATTTTTAATAAAAAAAAGCAATGTTGTGGAAAATTGATTTGACATGGCTTGGAGAGCAAGTTCTTTAAAAAAAAAAAAAAATCCTAGCCACCTAACTTTAGACTTTATTATTAATAAAAAATAAGGCTTAATTCACTTTTGGTCAGAAGTATACTGCTAATGACTCATAATGATCTGTATGAAATTTCTTCACCATTTCTTAGATTGAATCTACAAAATTTACCATGTGAGCATATTTTTATGGTTATTATTTTAATATATTTTTTTTTGCATTTTTTATTGGTGTCCGATTTTTGTATTGGAGCTTCAAGTAATTCGGATCGCGCACTGTAGGACTCATTCTGAGGGTGGTGCTCCCAATAGGATTTTCTCAATACACATGGTTCGAACCCGAGACCTCTAGTTAAGGGTGAAGTAGTATGACCGTTGCACCACAACCCATGCTGGTGGTTACTATTTTGATTAATAGAATTTATTGCATGAAGTACTTAGACCAAACTTACTAGATCATTTAGATATAATTTGTAGAATAATAACATCAGACCAATTCAAAAATAACAAAAATTGGTCTTAAAAGATCAAATAAATCATGTGATAATGAGTTAATAATCAAAAATGTATTTAAATTAATATTTTTTTTGAGTTTCATATATCAATTATTTATTATTATTTTTACTTACCTAAATTATCACTCTATTTGTATTAAAGCACACCTTGATATTGTTCTCGACAACAGGCGCATGTAGCCCAACTCAGCATTGAGGTGTGTTTTAATACAAAGAGAGTGATAGTTTAAGTAAGTAAACGGAACAATGAATAGTTTATGTATGAAACTCGCAAAAAAAAGAAGATAATTTAGGTGTATTTTTGTACCATTAACTATGTGATAATAGATGATATTAAATGGACCATTGATTAGTGTAGTGGAACAGTTGAGATTCCTTCCTCACTTAATTAGATGTTTGGGGTACCAGAGGAAGCGCTACACTATAATTATGTGGGGATTCCGAGAAAATTCAATAACTTTTACTTAGATTCTGTATTTATATTAATAATGAACTCAGTAATTAAATCGAGCGTTCAGTGACATGTTCAAAATTCATAAAATTTAAATTTTGACTTTGTCTTTAACGGCCATGAGCCTTGTGAATGAAGAATTTTTCGATAAGAAAGGTTTTACTCTCTTAATGAACCTATCATAATGTGAATCTAAATTAATCAGATCAGTAGACATCGAATATCAAATGATTAATCAATAGAAGATGAAAGTAAACTTGCCCTTCTAAACCTATTGACTTGTGCAAAAATGACTTCATAGTGTTTCTTTATTGAAACATTCCATTCCATTGTTTGTTTGTTTTCAATATAGAAACAAAATAGGAGTCCAGCTCACTATTTGAGAGATTAATTAGTATTTATTTAATTAGAAATTAAAATAATACAAACACATATTTGTGATGCATGAAAAAATCATCTAATATATGGGAAACCAAAGTCAAATAATTACAATTTACTCTAATTTAATCTTTTATGGCTCCCTTAATCTAAGGTTAGTTTTTTTTAGAATTTTTTAATTAAGATTCTAGATCCATCATATATGGATCCACTAGGATTCTTTAGCTTGGAAGCATTTTTCAATGTGAGACAAAATATGAAAATGATCTGATTAAGATTCTTTTATTTTTAATAAAAATAATTTGAGTTCAAGTTTTGAGAATAGAAAAATTAAAGTAAAAAATTATCTTTTTTATTAAATAATTATTACACATTGAGAATCTTGATTAATTAAAGTGATCTTGATCATACTTGTACTTACATACACTGATAGAAAGGGTTGGCTTTCAATCTAAGTTGTACGAATTTTTTATTTTTGATGTTATATTCGTGCTATTTTTTTTAAAAATATACCACTTTTAAAGAATTCGATAGGTATATGTTGACATTTTTTAAAAGTCCGAGTAATATAGCTTTTGATGTAAAAAGATAGTGATAAAATGGATAGAATTTTTTATCTTTAATTAGAGCTCTCAAATTCGAGTCTTGAAAATAAACACTATCGTGATAATTGGTAAGGAGCGTTTTTCCTTTTTAATGGGCCTTATGAGAGATGAATTTAGATTAATTAGGGGTCGTTTGGTATAGTGCATTAGAAAAAATAATGCATGCATTAGCGTTTTGTATTACTAGTACCTTGTTTGGTATTAAGACACAATTGCCCCTCAAAACTTTTTTCACATCCTTTACATCATATTTATGGAGGATATTTCTGTAAACAAATAATTATTTTTAGAAACTATGCAATGCATGTTATTTTTAATACACCAAATCAAATACGACATAAAAAATAATCGCATTATTACTAATGCAAACATAACTAATACCAATATTATTAATACACTATATTTAATATTATCCTTATACACTCTATTAAACAACTCTTTAGTGTTTCTGAATGAATATCGAATACCGAATGCGATTAAAAAAATGTAAAGGGGGTTTGTGTCCCTTTCTCATTGTTAAATGTTTTTGGATGCAACAATGTCTCCATCAAATTCTGCATATATATTTGATATATTCCCATGTGAGTTAGCAGCCATGTTATTTTATCTTTACTCAATGATGGTTACTTTTAGAGGTTCTTCCTTTCTTCTTTACAACTCTCTTTCTTTTCTCTTTGTTCCCCTTTTTTGGGGGTGGGGGTGGGTGAGTGGGGTGGGGGTGGGGGTTGTAAATAGTGTAAATGTCAATTAGGTAGTAAAAGATCATGAAAGGGTATGGTGGAATGGTTGAAATACTGTTAATTAAAGATTTTGTATTTTAACTTTGAGAATGTAGAAATTTCGGAGAGGGAGCGATTACACCTTTAAACTTTACATAACGTGAATTTAAATGAGTCAAATCGGTGAATTTTGAATATTGAATGATTATATTAAAAAAAATAAAGTTGGAAAACTTTATTTGCACAGTTGACTCGGAACTTGGTTCATACAGACAAAAAACGTATGTAACAAACAGAATTCTTTGATAATCGAGCCTACTAAGGATACGGAACCCAACACCACCAATCCGAACAAAGTATGTGATATCGTTTAATTGTTAACTATTAATATTAAATTATCCGATTTAATGTATATATCCCGTATGAGTAAGTTTTTGTCCATTCAAATGAAACGGTATTATGAACGGGCGAAGAAAGGGTAAAAAAAGGGGAAAACCCTTTTTGAGATATTGAAACATTGTAATTATTAGCTTAATTAAAAGATTATGAAAGAGTGTGGTAAGATGAACAAAATTCTATTAATTAAATATTTTATATGTGAACATTGAAAATGTAAAAATTCTTGACATGGAGGGAGCGATTACCCATTTAAACCCTATGCAATGCTAATTTGAAGAGTTAAATAAGTGAATTTCAAGTATCGAATGATTATATATATATATATATATATATATATATATATATATATATATATATATATATAATAAATTAAAGTAGTAAAATTGATATACTTGTACAATTGACACGGAACTTAGTTCATATCGAGAAAAAACGTTTGTAACAAAAGGATCGATAATCGAGTCTGCCAAAGATACGAAACCCAACACCACCTATTCGAGCAAAGTATGTATTAATGTATTAAATTATTTAACTTAATATATATGTCATGTGCGAGTAAGTTTTTATTGATTTGAATGAAACGAGATTGTGAACGAGCGAAAAAGGGTAAAAAGGAAAAGAAATAACCTTTTTTGAGATATTGAAACATAGTAATTATCAACTTAATAAAAAATATTTCTCGCGTTCTTTAATTCCACTTTTATGCTCACCTTGTTCCAAATTATAAGTTATCATGTTTATCTTTTGAAAGTCAAATTATGGTGATTTTGATTAATATTTTAAAATATTTTTTTATTATTATATTAACATGAAAAACATTGCAACTTGTAGTACTTTTGATACAAGTTTTGAATAGATAAATTTTAATTTCAAAATGTTATGTTGATCTAATTTAATTTAACTTTAAAAATTAATTAAATTATCTCTCAAAAAGCAAAACACGACCAAAAAATTGAGATAAAAGAAGTATTACGTTAAGGATAACATCAAATATACCAACATGAGTTGTGGTGCAATGGTGAAATTTTTCCACCCTTAACTAGAACTCTCGAGTTCGAGCCTTGAGTATGGAAAAATCTTGTTGGGAGCGTCACCTCCAAAATGGTTTCTGCAATGCACGATCTAGACTAGTCAAAGCTCCAATACGAATACCAAACACCCGGTGGAAACCAAAACTAAAAAACATTAACTATATATTTATTTCAAAATCTTATAGACAAATTAAATTAAACTACTAGAAATACAAGTAAATAAAAAGAAAACATTCTTCATATGTCACCATTATATATATCTTGAAGAGATATTGATTTGTTGATGATGAAGTGAATCATAATGTTTCAAACACGTAATTAACAAAGTTTGATTTGGTTTTTTAATTAATTATATAATTAATTAATTGGATGCACGTTATATGAATGGCGTATTGAAATTCCAAGAAGATACGTGTTACTATATGAAAACTTCAAGTACAAATTTTAAAAAAAAATATTTCTTACAAAACATTGATTAGTTCAAGTTAATGAGTTGTCCTTTTCTAAAGGTATCATCTGTTGGATACTTTTCTTTTGAGTCGAGGGTCTAACGAAAATTATTTTTCTATTTTATAAAGATAAAAATAAGATCTGTGTATATCACATCTGTCTCACGTCCCACTTGTGAAAAAGAGGTGAAATTTGCGTATATCCTCTCCTACTTATACCATATTTATAAAATTATACTGGATATGTTGTTGTTACTCCTTCGATCCCGTATTCATTGTCCACCTTATTATAAATAGTTGTTACAAATTACTTGTCAATTTACAAAATCAAGATATAATTAATTATTTTTTTCTATTCCACTCTTACAATTAATTCTTTTTTGAAAGTGTAAATAAGTTTGTAAAGTTTCAAAAAATATATATTAAGGAATAAATTAGTAAAATTGTGCTTCCTATTTATGACCTTTTAAAAGGCGTGTAAATTTTTTTTGACAACTAATATGAAATGGAGGAGCTTTGTTGTGGCCAAACAAAAATCTTCTAATTTTGTTTCTTGTAGTGGGACCAATAGGATTCTTCCAACTTTGATTAATAATGTTTTCACTTAGTTTCTAACGGGATTTGAATCTTCAATTTATTGGTTAATGATAAAAATGTTCAAACACTTAAACAAGCCTTAATTATATGTGGAAAAAGGTCTAATTACTAAGTAGTGCAATTATTGTGCACTAATAATTTCTAATTTTGTAGATTCTATATGGAAATGGTGAGGAAATTTCATATAAACATTATGGGCCATCAACAGTAAGGGGGGGCGGGGGGGAGGGGGCAAAAAAGTCAAAAAAGAGGTCGTAAAAGGAAAAATATATAAGTATATTGAAAAATTACGAGCATGAGCGGAGCTAGAATATATTTTATGGGTTCGATTGAACTCAATAATTTTAATCTAAACTTTATATTAGTTTTAAGAAATTTATTCGATATGTATAAATTTTTAATTTAAAGCTCAATAGCTTAAACGAACAAACTCTCTTCGCGATGAACAGAAGCGTGTAAACATAAGAAGAGAGCAGGTGAAACATGTTGTTTGTAATAAAAATAAAGATATCGTTACTTTGGCTCTTTGTTCGAACCGTCAGCGCGAACAGAGAATCCGGAATCAATTTGAATTTGAATCTTGACATATTTGTGATTCTTTAACCCTAGGCATTCCAGGAAGTTGGTGGCTCTTTGCCCGAATAACAATCATCCTTTATAAAATATTTTAATTTAACAATTTAAGTTTTATTTTTTGACCAATATTCCATATTAATAATATATGTTCTTTATACCAATAATGAAATATTCAAATAAATCGATGTCGTTATAATAAAATTCTACTATATATAAAAGGCTATAACATACAACTCTTGGACGACATGTCTCCTTGAGTTGTGTGCTTGCAGCCATGTGTGGGCCCCACTTTAAAAAATATTTATTTTAATTTATTTATCTTACCTTTTTTTAATCTGTTATACGTAAAAAGTACTATAAATCACAATAATTTACAACTTAAAATATTTTTTTTTAAATAAAATAAAAAAATTGACTCTAGATCTTGTTCATGGATTGATGAAAATGTGCAAAAGCTCTACATAAATTGGGACAGATAGAATAACTCAATAATTAATAATTGAAAATATTTTAAAAATCATATAGAAAAATTAGTTGACTCTTCAAAATTTCATTTGTGCCGCATAAATTGGGACCAAAAAATGGCATGTATTATTTGAAAATAACGTAAAAGGTGCTATAAATCACAATCATTAACAACTTACACATTTTTTTAAAGAAAAAATATATAATAAATTTGATTTGTGTCACATAAATTGAGACTAAAAAAATAAAGTATATTAACCCGTGCTAATACGAGCTGCTATATCTAGTTTAATTATATATATTTTAGGATTTAAATCTTTATAGAAAATCTACGGGACTTTCCAAGAAATAGTGATAAAATCTAGATGAAACTTGATTTCCAAGCTATGATTTCAAGTCAATTCTAACATTTCCACGTATTGTGTGAACATTACATAATTTTTTAACAGGAAAATAAAGATGTCAATCATTTATTTCAATTGATAATTAATTATAAACTAATGTAATAATAGAATCGTCTAATAATCGAACGATATTAGATGAAGGTATCCCTAGAAAAAAGAAATACAAAAGTCACATACTGTATGGGTCAAAATCCGTTTTGACATTCAAAAGTGTCAAAAGATGACACGTAACTGTGAAGTTTAGTCAAATCTAATTCAGACGCGTGTATAGATCAGACATGTCAAGTCAATTCTAACATTTTCACGTATTGTGTGAACATCACATAATTTTTTAACAGAAAAATAAAGATGCCAATCATTTATTTGGATTGATAATTAATTATAAACTAAAGTAATAATAGAATCGTCTAATAATCGAACGATATTAGATGAAGGTATCTCCAGAAAAAGAAATACAAAAGTCACATACTATATGAGTCAAAATGTGTTTTGACGTTCAAACGTGTCAAAAAATGACACGTGACTGTGAAGTTTAGTCAAATCTAATTCAGACGCGTGTATAGATCAGACATGGTCTTGAGGCGCATTTAATAAGACTAGTTTAGTGTACGTGCGTTGCACGTATGTAACACGTCAAACAATAAATATATAAAATTATTAAAAATAATAATTAACGTAAAAATAAATATAATATTTAAAAAATTACTAAAAAAAAATTACGTATGACTTTAAGAATTTAATAACACATTTAGACTTCACGAAAAAAGGACATGTACGTGAAAGGATAGTAGTTGACTTTTACCTATGACTTTAAGTCTTCAAACTTAATTAGTAAACCTAAATAGAAAAAGTCGTCTATAACCCTAAATTTTAGGTTCACCATTCAAATAAAAGCTCTTCAACTCAAGATTCAACACTTAATTATAACCTTATATTTCAAACTCAACTAATAAGTTTAATTAATGAATCAACTATAATACTAACGAATAATATTCTAAAATATAGTTAAATAATATAGTCAAATTCAAATCACAATTAAACAAAGAAAGAAAAAGAAAGGAAATAAATAAACCTTGAATTTTTTTTTTGGCTACTTCATTTGACGACAATATGTTTATTTCTTGTAATTTCTCGATTAGAAATTCTCAACTAAAACAGAAACACGAGAAAAATTATCAAGGAGAGAATTCATTGTCAATTGTTAATTATGTATAATTCATATATAATCTTTAAAGTTATTAACTAAAAAAAAAAAACAGAAAAGATGATGATAATGAATGCAAGAAGACAACTTGAATCAAAACTAAAATAATAGTGAATGCAAGAAAAAAAAAGTAGAAGTAGGAGAAGCTATATTTTTTTTATAAATTTTGATCCAAAATATTACTTAAATAGAATTGTAGTTTTTTTATATATAAGGTAAAATTTTAATTAATTTAGAAGTACAAAAAAAGTACTAATTTGAACATATTATATGTACAAATATGTAATAAACACATTAACACTACAAATAATATCAATATGAATGAGAAATAAAATTCAAAAATAACATGTCTTTAAATTCACTCATAATCGGCACAAAGTCTCAATCACACGCTCCACATGAATCTTCATTCACCTGCACAAAAATTTAAAAATCAATTAATAATGACTTATTTAAGTTTAATCATATATTGATTGAAGAACGTCTAATAATTTTACAAAGACAATAAATATACGAATGAGTGAAAAGTGAAAAAAGAGGTCCTTGTGCCAAAAGAGGTATTGAAACTTCTCAAACTTCAAACCAATAAGACAACCTTTCAGTTGACAGGCGTTCGAGTATATGATACGAACGCTGCTAACCAAGATTGTTTTATTAGGTTTTTTATAGATACTCTTCTAACCTAAAATAATTAAGATTTATATATAATAATTAAATAATAATTTGAGAAAATAAGTGAAAAGATAATTTTGTTTATTATAGAGTCTTTTAATGAAGGATAAAAAATTCAAATCACATTATAAGGTCCTTCACACTTTTAATATAATATAGATAGATATAGATAGATAGATAGATATAGATAGATAAACAGATTGTTCCTATTTATTAAATGCTCGAAATAACGAAGTAGGCTCACCTAGCTCTAAAATGATAAATTCGAAAGTAAAATTTATCAATTTACAGATCAAATAAACCTTATCAGTAATCATTTATCTAATATCAGACTTTTACATAACATATGAACCCAATATAAAAATATGTTAAATGCAATATAGAAGCTTGAGAATAAAATTAAAAATGAAGAATATTTCATGGTATTAATGGAAATTCACTTTTCACAATTGTTGATGGTTAAAAAAAATATTTCTCAAAATAAAAAATATGCTTGTACTGGGGAGATGCACAAATGCCAAGTGAGGAAGTGCGAAAGGATCAAATGTTCTTAATGATGGGTTTAAAGAGAAGTAGATACAAGGCGAAGAAATATTGGTCAGAGATGATTAAACATGATATATCACATATTTAACTTACCGAAATCATGAGGATATGAAGATCGTAGATTAGAATAAACGATTAGTAGGTAGTTGAATGTTATCTCGCTTTCTTGTTGAATATGCTTGGTACTTGGTAGTAGTCTGAAGCATTATATCTACTCCTCCTTTTATACCAGTAGTATTAGTACTATTCTCGTAGCAGTTTCTTATCCTTCATATTTTATCACTATCTATTATTTCATGTGCTTCAATAATTGTATTAATTTGTTATCAATCGATGTTACTGTTCCTTCTTCACTTCCGTATTCTCCTAACCACTTTGAAATGCTTCCCTTGACCTGATGATCTATCAAAAACAATCTTTCTACCTCCACAAGGTTGAATTAAAGTCTGCGTACGCCGTACATTATACCCTCTCCAGATCTCACGTTTGAACATACATCGGATATGTTATTAATAAAAATACTCATATCATACCACATACATACACATATTAAAAAAAAAAAACTACACAAACAATTATTTTGAAAATTAAATAAAGAGAAGAATATTTCATGGTACAAAACCTTATAGAAGGTGGATATCCATAAGTCCAAAACCTATAAAAATCACAATAACAAGGGTACTAATGTAAACACCTTCCACAATTATTGAAGGTTAAAAAAATTGATTTTTCAAAATAAGAAAATACTTATTATACTACATTCATATATTAATAAAAACTATATAAATAAATATTTTAACAATTGAAAAGTTAAATAAATGAAGAATATTTCATGGTACAAAAACTTTATAGAAGGTGGATATCCAAAAAGTCCAAAACCTATAAGGATCACAATAACAAGGGCAAAAATGTAAATTCACACTCCACCAATTATTGATGGTTAAAATATTTATTTTTCAAAAATATATATTTTTTTACTTGTATTATATACCTCACCTATACATACATATATATCCTGTATACACTTTTTTTATACATACAAATCATTATCTTAAATTAAAATAAAAAAATAAAAAAATGAAAATACAGCTGAATTTTACCTCTTCTTTCTTCACAAGGACTCTTTTTCTTCTTCTTCTTCTTCTTCTTCTCCTTTTATAAATCTTCTTGAAAGAACGCTTCATTCAGAAGGATTCTTCATTTCTCTCTCATAAAAAATAATTTTTTTAATTTTTTTAATTTTTTTTTAATTGAGCAAATACATCAACAGCACTTTGTCTAGAAGAACAAGAAAACATAGAACCAAGCAACCAAGATAACCCCTTTACAATATTATTATTATTATTATTAGGAAAAAAAAAATATATTTGAAGAGTTTTTATAGTTTAGTTTTTCTTAAATCTTGCTTTTATCGTATTGTGTACAGTTGGGTTCTTTTTGTTTTTTTTTCTAGGAAAGATTGTTTTTTATGTTGTGTTTGGGTTAAAGAATCATAGATTTCATCTGGGGTTCTTGTGAGAATTTGGATTTTTGTTTGTGTGGGGGTGGGGGGTTGAAAAAAGTTGGGATTTTTATGTGGTTTTTGGTGATGGGGAGTATGAAATCTGGACTTTGGTGAATAATTGTGTAGTGGGTTGTTGAAATCTTGGAGTTTCATTGCTGAATTCTGCTGAAAAATTGTGTTTTTTGGAGGAAAATATTGAAAATTTTGGAGTTCCATTGCTGAATTCCTTTGTGGGTCTGCTGAATATTGTGTTTGTTTGAAGAAAATATTGGAACTTTGGTGTTTCATTGCTGAAGTCTGCTGAAAAATTGTGTGTGTTGGTGGAAAATATTGAAAATTTGGAGTTCCATTGCTGAATTCCTCTGTGGGTGTGCTGAAAATTGTGTTTTTATTGAAAATTTGGGGTCTTGTTGGGGAATTATTTGCTGGGTTGTTTTTGGTTTTGGGTGTATTTGGGAGGGGTTTTAGTAGATTTGAGAAAGATAGGTTTTTTGGATTTTCTTTAGCATATAAGAATCTGATTGTGTTGTGGGGAGGTCCCTCTTGGGTTTGCCGGGTTTTCGAGTAATTTGAGATTGGATTTTATGGCATTTTGACATCTGTTTGAAAGATTTGCTGGGTGAATTCTTGAGGATTTGGGGTCTTGAAGTTGTGATTTGGGAACTTTGAGGGTTGTTTGGTTGAGTTTTTAAGGGGTAAAATGAGTTCAAATGTTTCATCAGGTGTGGTACAATTAGGGAAGCTTTTGGTTCTTATTGCTGAGAATGGGCAATCATATGAACTGAATTGTGATGAATATACTCTTGTTGATGCTGTTCAGCAATATCTAGAGTCTGTTTCTGGGATTCCTATTGGCGATCAGCTTCTTTTGTGCTTAGATGTGAAACTTGAATTGCATTGTCCCCTTTCTAGTTACAAGCTCCCATCGGATGACCGGGAAGTTATCTTGTTTAATAAAGCTAGAATGAGAAGCAATGCGCCACCTCCATTACCCGAGCAAGTTGAGATAATTGATATTCCTGATCCATCGTTACCATTGTCCTCTCATGACCCCCATCCTTTGGATGATGCTACAGACCCTGCCTTAAAAGCCTTGCCTTCTTATGAGAGGCAATTCAGGTTCCACTTCCAGCGTGGTCATGTCATTTACAGCCGTTCCCAAATGAGGATTGATATTTCCGAGAGGCTTTTAAGAGAGCAAAAAGTGCAGGAACGGGCGTTAGGGATTGCTAGGGGCAATCTGGATCACTTCTATGGGATGATACTTCAAAATTACAATGATTTTTTAAAGTGTTACTCCCAGCAATATCGTAGCCATTCTAACTTGCTGAATAATTTTGGGAGGGATATAGAGAAGTTGAGGGCTTGCAAACTTCATCCTGCTTTGCAGACTGCTAACCGCAAGTGTTTGCTGGATTTCGTGAAAGAGGAGAACTTGCGGAAGTTGGCAGACGATTGTAATGGTTCTCACAGGCAGTTTGAGAATAAAGTTTCCGAATTTAAGCTCGAGTTTGGAGAGCTAGAGCACAATGCTAAGCATTTATTTTCTACCAAGGGTTCACATCTTATAAGGGAAGTGGAACTAGCTATCAGAGACCATCAGAAGTATGTCAGTGAGCAGAAAAGTATAATGCAGGCTTTGAGGTTTGTTCTCTCCCTCACCCTCTTCATGTGTATTCATGAAGCTTATTAATTTTCATGTGTTGCGAAACTGCCAAATATCCATGTTGTGCCCGTCTGCAGTGCAAATCTACTGATTCAGAGGCTTTCTCTAGGGACTGTTTTCTGTTTGCTTCATGTAGGTTATGGTGATGAATTATACTTGTAGAAAAACAAAGCTCTGTTAATGAATTTAGAGTCGTGTTGTTCACGGATGGTCTCTCTCTATAAAAATGTTATTAATACTTCTTTGGCCGTTGTTTTAATATTCAAAATAAGTGATACTTGCTTTGGCCTTTTGACATCCTTGCAAGTCTTTGGGTTAAAGGCATCTCAGTCACTTAATTACTTTTAACTCAACACACTTACCTTTGTAGTAATAAATTAACTTCTTTAGTAACAGCAGTCTAGTAGGCGAGGAAGGAATTTTGTCATAACTCGTGTGCTCATCAGTGTTACAATAGCAGCATGGGGCTTCATCCGGGTTTATATAGTAATATTTGTCTATGCTAGTTACTTGAGGATGTCATATTGTTAATTGCTGATAGCTCAAATGAGCTAAAACTGAAGTCACACGTGAAGAAAAGGGGTGAAATCTGATTTAGCGGAAGTTCTTGAGCACTCTCATTCGTAGGTGTTTTTCTTGCTTGAGTTCCAACTTTGACCTTTCTATGAATGAGGCTCAGAGTTTTAGTACATTGAACCATCCTCCTCATTTAAGCTGAAGCATTAGTCTGATCATTAGTTTTCTCAAAGGAATTTTTTGTCATTGGGTCAGGGTCCACACGTTTCAGAGATGAAGGTAGTTGATATATGACAAGTCCTTATACAATTTGTTGAAGTACATCTGTAGTCCATATGTTTTTCTTTCCGGGTTGGCTGTATCCAGCATTTGGAACATGTAAGAAGGTGTTCAGGATATTTACAAATATTTTGTCGTTTCTAACCTTGAAGTCTAAAAGATTACACGATGGCCATTGAATTAATTGCTTTAAGTATGCTTTACCTGGATATAGTTATTGTCTTTTCCTTGGATAAGAATGACTACAGAATAGCTTTTAAAGTGCTGCTGTCTGCTCTATAATGATCGATATCTCTATTAACTTTATATGCAGCAAGGATGTTAATATGGTCAAAAAGCTCGTGGATGACTGTTTGACCAATCAGTTATCCTCTTCACTCCGTCCTCATGATGCTGTTTCAGCCTTGGGACCAATGTATGAATGCCATGAGAAAAGTTACCTTCCCAAGATGCAGGCTTGTGATGGTGAAATCTCCCATCTGGTTGAGTTCTGCAAGGATAAAAAGAATGAAATGAACATTCTTGTTCATAATTACATGCAAAAGGTAGCATATATCCAGTACACCATCAAAGATATACGATGCAAATTTGCTGTTTTCCAGGAAGCTTTGAGGCGTCAAAGTGATTTATTCGAGCACTTAAAAGTGGTCCGAGGGATTGGTCCTGCGTACAGAGCCTGCCTTGCCGAAGTGGTAAGAAGAAAAGCTTCAATGAAACTATATATGGGAATGGCTGGACAATTAGCTGAACGGCTTGCAACCAGGAGGGAAGCCGAAGTTCGTAGAAGAGAGGAGTTTCTGAGGATAAATAGTACATACATTCCCCGGGATATCTTGGCTTGTATGGGTCTGTATGATACCCCTAACCACTGTGATGTCAATATAACTCCTTTTGACACGAAATTGCTCGACGTTGATATTCCAGACATAGATCGCTATGCTCCTGAGTATCTGTTGGGACTCTCTTCCAGGAGTGAAAAGCATGGGACCTTAAAGAGTCCACTTTCCATGTCTACTGATGGTTCTCAGTTAGCGGAAACTGAGATAAGTGACTTCACTGAGAAAATTGATTGTGAGGAATTGCTTCAGGGCTCAGAGGTTCTTGATATTGCTGGAACTAGCAAAATGGAAGTGGAAAATGCAAAATTGAGGGCTGAGCTTGCTTCTAAAATAGCCTTTATGTGTTCTACCTGTCCTGAATTTGATTATGAATCACTTGATGACAGTAAAATTGATAGTTTACTAAAAGAAGCAAGAGAGAAAACCTCTGAGGCTCTACATCAGAAAGATGAGTATGAAAAACACCTTCACTCTATGCTTAAGGCGAAGCAAATTCAATGTGATTCTTATGAAAAACGGATTCAGGAGTTGGAACAGAGGTTGTCTGATCATTACTCGCAAGGGCACATACATTCTGCTGATGAGGGCGTATCTAACTTAACTGTTTCAGCTTTGAAAAACGATGACAGCAAATCAGATGTGTCAGGTGTTGGCGAAGCTCACATGCCTGCTGGAGTCATGGATGAAGTTTCTTGTGCCTCTAGTTCATCAAATATCAAACCTGGCTCTAAACAAATCAAGGAACAAGAAGGCTTAGATGACAATATGACTGATTCCTCTGGTATGGTTAATCCTCAGTTGGATTCATCTATGCTAGATCCACATCGTGATGAAGAGCATGAAAACCTTCCCGTGAAAGACAAGAAAGATACCGCATTGGCTGGTGGAGATATGGCACTTGCGACAAGTTCCATGGGTGACATGCCTTCTGAAGTAACTGCCGAACAAGGTTTGGATGCTAAAGCTAGAGAGGATCTTCTCTTGGAGTTGCAAGGTGTCCTGGCTGATAAATCAAAGCTACTGAATGAAAGCGAAAGCAAGGTGAAATCCTTGACTGAGGAGGTAGCCAAGCTGGTGAGGGAGTTGGAGATCAGAGGGAAACTTCTTGATGAATCTCAGGTATTCTTTAGTTTCCTGAACTTTTAAGTTTCTGGTAACTGGTTGGAATTATCATGATCTCCGGAGAATTACAATATTCCTTGAAGTATAATCTTTATGTTGCTCATACAGAGTTATAGCCTCCATAACTTGTCTTCCATATAATTTGTCTTTTTTGGGTCATAACTTTCTCTAGAGAAGTTGGTAGGAGGATCTAAGTAACTAGCGGTATCTTTTTGTGCAAGAATAGATGTCCTGCTACCTTCCACCAGCATTGGTATCGGGTAACTCTGACCACCAAAGCTTGGAGCCTTGGACAAATAGGAATAAATCACTTAATGTTGCCTCCGTTAGGATTTGAACCTGACACCTCACGGTTATGGATAACCTTACGGATGTATTTCCAAAATTAGTGCTAAGGAATTAGGTTATCTATCTAAATTGGTTTTCCGGAAACATTTACGCATGGATGCTAAATGGATGTCCTTATGATTTGTGGGTTTGTCTCAGTATGCAGTAGGTCGGTCAACCCATATCCTTTATTTTTGTTGGTGCTTTTGAAGTAAATAACTGCGGGGCCTTTCTATGAACAGTTGAATCAACATTCTATTTTAAGCTCTCCACGAAGGAGTGAAGAATTGAAAATAGTTGGAGAGCGAGTTTCTGCCACTACTGTGTTCGTTTTTACAGTGTTTGAATGTTGCCTTTCTATTTGCTTCTGATAGCCATGAGTTGAAAAGCTAAGGGCTATGCTAACAAACATATGTTCATAGAATCTCTTTCTTTGTCTTGGTAGCAATGCACATGGAATATCTTCGACATGGACTTCTCTTGAAAAGTAATTATAATGCAGTAGCAGCAGAATTCATTAGAATAAGGTGTATTTCTGTAATTAATAGAATTTGGTAAGTTGGTTAATCTAGATTTGACGGATGTGACTATGGTCCAGTTTGTAGCCCTAAGTTTCAAGTGAATATATGCATTTTTTGGAGGTATAATAATATTTTGGTCAAACTCAAGATTAGGTGCGGTCATGAGGACTTGGATTGGAATTGATGGGTCCGTTGATAAGAAATTTAACGCGGTCTCTTTAATCTCGAAATGTATATCATCAGGCTATGGGTGACATCTATTTTATTCAAGCTTCAAGCCCTATCACGACGGACTAAAAGTATTTCACTACAAAATTGTACACATTATGGGGAATGTCAAGTATTTTATGTGCTATGCCCCAGGGCTTTGGTTTAGTGGTAAAAGCAACATGTGATATGTGGGTTAGGTGCACAACACTAGTTTGAAGCAGAGGGTGGAGGGGAGAGCTCACTGCCATCGAGCTTTCAACCGTGCGGCACTTGCCTCGGGGATATCTCTATTATAGAAAAAAGAAGAAGAAGATTTAAGCCACATAATTCTTTTTGTAGAATAAAAGGAGAAAATGTGTTTATGCCTCTCTTTCTTGAGTCTTCTTCTTTTCTCTCTTGTTTACAGAATTCTCTAAACTACTGAAAGAATTAATGGACAGAATATGAGTGTTAAACTAAAGAAATTATAATATTCTTGGGGGATAAGTGAACTAGCTCTATCCTACCAAATACCATACTGTAGAAAAAGGAAGAAGAATAGAGCAAATTCCAAAGGCATATCACAATGAAAAAGAAGACGAATAAATCGCATACATTGAAGAACAAGTGATGACTTCCTTTTTGATCATCTTTTTCAAAATCTTACCACTTTAAAAGGCCTAAATCCAAAATAAATATTCATTAATTTGTAATCATTTTACAAGAGAGACTGCTAAAGCTTTAATGATTAAATTGTTAGTATGTTCAACAAAATAATTACTGTTGAACAATTAATAAAATACAAAAAACTGCTAAAGTATTTTTTTTATCGGGAATCTAGGTAATAGATAGACATACTTCACCTTACTTGGATCAATAATCTCCTTCAAAACTTAAGATAAAGAGATTGAGGAAAGCTGGTAAAGGAAGTGCTCAATAATTCAAGCTTGAAGAACATAAATTGTTATTTCTGATTATCCACGTTGGGGTCTCCATGGATGATTTTGCATCATGCTTTGCTGCAGAGCTTTCTATTGTCTTAAAGTTAAGTTTGATCAGGTAATCTAAATGTTGGCATCTCTCCTCTGGTCATACCTCTAAATGTTGGCGTCTCTCCTCTTGTCGTGCCGGGAGAATGTAGTCCTTCTCTCTCATGGCCTTTTTTGTGACTTTAATATGTCCCAGAATGTTCTCTCTTAGACATCTCAAATGCCTTTGACATAGCCCTTGAAAAAAAATAAGAAGGTAGTCAACAACCTTAGAATATTCAAGCACACGTAATACAGTGTTACTTGTCGAACAAAATTAGAAAAACTAGATTGCCCACGAGGAATGAGGAGGTATCTTAAAAGCCAACCTACAAAAGAAAGAGAATTATTGAGAAGGGAAGAAATATTATGAATTTACTTGTGCATGGTCTGCACATAAAACTCTTAGGGGTCGTTTGGTAGGATGCATTAGAAAAAATAATGCATGCATTAGCTTTGTGTATTATTAGGGGTCGTTTGGTAAAGTGCATTAGAAAAAATAATGCATGCATTAGTTTTGTGTATTACTAGTATCTTGTTTGGTACACTTTTTCAACCTATGTATAACTAATGCAAGCATTAGTTATACACTCTATGGTTTTAAGGTGTGTATAGCTAATACATGGAAATCCATGGTATTAGTAATGCAATGGTTCTAATGCATGCATTAGTATGGTTAAAGACACAATTGCCCCTCAAAACCTTTTCCACATCCTTTTCACCGTAAATGTGGAGAGTATTTTTGTAAGCAAATGTTTTTTAAAGAAATTATGCAATGCGTGTTATTTTTAATATGCCAAACAAAACACTGCATAAGAAATAATTTCAGCATAACTAATACCAGCATTACTAATGCACCATATTCCACACTATTCTTATACACCCTGCCAAACGACCCCTTAAGAACTTGGATAAATTTGGAACTATTTGAAGAATGAACATGTGAAACAATTATAGTAACAATGAGCATGAAAATGGTGGGAGTTACGAAGGGAAAAACGGAAGAAAAGAAGGCAATAGGAGGTATTCTTGGAAAAAGATCAAATAGTAATAATGAGGAAAAAGACCATTAAAGAGTACTTAATTTTCTGCATATTTTTAAACATAAAATAAGGAAAGAAATTAAAAAAAAATAAGGAACTTGGATAAATTTGGAACTATTTGAAGAATGAACATGTGAAACAATTATAGTAACAATGAGCATGAAAATGGTGGGAGTTACGAAGGGAAAAACGGAAGAAAAGAAGGCAATAGGAGGTATTCTTGGAAAAAGATCAAATAGTAATAATGAGGAAAAAGACCATTAAAGAGTACTTAATTTTCTGCATATTTTTAAACATAAAATAAGGAAAGAAATTAAAAAAAAATAAGGAACTTGGATAAATTTGGAACTATTTGAAGAATGAACATGTGAAACAATTATAGTAACAATGAGCATGAAAATGGTGGGAGTTACGAAGGGAAAAACGGAAGAAAAGAAGGCAATAGGAGGTATTCTTGGAAAAAGATCAAATAGTAATAATGAGGAAAAAGACCATTAAAGAGTACTTAATTTTCTGCATATTTTTAAACATAAAATAAGGAAAGAAATTAAAAAAAAATTGAGAAAAAAGATAAATAGAGATATTGTAATAGGAAGGCGCCACATCACCATTTCCATTCCTAGTTTTATATAGATATATAGAAGATTGGGTCTGTCTGGTATGATCAGCTGTGTCACTGCAATTGTTATCTCATGATATGCTAATTTATTTAATGACTTCTTCTTAATCCTTTTTCATTATTGATTTGCAGATGAACTGTGCTCATTTAGAAAATTGCCTTCATGAAGCAAGAGAGGAAGCTCAAACCCATCTATGTGCAGCTGATAGAAGGGCCTCAGAGTATAGCGCATTGCGTACTTCTGCAGTCAAAATGCGCAGCCTCTTTGAAAGATTGAGAGCATGTGTTTCGTCCGGTGGTGTGGCTAGTTTGGCCGAGTCCCTCCGTGCATTATCTCAATCTTTAGCTAAGTAAGCTCTTGCCATAATATCTTCATCCTACTTGACACGGCATTTTGTAATGCATGACAGAAACAAACTTATTTGTAAAATCTTTCTAATTGTTGATGTTCATATATGTTTTAGATGCAAGACCCATTGGAGAATAACAATAGGTGTGAACATGGTTAGCTCGAGTGAAAAGTTCACAGAATAACACCATTTTAATTAATTAATCAATTGTCTCTGCTAAATCGTTATCTGAGTAGTTGATTTAACTCTCCTTCTCCAACCAAAAAATGATAAACAAGTACATAGATAGAGGTTGAAAAACTCAATTCATAAATTTGAGTTCTGGGACAGATGCGGTAAATAATCGGAAACTTTACTCGCTAAATTTTTCTAACCTTCCTTGCTTTTTTCCCTCATGGAGTATGTGTTAAGCACACTTATCATATTAATCCTATCAACTTTGTTATCTTATAATCTGTTGGTGCAAAGTGGCTGAAGTACTTTGTTGCAAACATCTTTTTTTGGTTAGGTAAATAATTTTATTAGTTATGAGAAAAATCCCTCTAACAAACAAACAACAACATACCCTGTATATTCTCACAAGGGGGGTCTGGGGAAGTGAGAAAAATTCCTCATAGAAGCAATATGCCAAAAAGTAAAGAATCTGTAACACAATATAATTTTCTATGGACGACATTCAATCTTCTATAAAACTAGAACCTCATGAATGTACAAAAAAGAAACTAGGAATGAGAAGGTTGTTCCTCAAAAAGTATATAGTCGTTCTCGATCCCTCGAAAGCTCTCCTATTTTTTTTACCACACCATCAACATGAGTGCTGGTGAGGTAACATCCTATTCTCTTCGAGTTCACTTCCTTCTAAATTTTCAACTGGAGAGTGCCTCCTCCACCGTGCCTGACATCACCTATTGCATCCTGAACCATCTTAAAGTCTCACACCACAGATATGTGCAGGAAAATGTAGGAGGTGATTCACTTCACCTCAACACTTGCACCAGCTGAAATATCTAATTTCCTTTTTTATGTTCTCTGGCAAAATTTTCCCAAGTGAAATTCATGTCCAGAGTCAATTTCAGCTTCCAAAAGCTCGTTTTCAACTTCAACTTTAAATACTGATTTTTTCAACTTCAACCAAATATTGAGCACCGTATCTGCTTCTCCTTTCATATAGGTAGTATCAGTGTTATTCTCGTAGTTTCTTGTTTTTCAATTTTAGTTACTATCTGTTGTTTCTTGTACTTCGGTTATTGTATTATTTAGTTGTTGTTATTGTTCCTTCTTTCAGAATGCTTTGTAATGCTTTCCTTAGTATTTGCCATGACGTCTTCCCTTTCGTACTTTCTTTTTCCAAAATTGCTTTGAAATGCTTTCTTTTTCTTCATTTGAGCCGAGGGTCTATGGGAAACAACCTCTCTACCTCCACAAGGTAGGGGTAAGGTCTGGGTACACACTATCCTCCTCAAGACTCCACTTGTGGGATTACACTGTCTTTTTGTTGTGTGTTGTAACCAAATATTTCCCAAATGGTTATCTTCAATATGCTCTACAAAAAGTATGGATTTCATCTGTATGTTCTATAAAAAGATGAAACAATATGGAAGTTTTTTTTTGCCATTTTGGGGGAGCCACTCATTTCAAAAACCTCGCTCTAATACGATGGTGAGAGTTAGAGAAATGATGTGCTCGTATTTGCCAAGAACAGTCTGTTTTATGTGCCAGGTAAGAGTATTTTCTGAGGTGCTAGTTATCTGCTTGACAATTCCACGATTTTTTTTTTTGACGGTGGTGTCCGGGCCCGCTTGCGGGCACCTAGACTATTCAGGCTTCCTCATTCTGTCTCTCAGACACAAGTTAGAGCTCTTCAATAGCCTCTCTGGCAATTGGACTCCCTGTTATTAAAATAAATCTCCCTCTGAGAATTATTATCCATGCTTTTAATTAGGCAAAGAAATTCCTTCTCCTCAGTGAACAACTGCTCATAGAGACCACTAATTCCAAGTCAACTCTTTAATATATGTTCCATTCAATTTTCCATGAGCAATCCCATGAAAAAACTTGGCATGCCGGTCATTCTCTTGATCCTTTTCACCTTATCCTTGTGCTTTTAGTTAGTTTTCTCTATTTTCAATCTATATTTTTCTTCCACATTTTAGACATGGGTTTCTTCTATTTCAACTGCTTTCTATTCAATGATGACTTGCAACCTTGATATTTGAGTGGCTCAACGCCTTGAATATGTATATTGAATTCTTATTCAAGTACCTTGACACAGTTTCTTCACAAAGATAAAAATGCTCAATCCCTGAACTTGTTTAGTTTAATCCCAGTCCTCAAATTTAACCTAGTGATCGGAAGGAATGTGATTTAAGAACATCATACACTCCTTGCTGCTTTGTCAAATTGGAGTTATCATCTCAAGGGACTTTTCTTCGTGCTTGCATCTCTAGACTAAAAGAGAACAAATGGAACTAGAATGTGAATAAATACAACAAATATCTTTGCTCCCCAAAAAGAGAGAACTAAATGTCACTAGGGAACAATATGCTGATATTATGACATGTTGGTTTCGTCAAGTTCATTTATCTCTTGGATTAGAAGAAGATTCACTATTAGGACAATGATTATCCTTTATTGATTAAGTCAAGCGTCTGTTGGTTTGCTGGTGGAGTGGAATAAAAATCAATGGTTATGATTGTAAATTATGCGTTCTTTTCGCCCACGCTGGCTGATTAAGTTAACGTGATTTGTTTTTAGTTCAATGAATGAAAAAGAGGAGGATGGCTCAGCTGAATTCCGCGAATGCATCCGAGTACTTGCTGATAAAGTTGGTGCGTTATCAAGGCATCGAGCAGAGCTGGCTGATAAATGTTCCAAATATGATACTGCAAATAAGCAGGTATCAAAGGAGTTGGAGGAAAAGAAAGAATTGGTTAACACCCTCTACAAAAAGCATCAACACGAGAAGCAGGTAAACGATATAGCTGCTTGTATTCTGGTTATATTCATGGTACCGTTGCTGAAGTGTGATTTGTTTCCAGTTGTGGTTTGTCTATGTTTGAGCTTTTCATTTCATTAACACCTGAATAACGTTAAAGTAAAGCAAAGGTTTTGGAAATGCTATGGATCTCTTTTATTTTGACAATTGTAAATTACCTTTCTTCTTCAAACTTGCTGTTGTTCTCCCTTTGGATTGATTATTGTTTTGGTAAGTGTTCCCTCTTTGATTGATCTTGGTCTATATTGCAGGAAAAAGTTAGTAACATCGCTGTTTTGGGCGTGATCTAAAGTGACAGAAAAGTTTGATTCATTGAAATTTCTTATTTATGCTACTTATTCTTTCCTAATTGTTCATCAGGCAAACAAAGAGAAGATATCATTCGGGCGTTTAGAAATCCATGAGATTGCAGCATTTGTTCTCAACTCTACTGGAAATTATGAAGCTATCAATCGAAACTGCCCTCGGTACTACCTCTCTGCAGAATCTGTTGCTCTTTTTACTGACCATCTTCCAAATCGTCCAAGCTATATCGTAGGGCTGGTTGTGCATATTGAACGACAGACTGTGAGGTCGACACCCTCAACATCAGTTCGAGCTGACCATGATAGAGATCGTTTAGATATACTGACTTCTGACACAGGAACCAGTCGTTTGTCCTTGAATTCAGGATCAACTACGAACCCGTATGGTCTACCTGTTGGCTGTGAATACTTCGTCGTGACAGTAGCCATGTTACCTGATACCACCATTCATTCACCACCTCCTTCCTGATCTCATGAATGGAAATGAAAGAAATGAGGGAAGAAATCAAAATTGTACAGAATGATTTATATAGTTTTAACTAGTACTCTTTCTTTAGAGGGATTCTTTGCTTGATTTCCTATTGTACAGCTGATGATGAAAAAAATCAATCAGACCTCTTCTTCCTGTGTATATAAGCCTTTTCTTATAAACATGTAAAATTCTGTGAATATTCATCCTTCTTTTATTAGTTCCTTGATCAAACGTTTGATGATAGCTCATGGTTGTCTTGATCTTTTTCCCCCCTTTTAATGCATTCGGTATATCGGAAACAATCTCTTTACCTTTGAGGTAGGGGTAAGGTCTGCATTCACTCTACCCTCTCCTGACCCCATCTTGTGGGATTACATTGGGTATGTTGTTCGAAATTTATTGGTCCGCCTAGTCTGGATATGCGACGTGTAGAGCCTAGTAAAGGGGAAGTGCTTCCTGCTAGGAGTTTCTCCATTCCGCCGTACTCCTTGGTGGTTGATGTCTTAGTCTTTTGTGTCAGTTGGACTTTGTTATGAGAGACTTGTTGAATTTATCTTTTTTGTCTTTCCACTCGATGTTTGATACTGTTTTGGGACTCAACTAATCTCAATGTGCAACAGGAAGTAGTACTTTGGGAGTAAAGTACCTCCTATCAAAGTGACTCTACTTCCAGAGTGAACCTGGTTTGGGACCCAACTGATCCGAATTTGCATCAGAAAGTAATACTTTGGGGGTAAAGTACCTACCACCAAGTTGACTTTACTTTCGATTTGAATCCGAGACTCTTGGTTAAGAATTTTAACATCCCAATACAACATTGCAACATTTGTTGAGTAGATAGTGCTTGCCCATATATGTTTTTTGTTTGGTTGACTTAGTAATTATTTGGTGCGGAGCTGAATGTTTGGCTGCAAACTTGAGCTTACTTCATTTTGGGACACAAAAATCATGAACCCTTCCAATAACAATTGTGCCTTAGTCCTAAATGAGTTGGGGTCGATGATACGAATTCTCACAGATTATGTTTCTTTATTTAAGTTATTGTATGTATTATGAAGATTCATTATGAATTGACAAATTTTACACTGATAGTGCTATCACAATCCTTCTCTTTTATACTAAACTGAGACCAACAATATAAGCAAACTTACCTAGACAAAGTTCTTTAAAAGGTTTTCTTGAGGTGTTATGTCAAAAGTGATGTGATTCCCGGGGGTTTAATTCGAAAATTTCACCCAATTGAGCACGTCTAGCGCATCGAATGACAATGTCAATATGACACAATTTCACATCAATAGTTAGTAATAACCGGGGAATCATAAAAGAGTGGAAATGACTAACAACCACATGGCTTTTAAATAAGACTTATGAATACGATAAACGAGCTTGAAATTGCATTCTTACCATTAAACGTTTATCTGACACACATCATTTTAGTTATACTAAAAAGTTTTTCTCTTTCTTACTTGTCTCTTCCTTATTATGCACAAGTCCACCCTATCTATTATTAGACCTACTCCTTTTTGCTATTTAGTTGAATTTTTTCATTTTGTTTCAACAATAAAAAGAAAATCATTTATGAAAAAGAAAAAAAAAAGAAAAAGAGAAATTCCAGCTTGCTACTACTTTCCGTACTTCAATTTATTTGTCATACTTTTTTTTTTAGTTAATTTAAAAAAGGAATGCCTATTTCCCCTTTTGACAATTCGTTAACTCTAAATTTTCACTTAGCATGTTTAAAACCACAAGATTAAAAATGATATTTTGGTATATTTTACAAATCTTTAACCTTAAACCACAAAATTCAATTTTTTTTTTAAAAAATCTAATCCAAGTCAAAACCGGATAAACAAATTGAAACTGAGGGAGTATTATTTTTCGAAAAAGAAGAAAAATTCCAGCTTTCTACTAGTTAAACTTAAATTAGGTTAACTTAATTATAGAAAATATTTTTTTTTCACATAAAATAAAATCCACTAAAAATAGGCAAAATGGACCCCACAACCAAAACCTTTAAAAGCCAAAATTTACCATTCTTTTTGCTCCAAAAATTAAACCTTTGTTTTCTTTTTCTTTGAATGAATTGGAACTCTCTCTTTTTCGTTCTTCTTAATCCACCGCCCTTCAAAGATTACATATTTAATGCTTAATTAGGGTCTCCTAATTACTCTTTCAGTAATTCAGTCCCTTTAACAGTCTGCAAAAGGTGCCCTTTTTTTTCTTCTATTTTTGATTTTTTTTAGATTAATCAAGAACTGATTATGCTGTTGATTTTGGTACTTATTCTGTTGTGGGGTTTATTTTTGTTGAGTATTGTGTTCTGGGTATTTGAGTTTTTGAGGTTTCATGGTAATTTTTGGATATCCATGTGACTTTTTCTTAAATTTTCTTGAATATTTAGGTGACTTAAGAACTGATTATGCTGTTGATATTGGTATTATTATGTAGTGGGGAGTATTGTCTTCTGGGTGTTTGAGTTTTTGAGGTTTCATGGATACCCATATGTTTTTTTTTTTAAAAAAAAATTGTACTTTGAATTTGTTTGGTGACTCAAGAACTGATTATGCTGTTGATTTTGGTATTATTCTGGGAATTTGTTGAGTATTGTGTTTTGGGTACTTGAGTTTTTGAAGTTCTGTAGTAAATTTTGGATACCCATATACCTTCTTTTCAAAAAAGTTCTACTTTGGATTTGTTAGGTAGCTCAGGAATTGATTATGTTGTTGATTTTGGTGTTATTATGTTATGGGGTTTACTTTTTCTGGGAATTTGTTGAGTATTGTCTTCTGGGTATTTGAGTTTTTGAGGTTTCATGGTAATTTTTGGATTCCCATATGGCTTTTTCTTTTAAAAAAAGATTGTACTTTGAATATTTTTAACTGATTATGCTGTTGATTTTGGTACTTATTCTGTTGTGGGGTTCTATTTTTCTGGGAATTTGTTGAGTATTGTCTTCTGGGTATTTTGAGTTTTTGAAGTTTCATGGTATTTTTTGGATACCCATATGGCCTTTTCTTATTTATTTTTTTCTACTTAGAATATTTTTTACTGATTATGCTGTTGATTTTTGTATTATTCTGTTATGGGGTTCTATTTTTCTGGGAATTTGTTGAGTATTGTCTTCTAGGTGTTTGAGTTTTGATGTTTCGTGGCAATTTTTCGATACCCAAGAGTATTTTAGGTGAATTAAGAACTGATTATGCTGTTGATATTGGTATTTTTCTGTCATGGGGTTTACTTTATCTGAGAATATGTTGACTATTGTGTTCTGGGTATTTGAGTTTTTGAGCTATCATGGTAATTTTTGGATACCCATATGGCTTTTTCTTAAATTTTTTAGATGACTCAAGAACTGATTATGATGTTGATTTTGGTATTATTATGTTGTGGGGTTTACCTTATATGGGGATTTTTTGAGTATTGCGTTCTGGGTATTTGAGTTTTTGATGTTTCGTGGCAATTTTTCGATACCCAAGAGTATTTTAGGCGACTTTAGGTGACTTAAGAACTGATTATGTTGTTGATATTGGTGTTTTTCTGTTATGGGGTTTTCTTTTTCTGGGAATTTGTTGAGTATTGTCTTCTGGGTTTGAGTTTTTGAAGTTTCGTGGTAATTTTTGGATACCCATATAGCTTTTTCTTAAATGTTTTCTACTTTGAATATTTTAGATGACTCAAGAACTGATTTTGGTGTTACTTTATTATGGGTTTTTCCTTTTGGCAATTTGTTGACTATTGTGTTCTGGGTATTTGAATTTTCGATGTTTGTGGTATTTTCTAGACACCTATATGGCTTTGTTGAAGTTTTCTATGTGTAGTTTAAGAACAATGGAACTTTTGTGTTTTAAGGTTTGTTACTGTGGTTTTTTGTTTATTAGTTGTTCTGTAGTTCTATTCGTAGTTGTGATCTTGCTATGCTCTACTTGAGCCGAGGGTTAGGGGTAAGGCTGGTACACGTCCACCCTCCCGAAACCCCAGTTATGGGAGTACACGGGGTATGTTGTTGTTGTATTCATAGTTGTTATCAATTGTATGTGAATTTGAATCATATATTATAACGTTTAGGTGTGAAAAACTAAGAATAGGATTAATTGATGGATATAGTTAATTCTCATAGTTTTTCATAGTGATCCTTTTGGTTATTTCTGTCAGTTTTTTGATGTAATAAACTTGGAACAGGAAGGGTAAATACTTACTATATACACTTACTACAGTTACGTGGTTTAGTTAGTTGAAAATGCATGTTAACCATGGTTTAGTGCTAAAAATCTGTGTACAAACATATGTCATGCATCTAGTGTCTTGGTGTAAACACCGGGTGCGAGTAGATTTATTGGTGGATGTACTTAATAGAGATAGGTCCTATATAAATTTGTACATGTTGTTGTAAGGCTGACCCTTTTGTTTAGTTGCGACAGTTTTGGATTTAATAACCGGTAACAGTATTAATTGGTGGGTGAAGTTAATAGAGGGAAAAACTTAGTATCCTTTATGGACAGTTTTGAGCAATTGATTTATCTAGCGATGAATAATATGCATGTGTTGTTGATGCTATCACGGTTTTACATTTCAGCAAGATGTGACCTGTTGTTGTGGTTATTGCAGTAAGCAAGAAACAAGTCTGTTGTGGATCCATCTTGGCCATATGCTAATTGGAGGCCGTTGTTGCTGAGGTGATTTGCAGCTTACATTAGCTGCTTTTTTGAACGAAGCAATTTCAAGATCATCTGACCATCAAACATGGTTGCCAGTCCTTTAGGTCAGAAATGTAAAACAAATGGCTCTATCCGCAATGAAGTTGTGGAAAAGCAGTTAGAGGGCCAACTTCCGACTCCAGTGTCATCTGCTGGGAGATCTCGTGTTTTATCTAGCAAGAAGGACGCCCAAATTCTAAAGGAGAATTCATCACATGCTTTAAGCATAAAAGTTTTGCATGGAAAAGAAACTGAAAGTACTCGTGAGTTGAGGAACACCGAGACAAGGAATAGAAGTTCATTTTCCTCTCCAACTATTAGTTCTTCCGGAAAAACTAGTACGGAGAAGCAAAAAGGTAAGAGCAAATTTCCTTTCCTTTCACGTCCTCCCTTGGATGAAGAAAAATATACTTTGATAAAGCATGACTTTTTGTTTTTTCAGATTTACTAGTTTGTTCATTTCCGCATGAAGGCTAGAGTACTAGACATTCCTTTCCTTTCCTTTCATCTCACTTGTCAGGTACAAAAATGTAAAAAAGGCTAGAGTTCTAGACAATCATGATAATCTAGTTAGCGTTCTTTATTAAATATTTTGAATTGACAGTTAAGGTATACTTCTCCAGCATATGCTCTTAATTAGTGTCCGGAAGTAAAGTGACACAGAAAACTAATTAAATTATGGAAATGGATTACAAAAACTAGATTGAACATCAATAAGATTATCTGGCCCATCCCAAACCTCCAGTTTAACGACCGTTATAGGCTAGACGGACATACATATCTCATGAATTACATGCAATATGTAGTCCAATACTAAAGTTTGGGGATTGTCATGTCTGAACAATTTATGTGCACAATGAATGATATCATCGTCCATTTGGATAGTCTTCCTTCTGTCTGGAACAAAAAAGTTTTTTCCCTCTTTTTGGTAGCATCTCATTAAATAAGCATCAACCTATTGTACATGTTAATAATTAACTGAGAAAGTGGTTATATGAAATTTCTAAATCAGACTCGAGGAATCCGAAAGTCCTTGGCTTTTAATATTCTTAAAGAGATTATATGGAATCTCTATATCAGACTCGAAGAACCCGAAAATCTTTGGCTTTTAATATACTTACAAGCTTCCAGTTGCAAATAATCTTTTGTATATATGGTCAGTAAAGAAATCAACTGGGATTAAATAATACCTATATTTTGTTTTGACTTGTGATATTAAGTCGTGCAATCTTATTTTTGTTAGCTTGTTGTATTATGCTTTTATAGGAGACTAGCATGTTTGGCTATCTCGTCAAATGTGTAGAGCCAAACTGGGGATGAGATTATTTGGGATATTTTAAGTTATCTCGAGGACTTATACTGCCTCTGAGATTCTAAGGTTTCTGATGCGATCTACATAACACATTCGGAAACTACATAAATGTTGTGTTATTCCTAAAAGTACCAAGGGTTTATGTAATTACCTTTTAGGATCAGCATGCATAATACTCCTTTACCTCATTTTAGAGAAGCCATATACTTTTCGTTCCAACTATTGCTTCATGAGATTTCTAACATTGATTGCTACTGACTGGTCATGCAGTCCAAGTCCAGCAAATCAAGCCAAGGTTAAAAAAAGATTCGGTATCAGAAGCAATTAAGACAAGCCAAGTGAAAGATACTCCTGCTCCTAGTAGACCACCTTTACCTGTACCTCAGGTCCTAAAGGAAATAACGCCAATCCAGACTTCTATCCACCCATCACAACCAACAGCTACACATACAAAGAGCTCCGTACTTCAGAAGACTTCATCTAAACCCCAGCTTTCACATCAAAAAACGCAGAGCAAAGCTCCCGTCCTTCAATCCAAAATTCAAAAGTCTCCAACTTCACAGCCTTTGCAGAAAAGGACCGGCAATCAGAATTCTGTAAGTCAGTCTGAGCCGTCTAAACGGTATGTTAGGTCTGGAACCCAAAAAACATCGGTTCCTGCCCAGGCTTTGGCGGGAATGACAAGGAACCTGACCTCCATCAAGCAGCCTAAATCATCCACAAGTACCAAGGAGCCTTCAAGATTTAGAGAGAGATACTTAGGAGATGAAGAGCCCATCCATCATATTGTTTGGGAAGGTATGTCCTAGATTTTCTCTCAAGACAGTTTGCACAGAGGTTTTTAGGAAAATGGTTAATTTTAGTCCTAAGCTACGCATTGTTAGATATCCTAAACTCGGTCATACTATAGATGATGTGGCAAGTTGATTTAATTTTTTTTTTCTGGGATGTGCACAATGAACACAATGATTTCAATGATATGATCCTTGTGCTGACATTTAACGACAAAAGGTAGCAGCAGCACATATTTGCTGCCTTAGTGCACTTGCTGACCAATTTGCTAATTGCAGGTCCAGATGAAACATTTCATCCCTCTGGAGTCACTTGCCCGCTATGCGAAAATGATCTGTCTTACATGCCTGATGAATATGAAGACGAATATTATGACGATGTTGAGCCTTCAGTTCTCCCAAGTGTTGCTATTTTGTCATGTGGACATTCTTTTCACGCCGTATGCTTGGATAGCATTACCCCAGAAGAAAGCTCTAGTGATCCTCCATGCTTTTTTTGTCTCAGTTGCATGTCTTGAGCCTCAATCAATTTGTTGAGGGCATTCTATTCTTGAGCAGCTTGAAGTAATTTTACAAGTGTACAAATCCCTTATAGTTCAACTTCAACTGCTCATTTAGTTCACATTTTTTGTCAATTTAGAAATAGAGAAGTATTCTGAGGCTAAGTTTTTCAACATTATTTTTGAGATAATACATGGTTAATGGAAAGGTTTTAGTGTTTCAATTTTGGCATGAGTCCTTACTTTCCTTCATTTCCTATTGACCATGGTTTTTGTTTTGTAATTCTTGATGTTTCATGACACCAAAATCTGGTGTAATGTGTCTCTTGACTGTATAGTAGCTTATAGTAATGAGGTTATTTGTAACTTTGTATCCATAGGCTACTCTATATATAGGGATGAAACTTATAGCGACCAAAAGAAAGTTATTAGAAATTGAATTCTTAGGTCGTCATGGACGCACCCAAAAATTTGAGCGAAAACACGGGGGGGACAAAAATATCTCAGAGAATTCGTGAACTAACACATGAAAAATCAAAAAAATTCCATTTTCTATTTCGTCGCACATATCGAGTAAAGAAGAGCTACGTCCGCCTTTCAAAACAGTGCACATCATTTAATAGGTCGTCACGGATGCACCCACAAAATTTGAGCGAAAACACAACCGAACGCACATATTTCAAGAAATTCATGGACTAACACACACGAAAAATAAAAAAAATTCCCATTTCCTGTTTCGTGGCTCATATTGAGTAAAAAAAGCTACGTCCGCCTTTTAAAAATAATGCACAATATTTAATAGGTCGTCATGGACGAACCCACAAAATTTGAGCGAAAACACTGCTAGACGCACATATCCCAGGAAATTCATGGACTAACACATGAAAAATCAAAACTTTTTTTCCAATTTCCTATTTCGTGGCTCATATCTAGTAAAAAAAGCTACATCCGAATTTCAAAAATAAAGCGCATCAATTAATAGGTTGTCACGAACGCACCACAAAATTTGAGCGAAAACACGACCAAAAGCACATTTCCTTGAAAATTCATGAACTAACACAGAAAAAATAATTTTTTCCATTTTCTGTTTCGTGGCTCATATCAAGTATAAAAAATCTACGTCTGTCTTTCGAAAATAATGCGCACCATTTAATAGGTCATCATGGAAGCATCCAGAAAATTTGAGAGAAAACACGGTCTGGCCACATATCCCAGAAAATTCATGGACTAACACACGAAAAACATATAAAATCTCCATGTCCTGTTTTGTGGATCATATCAATTAACTACGTCCACCTTTCAAAAATGATGCACATCATTTAATAGGTTGTCACGAACGCACCATAAAATTTGAGCGAAAATACGGCCGAACGCACATATCCCAAAAAATTCGGGAAAAATTCTGTCAGGCGCTCATATCACACAAAATCAATGGACTATAGCAGACGAAAAAATGAGAAAATTGACATTTCCTGTTTCGAGCCTCATTTTGACTCAAAAAACCCTATGTTTGCCCCTACGAACTAATGCTCACCATTTAATAGGTTGTCACGGATGCCCCCAAAAAATTTCGCCCAAGAAATCGCTGGGCGCACTTATCACACAAAATCCATGGACTATAGCATACGAAAAAAATAAAAAATAATCATTTTCTATTTTGGGCCTCGTTTCGACTTAAAAAAATCTACGTTTGCCCCTCCGAACCATCACACACTATTTAATAGGTCGTCATGGACGCCCCCAAAAATATTCAGCCAAAAAACCATCGGGGCACATATCATACAAAATCCATGGACTATAGCACACGAAAAAAATAGAAAAATTGATATTTCCTGTTTCGGGCCTTGTTTCAACTCAAAAAAACCTATGTTTGCCCCTCCCAACCAATATGCACCATTTAATATATCGTCAAAGATGCCCCAAAAAATTTCGGTCAAAAAATCGTTGGGCACACATATCACACAAAATCCATGGACTCAAAAATAATAATCTACATTTCATGTTTTGGGCCTCATTTTGACTCAAAAAAGGTATATTTGCCCTTCCTAACCAATTCGTACCATTTAATAGATCGTCACAGACGCCCCAAAAAATTTTGGCTAAAAAATTATCGGGCGCACATATCAAATAAAATACATGGACGATAGAACATGAAAAAATAGAGAAATCGACATTTCCTGTTTTGGGTCTCGTTTCGACTCAAAAAAAGCTAAGTTTGCCACTCCGAATAAACGCACACCATTTAATAGGTCGTCACGGACACCCCCAAAAAATTTTGGTCAAAAAACCACCAGACGCACATATCACAAAGAATTCATTGACTATAGCACACGAAAAACTGAAAAAATCAATATTTTCTGTTTCGGGCCTTGTTTCGATTCCAAAAAACCTACGTTTGTCCTTTTGAATCATTACGCACCATCAAATAGGTCATCACGAACGCCCCCAAAAAATTTCAGCCAAAAAACCATCGGGAGCACATATCACACAAAATCCATGGACTATAGCATACAAAAAATGGAAAACTTGACATATCATGTTCCGGCCCTCGTTTAGACTCAAAATTTTTTATGTTTTTCCCAACAAATCAACGCGCACCATTTGATAAGTCGTCATGGATGCCCCCAAAAAATTTTGGCAAAAAAATCATCGGCCGCATATGTTACAAAAAATCCATGAACTATAACACACGAAAAAACAGAAAAATTCTTATTTTTTATTCCGGGCCACGTTTAAAACGAAAAAACCTAAGTTTGCCCCTCCAAACCAACGCGCGCCGTTAAATAGGTCCTCACGGACGCCCACAAAAAATTTCGGCTAAAACCACCAGGCGCGCACATATCACACAAAATCAATGGACTATAACACACGAAAATGAAAAAAATTCCTATTTCCTATTCCAGGCCACGTTTGAACTCAAAAAAGCCTAAGTTTACTCCTCCAAACCAATACGTGCCATTATATAGGTCGTCACGGACGCCCACGGAAAATTTTGGTCAAAAAACCGCCAGGCGTACATATCACACAAAATTCATGGACTATAATATACGAAAAAATGGAAAAATTTCTATTTCTCGTTTCGAATCACGTTTGAACACGAAAAAACCTACATTTTTCCCTCTGAACTAACGCGCGCCATTAAATAGGTCGTCACAGATGCCCACGAAAAATTTCAGCCAAAAAACTGTCGGGCGCACATATCACACAAAATCCATGGACTATAACACTTGAAAAAATGGAAAAATCTTTATTTCCCGTTCTGGGCCACGTTTGAATTCGAAAAAACCTACGTTTGCCCCTTCGAACTAATGCGCGTCATTAAATAGGTCGTCACTGACACCGACAAAAAAATTTTGGCCAAAAAACCATCGGGCGAACATATCATACAAAATCCATGGACTATAACACACGAAGAAATGGAAAAAATCCTATTTCCGTTCCTAGCCACGTTTAAACTCGAAAAAACTTACGTTTGCCCCTCCGAACCAACGCGCGCCATTAAATAGGTCGTCACGGACGCCCAAAAAAAATTTCTGCCAAAAAACCACCGGGCGCACATATCACACAAAATCCATGGACCGTAACACACGAAAAAAAGAAAAAAAATCCTATTTCTCGTTTAGGGCCACGTTTAAATTCTAAAAAATCTACGTTTGCCCCTCCGAACCAACAACATCATTAAATAGGTCGTCACGGATGCCCATGAAAAATTTCAGCCAAAAAACTGTCAGGCGCACATATCACACAAAATCCATAGACTATAACATACGAAAAAAATGGAAAAATCTCTATTTCCCGTTCCGGACCATGTTTGAACTCAAAAAAACCTAAGCTTGCCGCTCTAAACCAACGCACACCATTAAATAGGTCATCATGGACGCCCACAAAAAATTTCGGCCAAAAAATCGCCGGGCACACGTATCACACAAAATTCATGGACTATAACACACGAAAAAATGAAAAAAATCATATTTTCCATTCCGGGCCACGTTTGAACTCGAAAATCCTATGATTGCCCCTCAGAACCAACGCATACCATTAAATAGGTTATCACATATGCCCACGAAAAGTTTCGACCAAAAAACCATCGGGCGCACATATCACACAAAATTCATGGACTATAATACACAAAAAATGAAAAAAATCCCTATTTAACATTCCAGGCCGCGTTTGAACTCGAAAAAACCTATGTTTTCCCCTCTGAACCAATGCGCGACATTCAATAGGTCGTCACGGACACCCACAAAAGATATTGGCAAAAAATCACCGGCCGCACATATCACACAAAATCCATGGACTATAATACACGAAAAAATAAAAAAATCCCTATTTCCCATTCCGGGCCGTGTTTGTGCTCGAAAAAATCTGCGTTTACCCCTTCGAAATAATGCGCCCTATTAAATAGGTCGTCACGTATGCCCATAAAAAATTTTGGTCAAAAATCTGCCCGACGCACATATCACACAAAAAAATAGAAAAATCCTTATTTCCCGTTCTGGTTCACGTTTGATCTCGAAAAACCTACGTTTACTCCTCCGAATCAATGCGCGCCATTAAATATGTCGTCAGGGATGCCCAAGAAAAAGTTTGGCCAAAAAACCATCGGGCGCACATATCACACAAAATCCATGGACTATAACACACAAAAAAATAGAAATATCCCTATTTACCATTCTGGGCCACGTTTGAACTCAAAAAAACCTGCGTTTACCCCTTCGAATCAATGCGCACAATTAAATAGGCCGTCACGTATGCCCACAAAAAATTTTGGCCAAAAAATCGCCCGGCGCACATATCACACAAAATCCATGGACTATATAACACAAAAAAATAGAAAAATTCCTATTTCCTGTTTCGATCCACGTTTGAACTTGAAAAACCTACGTTTGCCCCTCCAAACCAACACGCACCATTAAATATGTCGTCACGGATGCCCACGAAAAATTACGGCCAAAAAACCATCGGGCGCACATATCACACAAAATTCATGGACTATAACACACGAAAAAATAGAAAAATCCCTATTACCCATTTCGGGTCACGTTTGAACTCGAAAAAACCTACGTTTGCTCCTCTGAACCAACACACGCCATTAAATAGGTCATCACGGACGATCACGAAAAATTTCAGCCAAAAAATAGTCGGGCGCACATATCACATAAAATCTATGGACTATAACACACGAAAAAATAGAAATATCCCTATTTTCTATTCCGGGCCACGTTTGAACTCGAAAAAACCTACGTTTGCCCCTCCGAATCAACACGCGCTATTTAATAGGTCGTCACGGACACCCACAAAAAATTTTAGCCAAAAAATCGTCGGGTGCACATATCACACAAAATCCATGGATTATAAATCATAAAAATAGAATAAGTCCCTATTTCCCATTCCGAGCCACATTTGAACTCAAATAAACCTATATTTGGCCCTCCGAACCAAAGCGCGCCATTAATAGGTCATCACGGATGCCCAAAAAAAAATTATCCAAAAAACCGCCTAACTCTAATATCACACAAAATTCATAGACTATAACATACGAAAAAACAGAAAAATTCCTATTTCCTATTCCGGGCCACGTTTGAACTCAGAAAAACCTATATTTGCCCCTCCGAACAACTGCGCGTCATTAAATAGGTCATCACGGATTCCCACAAAAAAATTCAGTCAAAAAACCGCATAGCGCACATATCACACAAAATCCATGGACTATAACACACAAAAAAATAGAAAAATTCCTATTTTCCATTTTGGGCCACGTTTGAATTCGAAAAAACCTACGTTTTCTCCTTCGAACCAACACGCGCCATTAAATAGACCATCACAGATGCCCACAAAAAATTTTGGCCAAAAAATCACTGGGTGCACATATCACACAAAATCCATAGACTATAACACAGGAAAAGATTGAAAAATCCCTATTTCCTATTTTGGGCCGTGTTTGAAACCAAAAAAACCTATGTTTGCCCTTCGAACCAATGCGCGGGATTAAATAGGTTGTCACGGACACCCATGAAAATTTCGGCTGAAAAACCGCCAGAGACACATTACACAAAATCCATGAACTATAACACACGAAAAAATAAAAAATTCCCTATTTCTCGTTCTGGGCCATGTTTGAACTCGAAAAAACCTACGTTTGAGACTTATTTGTTGTGATGACATTAGAGTAGACTGGATTTCTAATGGCTTGGTTTGATTGTCTGGTGTGTATGCTAGCTTACTCGTAAATATCGTGTTGTCACTTATGGATCCGTCTTGTGTTGTTATGATACTTTGATAAAATGCACTGGTTTTTTGAGATGTCAAGGAGTGGGTACTATCTTGGAAAGTAAAAGCTTAATGAATCAGGTTGTCATTGTAGTTTCTGATTTTCTTCTACTTAAGCGTCGTTTGGTTTTGTTTTGTTTAGTACTTAAGGACAAACAAACATTCTAAGTTGAGGGTGTTGATGTGCCGGGATTTGACGGCACTTTCAACGCTTAAAACGAAGGATTTTTGGGAGTTCTTAAGTACATTTTGTTGGATTTAATGTCGTTTGTTAGTTGTGCAGGGACAAAGTATGAAATAGCTGAAAGTACCAAAAGTTTGCAGTTTTCTGGGCAAAAGACAGGCCACCATGGGCGTCACACCCACGATGGCCCGTGGGACAAGCCATTGGAACAAGATAACAGGGATTGCTAAGGCAGTGGAGCCCGATGGGCTGGCACGACGCCCGTGGAAGACACGACGGGACGTCGCAGTGCCTGTCGAAGTGCTCCAAGGAAGCATACAAGAATCCAAGGAAGGGCGACGGGCGCCACAACGCCCGTGACAACCTCGACGTCCCGTCGCTGTCGTCCTTGAAAACAAGGCAGGAGAGCTGGAGAAGAGCCCAAGGCAGGCGACGTGAGGACCGCGACGGGCGTCGCAACTGCGATGTCCCTTTGCCTCAGCCCGTGGAATCGAGGCAGGAGACTTGACTTGAAGATTTGAAGATGGCCGACAGGCACCCACGACGCCAGTCGCACCAGCGACGGCCCGTGAGGCGTCCCTTTGGATCTGCCGTATCCAGCTTCTCCTAGATTTATTAGGATTTGGTCTCTTTGTCTATAAATACTTCCCCTTAGGTTTTATTTTTGGTTATTACACAATATTCTGGGATAGTTACTACATTGTTATTTTAGTGTTGACTTTAAATACAAGTTCTTGATTAATTGAAGTGTTCTTGATATTGTTCTTCAAGATTCCGGATTTCTTTATTCCCACTTGTAAGTATCTATTGATGATTGCTCAAATAAATGTTAATTGTGTACTTATGAACATGAGTAGCTAAATCCACAACTAGGGTTGTGGGAACAATGAAGGATTAACGAAGTAGGCAAAGTACTTGTAATTCTAGGGCGATATTTATGCATGTATTGTTCTTCCCTTCGTATTGATTGCTTTCTAGCTGTGTACAACGTTAGAACTCGCCTTATCCTTACTTGCCGTACCAAGAAGGTAACAGATGGAAAAAGGGTTGTTCAACGACGGAGATTTGAGGCTCCCAACCCTCATCTAATAGCTTGACCTTGTTCAAGAATAGCTAATCTGGGATCCAAGGTAAGGGTTAGTAGAGCATACACCCGCGGCCGGACCAAGGCGTGTGGTGAAATTCGTCTAGCTGCCGGACCAAGGAGTTAGATGAACCCAACTTACCGATTCTGCATGCTAAGTATCAAACTAGTTTACCAAGTACAAAAGCCTTACTAAGTTATGATCTCATGGGGAACACTACTCTAGTCACTTCCATTATTGATATCAACTGTTGAAATTGACGTCTGTTACCTGTTTACATTCTAGTTACCACTACTGCTTGTTACTTTAAGCCCTCCCCTCGAGGGAAATAAACGACTAAGAGCACGAGTAAACATTAATCGACCATAGTCCTACCATATTCCCCCTAGGATCGACCCCAACCTTCATTGGGTTCTATATTTGATCAGTGACCGCTTACGCTTCTAAAAGGAGGTGTAATTTGGGCGTATCAAATTTTGGCGCCGTTGCCGGGGAATACGGTTTAGGATTAAGAGAGATTGTGTTTATCTCACTATTAGTCCTTATTTCCTGATTTTACTTTTTCTGTTATTTTTGTTTTGATCTACAGGTCGCACACTTGTGCATGCCCAGTACAAGGAGTCAAGGCAATCCCTTGATCCCATACGATCCTGCGCTCTCCAAAACCTTAAGAAACATGACTAAAGACGGAGAGCACGAGACACAGGATCAGATTACAGCCCGATTATTGGCTGAGGATGAGCAACGAAAAAAGGCCGGAGAAGATGCTCTTGTCGCTGAAGATGCTGCGATTGCAGCAGACCTCGCAGCTCGAATGCGACAGCTGAGCAAGCAAGGCAGGCTCGACAACAGGATTCTCGTCAAGCTGCACTAAAGGCACAAACAGCAACAGATGGGGCAGCTCAACGGAATTTGCCTAGAGGACCAGTCGCGCCACGACAGAATTGGGGTCAACAGATGCAGCAACCCAGGCAAGCCCCTCGCTACTATAATTATGATGATTATGAAGAGGAGGAAGAATTTGGCATTGCTGGACCCATAGTGTTGCCACCACTGACTGAGGAAGCAAAATTTGACATCACCAACACCATGATCCAGTTGATGAATAATAAGGGACTGTATGCTGGAAAACCTACAGAAGATGCAAATCGTCATGTGCAGAATTTTACTCAGATTTGCAAGGCGTATAGTATGCCAGGAGTGGGGTAAGATGCTATTAGACTGAGGTTGTTTCCATTCTCATTGACCGACGAGGCAACTGTTTGGCTCTTAGAACTGCCCGACAATTCCATATACACCTGGCACGAGTTGAAGACTCAGTTTTTGGAGTGATTCTTTCCTCCATCAAGGATGTTGCAATTGAAATAGGAGATCTATAATTTCAGGCAGCTACTTGCAGAGGCGTTATATGAGGCTTGGCTAAGGTTCAAGAAGAAGTTGAAGCAAGTTCCTAGACACGGAATCCCTTCAAGGCATCTGATGGAAATTTTCTACAAAGCACTGAACGCCAACACCAAAGCAGTAGCTGACACTGTAACTGGTGGGGCATTCATGGACAACTAGTATGATGAAGCTTCGGAGATGCTTGATCGGGTTACAAAGACCAACAGAGTATGGTACACCAGAGAATCAGAGACCCCATCAAGTACACACGCAGTTGGTAAGTCCTTGGATTTGAACGAATTGCAAGACATTAAACAGGAAGTTGCTGAGCTGAACACGACACTTGGGTTGCTCGCAGAGAAATTCCTGGCTGAGGGAGTAGAGAAGGTAAAAGTCATCGATTCGCAAGGTAAAGCACCTAGGCTTGACGGTAACTCATCCGAAGAAGAGGTTAGTTATCTGAATGATCAAGGGGTGGGTTTCCAAGCCTCTGGGCAAGGAAATCAAGGTCGGAACAGAGATAGAGATGATTACTACAGTCGATCCAGTTACAGAGATGGAGACTGGCAGAAAAAGGATGGGTATAAGAACGATAGAAGTAGTCTTTACGTCCCGCCTGCGAATCGAGAAGAGCGGGCTGGATAACCTACCATGAGGGAGCTGCTCAACAAAGTGTTTGACAAGGTTGACTCCACAGATGCAAGCATGAAGGAGATAAAATCAGACCTTTCAAAGATCAGTCAGAGAGTGGATTCTCATGTTGTATCAATAAAGCAGCTTGAGACGCGGATGCACCAGATTTCCACTAGTATGAATCCGCATCAAAAGGGTACTCTCCCTAGTGATACCATTCAGAACCCGAAGAATGATCGACAGGTTATAGAAGTGACTACTCGAAGCATAAAACAAACCATTTATCCGCCCATGCCTAAAATTGTTGGTGAGCCCTCCGAAGTTGAAAAGGGTGATGCTGAAATTCCGATCGAGTCCGAAGGAATAGATGGTGAAGAGGAGCAAATTGAGAGACAGTCTTTTGAGTTGAAAGAAAATAGCAAGGAGGTTGCACCAGTCCTGAAACCCATACCATTGCCTCCTCTTTCTTATCCCCAGAGATTGAAGAAAAACGTTGAGGACGAAAAATTTCACAAGTTCATCTCTATGTTGAAGCAACTGTCAGTAAATATCCCTTTAGTAGAAGCACTGGAGCAGATGCCTGGATATGCGAAATTCATGAAGGATCTGGTAACTAAGAAGAGGACGGTTATCTTTGAGCCAGCCAATAATTTGCACCACTGTAGTGCGATAGCATCCCGTTCCATGGTGCAGAAAAAAAAGATCCTGGAGCATTCACAATTCCTTGCACTATTGGAGATTTCTACTTTGCCAAAACGTTGTGTGATCTGGGTGCTAATATAAATCTTATGGCACTAGCAGTGTATAATCAGCTGGGCTTGAGAGCCCCTACTCTGACTACAATGCGGCTACTCATGGCAGATCATACGGTAAAGAGACCCGTGGGGATCCTCTATAATGTATTGGTAAAGGTTGATACGTTTATCTTTCCTGCAGACTTTATTATTCTGGATTGTGAGGTTGACTTTGAGGTGCCCATTATCTTGGGGCACCCATTCCTAGCTACTGGACGCGCTTTGTTTGATCTGGAAACTGGGCAGATGAAGTTCAGGCTGAATTATGAGGAGGTGACATTTGATATCTGCAAATCTATGAAGCATCATGATGACATGCGAGTGATGTCAGTTATTGATGTTGTTGATGAGGATCAGATTGGCGTACCTATTGAGGAGAGACTTGGAGTCAAAGCCCTTGTTGCCGTGATTATGAACTTTGAAGGTGACGACATTGAAGAGTATGATGAAATGGTAGCAGCACTCACAGGTTTGAGGTCTTACAGCTATGCTCAAAAGAATCTTGACTTGGACTTGAAAAATAGACAGACATCGCCTGCTCGACCATCTATTGAGGAGCCTCCAGTTTTGGAACTCAAAGCGCTTCCAGCTCATCTTTGGTATGTGTTCTTAGGAGCTAATGAGACTTTGCCAGTAATCATTGCTACAGATCTAGGTGAAAGGCAAGTTGAAGCTCTGGTTTCTGTCTTGAGGAAGATTAAGAGATCCATTGGTTGGACCATCACAGACATCATAGGGATTCCGCTTGGAATCTGTACACACAAAATTCAGCTCGAGCCTGACTGTATTTCATCTATTGAGCACCAGCGTAGGTGGAATCAACCTATGCAAGAAGTCGTCAAGAAGGAGATCATTAAGTGGCTAGATGCAGATGTGGTTTATCCGATTTCCGACAGCAAGTGGGTGAGCCCGGTTCAATGTGTGCCAAAAAAGGGTGGGATTATTGTAGTCCCGAATGCAAAGAACGAGTTGATTCCTATGAGGCCAGTCACAGGCTGGCGCATATGCATGGATTATAGAAAGCTGAATGCTTGGACTGAGAAGGATCATTTTTCGATGCCATTCATGGATCAGATGTTAGACCGTCTTGCTGGTAGAGGATAGTATTGTTTTCTTGATGGTTATTCGGGATACAATCAGATTTTGATTGCTCTTGAAGACCAAGAGAAAACCACTTTCACCTGTCCATATGGGACGTTTGCTTTCAAAAGGATGTCGTTCGATTTGTGCAATGCGCCAACAACATTTCAGCGTTGTATGATGTCCATTTTCTCAAACATGGTGGAGGACACTATTGAGGTATTTATGGATGACTTTTCTGTAGTGGGTAACTCTTTTGAAGATTGTCTAGATCATCTCAACTGTGTACTGCAACGATGTGAAGAGTGCAACCTGGTGCTGAACTGGGAAAAGTGTCACTTCATGGTGAAAGAAGGCATAGTGCTTCGTCACCGAATTTCTAAGAAGGGTATAGATGTTGATAGAGCAAAAATTGAGGTGATTGAAAAATTGCCTCCTCCAATTTCTGTGAAGGGAATTCGGAGCTTTTTGGGGCATGCTGGTTTTTATAGGAGGTTTATCAAGGACTTCTCCAAAATTGCTAATCCATTGTGCAAGCTGTTGGAGAAAGAGGTAAAGTTTGTGTTTGATGATGCGTGTCTGAAGGCATTCGAGTGTCTTAAAGAGAAGTTGGTCTCAGCTCCTATTATTATTTCTCCTGATTAGTCTCAACCTTTTGAGGTTATGTGCGATGCTAGTGGAGTGGCGCTGGGAGTAGTCCTAGGCCAAAGGCGCAAAAAGATTCTTCATCTGATATACTATGCTAGAAAAGCACTCAACCCGGCTCAGAAGAATTATACTGTAACTGAATAAGAGCTGCTTGCTGTGGTCTTTGCGTCTGAAAAATTCAGATCTTATTTGCTTGGCACCAAGTTGGTGGTGCACACTGACCATGCAGCTCTTCGTTATCTCATGGCGAAAAAGGATGCGAACTAATACACATCATTTAATAGGTCGCCACGGATGCCCACAAAATAGTTCGATCAAAAGACCATCGGGCGCACATATCACACAAAATCAATGGACTATAGCACACAAAAAAATAGAAAAATTGACATTTCCTACTCCTGGCCTTGTTTTGGCTCAAAAAAAATCTACGTTAGCCCCTCCAAACCAACGCGCACTATTTAATAGATCGTCACGGACGCCCCCAAAAAAATTTGGCCAATAAACCGTCGGGCGCACATATCACACAAAATTCATAGACTATATAGCACACGAAACAATGGAAAAATTGACATTTCTTGTTCTGGGCCTCGTTTTAACTTAAAAAAACCTACATTTACCCCTCCAAATCAATGCGCACCATTGAATAGGTTGTACGGACACCTCCAAAAAATTTAGGCCAAAAAAACGCCGGGTGCACATATCACACAAACTTCATGCACTAACACACACTAAAAAATGAAAAAATAACCAATTCCTATTTCGAGCCTCGTTTTGACTGAAAAAACCTATGTTTTCCCCGCAGAACCAACGTGCATAATTTAATAAGTCGTCACGGATATCCAAAAAAAAATTGGCCAAAAAACTATCGGGCGCACATTGATCACAAAATTCTTGGACTAACACACGAAAAAATAAAAAAAAATCACCATTTCCTATTTCGGGCATCGTTTCGACTGGAAAATACCTACGATTGCCCCTTTGAACCAATGCGCATCATTTAATGGGTTGCCATGGACGCTCCCAAAAAATTTTGGCTAAAAATCAACGAGCGCACATATCACACAAAATTCATGAACTAACACCCAAAAAAATAAGAAAACCACCATTTCCTTTTTTGTGCCTCGCTTCGACTGGAAAAAATCTACATTTGTCCCCCAAATCAACGCGCATCATATAATAGGTCGTCACGGATGCCTCCAAGAAAATTTTGACCAAAAAACTGTCGGGCGCATATATCACACAAAATTCATGGATTATAGCACACAAAAAAATAAAAAATAAAAATTTCCTATTCCGAGCCTCGTTTTGACTGAGAAAAATATATGTTTGCCCCTTCGAACCAACGCACATCATTTAATAGGTCGTCACAGACGCACCCACAAAATTTGAGCGAAAAAAGACCGGACGCACATTTCCCAGAAAATTCATGGACCAACACACACGAAAAATCAAAAAATCCCCATTTCTTATTTCGTGGATCATATCGAGTATAAAAAATCTACGTTCGCCTTTCGAAAATAATGCACATCATTTAATAGGTCGTCACGGACGTACCCACAAAATTTGAGCAAAAAACACGACCAAACGCACATATTTCAAAAAAATTATGGACTAATACACAAAAAACTAAAAAAAATCCTTATTTCCTATTTCGTAGCTCATATAGAGTAAAATCCCCATTTCAAATTTTTACCTATTCGTTAACTCTAAGAACTTAATTATGCACTTATTCATCTACATGGACACTTTCGAACCTCTAAATTGTTCGCCTCACTCATATTGATGGAAATAAACATACTATTAAGGAGGTTATTGACATTTAGATTTATGAACCAAACTATGCATCACTCAGTTTATTACATAAGTTCAACTACTTATCAGTTTCAACACTTCTATTCAAACATATAATTGCTCGTTTACGAAATCAAAGGCTCGCAGCTACCACGGCCGTAAGCACTCAGTTCATTCGTACCTTTAGAGATAGGGGCGAGCCAAGAGCTTACTTCGAGTATTTATGACTTCTCATCCATCCTAATGGCCGTAAGCACTCCGCTCGTTCGTACCTTTAGAGATAGGGGCGAGCCAGGAGCTTATTTCGAGTATTTATGACTTCTCATCCATCCTAACGGCCGTAAGCACTCCACTCGTTCGTACCTTTAGAGATAGGGGCGAGCCAAGAGCTTACTTCGAGTATTTATGATTTCTCATCCATCTTAACGGCCGTAAGCACTCTGCTGGTTCGTACCTTTAGAAATAGGGGAGCGCCAGGAGCTTACTTCGAGTATTTATGACTCCTCATCCATCCTAGTTAGCAGTTCCAGCTCCATATCAAAGTCATTATCATCAATATCGATCTGATTTCAACACTCATAAGACTTTTAAGCACTTCATACTCACCAAACTACTTTTGTTAATCTAATCAATCTCAAAGTAAAGAAATCAAATACAACTAATTAAAACTTTTAGGAACAATCATCCCAATGGGAACTTAACCCTCAACTGGGACAATGACAATGATTTTATATTAATTGACCTAACCCATGTACAACAATATAATGTCATTGCTCTTCAGCCAAAGGTGAAAAACATTAATCTTACAACTAGAAACACAGTTTTGAAGACAGAAATTTCACCAATTATCAAAAGAATCTTCAAATCCCAGTTTTTTCTCCATGCATAACGTCCTCCGAATCCCGAGGTGTTGCTTGCTTGCATCAGGACCACAACAAATAGGCAAAACCAAATGGTTTCCCGGGGACTATAGCCTAGCACTCTAGTACACTTTTCAAGAAAAGAATGGCTATCTGGCTTGGTTTTCGTCATCTTCAACAATGTTGAATAGGAACTTTGGAAGGGATGCAATACGGGGAAGATGAAGGAGCAAATCACCAAAGGAGTCTCTCCTTGGAATACTTGGTGTCGGCTTACCACCAGCAAAATCATTGGCGTTCTCTTCGTCATTTCCTCTGCTCTCACATACAGAAGAGCTACAAGCATCGTTAGATTGAACAGGTTTTTGCAGATGATTATCTCCATTTAAATGGGACTCGTCCTGCAAGAGGCAGCACAGAGAATTGACTTTCTTCATGAGAGATTTCTCGTCCGAAGCAGTTGTACCTTGAGTGTCGCTCAGCCACATCTGTGCGATGTCCTCCAGCATGCCCTTGCATTCTAAGGCCTCATCAGACTGCAAACTTCCAGAATTAATCTGTTGTGAAATGCAGTTCTCAATGTGGCTAACAAGGTCGGTCATAGACATTGATGGACGAAGTCCTGGCACCTTCAACTGCTCCAAGTTTCGCATCCCGTGGGAATCATACCCTACGCTGTTTGCGTTCTGCCCAACAACACGTGTATCCATCACTGAAGATCAGAAGAAGAAGAATCAGTCACAAGTTTTACATAACAGCTTTCGTCATACAAAAATAATCTACTACAAAATGTGAAGTGTAAATACTAACCCTCTAATTTCATTTATTATCTAAACCTCTGTTTAGTGAAACATATGCAACTTTGGATTAAAAAAAGGTATTTTAAACATAATCATACAATTCATGAACTCAAAGATCAAAGTGGAATCTCACCAAAGATTTCAAAAACCAGTATTCAATCAGAATGATGAATTTATATCCATATTTAAAGACAACAGATTATCTTGCCCATTTCTCACCTCAGGGCAGAAATTAGACAAAGATATAACAGAGGAAAAGAAGATGGCACAAGTAGTCCATGAAGAAAAACTACATAGAGAAAAGTTGAGAAAAATGGGGCTGAAGATGGAAATGGAATGGTGGAATCAAACATGGTGAGGGTGGAGGAAAAGAGTTATGAAAGCCCAGGCGCACAACTAATTATCGAACGTATGCATGTAAAATAGCCAGTATATAGAACAAATATACCAGATTAAGACGCAATAGAAGGGTTGGAATAGATGTGTATTGCACAAAAGCTTAAATGGTTGTAACGACACTTCAAGCATGATTTTGACAAATGCAACAGATTACCACTAATATAAAAAACCCTTTTGTTATAACTTCAGAGTTCTTTTCCCGCACTTTTTCTCGATTTGCTGTACATTTTCCACAGAACGATGCCTATTAAGGTTGAAGCATAGAATATACAATCTACACCGGGAATAGTAAGAACAGATAGGAAGAACTATTTACCTGAGCTTGGAGAAGGGGCATCCCTAGAGAAACGTTCAGGGGCTGCACCAAGGAGATCAGGTTGCTCAAAAGACACTGAAGACGACTGCGCTGCAGCAGGTGATGCTGCATCTTGGATGCTTGATAGTGGGGAACCCTTGCCAGAACCAACTGGATCTAAGCCATGGTCCTTCAATTCATCAAGATTTTCAAACACAGTAGCTTTTGTATCAAAATATGGAGATTCCAAAGCTAATTCAGGCTGCTGGCTCAGAAAATTGAGTCGCACGTCACATTGGATCAATTTTTCATAATGCTTATTCAAGACACCAGGTGGACACTGTAGAAAGTGTTGCCTATACAGATCAAAAGAGTGAGTTATTTATCACCAACAGCATTAGAAGCTAAACTACTGAACTATGGAATACAATTATACATAAGGTGATTCAGTTATTCAATGTTTAGTGCATTTTTAAGGTGGGGATCACACCCCCATTGCTGATCTGGTTCCTCAATATGCTGGGCCTAACAGCGCAATATTCAATCCCATTTTGGACGGGGAGCAGGCGTTGTAATAACCCTACCCTACAGGTTATGCAGAAGTATTAGCCCTTCTCTCAGCCACTACTCTTTCAATTAGATTCATTATATTATTAAGATAACAGAGTATAATTGTCAAGAAAAATGTTATTCGTCTATTTACAATCCTACATGGCAATTCTAGGAAAGACCAGTACATGGTGTCTATTTATGAGTAAATACAAGTATGACTTGAACCGTGCGATGCATCGTCCTAAGAAACTATTTCAACAGTGTGAAAGTTTCCCAAGATTAAACAAGCCTTGAACAATGATTTCAAATAACAAAACCAACAAGCTATAGAAGAGAGTAGGTGTGATGGATTGATAATTAGGCTAACTATTGGTGGTATTGAAATGATGAATGGCCACATTTCCTATCCCTATAAATACCATATCATGTATTCACTATTTCAGTACCAATAGTTAGTCCAACTATCACTCCATCACACCTACTCTCTTCTATAACTTGTTGATTTTGTTATTTAAAGTTTATTGTTCCTGCTCCCTCTCGGAGATAAGGCTTGTTTAATCCTGGAAAATTGACACGGTTGAAATAGTTTCTTGGGACAATGCATTGTGCAATTTTCTTCTTCAAATCCCAACGGAAACAAAAACACTAAGTGATTAATTCCCATCTGTCTAAAAACATGTGCTAATGGGAGGTAACATTATTAATCAAGGTGCGCAAAATTAATCGAGGTGCGTGCAAGCTAGCCCGGGCACAACGGTTATTAAAAAAATGCATTGCACAACTCAAGCCATACTTATATTTACACACAAACAAATAACATTTATTGTCCTATTTTCCCCTTGTACTACTCCATCATACCTACTATTTTTCATAGATTGCTCGTCTTATTATTTGAATATTGTTGTTCTTGCTCTCCCTGATAGAGCGAGTTGTTTAATCCTTAGGGAACCTTTTTTCCTTGGATAAATAATCTAGAAGGTCCAATCCCAAAACCCGAAGAAAGATTGCCCACATGGAGATGGTCTAACATGATGAAAATAATCTTGAAGGTGGTTAGTACATATGTATCCAGCATGTGAATAAAACAACGTTAGGGACTAAATAAGTATCCTACAGTCGAGATAAGACAGTATTAATGGTCATTTTTTAACAGAAAGTAAAGCTTATTTACCTATTCAAGCTAGCCTGTCCATCAGTGAAATCTGAAGTCGCTTGCCATAGAGTATGCTTTCTGGGCTGTGGATTTGTCTCCCTGAAGAAGAGGGGCTGTCGAGCCAACTGAATCACAGAAAACCATAAGCTACAAACTGAAGATAACACTACATTTCTTACAGAACAAAAGAAGAACTAGAGTGCCAGTATAATTGTTCTTCCAAACATTTACAATGTTCAATCCACAGAAGTATTTTTGCCTTGGGAGTTTCTATTATAGGACTTCACCAAAACATTCTTTTGTAGGCTTTCAAATCCTAGAGAAGACAAAAAACACTACGTGGTTTGTTCCCATTTGCCCAAGCCTTGGTGGGAGGTAGCAAGTTCCCGGTAGAATTAGTCGAGATGCGCGCAAGCTAGCCATGGACACCACATTTATTTAAAAAAAAAAATAGGTTGGAGACTTATGCCTTACCACAAGAGTCAAACTGCCTGTACCATTCTCTGGGCAGATCGCCTTCAGCCCCATGATATCTGACCACTGAATCTCAATTTTACTCTTGAGCCCACCTTCAAGAATTTCCCAAACAAGCTTATGCTTAGCAAAGTAACACTTTGCCACCAAATCACCTTCATATCTAGATGCATACTAAAACGAAATAGGAAAATTAGCCAAAAGAAAATTATTCACAGATAATCAGAAAACAGCAGACAAAGTTCATGGCAATTACTTCCCAAGACCCTATCCTTAAAAGTGAACCCGAAAAATTTGACGCCTTCAGCTTGTCAGTTGCTACTGAAGTGGCTGCACCCCTTGTTTCCTTATTGCTTACAGAAGTAGGGTTTTCAGGTGCTGAAGGCGCAATGGAGGAAGCATTGTTCTGTGACAGCCTCATCTGGATTAAATCTAACAAAGATGGACTCTTTCTCAATCTCAGACCTAAAGGACTTGGCTCATCAAGTGGATTGTATTCTGGGGGAGGAACTGGAAATTCATCATTTCCAGCATCCCACTGTTAAAAAAAAGCAGGAGATGAAGTTAAGTAGCTGAAAATTGGAGTCCCTCAGTCACAAGTTAAATGCAAATAAAAAACAAGAACAAAATAATATCCAAGACACTGGAGACCACCTTTGCAAAATTTGAAAACAAGCTTAAAAGATCATGAAAACTTGGAAAACAACTTCATAAAAAGATAAAGACTCTTCTTTCAGCTGGTTAACCCCCCCCCCCCCCCCCCCCCAAAAAAAAACCCTTCTTTGGCCCCATAGAGATAAACTCTGCTGCATGTACTAAGGCCTTATTCTCAATTCAAATACTAGGCCTCATGAAAGAGTGGACTATGGTCATCAATATAGTTTTCGCCATCCTACAAGAAAGAACTTATATATCTCAACAAGACATTAATATCTGTTCAGCAGAACAGTTCTAGTATTCCGGAAATGTGCTTAACATATCAGATAATACTGGCCACTACCAGTATTCCAGAACAGTTGCTTAACATATCAGATAATAGTGGAACCTCTTCCCTCTCTTTCCCAAGCCAAAAAGACATTGATCAGGCATATTTGACAGTAAAGTATGAAATCATATTCTTCCCCAACCTGAGATATAAAAACTCCAAAAAACTTAAGGAGTGGAATAGTAACTAAATTCTTAACCAAATACCTATGAGCTACCCTCTAAAATTCACCCCTTCCAAAATTCAATCCTGAAGTCACATCTTTGCTGGAACTCAAGTAAAGTCCTTTCAAATATCAAAACATGACGGGCAATAAAAGAGTCTCCTCTATTTTCCTTTTCTTTCTGTCTGTGGGGTTCGGGCAATGCATAACAACAGCAACATACCCAGTGAAATCCCATAGGTAAGGTCTGAGGAGGGTAGAGTGTACCCATACCTTACCTCTACCTCACGGAGGTAGAGAGGTTGCTTCCGAAGGACCCTCGGCTCAAGTGCAGCAAATCAAAGTAGTTATGGAAAGGGAAAACGACAATAAAAAAACATAGCAACTAATAAGAAAAGCAATGCAGAGTATTCCGTAAAAGGAACAGTAACAACAGCAAAATAGTTTGATAATTGAAACACAATAAACAACCGATAGTGATAGATATCAAAAGCAAAAAACTACAAGAATAAGGCTAATACTACGACAAGCACCACCAAGCCTAAACCCATCGAAAAACAAGACAACGTTCCACTACCTACTAGCCTTCTACCCAAATCCACGACCTCCACACCCTGCTATCTAAGGTTCGAGCAATGCATATAGCTAAGAAATGTGCAGCCACCAAAGAGTTGCATGTACAAAAATCCATTGCTAAAAGAATGTAAAAAAAAGGTCATACTAATATGAACCAACAACATCCTAAACCCTCATTTCCTTGTTCTCTTTTTCAGACTGCTTGGAAATGTTTCATTTTAAACCGATGGTCTATCAGAAACAACCTCTCTATCTCTACAAGTTAGGGGCAAGGTCTAGGTACACTTTGCCCTCCCTAAACCCCACTTGTGGTATTATTATTATTATCTTTTTTTCTTTTTTGATGACCGTGGTGTCTGGGCCAGCTTTCGCACACCTCGATTAAATCCACGGGATACCTGCCGCCTCCCACCAGCAAGCAATAGGTACCAAGTAACTCTGTCCACCAAGGCTTGAACAAATGGGAAGAATCACCCGTGCTTTTTGCCTCAGCTAGGACTTGAACCTGAAACCTCAGGGTACTGAATCTTTCTTCATTCAATAGTTGAACTTCAATCAAATTACTACTAATTCATCATGCACTCTAAACAGATCAACCCCAAAACATCAAAAAAAATTTATCAACTCTCAATAAACTATTTCCTCACCTAAAAAAAAACACTTCCAAGTCAATTACAAGAATACAACAATAACACCCAAAACCCAATAAACTAAACTACAAATACTTCCGATCCAAATACACCACTCAAAAAATAAAATAAAATAAAAATAACCTGATTAAAGTTCGAAGACTTGGGCCGTTTAGTGAGAGGACCATGTTCATCTTCAAGAGTATCCTCCACCTCAAATTTCACCAGAAACGACGCCATTCCCGAGGACATCATCACTTCAACCATTAAAATCCAAAAAAAAATATCAAAAAAATCCAAAAAAAAATCGGATTTGCTTGAAACGAAATTGAGATTCAGAGAGAATTTGGAATTAAGGCCTAGGATTTATTGGATTTTTGAATTTTGTGTATTTGTAAAGTGATGAAGAATCCAAAAACCCTAGGAAAAAAACAAAGAGGAGAAAATTTGGGAATTCTCTCCGATTGAAAATTGGGAGAATATATTAAAAAAAAGGAATTTGGATAATATAAAATGGTGGAAAAAGTTGAAATATATATTTATAGTAAACTAGGAAAGGGGAGTCCAATAATTGACTCATACTTGTGAAATGACTGTTTTGCCCCTGGAGGATCCGGTGTGCAATCGGGTCGGAATGTCGGGCCATGTTTTTCATAAACTCGGTGTATTCTCATAAATAGAGTGTACGCAAACTTTATCGACTACCATTGAGAATGTGAAGAAGTTTTTTCCGATAAATCCTCGACAGAACGAACATGAGAAAATGGCAACAATAACAAACAGAAGCAACAACGAGAAAATAAGATAATGGAACTAAAGAATAACAGATAGTAATAAAAATCTAAAAATAAGAAGACGAAGAATACAAAAGGATATGAACCCCAATAGCTGACGGAGCCACCTTATGATAAGGGGTGTCACCGAAAAATTATATTGTTTAGCTAGGTTAAAATTTTAGTTTTATGTATTTATGTTATATGTTGATTTCCTTATTTTCACGTATGTTTTCTTTTTAATATTTTGATACAACTAAGTAAAAGTTCTAGCTCCATCAGTTATGAACCACATAATTTTAAAAATATAATGAGTTCAATGTTAAGAATCTCAGGATCGTTCGATACGCGAGATGAAAATGAGATAAGCAAGGATATTCAATCAGATTATTTTATCTAACCTTTTATATGAGATAGTAATTTCACTATTTTAGATCAAATAATGAGATAAAATAATCTTAAAATAAGCTAATATCTCAATTAAATATGAGATAAAGTTAATCTCAGGTTTATTGTTCTTTATCTCACGTACCAAATGATAAAGATTTTAAAGTCATACAAATAATGGGCATTCTTGTAAATTCACCTTATATTAAATATGCACGTGACAGGTGGATATTAAGTGGGGTCCAGATTCATTACATCAGACGTGTAATGTTTGGTGGGATGTGACACGTGTCATTTGATGTTGAAGTTACTTCTCTCACTTGGTTTTCTCCACCACTTTACACTTTTTTTTTTAATTTCCTTTATTAATTAAACAAAAAAAACATCAAATTTGTTTAATTAAGAAACACAATCACTGATTAACATAAATAAAAAAAATTATAAAATAATAAAATATGCGAAAAGAAGGGGTGTACCTTATGAAAAAACATCTAAGGTTAAATCAGAAGACGGTCTAGCATCGTATTTATAAGCTTAAAAATTTTAATCTAATGGCCTTTTTATTACGATTTTATTAATCTCCAACAGATCTATACTATTATCAACCTACATTTTATTATATGAAATAATACATGTACATATGAAACTCACATAAATACACGATTGATATCTAAATTACATATTTAAATAAATTACACGATTTAAATAAATTCAATTATTATTCTAAATTACATATTTAAGGATAAACATTATAATCTCGAATAATATAAAAGCAAATTTGGACACTTTTCCTTTATTAAAAAATACGGTTTTTTTTTTTCAATTTTTTATTTTTATTTTCATGTCATTTTCTTTTTGAGTAATGAATTGACAGTTAGTTAGTGATTCCTTTTTTGCAATTGTGAATGTCTTTTATTTAATTATTTTTTCATTTGAAGAAAGGAAGTGTATGGACCCCAAATATGAATTTCATGCACTTTCAACTAATGGGGCTTTATGAATTAGATTCTCCTTACTTTCTTTAATTTTAATTAATTTTCTATATAATAGAGTCAATATGTATAATAAAGATAAGAGTTAAAAAGGGTCAAAATCACATCTAAATTATTTTATTTTTTGAGTTTCATACGTAAATTATTGAAAATGTAAGTTTTCTATCTGAGCTATCACCCAATAATCAGTGAGACACACCTAAACGCTAATAAGACCAAATTTATCTACAAACACTTCTTTGTGCGTTTGGCCATAAAATCTTCATCCACCTGGCATATATAACAGCTTTATTAGCTGGCACATTATTTTTAAATTTTATTTTTTATATTTTCCAATTGATTTCTTAAAGACTCTAAACTCTCCGCTTTTAAGTCAGAGATATCGACACCACGGCTGAGACGAAACCATAGTTGAGAAGGCAGAAAAAAAAACGGATGTCACGATGTAATAATTTAGATATGAAACTCAAAAAAAGTGAAATAATTTAAGTGTGTTTTTAACCCTTAACTCTAAAGATAAAAAGAATAGATAAAAGAGTCATAATTATTAAAAAGCTACTATCCAAAGTAAGCATTTGGATAATTTGGAAGATGACAGTAGCATTTTTATGTGCTTCGATTATTACATTAGCTTGTTATTGTTCTTTTTCTATATGTTATGTATAGCTTTTCATAGTGCTCTACTTAATTGGTGTTACTGTTTTCATTTTCGTATTCTCTTTTTAAATTACTTTGAGATAATTTATTTACGGTAAAAGTCTATCAGAAACAATTTTTTTATCTCTACGAGATAGGATAAGGTTGTGTCTACCTTCCTCAAACTGCACATGCGAGGTTATACTGGATTTTGTTATTTTTGTTGTTGGAAGATGACATAGCATGTATAAAAACTTCTAAAAAAAGGCTAGTTTAAAAATTATGTTAATTCCAAAAGTGTTTTTGTGGCTCCCCAATTTAAAGTAAATTGTTGATAGTGTCATGATTGTTGAAGCAATACTATTAAGGAAAACACTAAAATAATAACAAGAAGGATTCAGGAAAAATATTTAGATTTATTGACAATCGAGAAATCCCCGAGAACTAGTGGCACACGTTTCAAAACTCAAGGGGTGTAAACTCATGATAGGCACCTATATTAACAATTAACAAGGAGGGGATGTCAATGAAACTAAACTTTTTTTTGGTTGATAATCGAGAAATCCCCAAGGGCCAACAATGCACGATGCTAGACTCATGTCGTGCGCCCAATGGCGCTAACTCACACTTCACGCCATACGCTCTTACCATTAGCCGAAAGCCCTTGGCATAACATAAATCCTCATCTTTATAGTAATCTTGCACAAGCATAAATTGTAATCACAATCTATGAAAAATAGACCCTTCTAGTCCGGCCCTTTTCCAGACCCCACGCATAGCAGAAGCTGAAGCTTTTTAGTACACCAGGCTGCCATTTAATCTATGAATGACATAGAGTAGTCTATTCATACAAGGCAAGTAGAGAAAATAGAAGCTTCACTAGCACAAAAAACTTACAAATTGATCATTATAAGTTGATGATGAAGAGTTTCTAGTAAAACTTACAAGGGAAAAAAGAAACAGAATTTACTGGTGCTTAACAAGGTCTAAATGATATGAAAAATCATTAGTACAAAGAACTTCAGATGGATTCAATTTGGAAAAGTGTATCAAGCAATGGTGTTTCTTCATCCTCTACACAAAAAGAGAGAACCCCGTCGGGCTCTGGCAACTTGATGAAGAGTCTGTTTCTAACTGCAGCGGCTCGACCCTAGTTGGCTCGGTTTACCTTCAAGTAAGGCAATGCACCGATTACATTGTTGTAATCGCTGCGGTCAACTTGTACCTGTGTACACACACAAACATCATTTGATGAGTCATCTAACTTTGAAGAAAGCATACTGCAATTCTTACGCCAGAAAATACATATGTTCATTCTCGATAACTATTGGCTCCAAGTTATATCTGTTTATCTTCTATTCCCTTAAACCAGCACTCATTTTATACTGCAATAAGGACATTCTCTGTCTCTCTGCGTGCTAATGCAAGCGTATTCCCACACATGTATCATCTAGATTTACATCTACGGCAGAAGCATGAAGCATCGACATAATTTTGTATTGGAAGGTGAGGTCACCAAGTTACTGGCCTAAACCTGGTTTTTGGAATTTGAAGTATGCAAAAGCAATCAAAATCGCTTCATGAGGTTTTGCCAAAATGATCATTGATCTTAGGAAGGTAAGGTCTGATACTTGGTAAGTAGCAATAGACTTCTTGACCAATGATTAACAAGTGTTTGTGAGCTTTGCAGGACATTTTGGTGAATCCCGGAATGATAATACAGCTGAAAGGATTGACCGAATTGACGAGGGTGATAACTTTTTCAGATAGGTAAGCAAATATCTCAGGTTAATAAGAGACAAACCATGACAGGGGTTCAGCCGGTGGTATCAAAAATATGAGCAGATAGGTGGTGCAAATTTCAATGAAACTGTGAAGGAAAAGGCAATGCATAGGTAGGGGTCAATGGGAGAACCTGCGGATATGGATATATCGGACACTATTTGAGAACTGATGTCAGTAGATAAAGATAGCACAAGGATAAACTAGAGGAGGTTTACTTTAAAAGAGCTAAGAGAGGAGATATATTGCAGAGGCTGCAAATCAATGTTGACAACAAATACAGCAAACAGATAAAAGGTGTTACCAAATAGTCAGGACTCAGGATCTTTATCTAAAACAAGTGGTTTTGTTAGAGATCTATGGAAACTAGAGGTAAAAGGGTGCCATCGAGGGCTTCTTTGCCATTTGTAGAAAGTGAGATACAGTAAAGTTACACAATTCCAAAATGCACGGTGGAAGAAAATACAACTATTCACACTGCACCAAAGATGCCAAAAACTTGTTCTACACAGAGGTATGACGAGAAATAAACACGGACAATTGTGTTAGGGCACTGGGCTGTTATAAATAATCAACTTGTACTTTACAGCACAGTTACAGGACCCAGACAAATAATCAACTAATTATGTCAGATGATGGCTAGCCAAACACCTAGGCCTCTGTCTCACTATCAGAAAGCAAACCGTATTTTGAAACATAGAGCAGTCCCCAATGCTATTCAGCAGTCATTTACAGAAGTGGTACTATTTACTGCCACTGAAGCTACTACACTTCATCACAGTTATTGTATCCACTTTGAGAGAGTTGCAAAAAGCACTGTGATAGGAGTTCGAGTTGAAGAGAACTTTAGTGGCACGATTGGTAATTCAGGCACCGGAAGAGCTTAGAGTTAGCTATATGGAATTGAAAGTGTGCAGTCCCTTGAGTTAGGGATCCATGGCATTTTCCTTCAGTATGTGGACGTGAAAGGAGCTTCACCCTCTTGGCTGTTGATAAGGAACATTAGCTGGCACGAAGCTTACACAAGTAAGTGAAAGTAACTTTTTTGGCTGGAATGGTGTGATAATTGGCTTGGGCATGGACGACTAAAGGAACTATTCCCTGAATTCTTTAGCATTGCCACAATGCCAAATTTTAATCTGGAATCAGCAAAAGGAGAACGGGGATAGAATATTACTTTTAGAAGGCTACTGCATGACAGGGAGCTGGAAAGAGTTGTTCAATTTTTCAAGACCTTGGAATCATTCCAAGGGTTCAACGATACTGAAGATTCACTTATATGGAAGCCCACCAGTGAAGGAACTTATTCTGTAAACTCAGCCTATAACGTTCTGATTAGGCATAGTCAGTCAACTAACCAGTGGCCTTGAAGATCCATTTGGAAGGTGAAGGCTACACTTAAGGTGGTATGCTTTTCTTGGCTTGTAGCAAGAAATGCTTGCCTCACACAGGATAGCCTTCAAAGAAGAGGATTTCAACTATGTTCTAGATGTCTTTTGTGTGGAGCTGCTAGCAAAAATAACAATCACTTATTCATTCATTGTCCTGTCACTGGGCAATTATGGCAATTATTTTTGAAAACGGTAGGAATCAGATGATCAATGCCAGCAACAAGTGTTGATTTACTGAAATGTCGGAATCAGAATGATGGGGTAGTTAGACAGAAGAATTGGTGGAAACTTGTCCCTGCTGGAATATGGTGGACTATTTGGAAGGTGAGGAACGATAGAGCTTTTGAAGACAAATACAATTCTGTGCAGAAAATCAAGATGAATACACTTAGATTTTATCAAAAAGAAAAATCAATGCTGAGTCTCTTCCCAAATTCATTGATCACCATAACATTACAACAATTAATACACTTACAATTTATCAAAAGAGAAAAATCAATGCATTTCTTTTACGACCCTGTAATTCCTCAATATAGAATAGAGATTGTTCTTTCTATGTTCCGATTTCTTGATATTCAAGGGTTGCTCAACTTTGTTGGAAAATTGCACGTAAACTAGATTTTACAAAATGCATTTTAAAACAGTTCTCTGAAGATCATCACCTGATTTCTACTTCAAAGAAAGAATTAAAAGTTGAATTCCCTTTGACATATGACATCATGGGACATAAACAGGACTAGTTACAATTCTAAAATGTATTGGGACGTTTGGAAGTAAGGTTTAATCCATAGGAAGTAATGCATTTGATAAGAAACTGATATTCCAGACTGATAACAAACAAATAATTCAAATAAAGTTATCACAATAGACTTTACGAGTTCGAGAACGAGGTCAAACCGTTTTAGAGAGTCTGTTTTTCCTCTTGGTATTCTTCTTCCTAAGCAAATGCTGCTTCCCAGCTCTCCTCCTCATTATCTTCCCACTACCAGACACCTTAAACCTCTTTGCTGAAGCCTGAAATTTCCAAGATTATCGCAAATTCAAACACCCAATTCACAATCCCCAAAGAAAACCTCCACACTTTAATATCCAAACACACACACACAACATCAAATATAGTGAGAAAAATGCAAACTTTACTTTGTGGGTCTTCATTTTTTCTGTTAAGGATTGTGGATAGAAATTTCCAAGATTATCAAAAGTTCAAACACCCAAATCACAATCCCACAAAATCTCCACATATATACACACACACACACACACACATCAAATAAAACCTATGTTGCTCAGACTCTTCCAAAATACCATCGGGTGTGTGTCCGATCCTTCAAAGGTATTGCATTTTTGGAGGATTCGACACAGGTGCGGCAACATTTTTGGAGGGTCCAAGCAACTTAGAATAAAACAACAACAACAACAACAAAACCCAGTGTAATCCTACAAGAGCGGAGAATAGTGTGTACGCAGACCTTACCCCTACCTTGAAAAGGTAGTGAGGCTATTTCTAATAGCCCCCGCTCAAACAGATAAAAAAGACGACAGTAGCAACAAGCAGGAACACACACATCAAATATAGTGAGAAAAATGCAAACTTTACTCTGTGGTTCTTCATTTTGTACCCTTTGGCACACATTCAAACACCGAAATCACAATCCCACAGAATACCTCCACCACATATCAAAATTCACACACACACAGTAAAAACAGTGAGAAAAATAGAAACTTTTGTACCCTTTGCTACACACTACAGTTAAAGGCTGTGGATTGAAATTTCCAAGATTATCACAATTTCAAACACCCAAATCACACACAAACCAGAACTCAAACACACACACACACACACATCAAATATGGTGAGAAAAAAATACTAACTTTACTCTGTAGGTCTTCATTTTGTACCCTTTGGCAATGTCACCCACTACATTTAAGAGTTGTGGATTGAAATTTCCAAGTTTATCACAAATTCAAACACCCAAATCACAGTTCCCACAGAAAACCTCCACACAAACCAAAACTTGGAACAAACACACACAGAGAGACAGATAACAGTGAGAAAAATAGAAAATTATGTACCCTTTGGCACACATTCAAACACCCAAATCACAATTCCCACAGCAAACCTTCACACAAACCAAAAATCAAACACACACACAGAGAGCAAAAACAGTGAGAAAAATGCAAACTTTACTTTGTGGGTCTTCATTTTGTACCCTTTGTGACACTCTACAGTCAATGTCTTTGAATTTCCATCAATGGGTTTTGCAGCAGACGAAATTTTCTTGAACACAATTGGTGCAAACATTGATATGTTGCTTGAAGAACTGAGACTGAGTGAAGTTTTCTTGGTAATTGATGGAATGCTAACTGAGGTACGGCAAGTAAAACCAGTTGTTTTTCTAGGGGAAAAGTTGAGAACTGTGGAAAATAGTGAAGTTGATGATGAAGAAGCCATTGTTAGAGTCGTTGGATTTTCTTGAAGGTTTTTGATATATGTGTATATATGGATAATGTGAGGATTGAAAATGGCTCTTTTTCTATCCTCTGTGTGGTATTTTTTTTGTAAAATTTTATGGACCTCAATTTTAAATTTATGGGAATAGTGTAAAACACCCTTGTTGTTTGTGAAATTACACTTTACACACCTGTCTTTTTTTTTCGTTTTCCCATCCCATCCGATGTTCGATACCTGTATTGGAGCCTGATTAATCTGAATTCGCGCCACTGAGCCGATTCGGGTGAAGCGTATTGCCCGTCTTTTTTTTTTTTTTTTTTTTTGGGGAGGGTGGGTCTTCTTTTTTTTCATCCGATGTTCGATACTCGCATTAGAGCCCGATTAATCTGAATTTGCCTGCGTAGGGCCTATTCGAGGGAGGCACTTCCTACCAAAGATTTTTTCATACCCAAGACCCTGTGACCTGTCATTACTCATTATGAATGGATGAGAGTGCATCGTTTTTCTTTTCTATCATGACAAATTAATTGATTTAATGTAAGCATCGATTTTCCTTTGTTATTCCCTTTATTTTTGCCCATCACTAGTGGTCGACAAAATGGTTGAACATAATTTTTCTCTACCATGACGAATCAATTGATTTAGTGTATATGAGGTTTTTTTCTTTATAACTTCATTTGTGAAATTACAATAAGTGTGTTATTATTGTCGTTCTTTCCTTTGTCCTTCCCCTTATTTTTGCCTATTACTAGTGCTCGACAAAATAGTTAAACATAACTCGTTATAATTTTGAACAAAAGATAATTTGAAAATATATTTTATGCTAAACTTTGATGGACTTTCTAGTTTTATTTTTTATTTTCACCCGATATTTGATACTCGCATTGGGACAAACTAAAATTGCATGTGCATCAAACTTCACAAATTGGAAGTATGGCATTCCTGACAAAGACAACTCCATAACCAAAGCTCGAACTCGAGACCTCCGATTAAAGATGAAGGAATACTTACCGTTCTAACACAACCCTTGTGGGTCGACTTTCTAGTTAAATTACCTAAAAATAACTTTACATGTACTTACTAGAATTAGTCAATTCATATGCTACAAAATTCCTAAAAACACACTGTAAATCCTTCAAGTTTGCCAACATTTTTCCTTTACAAAAAAAACACACATGCTCATAATAATAATTAACAGAAGAATTCAACCATATAGCAAACTCAAAATACAACAAAATCTGCTGCTGTATAGCCAAAGTTCTCAGCTTCAGAAGAAACCGTCAAGACCTTGTCAAGATGCCTATGGACTCCCACTCCAAACTACAAACAATGTCCTGCAAGGTAATAATGTTCTTGATGTTAAATGCATAGTATTAACAGGTTGATAAGAAAATGAAATGTCAAGCAAAGCACTTAGATGACTTCGTAGGCGTTTGGACACGCAGCATGCGGAACAAAGGTAGGGGTAAGGATACTCAACCCTCCCCAGACCCCACCTGTGGGATTACACTGGGTTGGTTGTTGTTGTTGCTTGGCTCGGTAAATACAGCTCTACCCGACTCCCCTCCCCTTGGTCCGGTCACAAGCCTCACTCCCTCCCTCGATTGGTTCAACCTTCTCTATCAACTTGGTCCGGTAGATGATCATGCTAAGATCAGATGATCCTCCTACCTACCCCTGCTTGAGGTTTTTGATATGCTACTCCATCCGCATATGCGGATGGATGTACATCTAAGACTTCTTAATTGGCTAGTTGTAAAGAGCTCAAGGGCTATGGAACAAAGGATTATCTCATGCCTACAGGTATTGATAGTGATTTTCTAATCTCGTTTGGTTTTAGTTAGAAATAGGGGAAAAGAGTACTTAAAGTTAAAGTCGAAAAGAGTATTCGAAAGTTGAAATGGTGTTTGAAAATGAATTTCACGTGGAAAAAGTTGAAGTTTTGCGAGTGAAAACCATTATTTTACTTTGAGATACTCTCAAAAAAGCTTTCTGATATTCTTTCCCCATTATTTCAAATACTGAACTTCAATATTTGCAGAAAATGAAATCCCATTATTTGTGACCAAACATCTTGAAATGATTCTCTTAAAGAATGTAAGCACATCGAAGTTATTATCAGATAAGGTTACACATACTGATGGGTTTTGTCGATCGATGTCAAAGCTGTTGATGGCACAAGGTTCAGCAAGAAGCTCGACAGGTTCTTCACCTGGGGTAAACGAAGACAAACCAAACCATTTGAGATCATCAGAAATAACTCATACACGAAAAACACAGAAAAGAAGGTCTAGATGTTCTATACCTTGTTCAATTACGGCAAGAATGCCATCCTCTGAGCAAATCATGGCAGGAAGAACACGTGATTCTGAGATGTTGCGGTAGTTGGAAGAAGTAGTATAGTTGTCATACTGGACCTCCCAAACATCACTTTCCGATGGTGAAAGAGCAGACAAATCACTGGTTCCAACACCAGAAAGCATTATAGGCTGCTGTTGCCAGCGAAGATCCCATGCAAACACAGTACCAGAGGAACCTCCTGCCTTCAAAAACACAGTAGAATTATAGACGTGAAACTTCAAACAACCTTGCAAGCCGAACAAGCAAAACATCCAGGCATTCTCAGTCATAACCTAGAATATAATTGACCTTAGTACTAGTGACCTGGTTCTTTTGCTTCTAATAATCTCCACTTCATTCCCCTCCCACCTTCAAAAAAAGATAAAGAAAATAAAAGAGGAACAAAAGATACTTCAATTACTTGGTCCCTTGAGTTTTAGACTTCAGCTGATTTCTTGGAAATGAACTTTCATTTAAGAATTTGTTGAAGGGAAGGCCATCAGATCTCACGGGTTAAATACAAATAACACACTCGTGTGAGACATCTGTATAGATATGTATTAGTTACGGCTTTTCGAAGTGAAAATATTCAACTAGTCTAGCTATGACGTTGAATGGCACTGGTGCACTCCTTGTCAGAAATGCAACTTATAATTCCTTCGCTACTTTAGAATTGGTTAATGATAATATCTATATATGTTTCAACCACATTGAAGTGGCACGATATTTCAATTTAATCAGCAACTGAAAGTCAAGGTAGTCATAAGCTTTGTTCTCTAAATTATCACCTCTCATAATTATGTTCTATTCTAACCATAAGTCCACCTCCTATTAGCTAATAAAACTGTAATTGAAGATTTATGTTTCAGCTTGTTAAGGTAGGGAATGAGGGGTGTGACCAAGTGACCAAAGATCTGGCGACGACCTTGACCATGGATGGAATCACTAAAAAGGCAAACTAGGTAAATTCTTCTCATTTGCCTAAGTCTTGATAGGTAGAGTTTCCTGGTAGCACAGTAGATAGAAGGTAATAGGTATCCGGTGAATTAGATCAGGTACGCTGTATGCACAAGCTGACTCAAATACCACCGTTAACAAAAAGGGAAAAAAAAATAGGGAACGCACTGTTAATCAAGAGTTAAAGGGAAGGCAGGAATATCAGCTTACAAGACAAGTATGCTTTCTTGATGGATGAATATCAATTGAATGTACAATGCCAGAAGTAGTTCCACGCGTCCTGCAATGTAGTCAAACACACTTTCAAAAAAAGAAGTTTACCTCGATACAAAACAACAGTCTCGCCGGTTGAAGGATGTTTGTCATAGAATCACAAAGAAAGAGTCTTCCATGCTATAACTAAGGGGTTGAAAATCAACAGAAAATTTGTCTTCTATTTTTTTGGGACGAGATGGATCCTAATTGCAAGCCCATGCTAAAGAGATACGTACAAGATTACTTTTCTCTCCTCCTTTCCTGTTTCCTTTCAACAACTCAATTTCAACATAGTAGCATAGCTCTAAGCTGAAACATATCATTTGTTCAAATATATAATGGCTCGGTTTCCTCATTCCCAACAGGCTCACTCTTCTTTACTTCAACTTAAGATTTAGACCTATAGGTGATAGCTGAGGCACCGTCCTAATTTGTTATAAAAGGTCACCATTTTCACATCAACTTCAGTTTACTTCAGTACTTGTTATCAACTATTACACGAGTAAGAAGTCTACGAAATCAATCAAAGAATGCAAAAACGAACCACGAAAAATACACCATGGATATACATTCACCCAAAAAGCTCAAAGAAATAACTCAGATATCAAAACACACAATAAATGAATAGCAATGCAGCAACAAAATCCCATTACCAATTAGCTTTAAACTGCAAAACAGGTCCACCGGGGCGTCGTTGATCCCACCATTGAAGTCCAAACCCCAATCCACCACTCACAAACTCCACCGGAGAAGCCCATTTCACAGCACCATACGAAACCAATCCATTACTATCAAAAACCTTCCTTTTACTCAACACCCCTCCAACAAAACTCACACAATTAATCCTCCCATCTTCCCCAACACTCACAAACTCCGACCCATTTTCACTCACATCAATCCCACTAACCCCACCCGAATGAAACCCCTCCGACCCATTTACCAAATCAACAAAATCCAACGCCCATTAACCAAATCAGCTGTATAAACCAGCAACGAACCCGAAAAAGTGGAAGCAACAATAAGGGGTTTATTGGGGTTCTTCAATTACTTCATTACGTATCAAATATATCTCAACTAAGAACTATATCAAACTCAATCAAAGAAATGCAAACAAACAACACACCATGAATATGCATTCATGATCATTCAACCAAAACACACAAGAAATGAATAGCAATGCAGCTAAAATTCCATTACCAATTAGCTTTAAACTGCGAAACAGGTCCACCGGGGCGTATATGATCCCACCATTGCAGACCAAACCCCAATCCACCACTCACAAACTCCACAGGAGACGCCCATTTCACAGCACCATACGAAACCAACCCATTACTATCAAAAACCTTCCTTTTACTCAACACCCCTCCAACAAAACTCACACAATTAATCCTCCCATCTTCCCCAACACTCACAAACTCCGACCCATTTTCACTCACATCAATCCCACTAACCCCACCCGAATGAAACCCCTCCGACCCATTTACCAAATCGACAAAATCCAACGACCCATTAACCAAATCAGCTGTATAAACCAGCAACGAACCCGAAAAAGTGGAAGCAACAATAAGGGGTTTATTGGGGTTCTTCAATTACTTCATTACGTATCAAATATATCTCAACTAAGAACTATATCAAACTCAATCAAAGAAATGCAAACAAACAACACACCATGGATATGCATTCATGATCATTCAACCAAAACACACAAGAAATGAATAGCAATGCAGCTAAAATTCCATTACCAATTAGCTTTAAACTGCGAAACAGGTCCACCGGGGCGTCGTTGATCCCACCATTGCAGACCAAATCCCAATCCACCACTCACAAACTCCACAGGAGACGCCCATTTCACAGCACCATACGAAACCAACCCATTACTATCAAAAACCTTCCTTTTACTCAACCCCCCTCCAACAAAACTCACACAATTAATCCTCCCATCTTCCCCAACACTAACAAACTCCGACCCATTTTCACTCACATCAATCCCACTAACCCGACCCGAATGAAACCCCTCCGACCCATTTACCAAATCGACAAAATCCAACGACCCATTAACCAAATCAGCTGTATAAACCATCAACGAGCCCGAAAAAGTTGAACCAGCAATAAGGGGTTTACTGGAATTTTGCGAGGTTTTCAATGAAGTGATTCTTGATGGGGTTGTTAGTGATGATTGTAGTGTGAGTTCTGGTGAATTTTCTTCTTCGGAGAAGTTGAGGATTTGGAGTGATGAAGTAGAGGATTCGGGATCGAAAGATGAGAGGATGATGTGGTGGTGGAAAGCGGACAGTTGAGGAAGCCAACGGAGGGAGTCAATGTAGTGGTTTTGAGGAAAACGGTGGACTTGGAGTGAATGGGAAGAAGAAGAAGAAGTGAGTAGTGCCATTGTTGTGAAGGGTTTTTGCTTTGAGGGTTTTAGCAAGTTTTTTGGGGGACTATATACTATGGAGAAGGTGAGGTGTATGGGTTTAAAGTTAAAAGGTTTAGTCTCGGAATTAGATTATTTTGTCTTGCGTCTGGTTAAAGGTATTAGTTAGTGATTATTTATCCCATTATTTATATTATAATGATGGGATAAGTTATCTCATATACATGATGTTATAACTAATTTCGGGATTTATTATGCCGGGATAACTTATTCCCAACCAAACGACCACTAAAAGTTTTATAATTTGGTGGTCAGACTAGTTATGTCGTATGGAGCGAAGGGTTGATCGGTCAAAAATGTGTACATTTAAAAGATAAGAGTAGCGGAAATGAGGATGTTGAGATTGATGTGTGGACATATTAAAAGAGATAGAATCAGAAACGAAGTTGTTTGAGACAAGGTGGGAGTGACCTATATAATTGATAAAATAAGGGAGACGAAATTGAGATGATTCGAGCATGTGAAGAGAAGATGCATAGATATCCCGGTGAAGTGGTGTGAGAGGTTGACTATAGTGGGTATAAGGAGAGGTAGAGGTAAGTCGAAGAAGTTTAAGGGAGAGGTAATTAGGCAGGACATGACATATTTGCACTTGACCGAAGACATGACCCTAAATAGGAAGATATGAAGGTTGAGGGTTAGGATAGAAGGTTTTTAATTGATCATTGTCTAGTTTCGTTTTCAGTATTATTATTATTGTTTTACTACTATCTTATTCTTTGATTTTTAGTATTACATGTTATTTCTTTTGATTCAGTTATATTGTCTTATTTGTTGTTGCTACCGTTCACTTATTCATTGTTTTCAACATGACTTCTTCGTTGTTGTATTTGTATTATATACTATCTTTTTTTATATGCTTTACTTGAATTGAGGATCTATCGAAAACAGTTCTCTATTTTTACAAGGTAAAGAGTAAGGGGTTGTTCGCAATGGGCTTTTCAAGAAGTTCAACTAGATAAGGCTTTTTATGGTTCAACTGGCATTCAATCCAAACAAGATATATAGCTTATCGAGAATATGACTCTAGATAAAAAGATTTGGAGGTCGAGGATAAAGATAGAAGGTTAATAGGTAGTCGAACATTGTCTACTTCCTTATTAGTATTGTTATTACTACTCTCCTACTATCTTATTATTCGATTTTGGTATTACATGATTCAGTTATCGTATTATTTATTGTTACTACCGTTCTATTTAACTAGCGAATGTAATTATTTTTGATCGATCGATCAAATGCGTAACTTGGCCCATGTTTTTCATGCTGCAATCAGCCCATTTCTCAATGGACTTTGAAGAAATTCAACCAAATAAGGCTTTTTTGATTCTACCCACAAACTTGCTAGTTCCACATCGACCAAGTACATATGGCAGAACTTGAACAATTACATTTGTCCCTTCGGGGACATCCGATAAAATTGGAACAATACAGAGAAGATTAGTATGGCCCCTGCGCAAGGATAACACGCACAAATCGAGAAATGGTTCAAATTTTTTTCTCCATTCCAACAATTTTGTTATGTGTTTATGGTCTCCATATTTTGTTGTGTGTTTATGGTCTCCATGTTGTTGTGATTTCCATAGCTTCTTTCTGCAATTTGAGATTTTTTTTAAAAAAATATATATATTATTCCTCTTTGTTTATTATGTAAATGTGAAAAAGCTTCTTGCTTTATCAATTAATTAAGCTTTGGTCTGCAATTTAATTTGGACTTAAGGGATTAGGTCAATGACAAAGGTCTGCAATATGTAAAGTAATTTCGAAAGGAGATTCCACCTAGCTAGTGCGTTCCTCACCTCAATGCTACACTTTGATAATTTTGAGTTAAGACGTTTCAAAAGAAAAGTTATATTCATTACTTGCATTCACTCTGACATGCTAATTCGAGCCTACCCAGGGCCTTACCGTTCGAACCAGTAAAACTAATACTTTTGAGAGGTTCACTTATAGTATTGATAAAATTTCTAAAATTAAGAAGGTCTTGATTGTTAAATAAGATTCAATCCAATCTAATCAAAAGCCAAAAGAGAGATTTGGAGATAAGAAATAAGTTTGTTGAGACACGGGATGATAGAGAAGGCAGCTGACTTTCGATACTTTCTGTCAACTCCATTTTCAATATTAAATAAGCTCCACATCGTATAAGTAAGAAAGTTAATCTACAGAGGGTAAAAAAAAGGGCAAATAAAATTCGAATAATCGATATTATTATAAAGAAGTTTGATTATATTACTAAAGTCTTAAACTACTCAAAACTCTCCATGAGCTGCTTTTCTCGTCACCTAATCTTACGTGATTAATCCAAATTAATCGAACCAATGAATTAAGATCTTTTCCTTACATTGGATTTTATTAATCCATCGCACCATCCACTACCCTTAAACAATGATTTAATTTGAGTTTTAAAAATAGAGAAACTCCAAGAAAGGAGCGTTTCCTCATTTACTTTGTCCTACATGGTGAATTTAGATTAATACAAGCCAATGAGTTTAGATTTTTTCTTTACATTTGATTGTATTAATCCATCGCACAATCCCTTTGCCTTTTAACCAAAGGTCCAGATTCGAGTCCTACAAATAAAAAAAAATTTGATAAAGTTATCTCTCCCATTACTAAACGATAAATCCATATTCAGAGTCCTAGAAATGAATTAACTCTTGGTAAGGCGACACTTCTCCCATTACTTAGTCCTACGCGATGAATCCAGATTCGAGTTCTAAAATGGACAAACTCCTAGTAACAATCATTTTTCCCCCTTAACTTTATGTAGTAAATTTAAATTAGTCGAGTACCAGATGCATAAAGAAGAAAAAGTATTAGGACTTGCCAACCATAACCTGTTGAATTGGTAGCTGAGCTTTGTAAAAATCTAATATAATAATAAAGAACTATATCCCAAAGATTTTTCTCTGAGATTTAGATTTCATCTTTCTGATTTTCCCCTTTGTTTATCTCTTATTAATTTCTCAACGTGGAATCTTGCAGCTTTTTAATTAATTTAATTCTACTTCCTCAGTCTTAAATAAAAAATATTAAATATTTCTTGATTCTTTTAAGGCCACAAATCACAAAAAATCAACTAAGAGAATATTTTTTCTTTAACATCAATAAAGAGAAAGACCGGACAAAAGAACAAATCGCTTAACACATTACTCTTGTTAATGAATTGTCATCTTTTTTATAATCTTAAATTATATGTTTTGTTTCTCTTTTACACTTCACCTATGCAAACATTAATTAGAAAGGTTTTCTGATTATGTTTATCATTATTTAGATTTTATGAAAAAATCTCTCATTATTAAATATTTACTCTATTGAGGTGTTTGTAATCTTCAAGAATAAATTATTATCCATCTATTTACTTTTACTTGTCACTTTTAACATATCAAGAAAAGATAATTATTTTTTTATGTTTTACCCTTAGCATTAATTACTTATTCTACAAATAGTTATGTCAATTATTATATTTTTAATAGGCGTATAAAGTCCAAATTTAATAAATAAAAGTAAGTGGAGGGAGTACTAAGAACAAAAAATTTAAACTTTTAAAAAAGATAAATAATTTGAGATAATTATTTTTTAAAAAATATGATAAATAATTTAAGACGAAGGGAGTATAATATTTAACCCTTTTTTACTCTAGACAATTTGGCATGCCCAAGTACACAACAGTCAACTAACTACACAGTACACATTAATTTTGTCACTGAATTTTGATGATAGAGTTAGAAATTTTAATAATGGAATAAAAAAAGAAAAAGTATAAGCTCGTATCAATTGAAATTTAAATATGTGACCTAGAGCAAATTTTGAGACATATTACCATAACAATTGAAGTTTTCTTTATGTCAAGAGGAATTAAGTTATGTCTCAGATTTTAATAAATTGAAGTCGATTATATAAATTCACACTATATTATTTAAGTTCCATTCATGTTATCATTATACCAATAAACTAAATGTAAAAATTAGCTAAATATATGTAAATGTAATGGTAAATCGATAATATTAATAACATTATTAGACGTCCTCTAACAAGACTAAAATATATTCTCAGTTAATTAGCAGATATCACATATATGAATTTTTTTCTGTTGTGTTTTATCTTTAATTAAATTTGCATTGATACAAGAAATTATACGTCTTTCCAGACAAATTCTTCTCATGTGACTTTTGATCTATCTTGTCTCTTTTTAATACCTTCAGCCACCATATTTTCACACATACAAACCGGTGCATATGTAGGTTCATCCAAGATATGACCACATTATCTCAATCGACATTTTCTTATTTTATTCTCAATGTATGTTACTTGCATTTCCCAATTACGAATGTAATCATTTAATTTTTTTAGTATTTGCATTTGCATCTCTACAACACTCATTACGTGGATATATATATTGAATTTTAGCGGTTCATTATTTATTTTCATATACTATTATCGTTCTTATGATTATTCTGTATGCGATTGAATTTTTCTGAACAAGCCTCAAGCTGCATTTATATGCTCGACCAAAGCATTCTTCTCAAGAAAAGAAAGCGGAAAGGTCTAATCTATTCGGACCTCTACTAGGGCTACAACTAGAGCTAGAGCTAGAGCTAGCCGGGAAAAAAAATTCGACCATCTCTCCTGCATTTTCATATTCAATGCATGGAAGCTAGGCTCGAGCTCCTCTAAGTAAAGAGAGCCTCCTTTTCGAGTTTGACAAAGTGAAAAAATCGATTCAACTTACTTTTGACTTTTAGTTAGGACTCAACACCTTCAAACCAACTACCAAACGACCCCTTACTCCATGTGGAGCCAATCTTTTTCTTTTGAATCAACTTTACATTTTTATATATTTATACTTTTTACCTAACCAATATATTTGCCTTTGTGGTGTAAGATTACATAATTTGTTTACTTATAAGATTGGCTATTAATTGGTGGCTTAAATGCAAGGCTAAGCAAGTTGTCTTGTTTGGGATAACAAAGCAACACAATTAATTATGATTGTTGCTTTTAAATAACAAAATTTATTGCTTCAAAAAAAAATTAGAGTGATTTTTGTTTTGCTTATCTTAGAAAAGATTTTGTGGTATTTAAACGTCACCTCTAATTATTAAATTAATCTTCTCCTAATGACTAGAAACGAACACTAGTTTATTTTTTAATTAAGATTTAAACAAAATGATTAAAAGATTTTTATAGCAAGTTGTATGAGAAATGAGAGATTTTATTAAAAAAGAACTTCAATATTTGAAGTACAAGACATTGATTTCTTAATCATTTGAATATAATTTATATACTGTCACATCTCTCTATAACGATATCGTTAATTTTTGTTCATTTTTTTTATTTTATTATTATAGCAAAATAATATTATTGAAAACATATAATATAACATATCACAAAAAATATCGGTTTGAACATGAAGATTATTACTATATCTCTATAAAGATTATTTACTTCTAATGATGCTTTTAAGGAATCTCACAATATGCTCCAACTAATCTTAGGCAAAAGCCAGCAGAGCACTTTTTTTTAAAAAAAATAATAAATAAATTGAAGTAACTAGTAATTTTCAATGAATAGTCAAACGCCAAAAAAAAATTATTAAAATTAAAATTAAAAATTCAAGAAAACTAAATAAGTTTATATTTTGCTTTTCAAATTTTTCGTTTTTGATTTAACCATTTGATATTCAAATGACTGGCCTAATTAATTTAGATTCATATAGACTATGAACGACGACCAATCAAAGGGTTGAACATTTCTTATCCCAAAAAATTCGATTTCCCAACTCGAATATAAGATTCTGGACGTGTTTGGCACAAGAAAAAATAGTTTAATCATTTGATATTCAAATGACTGGCCTAATTAATTTGGATTTACATAAACTATGAATGAGGACCAATCAAAGGGTTGAACACTTCTTATCCCAAAAAATTCTATTTCCTGACTCGAATATAAGATTTTTGGGCGTGTTTGGTACAAGGGAAAATGGTTTAAGGAAAATATTTTTCATAATGAAGTCCTTTTTTTAGTGTTTGGCATAACAAAGATATTTTTCATCAAAAAATAAAAAAATAAAAAATAACTTTCCTCATTATGGATGAAAATCATTTATCTTATCGTTTATCTCAGTAACTTTTACTTCATATTATTTATTTTAATTAATACTTAGACATTATTATTAATTTCTAGTACGTAGAAGTTTTGTCAAAACACTCTAATTTGTTGATATTATTATTAATTTTAATATATATCTTGTTGGAAAATATTCTTTAGTAACCAACCAAACACCTGAAAATATTTTCATAATTTTTTTTTTAAAAAAAAATACTTTTATCATACCAAACACTTCTTGAATGATGATGAACGGGTCTCAATTGTCGATATGAGTTATGATCAGATAATTGAAATCTTTTCATCCTTAACTAAAGGTTTCGATTTCGAGCCAATGAAAACGGAAATTTTTTTTGATCAATCTTTCAAGATTTAGCCATAAATAAATATAATAGCACGTGAAATCACCAACTTCATTTTACCAAGAATTATTTTTTAAACAAATACATCACTCGAATTCCATTTTTCACCTTCCCTCACCTTAAAGTTTTCATTTTTTTTTTTTGAATATAACTCACACTAAAAATGGAACATGTCAAATCTGTTTTGAAAAATATTTTTTTAAATCGAGAGTTTATTAGAAATGATCACTCTATTTTTAACAGATAAAAGTAAAATCTGCGTGCATGCAGATTCCATTGAATATATTGTTATTTAAAATGTTGAAAGATATCTTATATTGTTGAATGACAATTATATGCACATAAAAGTATGTTTATTATTGAATTGTAAATACTGAATTTAGTTTAATAAATTGAAAGATACACTAATAAGGAAAATTACTCTGAAAAGAAAAATAAAACATATTTTACTTGTTATATTCATAATATGGAAAGTAAATATATTATGTTACGTTGGAACTAAGTTATACATGTTGATAAAATTAAAAAAATTACATGCACGATCAATATAGTTTAACTTGTTATAACTGATTATTTATTATCTTTAATCATATTACAAAAAAATTAATGGTAAAAAACATATTCAAAAAGTAACCACTAACCCGAATTTTCAATTTTCATACCATAATTATCAGGTGTACGAGTTTTCTACCCTAAACTATTATCAATTATTCATCAAAACACACCTCAATTATCAATTGTTCACTTTTCTTACCTGAAATTATATCATGATCGTCCAGGTAGTGAACAATTGATAGTTGAAATCGTTTTGATGAATAGTTGGTAATAGTTCAGGTAGGAGACTCATACACCTGATAAATCAAGTATGAAACTTGAAAATTGGGATGCTTTAAGTGTTATTTTTTGTCTACTTCACTCTTATTACAAATAAATATTTTCCTGTGATCGTACTCTACGATTATATGAGTATTTTTTAAAACGTCAGTGTACAAAACTTATAGCACGTAGTAATATTTATTTAAGTTCAACCCACACACCTGATTATTCAAGTATGATACTCGAAAAATCGAGATACTTTAGATGTATTTTTGACCCTTCAGTTTTATCTATGATCATACTCTACGATTATACAAGTATTTTTTACAACGCCAGTGCATAGAACTTAAACACGTAATATTTTTAAGTTCAACTCATACACCTGATAGTTCAGGCAAGATACTCTACATCTAATAGTTCAAGTATGAAACTCGAAAAATTGAGATATTTTAGGTGTATTTTTTACCCTTCAATTTTATCTGTGATCATACTCTACGATTATACAAGTATTTTTTTATAAGTCAGTGCGTAAAACTAAACACGTACTAATATTTATTTTAAGTTCAACCATGTTTATAGCTGTCTTTCTTTTATTTATTAATGAAAACAAAACAAAAAACAAAAAACACCCTGGAAAATAAAAAATAAAAAAATCCACAATTTTTTTTTATTTAATAATAATTAGTGGCTGCACGTAATTTGCTACTATAAATATTCACATGCCTTTTGCCAACTTTCAATAGCTTCACACATCTTTCAACACCAAATAATATAACATTCACACGAAATTCATTTTTGAAACATTTTCCGGCGAAAATTCGCCGGGAACTGAGATCGACTCGCCGGAGCTCTCGTTTTTTGGTTCACGAAAAAATGAAACGTAGAGGAGGAGGAAAGAAGATTTTGAAACGAGTCGACTCAGAAGCAGATCCAATCGATAATGTAATTAGGAATAACGATGAGAGATTTGATGACCGAAAAAAGAAGAAATTGTTGAAATATGGGGAATTACCTGAATATTTACAGGATAATGAATTTATAAGAGATTATTATAGGTGTGAATGGCCATTGAAGGATATTGCTCTTAGCTTATTTTCATGGCACAATGAAACTCTCAATATTTGGACGTAAGTAAAATTAATTTTCGTATTTTTTGAGATTTGAATACTCTCTTCGTCTTAATTTATGTGTATTTTTTAGGATTTCGAGATTCAAACAAGTATTTTGAATTATCGATTATTATGACTTATAAAAAAAAATTACATAGTTTTCATGTCAAAATACTGTTTTTTGAAATTCGAACTATGTCACGTAAGCTGGAACAGAGGGAGTAATTTTTTTTTTCCTGATTTTTTGGGGATTTTTTTGGTTAGGCATTTTGGAGAATTTGTGATTTTTGGTATTTTGAGATAAGACAAGAGTATATGGAGGTCGCGAATTAGGAGTAGGTATCGCATTACTGTATTATTAGTCTTATACATGTATTTTCTTTTTAGTTATAGTATTATTTTTGGTTAGGTATTTCGGAGGATTTTTGATATTTTGAGATTAGATAGGAAGGCACGGGAGGCCACAGATTATGATAGAAGGGTAGCAGGTAGTTAAGTTTTGATTCGTTTTTCGGCGGGTCCGTATTATTTTGTTGTTGTTGTTGTTACAGTTTCTTGTTCGGTGAACTTTGTATTGTTTTCCTTACTAATTGACATGTGTTTCTCCACTATTGTATTTTTTTCATAAACACTTTGGTAACAGTCTTTCTACCTTCACGAGCCAGAGTTAAGATCTGCATACACTCTACCGTCTTTAGACACCACTTGTATGATTTCGCTGGATATGTTATTATTGAGATTTGAATAAAAAAATTTTTTTTGATTTTTTGGTGATTTTTTTTTTGGTTAGGCATTTGGGAGGATTTGTGATATTTGTGACATTGACTGCGATGAGCTTGACTGAGAAGACGACGACGGTGGAGAATTTGTTCGCCGGAATTTTCAGGACGGGTGACGGACAGTTGATGAACATGAAGAATAATGGCTCCGGCGATTCTTTTCCGGTGAGTTTTCCGTTTAACATAAAAATGTTTAGGAGTATTGTAGGTCCCACAGTTTATTAGGATCTTTTAATACAAGAACCTACTCTCTCCGTTCATTTTTATTTGTCTATTTTAAATTTTTGCATGTAAAACAATAATTGATATAAGTATCTTATTATAATGCGCAAAAACAAATTTACAAAATAAGTTATTAATGTTAAGGATAAAACATGAAAAAAATTAAATGTCTTTTTTTTAATATGTTAAAAATAAAAATCTAATATTTAGATAAGTAAAAATGAACAAAGAGAGTAATAATGTCTTTAATAACTCGTAAAACATCTCAGATAGAGGTGTTAAATTGTTCGATTGGGTTCGATTTGAACGAGTCAAAATGGGTTAAAGTTACTAATCTACAAAAAAAGTTATTTGAATTGAAATAAACTAAAATGCGAATCATAACTCACACCATTCAATTCTTACTAAATTTTAATTGTTTCATTTAATCTTTTATAATATTTGTAGTATCTAATATATATTTTTTCATTTATTACTATTATATATATAACATATCATGAGCTAATTGTAAGGTTATTTAGGTGAAATTATTTTTCTTAAATTTCATATCTAATCCAACACCATTATACTTTTTTTCTTTTGGACCCCTCCTTCGGAGCTCTTAACCTTTTTGCTCTCTTGGTGATCAAACTCATAATTTTTTTGATGATCGTAATATTCGGATCAGCTTTTTCGCACCTCGATTAAATTCACGAGATACCTACCACCTCCCACCAGCAACAAGTACCAGATAAACATACCCACCAAGGCTAGAACAGATGGGAAGAATCACCTAGTGTTTTTTTGCCTCCGCTGGAATTTGAACCTCAGACCTCATGACTCTTTAACCAACTTTATTAACCACTAGGTCATCGAATTCACAATCTTCGAGTTGAAAATAAGGGGTGCTTACCATCCGAGCAACTCCCCGTACTTTTTGTTGCTTAATTTTATATTTTAGTTTCCTGAAAAAATTGGAATTTTAAAGTGATTAAAGCCAGAGTTTTCTTAGCTGTATCTCACATGCACTTGGTTTGTTTTATATATTTTTCCTTTTGGTGCTTTGTTGTTCTTTTTGTTTTTTTCTATAAGTATCTTCCATGAATAGTGGAGGAAAACAAACGAGGATTTTAATAAATTAAAACCTTATTTTTATCCACGTGGTGTGTGCACGATGAACTTTTGGACAAATATACCCTCAACTTTATAATTTAGAACAGATATAATCTTCGTTTGAAACATGGTGGATATATATCCTCATTGTCTAACAAATAATGCATATGTCCTTTCATTAACATATTCATATTTACTGAATTTAAAAAAATTCAAAATTGATTTTTTAATTTCGAAAAGCCACATTGTTTTCACCCCTTCAGACTTGATTCAAATGAAAAAAAATAAATTCAATTCCTTTTTTACTCGGTCATAAAATGAGTTTAGATTAAGCCTGAATAAAAGAGGGATTGGTTTTGTTTTTAGTTGGGTCGGGTCTGGATCATATTTGGAGGGGTAAAGAAAATAGTTGAAGTAATTTTTTAAAGCCACGTGACATTTTTGAAATTAAAAAACTAGTTTTAGGATCTTTTTAGTTCAATTGTTAATGAAAAGGGTAAATATGCACCATTTGTTAATACATGCACACCATTTATTAAACGGCGAAGATATATATGCACCACTTTTTTAACGAGGAATACATCCGCTCCAAAACGCAAAGTTGATGGGTTGCCTCCTTTCCCTTGTCTATTTGAGGATTTCTTTAAAATTCAGTTACATTGGATCTTTCATTATTTAGGAAGATGCATCTTGATTTACTCTAGTATTTCGCCGATACATTGTTCCGCGAATAGGTGGATCCAGAATTTAAACTTGATATTGAACTAATTGTACTTTTGAGCTTATGGTTTCAAACTTTGATATATGTTTACGTTTTGCGTTGAAAATACTAGATTCAGTTGAACGCATGGAATCCACCTCTAGTTTAGCATATGTGCAGATTTTTAGTTGCAACACAAGAACAAGGCATCATATAGTTTACGGAGATATGGTTTTCTAGCCCTTTACAATTTGAGATCTTCATTTTTACACGAGAGATCTGAAAAGGCTATTTTTTTCTGTTCAAATTGTAAGAGGGCAAAAGATCTTATTTCCTCGTTCGATTTTTGATTGCAGGATTCATATGCCAGGCAGATAACAAATCCATCATTCCTAGACATAAATGGAGATGGTTATGAAGTTGCTATATGGCCATGGTTTGTTTTCTTAGGAGGAGCTATGGGTTGTTTGATTTCCAGCACACTTTCCCACTTATTTGCTTGTCACTCACTTAGATATAACCTCTTCTTTTGGAGACTAGATTATGCTGGTATTTCACTCATGATAGTCTGTTCTTTCTTTTGCCCAATTTACTATATCTTCTGTGATCAACCATACTGGTGTATCTTTTACCTATCCACCATTACGATAATCGGTATACTTGCTATCATCACCCTCCTCTCCCCGGCACTCTTCTCCGGTCGTTTCAGATCATTTAGGGTTACTCTCTTTCTAGCTATGGGTTTCTCAGGACTTATCCCAGCTACACATGCACTTTTCCTACACTTTGCTCATCCAGAAGTAATTGTGGCTTTAGGGTATGAGATAATCATGGGGATATTGTATGCTACTGGAGCAGTATTTTACATGACAAGATTTCCAGAGAGATGCAAACCTGGTGCATTTGATCTCGTAGGACACAGCCATCAGATCTTCCATGTTTTCGTCGTTGCAGCAGCACTCGCGCATTGTGCTGCTTCCCTTGTTATTATGGATTGGCGACGAGGATGGCCACCCTGCAATGAAGGTATGCTGGTGTAGACATGGCTGCAAAAGGGAATTGAAACTTCAAACATACTTTTTACACAATTAGGAGTTAGGTTAATGCATGTACTCCCAGCATTTGTACATAATTTAAATTTTTTTGTACCTTGTAATGTTATTGGAAGTTTCAATTAATCCACTATGCCATTGATTCTCTTGAAGTGCTGAGCAACGGTAAACTTGTTTCTGTGTGACCTATAGGTCAATAGCTCGAGTCGTGGAATCAACCACTACATCAAGGTAGGTTGTCTACATCACACCCCTTTGGGTGCGATACTTCCCCGGCCCAATGACATTATTTTACACATAATGGATTTAATATTTGTGAATGTAAAAAGGCATATGCAAAGCTAGGAAAACAAGTTAGAAGAGTAGATTTCAAGAAGCCATAGAGTTGCACTCAAAACAGGATGGTAAGATAAAATTACAAAATCCATGAAGCTGTCTTTACTCTATACAAAAAGTTCTACACTAAACTATGAAGCATCACTTATTAGATTTGACAGTAATCAGCATCCGAACCTGGTTATTGCAAAAGTACGCGACGAGAAAACATATCAATCTTGAACACAATTTAGAAGATGATTTGCTTCCCATGCACCGTTGTTTTCATCTCAAACGTATCAGCTGACGAACTCGAAAGAGTAGCAATCTTTTGCATCTTCTGTTCGAGCGCACAAAATTGAAGAGAAAAGTGGAATTTAACACATACATGGATGGCCTCAGTTCCTTTAGGATTGGATAAAATTATTTTTTCTCTGTGCAGCAACCTGTGGTTGTGCTAATAAAAAATCCAACGAGTTTGCTCAACTAAGTCAACTGTACCAGGAAGTCCGCGGATTACTTGGTTTTGATCTTCATCGGACATCTAAGCAGGAAAACAGCTCCGTGATTCGGTTTCTGGCCTTAAGGGATCCCCGGTTAGCTGTAACGTGTAAAGACAAAAAAACCAATTGACGAAGAGCAGGTCACTGCTTTTAACACGAATGTAGTAGCTATTCAACTTGCTACCTCAACAACCTCATTTTCACCGTCACTATAATCTCCCCAACGCTTGGTTCCTTTCTCCTCAAGAACGACAGTACTACATGTTTCTTTTGAAGCAGTAATCTCATCGGATAGTGCAGGTGTATCTTCAGACACATCTTCATTTTCACATTGTGATTTCTCCTCATCTTTAGGAATGTCATGTAGTTTTTCCACATCTTCTTCCTGATCCTGCATGATCTGCTGACTTTCTGTCTCGTCAGTTACCAAACTGCTGGAGGTTTCCACTTCAGTCCCATCTGCCACCACCGCTGTATCGTGATTTTCAGCAGCTTCTTCCACAGTTACAGCTGAAGGGGATTCTCCTGCCTCAACCGGAGATACTGGAAGTCCATTTTCAGTCACTGGCGAATTGATCAAGGATACTGGAGAACCATCTGGTGATACTGGTATGCTATTTGGTGATATTGGATATCCATTTGGCGAAACAGGCATACCATTTGGTGAAGCCATGTAACCATTTGGAGCAACTGGAAAGCCATTTGGAACCCATGGTTGGCCGGGGACAAACTCAGCTGCATGTGGGTTCATGATTCTAGGAATAGCGAAATGGCTGGCATCCCCATTAGGTTCGCCGTTGAGAAAAGCAGGCTTGTTTCGTGGAACTCGATTTCCTGACCTACCATAGCCACCTGACAAGCGTGGACCATATGGAACTCGTGCTGTTGCTGACTGATGTGGTGATCTACGAACAGGATTCACAGGAAGCAGAGGAGGGATATTCACAGGAGGGGGCAATATTCCTCCATGCTCCTTGAAAACTGGTGCTGGGATAGTGCCAAAAACTGGAACAGGTGATGGATTAAATGGTGGTGCAGCTGCCGAAAGTTTCTTGGTTGCTTCTTTTCCAGTCTCAGAATCACCTTGCTGGTCTGTATCAGTAGACACGGTACTAGCATCACCGGTGATATCTTTGTCTACTCCAGTTGGCAATGTGATACGTCCTGGATCACTGGCTTCATCATCATTCTTCTCTTTCACTGCAGCTCCTTCATTTGTAAGACAAGAATCCTTCTCTGTCACTAAATCAGTAGCAGGTTCAAGAACAGAAGAGGTGTCTGGGCTTTTATCAGCTTTGCTTTCCGGCATTTTGACTTTGGAAGTAGCATTTGAATCACTGGAAGAACCATTATTTTGGATCCCCGGAACGGAGCTATTTCTAGAGTCTCCTCCTTTGTTTTTAGCAGCAGGCTTTACTTCTGAAGGTGTGACAACATTTCCTTCCTTCTCCCCAGAAGCGTCAGCTTTTGTCCCCTCAGAAGATTCGGCTGATACGGGTGCTTTCTCTTTACTTTGTTCATTGGCTTTTTCACCAGAATCATCATGTTGCTTCTCTTCACCGATTTTCTGAACCTTTTCTCCATCATTGGTTCTCGCTGTTGTCGGCAGAGTTGAATCAGTTGCCACAGTCTCCTTGTTTTGTTCTGAACTACTATCCTTTGGCAACTGCTCTGCCACTGCTTTCACAATGGTACCAGGTGGAGCTAAAGCAACTTCTTTGTAAGAAAACAATTTTCCAGCTGCTTGAACGCTGATTGAGCTGACAATTGAATTAGTTTTGGCAACTTGTTCTGTTTGAGCAGGGCTGATGGGTGCCGATTTGGGCTTAGAAGATCTCTCAGTACCACCAGCTGGTGAAGCAGCACTGTTTAACTTAGGGCTGAAACTAGCACTCTTCACAAACTTCTTTGAAGCAGGAGATAACCCAGACGATGCCGCAGATTCATTTGGAGTCAGTCTTGGAGATGGAAAACTAGTGGTTTTACCTCGAGCTCTTGGTAAATGGGAAGCATTTGTGAAGTTGGTGTTAAGTTTTGCAAGGTTAGGTTTCCTAGAACTAGAAATCTTACGCCCCATTGTTGAACGGCCTTTGGGTAAAGCCTCTTGCCATCCTTCCTCAGAGGTATCCTCCTCTTGTATCACATCATCATTTTTCTCCAGTAGCGTCTGTTCTATCAAAATGTGATCAGATTGCTTAGGTGTGGGTTCTGCAATCTTCAATTCTGATTTGTTGTCTAATTCTGACTTGTTCTCTTTATCGCTGGAATTCTCCACAACAGGACTAGTTGGAGAAAGAAGTTCATCCTTCTCAAACTCATCGGTAGCTATTCCCCCATTTTGCCCTGCTTTGCCTTTAACCTATATGATAAATAAGGAAATTTGAGCAGGATACTTCAGTAAAGTGAAAAAAGGGCAGCCCGGTGCACTAAAGCTCCCACTACGTGCGGGGTCTGGGGAAGGGAAGGACCACAAGGATCTCTCTATTGTACGCAGCCTTACCCTGCATTTCTGCAAGAGGCTGTTTCCACGGCATGGACCCGTGAACTCCTGATCATATGGCAGTAACTTTACCATTTACGCCAAGGCTCCCCTTCACTTCAGTAAAGTGAACTAAAAAGAAAAGGGTTGTGTATATTAGGAAAAGCAAATGACAGAAGTCAAAGCTCAAACCTTAGCACGTGCTTGCTTTTTTTGCGCTTCTCTAGCCTTCATCTCTGCATCTGGAGCTATGTAATCCAACAAATCCGACACACTACTCATATCAAAGAGAAAAACAAAATTTTGTTAGCGTATGCACGTATGGAATAGGAAAAAAATAACCTACTGAATCGCTTTTCTGTATAAATTTGTTACTCTTTTCAAATTTGTGCAAGTTTACTTTTTAAAGAAACCAGATTTATATAGTGAGGTTTTTCCTATAATTATGACTAAATAGCTAAGTTGCTCGGACTCGGGTGCGGGTATCCGACACGGATGCGAATCCGAGGATCGGATTAAATTTTAAGATTCGGGGGTACGGATCCATGTATGGATACGGGTGCTGGGATTCGGCTAAAAAAATTCAAAATTACAAAATAGAGCTATAAAGATATCTCTAAATTTTGAAAGATCTTCGACGCCGTCTTCCCCAAGACCCCAACTTCTTCTTTCAATCTCTCTGGTTTTTCCCCTCGAAAAAAAGAAAACGAGTCTTTCAAGGTCTTCCACCAACTCTCCTAAACGTTGAACGTTGCTACGGTAAGTTAGAACACAACCACTTGAATTCTAAGTTTCTCTCCGTTTGGCCTGAAACATGAATAAACAAATATTGACCAAGAGGAAAAGCTAAAAAGGAGACACAAGGACTATAATATTGAAGGTATGCCATTTCCCATGTCTTAAATATATTTTATTTTTTATTTTGAGAAATCAAAATCTCAATTTTCCCTCAAAATTTGTCCATGGACTCTGGTCAAAGTATCCAATGTGGGTTGACCGAATCCCACACGTATCCCGCACCCGCACCCGTCTCGTCTCGACACGGGTGCGGCAGCAAAAATGAAGAGTCCGCGCAACTTAGCTAAATAGTACATGTAAAATGAGGAAAAGAAGAAAAGAAAGAAAGTAGGATAAGAATATTACTACCTTAGATGGCCTTTGCTAGAGATAGAGGCATCAGGCTTCGGGGTACCATTTCGTGCAGCTTCTTGCTGCTCAAGTGCTTTAGATTCAAAATACTCAAGCCATGCCGCAGCATCCTGCAGAAAATTCTGAATAAGATTGACACGAGGTTCATCACCGAGAACAAACTGAATAACCAGACTTCAAACTAATTTATACCTGAGTACGTAAATCATCAGGTCCAAGTTTAGCTTGCAGTATCTGAAGTGTAGTTTGCTCATGCTGAACGCTCAAGGAATATGCTTCCATTAAAGAAAGAGCAATTGCAATAGCATGATAACTGGCAGCAGTCTGGAGGAAACAAACATTTGGGTTAAAAAAATTTAAGATGCCAACGGCTGATTTTCTGGACACAAACATAATAGAGAGAAAAGACAGAAAAATTACTTGAATATGGTCAGCTCCAAGAAGTCTCTGGTTACACTTAAGAGCCTCGTGAAGGTACCTAAGTGCAACGTGGACATTTCCGAGACCTTCCTCCATCATCGCAACATTTATATATGTTGCAGCAGTATTTGGATGAGAAGGTCCACAAGTAAGATGTAAAAGATAGAGGGCACGATTGACATACCTGAATAGAGAAAAACAACCAGGTTTGTCATTAAACATAACGAAGTGTTCTCATACAAGATGATGCAAGGCACAAATCATTAAAAATACATAAATACAAAGAAGTTGGCACTGTCGTGCCATCATTTATCTAATATTACTAGTTTCAGTTCCTTGCTTTCACAACATGGTCCAGGCTGCATCATGTTCAATGAATAATGCATCGCACATCTTCTAATAAGTTACATTAAATAGAATCGGGAAGGCAAAACTCAAATCATAAGCTCGTGGCCTTTCCCTGGGGCACAAGGATAAAATACACGAGATTGTTAACAGTGTAAATAGCAAAATAAATTTTCATAATAGAGCCATGTTATATCTTCTATTTTGTGATGTAAAAGTCAGCGAGGGAATGGAAGAAGATCTGCAAGAGAAGCAGTTTCTGCTGGGAAGAAAGTCTGCAACAAGCAATGGTGTGGACCAAGTAATAGCCTGTTCAGACAAGCTTCGGCTAAGCTAAAAGTGCTTATTTAACCCCAAAAAAACACTTATTTAGAGAATGAAGGTGTTTGGCCAAGCTTCTAGTGAAGAAATAAGTGCTTTTGGACAGTAGTAGATGCTGAAAATTTAGTTTCTACAAAAAATAAGCGCTTTTGCTTTTTACCCTGTTAAAAATTTATGTTTACCAAATTAAAATTAGTAGTAACTTCCTTTTTCGTAATTTGCCACTTCAAAGCACTTTTTGAAAATAGTAGCCAAACATAAATTACTAATAAAAGCACTTCTCAATATGATTTAGGCAAACACATCTGCCACTCTACCAAAACACTTTTTCGAAAAGCACTTTTGATAAGAAGTACTTCTCAAAATAAGCTGATTTCTGCAGCTTGGCCAAACTAAGCTACAAGTCTGAGAGCAGCACTGCAGTAGATTTATTCTTTTTAAGTTGATAAAAATGAAGGGATGTATCATCAGATTTACAGTGATCTATGCCGTAAGTTTCCACCACACTAGAGTTGAAGGAAAGCAATGAAAAATACACAAATAATCAGGACTTTGTACGCCAGAGTTTTCCGTGAGGAAGGGAGAGGTACACATACTTTAATGCCAACTCTGTGTGTTGAAGTCGGTAGTAGAAAACTGCTAAATCTCCATAACTCTTCATTGTATCTGGGTGGTCAAGTCCAAGCTCTCTTTCATTAATATCCAAAGCTTTTTGTTGATAAATAGTAGCCTGATATGAGGAAGCATTACATATATAAGAGAGAAAATCAGTAGGCTCACACTTCAAGAGCTACGTTCTTTTTCTAACTAATTACTTTCAAGTAGAATTCACACATGTTTAGGGAAACTAAGAAAATTAGTGTTGTAAGCAGTGAAAACAATTATGATCAGAAAATGCAGCGTGCTGAATTTCCATAAAAGGTTTTTCGTGAAATAGAACACTCCGGTCTTAAAAAAATTCTACTGACTAAAATATGTCCTCCTACATGGGACAGGATGCTCACATAACACAAGTAGTAAACAATTACTGTTTTCCCTGTCTAATGTACGGAACAGGACGCACACATAACATAAGCAAACTAGTATTTCAGTTATCTAGGCAGTTCGAAAGAATCCAGATCAAAGATATGAAGCCATTTCAGAAGAAAATATAAATTTATACCTGATTAAAATCTCCAGTGTGGTAGAGTACCACAGCTAAGAGACTGTATGCACCCGCTGTCATTCTATGGAAAGGACCACATACAGAAACGAGTTTCGAGAGTGCCTTCGAAAAGATGATAAAACAAATCTCAGTTTGAGACCTTGAATGATAATCAAGACGTGCCATTGAACCAAAAAAATGTTACCTTAGTTCCAAAATTTACAGCATCCTCCAGTTTGCCTTTATCCAGAGAAGTTTTGGATGATTCCAGCAGGGTACGCCCATCCGCTGACGAGCACGCAACATGCTGTTGAGAACATCCACAATTGTCAAAACTTCCTGAGGTTCCTCCTACTAATTCACATTCTGCATCTGACATTTGGAAACTAGTGTGCATACCTTGTACACGGGGACCATGCTTATGATATCCGACTTCTTGAAAGGAAATGGAGAGTCCATATCATAGTCTTTGGGGACTAGCTCAAGTCCTACCTGAAATATTATTTGTTAGTACGGATGAGGTGGGTAAGATTTACTAAGGACGGGACACCAATTCTTAGCATTCAAATTTGTATACCTTATGGCAAAGACCTCGAAGAATGGCAAATTTTCTAAGATCCTCCCGACTTTCATCCTTCCACTGCCACCCAAACCTCTTCAAAAGAAAAGTTTCTATCCACTTCCATTTCAAGTCATCATCTGAATCACCATTTTCTGCAGAGGGAGTCCCCAGTAATACATTTAAACAAGAAGCTATTGATGCAGCCACATTAGCAATATTATCAACTGCTGCTACAACAGCCTGCAGTACGTGTTTGTAAGCTCTAACAACCATCTCGTGAATACAAAGAGATTGAACGTGAGGAAGTTTGTCTGCAAGTTCCACCTGACATCAGAAGCGAAACTTAAATATTAAGTTCAGAAATTAAATCAAAAATAGGAAGTTGAGCTGCACAATTTTTACCAAGAAGACATCAAAAAGACTTTAACAGTTTTCACTTCCCTTCCTTCAACACTCTTTCTACCAACTAAGCATCGAGCACAATAACAGAATGGCAACCAAACAAAATTACACAAAAATGCCGAATAACAGGTCATGAAGGGTGTTCAGAAAACCTAGCAAAGGCTTTTTACAGGTGTAACAAAGACTTCCCTAGTCTATAAAAATTTAGAATTACAAGAAAACAAGCCTAAAAGTACGTAAATGAGAGAACCAAACACTCAGAATTCAGACACTCTGCGGCTGTTTAATATTCTAGAGAACAGACAATATCAAATAGCCTTCTCACTGATTTAAAAGAGCCAACAGGAAAGAATTTAAACTGAAACATGGAGTAGCGAAACTTGGTAAAATCTCTTCCTTAGCAAAACTTGGTTATTTCTCTACGGAACTCGAGCTTTATGCATAGAAGATCCTCCAGAAGGGTAAAACCTATAAGAATTGAAGTTTGCGATTCTGCGAATGAGAGATATTAAAAAAGTATTGTTATTCATTGATTTTATTTATGAGAATATTTTATAGGCTAGTTAATTGTTATTCATATTAGTATTACGCACTTATTGTACTTTTTAGAATCTCCAGTATCTAGAGTCGGCAATGAACAATTAGGAGACGAAATGATTTTGGTCTTGGATGTGAGAATACAAGGTTGATCGTCATAAAATGACTGCTATCTACTATGAGTTCATCTACAGTTAGAACTTAGTTCAGTGCTTTTATATCTGATTAGAAATCTATGCTTCCCTTTTACTCAATAAAGTTGGAAATGACATTCACTAAGTGCTTTTATATCTGATTAGAAATCTATGCTTCCCTTTTACTCAATAAATTTGGAAATGACATTCATACATAGATTTATTCAGATTTTAAGGCCTGAAGCAATTACCACGCGCCCCAAGGAGCACATTTGCAAACCCCTGGTGTGCATGAAATCTGTCAGTGTCCTTCCATCAACGGGTGAAAGCTCCAGAGACCCAAAATCAGCAACCTTTCAACAGTTTAAATTTGCAACCAGGAAGATTTAGTTCAATTTCAAGAAGCAGGATAGACATGCAAGTATAAAGAGGCACTGACCAGTTTTGGAAGGGCGGTATCAGCGTAGTATTTATGTGCCATACCGATCAACTCATCGGGTGACTGCCAAAATAAACAGAACCAGATTACGGTTTAAGAACTGGACATGATGGAGCATGAAAGATTTATCTTACACGTGACCCCTCGGGGATATTGTTTCATACATTGCAGTTTTGAAACTAAACATGCAAGGATCACCTATTGCAAAAGTTGCTTTTAACAAAAATTGCAAGGAATGGTAGGGGTATAAAGTATAAAAGCCAGCAACACACCTTAAGGTGAAGACCAGTTTCTGATTCCTTTAGGCGCAAATATGCTGCTTCAGGTAGCACCTTTTTCCAAAGAATTTCCGTTTCCTCGTCTTGTTTCTCTAGCTCTTTCTTGTTAGTGTCACTTGAAGAAACTTCGTTCCCTGAACTGGCTTTGCTGCTCTTGTCATCTGATTTCTTCTTAATTTCCTTCAGCAGACCACCATGCTTCCCAAGACCCTTTACCGCTGGCTCTACTTTAGCTTCATCAGTTTTCTTAGACTCAACTTTCCCAGAGGCTTGATTTTGCAAATGTTGCACCCAACATGCACCCAGCTCCCATCTAATAGATTTTACTTGTTTACTGCCTTCTTCCTGTAACTTCTGCAAGCTTTCACCGAGCACCTGTCTTACTAAAGGTTTAGCAGCCAGAACGTCCTCAACATCTGCACCGTTTAATTTATGTACTTGGCTAGATGGCTGAGGCGTTGCTGGCTTGTGCAATAGCATTCTCAAGCTGCAAAAGATGAAGAATACCGTTAGTGGAATAGTTCATGAAAATCAAAAACAATTCACTGGCGTACATATATGATCTTATTGACATCTGATTCTGGCTAACTCTACTGACCTGTTAACATTTAATGCATTTGCACCTCCCTCTGCCTGGTCATCTATTTCAATATCCTGAGGAATGGGATTTGTCCCCCAGTTCACCTCAGCTGCAACTTTTACAATAGCTGTGTAGCCACAGTGTCTAACCACCACTACACCCAAGGAAGAAGTATCCTGCAATAACACATAACGTCATAAGATATGAACTGCTTCACCAAACAACAAAATCAACTTGCAGACAAATGACGAATAACAAACATATTTATATTGAAACTGACATGAACAGTTGCACTCTCATCTGCAGTTATGCCTTTTAGTAAGTTTCTCTTTGCAAGATCCTCAGGCGACATGCCTAGCACTTGAATGCCATCGTTTTTGTTGTCCAATTTCTTGCTCGCATCTGACATGTCTTTTGTCACACTGATAAGAAGATCTCCAATTTTTTCCTCGTACGAAATTGAAGAACTAGATTGATTTGTTCCACCCTGGCTGTTGTCCACTACATGCTTTATGGAAGCAACTGCTTTGAGAACTGATACATCGACGAATAGACTGTGAAGTAAAAATGCTTTCCTATCTCGAATTTGCCTTTCTTCCGCTGTTTTACAAGGCATTGCTGCCAGGATAGCAAATTCCTCCGCCCACGGCCTATGATCATGCTTACCATCTCTTCCCTGCCCACCTCCATTTCCTCCCCAATTCTCATCTTCCACGGGAAGTGGAGGAAAAGTAGCTGGATTGTCAGCAACAAAAGGAGGGACGACCCATGTATTCGCTCGAAAACCATAAGGAAGATTCCCAAACTGTAAGCAAAAGTGACCATTCTTTAGCATTCATTGTTTGCATATTCTTGAACTCAGGACAACTTTCAAATAGACAAATATTACTAACCTTATTATGCTCAGTGAATCCTTTCATGAGAGCCTTGTATGCCTGGAACAAACAAACAATTAACAAAGGAAAAATGACATACATGGTCAATGACAATACATACTGAATTTTGTGGTCCGGTAGACGATAAAAGTTTAACAAAATGCATTCTCACTCACAGCGTCAAAAACTCGACTTAATTGTTGCAACAATCCGACCAAAGAGCGACTCGAAAGAGCGCGCCTTCCAGCAGGATAGAAACCTGTCCTAGAAGCAACAATTGTTGTTGGCTTGCCACTGCAAATTCGGACCTGTAATGTATTTCAAGAACCATTATTCAAATTACCATATCTTTATCATCCCAAAAAACAAAAACATTAACTATTTGTTACTACTTCCCGCCGTTTTAATTTGTTTGTCTTACTTACCTTTATAGGTCTGTTTCAGAAAAAAAATGTTTCTTTCCTTTTTCGGCAAATCTTTAACTCCAACTTTCCACATGGCATGTTTAAGACCACAAGATTAAAGAACATTTTAGTACATTCTACATAACTTTAGTTTAAGACCACAAGATTCAAAAGTTTTCTTTTACTTTCTTAAACTCCGTTCCAAGTCAAAACCAGACAAACTAAATAGAGGGAGTATAGTTTCAACACTTTTATCCAAACACGTTACTGCTTATTTATGAAATCAGTTTCAGCACTTCACAGTTGATACTTATCCGCTATTTTTAATCAGCTAACCTGAACGTGTTTCTTTGCCACAAATATATAGTATTAAAAACAAAGAAAGCTCACATCTATTTGGAAAAAATCATCTTCTGTTTTATCCTCAAGGAATGGTCGACTTGATCTCCTAATATCTGCAAAATCCAAACAAAAGTTAGCAGAAAAATACTGATATTTTATACATTAAATAAAATTGCAGCAATGAGTAAGACAAAAAAATACAACAACATACCCAGTGCAATCCCATAATAGGGTCTAGGGAGGATGGTGTGTATGCAGTCTTACCCATACGTTATGAGGGTGGAAAGGTTGTTTCCAATAGACCCTCGGCTCAAAGTAAAGAACAACAAAAAAAGACGGAAAAGAGAATAAAGAACAACAAAAAAAGACGGAAAAGAGAATAAAGAACAACAAAAAAAGACGGAAAAGAGAATACCAGTAACAGTAACACCAACAAACAACAACAACAACATACCCAATATATTCCCACAAAGTAGGATCTGCGGAGGATAGAGCGTATGCCGACCTTACCTCTACCTCAGGGGTGAGGTAGAGAGGTTGTTTCCTATAGACCCTCAGCTCAAGACAAAAACAGTCTAGAAAAAAGATGTAATGGAAGTACAAGAGACAATAGGTAGTAACAAAACAAACATATAGTAGCAGAACAATACTACAACAAAAAATATATATCAACAAAAATCAAAGAACAAGAAACTACAAGCATGACACTACGACTACTAGTAAGGACAACAAGACAATGCACTCCTACCTACTACCATGGACGCACTCCTACTCCTTCTACCCTAAACTGCGTCCTTCACGCCTTCCTATCTAAGCAACACCAACATATAATACGATAATCAAAGCAAAAGAAACCACAAGTAACAATAAGAAGTATAATAAAATAGGATGAAAAAAAAATACTAAAACCACTAATAAGGAAAACTAGACAGCTCGACTACCTACTAACCTCCTACTCTAAGTCTCTAATACTTGACCTCCATATCTTCCGAGCTATGAGTAAGAACAAAAAGAAATAAAAAATTGCAGCCATGAAAAGCCTCTGAAAATTCTTTCCCCATGCATTTTCAGCTCAAACAAAATTGAATTAATCAAATTTTAAGAAATGCATTACCACATAAACACAATAATAATAAAAATTAATAAACTTAATCACATAATTACTTAAAATTTAAAAAAAAAACTCACATTGTATTGGAGGAGTGAGATGAGCAAACGAGAAGAAATCATAGAACTGTCCGAGCCGCGGCGGTGGACACATCATCGCCGGATCACCTTTCTCCGCCGCGTCACCGGCATCGGCTCCGCCGCATACGGCGTAGACGGCATCTGGCTTCGACGGCTTGGATTTGAGACCGCCGGCGGTAGGCGAACCGGATTTTTTGGGTGCATTTTCTGAACCGGGCTCAGTACCGGTTCGACCGGTGGTGGGTTTGGGTGAAGAAGATGAACCGCCGAAGGAAGTGGTGCATGCAACTATGTCGAGAAGTCTTTTTATATGAGCTACTGATTGTTCTTCTGTATAATCCTCTACACAAAAAATAAAATAAAAAAGATTAAAATTAAATTAATTAGATTTGAATTTTTTGAAAATTATATAAAATAAAATGAGAATACAAAGATGTGTATAAAGATTAATATATGTGTTTGAGTAACAAGATTTGCATACCATATAAATAAAATATGAAAAAATATATTTGGTGATTAGTGGTGATGATAGTTATTGTCGATGGTTATAGATGCTGAGTATCAGTATTGATTGATGATGATGGTTATGGGTAGTACGTGGTAACAATAATGGTTGAAAGTTATGATTAATGGAGATAGATTGACTATAGTTGATCGTAAATAATGATGATAGTTAATAATCAAGGCAATTGATAGTGGTGATTGGTAGTATTTGGCGTCATTGATGGTGGTAATTGGTAATAGCTATAGTAACGGCGGCCGATGGTTCATAAAAGCAGTTGATAATCGTGGTGATTGGTGATATATGGCGTCACTGGTGATGGTAATGATAATAGTTGAAGTAGCAATGGTTGATGGTTCATAGTGATACTAACGGCAGACTATGAAATTGACAGTAATAGTGATAGTGATTGAGGATAGTGATTATGAATGCAGAATGATCGTATTTTATAGTTATCGGCAGAAATGCCTACGATCTACTGGTGAAAGTAGACAGGGTATCAGTAAAATGCTTTGTTTTTTAAATCATAAAACAAATATCATCTTAACAATTATAACTCTTTGTTATAAGTCTTAGAGGGTGTTTGAATTGACTTTTTTAAAGTGCCGTATAAGCTACGGCTAAAAGTCATAAATTGAAATATCGAACTTTTAGTTTATTGTTATTTTTCTTTTTACCTTTTTTAGCCGAAAGGTAAATGTTTTGTAGTACTTTTTATCTTTTTCAAACACCAAAAAAAATAGAAAATCAAAAGCCAAAAGCACTCAAAAAATAAGTCAATTCAAACACCCTCTTAATCATTCAGACTCATTAAGCAATTGAACAATCATAATTCTCTATTATATAATTATATGTAAGTCAAAATCGAATAAATTATAGTTATTAATTTATTGCATTGCGAAATAGTAAAATCAAACTTAAAAATATTGAATCATACTGAATTAATTTGATATGATAATATTATATACTTCCTCCGTTTTAAAAAAAATGACGTATTTTTTTAAATTCGTTTCAAAAAAAATGACCCTTTCTTCTTCTTTTTTGATAACACATTAATTCCAACTTCTCACGTGACATATTTAAAACCATAAAATTAAAGGGCATTTTGATACATTTGACATAACTTTAATTTAATATCACAAGATTTAAAAATCTTATTTATTTTCTTAAAAATCGTGTTAAGTCAAAACAAATCATTCTTTTTAAAACGAAAGGAATATATTTTTATAAAATCAAAAATTAAAATTATCGAACTAAAATTTTTAATACCGTACCATACCCATACCCATAAGAGTGATGGGCAATTATGTGGTGCGAAAAGGACTATGGGAGATCACGTGATCTTCATAGTGAGTAGTGCATATATAGGTGGGACCAAGAGCATAAAGAAAAGTACCTTCGATCAAGCTGAGGTGGCACGGTTTCAGCAACACAATCTCCGCTGTATCTTTTAGCCTTGTTCCTTTTACCTGTCCCCATTCCAAAAAATCCACCATTTTATATTTCAAAAAATATAAAAAAAAAAATAAAAAAAAAAATATATATATATATAAAGTATTCCTATATAAAAATAAAAATATAAAAAATGTTATTGTTATTATTATTATTATTGCTGTTACTTTCTTCGTTTCAATTTATTTTCTCTATTTTCCTTTGTAGTCTCTTTAAAAAGAATGATATTTTTTTAACTTTTAGCAACTCTTTAATTTTAATTTTTTACGTGGCTTATTTAAGACCACAAGATTAAAAAACATTTTGATACATTTGATATATATTTAATTTACGATCGCAAGACTCAAGTATTCATTACTTTCTTAAATTTCGTATCAAGTCAAAACATGACAAATAAATTAAAACGGATGGAGTATTACTCATACGATAATAATAATAATAATAATATATTTGGTATAGTCCCACGGGTGGTATGTATATAGATCGGTGGTGTTATACAGATCTTACGTCTACCTTGTAAAGGTAAACAAAGACCCTTAATTCAAGTAAAGCATATCAAAGCAGGTTTAAAATTATTATTATTACTTAGACAACAATAATAACAAAACTCAGTTTAATTCCACAAGTGTGGTCTGAAAAGGATGGTATATACGCAAATTTTATCCCTACCTTATGAAGGTAAAAAGATTGTTTTCAAAAGACTCTCAGCTCAAATAAAGCATAACAAAGTAGGTTTGGAACTAGTGTTACTTATACAATAACAATAACTTACCCAGAGTAATTTCAAACAGGTGTATACGCAACCCTTATTCTACCTTTTAAGGTAAAAGATTATCTCCGCAAGATCCTCAGCTCAAATTAAAATATCAAAATAGAAGTGGAACTATTATTATTTATATATAAATATATATTACTTTTATTTTTAGTATAACTTCATGGATAATAATATAATTAGTAAAAATTCATATAACTGATTTCAACTTATTTAAAATAGAGACAATTACATACTAAAAAGTTTCAGACACCACAATTATAAAAAACTATATCTAACTTTGTTCTAAATTAAATGGCTAAGTTTCACACCATTAATTAAACTTGTTTTTTTGTATTTCTCTTTCAAACTTTTTTTCCAAAGAAAAAAAGAATAATTTTTTTAAATGGAGGATGAAAAGGACATTATTATAACACGAAATAACTATTACTCCTAATATTTAAGAGTAAAATATCCACACACACAAAAAAAAAAAAAAAAGAGGAAATAAATAAAATAATAAATGTTACCTCATGTGACAAGGAGTAATTGGTCACGTGACATGTCTCCACATTGACGGCTAAGAGCTTTCTCACATCTAAAATCTTGTCCGTTGATATCCCCTAAAAGAAAAATCAACGATTGTAATTGACCATAATCATATACGTGCAACACCTGATTATCTACTTTACGGAATCGTTTGGTTCACGAATTAAATTATATCAAAATTATGTAGGCGTTTATCCACGTTTCATTGTAAAAATAGAAAAAAGTAATATTTATTCTAAACACTGAAAAAATGACATTTGAAAATTAAAGTTATGTTTCACTGTAAATTTTATATAAATTCTTGAAAAAAGTGAAAATGGAGTTTTTCAAAATTTTATGATCAAACGTATTTTTTGAAGTGAAAATACAAAAAAAAGTGAAAAATTTTCTTCGTCAAACGCCTTCTATAATTTTTGGACAAATTCATCCTACCTTCTAGGTGGAATAAACTAATTTTAAATTTGACGAGATAAGATGGAATATCTAGAATTAATCTTTCGATATTTCATTTCATCTCGTGTACCAAACAACCCCTAGGATTATTTGGTTCACGAGTTAAATTATTTTGGGATAATAATTTTTAGGCTAATTTATTCTATCTGGAAGGTGAGATAAAATAATTTCAAATTTGACGAGATAAGATGAAATATCTAGGATTTAGCTTTGGATATTCCACTTTATCTCGCATACCAAACAATTCCTGTGAATCATTTGGTTCACGGGTTAAATATTTTCGGATTATAATCCTTTGGACTTATTTATTTTATTTGGTTGTTGGGATAAAATAATCTCAAATTTGACAGAATAAATTGAAATATCCAAAATTAAATTTGGAATAAAATTTATATTGTGTTTGATTGACGAGGATAAATTTTTACCGTCAACCAAATACAACATAAATTTTGTTCCTAAAATAAATTTATACCGTCAACTAAATACAATATAAATTTTACGCCCAAACATAATTTAGAATATTTCATCTCATCTCCCGTACCAAACGACGCCTACCGCTAATAAATTAACTGTCACTGTTAACTTTTACCTTAAGCATCACTTGTGAGTCTTCAGGTGTTTCCACCGTCATCTCTATAACGTTTGGCAGAACTGTAATTCAAAAATTAACACATAAAAATTATTATTAATAGAAAAATGCAAAAATAATAATAATAATAATAATATTTCGTATACAATTATTTATATTTGGGATTTTATTATTAATAGAAAAATACAACAAATAAAAAAAAGTAGTTATTATAGTCTTTTTAAAACCAATGATTTTGTTTTAGGAATTCTGATAATTAGTTTTATCTGCAATAACAATTTAGTTATCATTTTATTATGTTACATATAAATTATAAAAGACCAAATTATGTAAATGTTTAGTCTTTTTTATTATTTCGATACAAAACTTTTAGACTATATGAATATTATCAAGGTTCATGACACTTCATCTTGAACATACGACTCGAGAAAAAAATGGATTGCGTAATATTTGAACTATCAAATCAATTCGTCATCGAGAAAATTGAATAAAAATAATATTAATTAGTGCATAGATTAATACTGCAAGATGTAATTGAACAAATTAACATTGTTGTAATTGTACTATGTATATATATAACTTAGTATTGTAGTATATTATAGTTCAAAGAATATTACCAATTTTAATGCAATATATATTTTTAAATGAAGAGGACATAAAAAACATCAATGGTAAGACTTTTCTTTTTTTTTAAAGAAAACTATTTGAATTAATGAATAAAATTTTGATAATTATTAAAATAATTAAGAAAAAGATAAGGTAGATATAGCACAAGTACCTTTCTCTTCTTTCTTCTTCTTCTCTCCCTTTGCTTTGTGTGGCTTAGCTTTTCCTGTTTTTGGTGCCATTTTTTCTCTAATTCTTCTTCTTCACACTTCAACAAATATATATTTTTTCAATAATAATAAAAATAATAATAATTCTTAAAGAATTTCAAATTCTCATATATATTCACATGAGGAAAAGATTAATGAAAATGTTGAACTTTGTTTCAATTTTTCTTTTCTTGAAGTAGAAGTAGTAGAAGAAGAGAGGAACTTAAATGAAGCAAAAGATAAGATGAAGAATGTTATGAAATGAAATGAAACAAAGGAAGATAAGGGGAAAGAATATATAATAAGGTTTAAAAGTTTTTTTTTTTTTTTTAGCTTTTGTAGTAGTTCTTGTGAGAAGAGATATAGAGAGGAAACAATATAAGAGTTCTTTTTTTTTAATTTAATTTTATTTTAGATTTTTTTTTTTGTTTATTTTTGTTGTTGTTGTTGGAGATAGGATAAGGTAATACAATCTCCAACCCATAGTAGCCTAAGAGAGCTTTTTAGGTCTTTTGTTATTTTGTACATATGTGTGTTGTGTGTGTATATCAGAAAGAATGTAAGGTTGGCAATTTTAGACCTCTCATTTCTCCTCTCTTTCATCTTGCCCATTTACAAGTCTTTTGTTTTATTTTTTAAGAAAAACCACCAAGTTAAGGGGACGGGTAGGATGGTTCGGGTCCCTCCATTGTCAATATTTCAAATTTAAGTATTGAGAAAGTATGATAGGAAGTGCTTTACGACATGTCTGATGCAAATTTGAATTAGTCGAATGAGTGGACTGTGGATATAAATTTCTTGATGGGAAGTGCTTTACAGTCTTAGTGAGCTTGTCTAGCGCGAATCTAAATTAGTCAGACGAGTGAACTGTTGATACCGAATGATTAATAATCGAAGTTGAGGGAAGTGATGGATGATTCAAATCAGTCCACTTTTAAACAGAGATATCAGGTTTGAGCTTGAATAAAGGAAGTTTTGGTAAGATCAAGCGTTTTATCCGGTGGTTGAGCTATAATAAAAGTTTACAAATTCGGCACGATCTAATAGCTTTGATCTGGACGTTGCCATTTACAAGTCCATTTTTTGATAACACTTAGTTAAGGGGATTGGTGGAATAGTCTGGGATTCTACCATTTTTAATTAGAGGTTTCATGGTCGAATTCAGTATATCAAATTTTCTTAGTTGGAAGTACTTTACCCCTTAGTGTGCTTGTCCCACGCACCTATCAAGTACGAATTTGAATTAGTTGGATAAGTGGCTAATAAAAATAGGACTTTTTCATTAAAAGGAACTAGCGCTTTACCCGCTTAATCAACTTATCCAACATGAACACAAATTAATCAGACAAGTCGACTGCGGACACTAGACGATTAAATCAAAGTTAAGGGGAGTGGTACTGAATGATTCATATTAGTCTCATTTTAATTAGAGGTGTCGAGTTTGAGTCCAGACCATGAAAATTTAGTGTTCTACCCTATGGCGAAATTACAATAAAAGTTACGAGTTTGATAAAATTCAATAACTCTATATTTATATTAAAAAAATTAAAAGTTTATTTTTGTTATTAAAGGAGACTAGAAACAACTATATGACTCAAGAAAAAGTTAAAATATCTTATTATCATGTTTAGACTATTTGAAAGTAGACTATTTCAAAGAAGAAGAAAGAAGTTCTATTTGGATTTGGTTTATTTAGAGGATAAGAGTTTTATTTGGAACAACAAATCAAAGTAAATTTTCTAAGGCTTAATTTAGTGCCACGTGTATAAAGATATTATGATTCTAAAGATGCATTAACAATTGATACACACTCAATTAATTTAGATTCATGTCGAATAAGTTTATTTTTAAAATAAGACTTCTATATTAAAAGGTTTTCCCCCCAATTAAGTAAAAGTGAGTGCCAAATAGGATTTGAATTAACATGTACTCCCTTTGTTTCAAAATAATTATCACATTTCGCTTCTTGAGAGTCAATTTGATTAATTTTCAAAGCTAAATTAAATTAGATTAGTTCGATATTTTAATTTTAAAATTTAGATATTCAAAAACTATGTGAAAAGTATTATAAATTGTAATTTTTCTCATATTAATATAATAAAAAAATACATCTCAAAATATTAATTCAAATTTATAACATCAAAAAGAATATTATGACAAGTATTTTGAAACAAAGAAAGTAATTAATTGTTAAATAAGTAACATAACTAACATGGCCAACCCTCTATTTGTTGGGCCTATAGTAGATAATCATGTTTTAGACTTCTAAATGGAAAAATAGTCATAACTTCAAAAGGTCAAAGAAAAATAGCTATGTAATATTTTGAAACTCAAGATATATATATAGTCATGGATTTAGAACTTAAAAGAAAAGTGAAACTCTATTATAATATTTTGGATGAAATTCATGACACCATCTAGAGGTAAAAAATTTACGAAGTATCCTTTTGGATACTGTTATTTAATTTGTACCTAATTTTTAATAAATTTTTACAAATCGTCTATCTATTTTAAAATGTTTAAAGTTTTGTATGACTGTAATTTATCCCTTTTTGTTTGAAGTTCAAACAGAAGTGATTGAAGTTCAATATATATGTATAAATTTTAGCCATATGTGCATGGACTTAAGGTAAAAATGATTTAAGATTGGACAATGGCCGAATTTAATCGTATATGACTACATATGACCCGAAGTTGTTACGAAGTAGAATGACTCACAATTTTTTTACGCACTACATATATGACTTAAATAGTAATCTCAAAATCGAGTATTTGTACACTTCTTTTTCCGTAAATTCCAAAATTCATGATATTACCTTAGATTTTTCATTTGTTTAAGTTCAAAATCAACGATACTATCATAATATTCTCATGTCAAATGTCGCTACTTTTCAAAAAACTCAACTAAAATTGAAAATTGACGATCTTTTGAAAATTCGACCCGAAGAATAGCTAGCCCGTACAATTTTTATTATAACTCTTTTTAAACATGATAATATAATGTTCAAAAGATTCATCATAATTAAATTATTTATAGGCTTAATATATAACTAGCCCCTTAAACTTGTTAGAATATTCCTTTTAGACACTCAAACTAAGCTTTGTTTCAATCGAACACCTGAACTTCTAATAAAGTGTTTCAATAGACACTTTTCGTTCAAAATTTGAAATTTCTTTTTGCATGTGTTTTCATTCATATATTAGGTAGTTAAGTTAAGCACGTAATATATGCCATTTCTTTTCATTATACACACTTACCTCAATAAGCCATAAAACTCCAAATATTTTTAAACAAGATTGATGTGCATAATAAAAGGAGATGACATATTTTATCTGATTAACTTAACTATTTAATAGATGAATGAAGACACGCGCAAAAAAAAAATTAATCTGAATCGAAAGTGTCTAATTGAAACACTTTATTAAAAGTTCAAGTGTACAATTAAAATAAGACTTAGTTTTGAGTGGTTAAAAGGAATATCCTGACAAATTTAAAAGTGTGATCATGTATTAAGCCTTATTTTTATGTTAGTAGTATATATCATAACATCTATTTATTTTTTGGCCTCTATTTAGAAGCTAGGAGGTGCAGAATTTGGCTATTGAATGGTAGGATTTTTAAGATTTCATATAATGTCACATCAAGATTGATTTTAAATACTAGTATAGCAATCGATAAAATTAGGGATGATAAATGAACGGTTAATTGAACCATTGAATGAGCGGATTAAAATAGGCTGAAATAATAATGAATTGATGTTCAATTATATCCAAAAGTTTGTTTATCTGAGATAAACCGAGTTAAAATGGCTAGATAATGGATCATAACTTAACCTACTCAATTCGTATTAAGTTATAATTTTTTTTTATAATTTGTTTGATTATCAAACAGAACTAATAAAACTTGTTTTCTTTGTTATTATAGTTATATGTAATATATTAAATGAAAAAAATTATTTATTTAATGATAATATTTTTTATGAATCAATTTGAGCTATATACTTAATCCAAAATAACTCAATTTTTAAATAAATTGATTTCGTACAGGTTAAGATGAACTAAATTACATTTGAAATGGTGACGAAACTTTGACCACAAATTCAAAATCTGGCTAACTCACCTTATATTTTCCAAATTCATCAACTTCTTGTGGGGTAAAATTCACAAATCGTCATTCTTCGATTTGTTAATTGAAAAATAACCATTGTTATAAAGTTTTAAATTTTACAAGTGAAATTTTAAGATATGAAAATTAAAACTTTATGATAACGACTATATTATTTGAAGACAAGGCCAAAAAATGACCAGCGATACTATTCCTACCTTCTTGTGTGAAATTTTTTCATACACAAATGAATTACACAAAAAGTAACTTCTATATATTACCCTCATAACAATGATTTGACGACTCAAAAAATAAAATAAAATCTGTGGTAAAATTCACACATCGTCATTTTTTGATTTTTGCAATTGAAAAAATAACTATTTATAAAGTTTCAAATCTCATAGGTGAAAGTTTAGGATATAAAAGTTGAAACTCCATAATAACGATTATTATTTGAAGATAAGGCCAAAAAATAACCAGTGACGTTATTTTTACCGTCTTGTGTGAAATACTTTCAGACACAAATGAATCACGCAATTTTTTTAGATATATATATATTACTCTCATAACTATGATTTGATGACTCAAAAAATAAAAATAATCTGGAGTAAAATTCACAAATCGCTCATTCTTTGATTTTTGAAATTGAAAAAAATAACGTTGTTATTTAGATTCAAGATCCATAGGTGATATTTCAGGATATGAAAATTGAAACTCCATGATAACGACTATTATTATTTAAAGATAAGATCGAAAAATGACCAATAACACCATTTCTACCTTCTTGTGTGAAATAGTTTTAGACACAAATGAATTACACAAAAAAATAATTTTCATATGTTACTCTCATAACTAACTATGATTTGACTACTCAAAAATAAAAATAAAAATATGTGACCCTATTTTTTAAGTACAATCACCAAATGAACCAAGAAGTACAGACAGACAAAAGTAAATTGATTTTTTGTTTTTGTTTTTTGTTCTTATGCTCTTGGCATGAAGAAACACACTCTTTATTTTTCTTTATCAACTTTTTCCTTTTTCGTCTCAAATTATTTATCATTTTAAAAATTCACGATAAAACTTATTATTTTTTTTAATTTTATTCTTAGTGTAATTATTTTTGAAGACTACAAACACTTTAATGAAAAAATATTTAATGAAGATAATTTATATCTTAAGGCGTAAATAAAAATAATCAAGAAACCTCCTAATTAATATTTTTTTAAGGAGCGTGTAAAAGATAAATACGATGAATAATTTGAGAGGAAAGGAGTATTTTTAATCCATCTACTATTTTATTACTACACATTGCATTGTTCTATGTTCTATTAAAGATGCCGAAGTAACAACTTTTTTTTGTTTTTTTGCCCGATATTCGATACTATAATGGAGCTCGATTATATTCGGATCGCGCGTTGTAGGGCCTATTCTGGGCCAACGCTCCCAACATGATCTTTTTTTATTTTCAAGACTTGAACCCAAGATCTTTAATTAAGGGTGAAGAGACCATAACCATCCCACTACAACTTATGTTGGTGCTGAAGTAATAACTCAAGTACGAGGACACAAACTTTGAGGGAAAAAAACCTAGTTTAAACAAATATTTCTATGATTACAATGATCAAATAGAATTCTTCATACTTCAGTCGTCTCAAATTATTTGTCATGGTGTAAAAATGAAGTATGTCGGAAAGTAGCTAGAGAGTACATAATAAATATGAAATGTCAAGGTTCAAGTCTTGGAAACAGCCTCTGACAGAAATGCAAGGTAAGGCTGCATACAATAGACCCTTGTGGTCGGGCCCTTCCCCGAACCCTGTGCATAGCGGGAGCTTTAATGCACCGGGCTGCCCTTTTTTTTTAATTTTTAAAATTTATTTTCTCTACTTTCACTAGGGAAGTCACTTTCCTCATTTTTATGGAACCAGTTTTTCTAGAAAAAATATTTTCGAAATTTTTTGACCAACCAAACATAAAAAAATTGAAAAATATTTTCACGAATATATTTTCCTTCGTACCGAATTAATGTTTTGATTTCCTTTTTGGTGTTTGTTCTATTTACAAGAAAAATGTAGAAAATTTTAAAAAATGTGTATGAAAATGTTTTCACATTTTGTGCATAACGATATGTAACAAATTAAAACAATATATATATATATATATATATATATATATATATATATATATATATATATATATATATCATAGGTGAACACGTGTCAAGACCCAAACTCCAAGATCGTGATTGACACTTAACGAGCTTTTACGATTATATCTGTCAAGCGAATCGGAATTCATCTTGCAAATCCATTATCTTAGTTAAGATTTCAATATCTTGATGTAATTAATTATAACTCTCTAATGCTAATTCTAAGACTAGAATCCTCGAAAAGGGGCCGGGCAAAACTAGAATGGTAAGATAAAAGGTAAATTATTTACACTAGCTTTAAATATTGTTATAGATTATATTGAGATTATAAATAGCATTTGGATATCGAAAACACTATAAATTTGGAATCTTACATATTGTAACCTAGAGTAGAAATCAAATTTCATAAACTTCGAATTCTTGAGTAAAGAAGGATGGACAAGGAATTATTGTTGAACTATTAAGAACATATGAATCGATATCATTCGTGTATTCTATCCTTATTTCATAGAGGCTTTGTGGATAGAGTATCGAGTTATGGCTTTTCAGTCAATTACGATTCACTAAGAAAATAGGTCGTGAACAATTAACAGTGATAGTTGATGGTAGTGACTGGTAATAGCGATATATCAAATTTTTGTATAATTTGAATTGAGCTTAAATTAATACTCATTTACATGGTAAAAAAAAGGACAAAACTTTCAATCTTCAATTTTCTTAAACAAAGAAAATATCACAAAGAGACACAATGGTACTACAAAACATGCTGCAATTTTTAGCAAATCTTCATTATCCTTTGAGATCACTCCAATTCTTGACCAATCTCCACTATACCTGAAATATTAAGTAAATATTATTGGGAAAATAAAATAAATAAATAAAAATAGAGGAGAAATTACACAATTGGTCACTCGATCAAAAATATTTGAGCGAACGACTATCTATGTCAATTTCCCATAAAAAAATGAAGAAAAAAGGGGGTTTATTTGTAGCAGCTTGAAATGTATTTGGAACAAATTGATCCGACTAATTCAAATTCGTGTCGTGCAAGGCCCCTTCACTACAAGAAAATTCAAAATTAGCTACGAACTTTGTCACTAAATTGCTTGTAGCTAACAAAATTCTGTGATAATTTGTCACTAAATCAAATTAGCGATGAATTTTGTTGTTTAGCTACATAATTTGTCCGTCGCTAATTCCTGTTTTTACTAGTATTAGAGGGAAACCGCTCGGTATTAAGAATTGCTACATTCTCAGCTCGAACTCAAGATCTCTAGTTCACGATACGTGATGAAATGTATACTCTAAATGTGAATAAATATACAAAACAAAGTTAAATAAATTGGGAAAATTTACCCTGCATCAATGAACCCTAGAGCAAAAACTCCAACAGCAGCTTGAACAAGAAAATTTCTTGGAATTTTCAGTGAGGAATTTGAATTCTCAGAAATTTCTTTCTTTTTTGCAAATGAAATTATTGCATGTTTAGTACATCTTCTGCTTCTATTTCTATATTTCAGATCAAAGAGATAAGAAAAATTTGTAGAAGAAGAAGAATAGCAATTGACAAAATTTTGTGTAAACAACATTTTCTTATCATCACATAAAAAATAATAATATTTGTACAAGTTATTATCTTATCTATCTACATCTCATTATATGTGTGGCTGCTATTTTGAGAAGAAAGACAAAGACAAATTTTAGTCATTTTCACAAGATAATAGGTAATGAAATGTCCCTTTCAATTGAATTCCTCTGGACTCAGTGACGGAGTCAGAATTTTTCACTAAAGAATTTCAAAATATGAAAAAATAAACACACTAAAAAGTCAAAGAAAGTTCAACATCTATTATATATACATAAAAAATAATTTTAATTATGTATAAATTGTGTAATTTTTCGCTTGATGAACTCGCTTAGCCCTACTTGGCTCCGCCCTTTCTGTGGTTGTTTCCAAATGGGTCGGGTTTCTATGGTTAATGAATTTTGATGTGTTTAGGTGGATCCTAGGTGACAGCCATGTGGAGTGACCTTGTCCTTGTTGGACGGCCACGTAGATGCCATGTCATGAGGTGAAAGGGGATGTTAAGTTGAAGGGTATTGTGGTCTCTTATGTTAAGGGCAAGGGTAATTTTGAGCCTAAAATGAAACGGAGGGTATATTCGCTCTATTTTGAATAGTTCGAGGGTAGTTTTAACCCTTTTCCGTTTCTAAAGGCATTATACATAAATTTGCCCTTTAATTTGGCCTCAGCTGATATTTATGCTCTTCAACTTTGAGTGTGCACAAGTAGACACTTAAACTTATATAAAGTTAAACAAGTAGACACACGTGTTCTACATGTCGTCCTATATGACAATTCGCGTGAAATACACTTGAATTGATTTGTAGGGCGCCACGTAGGACGCGTGTGTCTACTTGTTCAATTTTATATAAGCTTAAGTGTCTACTTCTGTACACCCATAATTGGAAGACATAGATATCAACTGATGCGAAGTTACGAGGCACATTTATGTATTATGCCTTTTCTAAAAGGGAATTATCATCCGCTTATTTTAACAACATTTTTGTGGCCTCAAAAAAACGTCTAGGACATGCACTTTCTAACTTTTATTTCTCGTCTTACTAAAAAATATTGGTACATCTTCTATCACAAGATATCTAAACTAAAGCCCACATGTTTCTCTGTCACCATTTTGTGTTGAGAGAGTAGCTTTACTGTTTTTTTTAAACTCAAGTTATTGAGTTATAAATTAATAATTTGTATATATTTAGTGAATTTTAAAAGATAATTATAGGGTTTAATTTGGAACAAAGTTATTGAATTCGGCTAAAATCGTAAGCTCTACTCTAGCTTTGCGCTGTCTCGAGTTAGTAAACAGGTGAAGTGTAAACGATATAACATGGAGATCCAACAATCGGTAATTAAATCAAGAATATAGGTACGTAACAAGCCTGGTCCAACTGTTAAGGTATTGTTCGCTTTGGACCTAATTTCGCACGAATTTGTCATGTGAGTTTTAATCCAAAATGCGCTTCAACAGTTGATTCTGAACTCATTCTTATAACGTCCCTAACTTTCAGATGCAAGATTCGCTTATGGTCTAATGTGCAACCCTTCTTCAGAGGTTTGCCCTCCATCATGCGCGTCACATTCATCGCTAAATGTGAGCTCATAAAGTGTGAATTGCTTAAAAAACCATATAAGTATGCTGCAACTTATAGTTAAGTCGGAAACATAGCGGGGGGTTCTCAAGCTCAGGAGAGGAGACAATTTTTGGGTCAGCGTGGAAATGGGAATAACGGCTTAAGCCATTCGGTACAGGCGCTTTCCAGAGGTGGAATCTATGAACATAATAAGTATAATAAGAAAATTGAAATATAAGGTGCAACTTATTTCAACATCCAACATACTCTTATTAACACCAGTATTAAACAAATTCCTCAGAATTGAACAACACAATATAATACTTTGTTTACTGGTGCGGGCGCGAATACGTGTTGCCTCACTTTGATGACTTCGTTGAGGAGGAGACGGAGGCTCGGGAAGAGCTAGCTAGATAGGGTCAAGACAGGGCGTAAAATCTCATAAAAGTGAAATTTGGGAATTGTAAAAGGAAGTGAGTTCGACCTGGAGTAAAGGTTTGACCACAGATATTAAATACAGATTAACATGACGAGTTTATCTAAATGAGTAAGAACGATTTAATATACCTACCTTTATTACCTTTTAATAAAGCATTTGACTATTACAATGGAATTTTTTTTGGACCATTTCTCGATTTGTGCGTGTCATCCTTGCGGCTATTTTGGCCTCATTGGAGTAGAACCAGAAAAGCTCTTCTTTTCAAAAGCCCATCGCTAAATGGGCTGCTTGTGGACTATGCTAACATGAAAAACTTGGGCTAATAGGAGTCCGATGTGATGTAAATCTAGATTAATTCAGTCTCCCCCTTAAATAGTCCCACATAATGTAAATCTGGATTATTGCGGTCGCCCGCTTAAACGAGTCCTATGATGTTAGTCTAGATTAGTTCAAATCTCCCCCTTAAATGAGTCCTATGTGTATGAATTAATTAGTTCAATCTCTAGAAGATTTGCAATAATAAATGGAATTCTATTTCCATAAGAATTATAATAACATCTTTTGAGAATATGAATTATTGAGCTTGTAGTTTGGAAATCATTTTAATTATTTCCTGGGATTTTAATATGAGAATTCTTGTTATTATTTTCAGTTTTTTGACAACATTTTTTCATTGACATTTTTAAAGAATTCGAGCTTCATAAATACTAGAATAGCCTGGAGAGTTCTCTGGACGAACACGTTAGGTCTTTATCATCAATAGGAAGGGGAGCACACGTTATTACAGGTGAATTTTGGTAGTTCGCCTGTCGAGATAAAGGGTCTTGATGTCTATGTAAACGTCGTGAGATGGATAAGATCCGATTCATCCTTACTTGGAAGTTTCACGGAGAAATTTCCTTCCCCTTTAATTGGGCTCAAATGCGATGCTAATTCGAATTAATCGGGTTGTATCTATACCTACGGTTAAAGATGGTTCAATTATTTTTAACAAACAGAACATTTTCATATGAACAAATTAAATTTTGTCCTCAATCTCCATAATTTTTTCACCTTGTTATATTACTTAGATAATTCAAGTTTTTTTTGTAAGGATATGTTTTCTCTTTGCAATATTAATTATCGAATCATAATTATTTATTAAAAACAAATATTTTAACAAATAATATTTTATTTTCAAATATCTAGTAATAATGAATATTTAATTATTTTAAATTGATACACGTATGATATATTGATATGTAATTTGTAACAAACTAAAGCTTTTATATACTTCACTTATTTAATTATCTTATAATTATAATTTGTAACCAACTAAAGCTTTTATATACTTCACTTATTTAATTATCTTATAATTAATACTTACTCTTTGTTTTTAAATTTCAAAATACATAAGTATGTAAATATTGTGTTGCAACTAATAACGCGACATTTTTAGTACATAAATTTTAGCAGGTAAGTTTCTCGGACTCTCCAAAAATATTGTCGTATTAGTGTCAGATCCGACATGCATACATCCATTGACATTTTTGAAGAATCAGAGCAACATAGGTTACCACAAGAGATGATTTTCTCAATTTGACTTCAATGAAAAAAGAATTAATTAAGAAAAGGAATTATCTGTGATAAAAATGGCCAAAAAGCTATAGATGACTGTTCTATTTGTACCACATGATGTTTTGGTTCTTGATTATGATTTGAATTAGATTAAAAAAAGGGTATAGTAATGATTAATACGGGAAACTACCATTACGCCTCATTTATTGCCTCAACGTTAGCTATTTCTGAAATTTTGCCTATCATCACAATGGCGGGCCTTACAACGAGCTTTACATGCACCGTGGGCCAGGCCGGGTCACATTTACTTGTTAAGTTGGCAAGCATTGCGATTTTAAGATGTACAAAAGGCCAATGAATGCATTGAATGGGTAGAATTTTGGTTCCACAATTTGGAGAGTTATGGAATATGAGTCTTGGATCATACTCTCACGATTGTAGTATTATTTTTGTGGTAGTCTTGTTTCTGTTACTATCTGTTGTTTTGTTATTACCTATTGTTTCTTGTTCTTATAATATGTCCTTTTCTAGATTATTTTTGTCTTGAGCCGGAGTTCTATCAGAAACAACCTCTCTACCTCAATTCCGAGGTAGTGGTACGAACTGTGTACACTCTACCCTCCCCAGACCCCACTTTGCGAGAATATACTTGATATGTTGTTGTTGTATGATGCTTTGGTTCTTGATTATGATTGGAATTCGATTAAACTTGGGTCGTTTGGTTGGGAACAAGTTATCCCAGGATTAGTTATCCCGGGATTAACTATCCTGGGATAAGTTATCCCACCATATATATGGGATAACTTATCCCATCACTATGATATAAATGGTGGGATAAGTTATCCCAAACAAGATATCAAAAAGTTATCCCTAGACTATTTTTTTATCCCATGACTATTTATTTTAATCCCTCACACCAAACGACCCCTAAGAGACAACTTTGAAGCTCCAAATAATTTGTTACTAGTGTTACAAACAAATTAAGTTGATAAGTACTTATGTTGAGGATGTTAAGTATGATTAGAAAGATAAACTTTGTGTAGACTACTCTTCAATCATGCAACTCAAAATATTTTCTCAGCATCTTGTAGATACTACTTCCACTAACATGAATTTTTTCGTAACTACGATATAATAAAATTTAAGTAACAATTAGAATAAATATTATATTTAAACTAACAACACAATACGATACAATAAGTAACAACCATCCAAACAAGCTTTAAAAATCTTAAAAAATTTCTTTCAAGGGAAGTCAATATAATGGATCCACCCTATACAAATGAGTGGAACATTTTTGTAGCAGTCTTATCTCTTGTTTAACTGATGAAAACTTGAGCCTCACATCCCCACAATAAACTTTCATATATCTAGATTCATAATAGTCTTTGAAAACCATAATGTAGGTGGACTATTACACAAAATATAGGACGCTTTTAGGTCAAGAAAAATATAACGAAACCCTAAAAAGAAATAAGAGAAAAGTTGAAGGAAAGTGTTTTTGTGTATTTATTGATAAATTAATTTAATACTTCTCTCTTTTGCATCATATTAATATATCTTATATTTATGACTAAAGGTAAAAATTTGGAGAAGTTACATAAATAGTAGCAAATAAGTAAAAAAAAATCATAATCTAGAAATATTGTTTAAATTACCTACTCTAAATTATATATCTTATAAATGTATAAAGAATAAATACTTTAAATATGGTAATTTTTCCTATAAATGAGGTAATTAGTTATATTTCTTCTTTAATTTAAGTAGACTAAATATGAATAATATTTAATGAATCCCTAAAGATTCTCCATTTCTACCTTTTAATAAGGAAACATTAATATTAAATTCGAGAAATTGTTCATTATCAACTCTACAAATACTCAGACATTACAATTTTAGTATCAAAGTATAATGTGTCCAATATAATATTATATTTATACTCTTTATGTGTGAAAGGCTAAATTCAAAGGAATAGTTGTGAAGGATGAATACGAGAATAATGTGGATATATAATCTCCAAAAAAGAAAAAAATAATGCAAATTTAGTATATGGTATATATATAGTGTTTATGTCAAGTATGCTCAGTATTATTACATTATTTTATTATTAATTCGTATATTATTGGTTATATGCATACAATAAGTCCAAAAATATATATGCAATTGTAAGTTCTCTTTTCTCTTAAATAAATATTGTTTTCACTAAGTTCTTATGAAGATAGTTGGGAAGGTTCTATATTTTCTCTTAAATAAATATTGTTTTCAAACATTATCGTTGCAGTCAAAATTTATACTCTCTCCTTCCCATATTAACTGAATTGTCGAAACTTTTTCATTGTTCAAAATAAGTGAATTGTTCAAAAATCAAGATGATTATAGAATTTTTTTTTCCATTTTTGCCCTTCCTTTAAAGAAAGAGTATTTTACATTTTCTAGGTACTTACGCTCTTTACAAAGTCATAATTATGATTTTACATTGAAATTTCACATTTCCAAACAAGTGAAATTTCCAAGAGACACTATTTTATAAATTGCTTTATTAAGTGTAATTGTTATAATCAAATTCCAAGCAATATTGAGTAATGATTGACTCTACTTTTGAGAATAGTGTGAGAATAATGGAAAGGGTAGTAATGAAAAGTAATGTTCAAAATATGTCCTAGAAGAGTTTTCTTAAGGAGTGCTCATTATCTCAACAAGAATCAAGCTTTTCCCCTTCCGTAAGCGCATATAGGGAAGTGGGCCCTCGGCTATTGAGAGGACTCCTATTGTCTTTCTTTTATTTACTGGAGTTTCTTGTTCTCGCACCCCCTGGTACCGAGACCCTCGGTAATCTCTTGCAGGGCGCACAAGGCCCTCAGTGGAACTAAAAAAAAAAGAGTTTGAGCTTTTTTTTTGGTTGACTTTTAGCCACGCGCGGCGGCTATGCGCATGTGTCCCAAAGTGACGTATATTTTTTGGTAATGGGTATACTCGAGAGAAAAGGTTTGAAATTCGACCTCCCCTTATGCACTCTAAAAGGGGGTCATGGACTCCTTTTTGTTTAAGATCCCCTTTTTACATTCAATTTTTTATTGAGCCTGGTGTGAAATCACCATCATACAGTTAATATGGGACGAAGGGAGTAATATTTATTTTTCGTGTTATTATGCATGGATCATAGAACTTAATTAATCATAAGTCATATAATCGAGGAACTGTGAATGGGGATATTTCTCAAGAATCATAAAGAAAAGGAATCGAGAATTATGGCCGTCTCTCTCCATTCCATTATTTAATTATTGTTATTTGAAATTTACTAACCTGACTAATTCAGATTCGATCCTAATGGGGGATCCAATCCATATGCAGGCAAGTTAGCAAAAAGAATAGTTTCCAACTACAATCTCAATTTCTTCTTCTTCTCTTTTTTTTTTGGTTAAATTTATGCATCATAATAAAATACAGGGTCTTGCTCAACGTGTTCTCCTATCTGTTGATGATAAAGGCCTAACGTGTTTGCCTAGAGAATATTTCCCTTGTAGGAAATCAAAACGACCATACTTTTGTACTCAACGTTACGAGGATCATTATTCTCGACGACGAAATTGATAGTCAAGTTCTGAACGGAAAGGGATGTATAATGAGGCAATGATATGGGGAAATATCAATTTTAGAAGATGTGATTGCTTCAATTGAAATTTGGGGAGGATATGAAATTTAGTGAAAGGAAATTAAAAAAACATGTGGAGTAAATGAACATAACAAATAGTAGAAATAGACAACATGGCCTTTGAGAATTTTTAACTTTGGATAGCTTCTTGATTTGTTGTTCATTTAAGACCACAATGTGGCTATCATATTCACAAGGTTCTAGTAGTACTATTTCCATCTTGTTGTTGGAGTTTAATTTGTTGAGGAAATGATCAAAATAGTGCCTTAAATAAAGGAGCAATCAAAATAGTCCCTTAAATAAAGGGTTAGGTTTACTTTAATTTCTAGGTTTTTAAAAATATTTCTCATCCCGTTTTCGATATCCACTTTGAGGCCTGATTAATTTGGATTAATCATGCTTGGAAGTACAACTTTGATGCCGCCATTTAACTTGTGATGCACGCTTGTGATTTATTTTGTTTACACGTGTATCACTTCGTACAACTTCTGACATACAATGTCTAAAGTTTTATATAGCTAAAGTTCAATCATTTTTACGTGACTAAAGTTTAATCATTTTTGCCCCACCTCATTTTAATCATATATGGCAATCCATAAAATATGATATATAAGTACATAATATGTGTAATACTTTTGTAATTAAGTTGGGATTCTAACATTACAAAAGTCAAGAATCAATCTATCATACTTCATTTTTGTAGCAAAATCTTCCTATAACATAATAATTATATGATCATACCTATATTTTAAAATTATAAATAGATATATATTGCAATAACCTTTCTATGTACATATAAATATGAACATTGTAGATGAAAATTTGTATAATTCTAATCTCTCTTCTCATGTTTTTGTTATCCAGTAAGTAATTTAATTGTTAATAACATGCAAATTCAATCATCTGAAACTTATGAGATTTGAATTATGACAAGTATTATCAGGTAATTACAAATGACAGAGGGCCATGTATTCCCACAAGTGGGATTTGAGGAGGTGGTGTGTACGTGACGCTCCCCTTATTTTGTGAAGATAGAAAAATTATTTTCGATAAATATTTGACTCAAGGGAAGCATACAAAAAACAAGTATGGAAAGGTAATACTACAATAGTAAAGAACTCATGCTAAAAATAAATAAATCCAGTAAATCTCACATGTACACATGTCTGTTAAATAATAGACATAAGACTGAAAGTGCACCAAACTTGATATCAGTTGGCAAGTAAACACTCCAATAATGAGAGTGTTCATCTAGACACTTCAACTTGAATTCAATTGGCAACTAAACACTTTAACTCATCCCCATAATGTCTCATGGACACCCGACTCTGACGTGACACATAAATTTTGGAGATGCTAGACACCTCAACTTGATCTCTGGCAACTAAATACTCCAACTCGTCCTCGCAATATCTCACAGACACTCAACACTAACGTGACACATAAATTTTAAAAATATCTAGATGATCATTTTGCAAATTAGAGTGTTCAACGGATACACAGTAGAGACGAGTTGAAGTGTATAGATGTGCACTCTCAAAGTTAGAATGCTTACTCGCCAACTGAGGCTAATTTTGAGATATGAGGGACTATTAATGCTACATGTGAAAGAAGAGGGATGACTTTGATGAGTTTAAAGTCTGAGGGATCATTTTGAGCTTTTATAGATAAATGTAAAACTAGGAAAATTAGAAATATAGGCCAAAAGCATGTAACCATACACATTAGTCTTTAAATATATCCTGTGTATATTTATATACACTTTTTGAAACTGATATATCCACTTGGGAGTTGGACACACTACACAATTCTTCCTCTAAATAAATAGGTTAGATAGTAAGAGCATTCTGCAATTCCTGCACAATATGAGGTATCAATATGCCCCAAGACTATTTGCAAAACTATGGAGCAACGTGTAACACGTAAAATCGATACTTTTCACCTTCAACGATGATGGCCAAGACAAGCTGGAGGCAGAAAGCTCGACGATACTTATCACCTTCAGCAATGAAGAATGTACCCGTAAACCTGACAACGGTGGTCGCCAAAGTAACTTTCAACAATATATAAGGTTGGTGAATGCTAGGATTCTGCAAATCACGCCACGCGAAGAAATAATGCAAGTTGCTACCTGTAAAATCGGGTCCCAAAGACGAAAAAGGTAAGCTAGGAACTAAAAGAAGAAATTTTGATGCACAATATGCAAGGGGAGCAGAAAACAAGCAGCTGAATCGAAATATCATGCCATAAAAGAGTGCTTATTCTCAACAACATACCCAGTGTAGTCCTACAAAGTGGAGTCTGGGGAGGGTTAGAGTGTACGCGGACCTTACCCCTACCGCAGAGGTAGAAAGGTTGTTTACAGTCCAGAAAAAGAATAAACGGACGTGAAAGCATAACAAAGCATTCTGAACCGTAACTACAGCAAAATAATACGATAATCGAAGTACAAGAAACATGTACTCGTAGTAAATTCATCTTTACCTGTGCTATTATCCTTCCAGCAGTGCCTCTCAGATGCCATTGAGGTATTGACAAAGTATAAATTTGTACAACCAGAATATTAATTTGGAAGTCCTAGGATAACATAGGTTCGGATTGATAATTCAGCTCGACCGGCTCAACACTGGCATAAAGAAAGGAGACGACAAAACACCGGGAAATAAGGGATTAGTTATCTTGGAAGGTAAGAAGCACATCAAACTTTAAAAATATTCACAAGAATGACAAGAAAAAAGGGCAGGAACTAAAGGATTAAATACGAATATTTGAGGGATCAAAGTAAACTAAATTATTCTATGTATTATCCTCTCCCTATGCAGAAGTTTGGGTTTCATTGCATTTTAGAGTTTCATTACACCTATAAAGTACACTTTAGTATGCAGCAAGGATTTCGAAGCTACCAGAATAATTGTGGTACGCAGACCTTACCCCTACCTTGGGAGGTGGAGAGGTTGATTCCAATAGACCCTCGGCTAAAGAAAATAATAGGAGTGAAGAAACCAAGGCAAAGTACTAAACAAGTCATGAAAAAGCATTCTGAAAAAGAAACAGTATCCCGTCCGACAAATAAGGCTTTAGTTATTTTGTTTCATTAACTCGAAAAAAGAATGATTTAATGAATAGTTTTTGGTGATATCTCTGTGTTCCTATCTTATTCTTCTCTCATTCTCCTACTTCTCTAATTTTCTCCCAATTATGCCATCTCCCTTTTCGTCCTGCATCAGCCGGATGCAAAGATATGCCAATATTTGATTGTTCTAATGAAAAGAAACCATTCCTCAGAAAATTGTTTCTCTGATCTAGCAATAAGACCTTAAAAGTTTCGTAGACTAATCAGTTTTCTCCCTTCGTAACTTCCAATGTGTTAGCTTATTCAAATAATTACAATGCACATAGAGGATATTATTAAGGTTAAAGAACTAAATTTCATGCCAAAAGTGAAACAAATACCATTGCCGAAGTTTAAACATCCCAGTGCCTATCTGCATCGGTATTCCCATGATGATACATTCGCCGACTCCTTCTATCTTATCATCCCGTCCATTTACAGATGCATTAAACAGGTGGTCGGTTGTCTTCTCAAATGAAGCTAACATCAGTACGCTATCTTTCATTTTCTGAACACCGTGTCTAGTTATACCCAGGACTTCACCCTATGATAGTTATAAAGAATGTCAATTAAGCTTGGATATTAAAAGCATCCGACATGTTTTTGGGACAAGGAATAAAGCTTCCAGGAGAACTACCTTATATGTCATCAGATCTGCAAGAAGCATCATGTGCCGCAAGTCTATTGTCATTCCATGACTTGACATGGTATAATTGATCTCATCAATTATAGAGACCCTTGCTGCTTCAATGCCTAGAGTTTGCTGCACCTCCATTATATGATTGCTCTTTGTATTACGTCCATCAACTCCGTCAATGCCCATTACGGCTAGGAGACCGGTACTGCAGAAAGGAAAGAGATGGTATCATGTAGAAGTTCTATTTTATAGCAACAACTCATTGGAGCATGAAATCCCAGAGAACAAAACCAAAAGTCCAAGTTGCTGAAAATTGAACCAACACAGTAGAGTAAGGCTGTAATTCTCTTGTAAATTTCTTCACAGAATCCTTGAATCTATGTCAGACAACATTATTTTGACAATGTCATTTTGTTTAGATGAGTCTCTAGTCTTCCAAATAACCTCTTAATGAGACAGTAAAGTACAGATTTTCTGCACGTTTTTAAAATCCTACATTTTTTTTAAATGATCTAACTGCAACAAACCGGTCTTAAAAGCTCCAATTCATGTTCTTGTGTTTAAAATTGTTCCAGTAATTGTGACGTTTCTCAAAAAAAAATGTTCCATTAATACCTTGTTTTCCGATTGAAGAGATAATTTCGAAGTTGTTCCTTGTTCGATTGTCGAAAAGTTACACTTTTCCCCCTTTCCAACAACTTAAACTTTCATTGTACTTCACTTTTAAGCAACTGTTTGAAAAGAGGGTGATGAATTCTCTGGATTAGAGTAACGTTTTCAATAATCTAATAGCCCTCATAGGTTATTTTTAACGTAAAAAATACAGAATAAGTCAAGTGAAAGTGAGATAATTTTTGGAATCTCTCCCATAAAAGAGAAATAAGTTATGAGTTATTGAATGCATCTAGTTACAAGAAATATTGTAGAAAATTATAGGCTTGCTACACCGAACTGAACACAACCTAATGATGTAGAATGTGGAGGAAGCTGTTAATAGAACTTACCCTTCAACAAGCAACTCATATGTTTCTCCTTTGACATCATTTTTACGATCTTTTTGTTGTTCTTTGTTCACCACGGCCCTTTGAACCATAGTAATACCCTGACATTCCAAGAAGATTTACAAATATAAGTCAACAGAATAGTTCAGATCAACAACAACATACCCAGTATAGTCCCACAATGTGGGGTCTGGGAGGGTAAAGTGTACACAGACCTTACCCCTACCGCAGAGGTAGAGAGGTTGTTTCTGATAGACCCTCGGCTCAAGTAAAAACAGTCCAAAGCAGTCCAAAAAGAGAAAACAGAATACTTCAGATAAAACAGATTAATCAATTCTCATCTGAAAACCAACAGATTTAATTTATTTCAAATATTGATGATTGTCATACCTTCACAACAACAGTAGGAAGCTTATTTTTCAGCCGGTACAGTTCAAAATGCAGTTTATCTTTATCAGCCTGAGGAAAAACTTCCAGCTTCCTGGGATTCAAAACTTGTACTTGCTGCAGCAAACAGGAATAATTTCACTCAACAAGATGTCATTGATTGATAAGCAGCAGAAACAGAAACTCAACTTATCTTACATGTTCCTTCAATTTTATTTTCGAGGTCTGCAAAATTGATTGCTTGACAGTATAAGCATCAATACACAGTTGTGACACCTGAATTGTCTCCATATCAAGTGAAATAACAATTGATGCTAATCGAGATGCCATCACAATCTTTACACTCTTAGCCACCTGCATAGGAAATAAATGTTTTATTCACAATGAACTTAGTTCAATGCCATTATGAGAACCTTGTAAATTTATCAGGGAGGTTTGAATGAAAGAAGAAACGGCAGGAATCGTAACCTATCCCTCTGGACAGTTTCAAGGAACAATTTTGATATTAAGGATAATATTCTACATGTAGCTTTTCATGAACTTAAAATGTTCTCCAGAACAAGTAATCCTGCCAGCGATGCTTCAGAAGCTAAGTAGAATCTTGAAACTGTTGCATGAGTTTAACTTCTATAGTAGTCCTGTTCCTTCCACAGATCAAGATTCTCTCCATAAAATTACCAGAATAAGGACAATTGAGGTGTCAACTTAGACATTAAGAGGGTGTTCGGCTAAGCGTATAAGTTGGCAAAATTGGCTGATAAGCACTTTTTAGCTTATCTACACGTTTGGTCACTCCATATCCATCGTTCCTCCTTTTATTTACATGGATACTTCTAAATTTATTTATTTTTTAAAAAGACTAAAGGGTATTTTAGTCATTGAAAACATCTAATCAACATTTTTTTTACCAAACACATCAATTGCTTATTAACAGTTTCAACCCTTTTATCCAAACATGTAACTGCTTGTTTACAAAAACAGTTTCAGCACTTGAAACTTATCAGCTATTTATAATCAGCTAATCCAAACAAGCTCTAAACCAAAAAAAGATTTCGTAAATACAAGCAACTTACCTGCCCCAAAAGAGTTTTTTCAATACGGGCTTTAATCATCCTTGCTGCAGTTAAATTACCAGCAGACAGAAGTTTTGCAGTAATAATAGGAGTAGTGATCTTCTTTGCTGCATTTATGATTTCTTTTATTCGAGGAACTCCAAGTGTAACATCTACCAAGGAGTTAAAGAAACAGGATAATATGATTAAAATGTCAGTTAGACTAGCCAAAAGCCATTTCGATGATGCAGACTTAAGCTCCAAATAAACAAGGATACTCATGCTTGCAACTCCAGCAAAGTGAAAGGTTTTCAGTGTCATCTGTGTCCCAGGCTCCCCAATACTCTGAGCTCCAATTGCACCAATTGCAGTTCCAGATTCTAGTGTTTTCAGGTGATATCGAGAGATGCACGTGTTGAGGAACACCTACACATATGCACAATGCTATTAGTAAATTTATGCTCTGGAGAAAATTAAAGATTTATCTTTTTCTTTCAATATAAGTAGAAAAGATTCCCCAGACCCCACTGTGTGGAAATATACTGGGTATGTTGTTGTACAAGTAGAAAAGATTATTTTTACAGTCTAGCAGTAACAGAAAACATGTCATATTGAACTCCTACGACAATAATAAGTCACTTCTCGAACAATGTGATATCTCACACCGGGTAAATCCTTAACCCTTCCCCCGTCAAGTGCACCCGTTCCAAAAATAACTAATTTGCATCATCCTCAATGACGACATATTATAACAAAACTTCATATCTTAAAGAATAACCAACAAAAAGATGAAGGAAAAACAAATCAAGTAGCAACTTAATTTTGTATGCAGTTCTGTCAGAAAAACCACTTATGGTTGGATCAAGCAATTAACCAAAAATCCTCTGAACAAGCAACAAGGAACTTCTGAAGCTATTTACCTGTAGTTGCTTCTTAGTAATACCAGATATGTTTAACGCAATGTTTTCAAGATATTCACGGCCATCCCCTGCATATTGCTCTTCACCCAATAATAGGACTTCCCGTAATTTTTTCAAGGCTTCAGCTAAATTTTTGATCAAAAAATCTGACAGCGAAGCACGGAATGCCTCTGAGCACCGCCCTTCAGGACTCATATCATGATATGAGAGCCTTTCATTGACTATCTCGCAGATTTCTGAGTAAGACAAACTCTTCTCACCTCCAGGAGGACATGTTGCCTGTAAACGGAAATTATTATCAAAATTTTCTAACCTTCAACATAAGACTGTTCAAAATTCTAATGAAAATTGATTTTTTTTTTTATAATAAGTTCTATTAAAATTAAAGTTCATACCTTAACTTTCATAAATAATCTGCTAAAGTTCAGAGGACGTCCTTTTTTCTCTTCCATCTGTGAAGGATCCATGCCATCATCACCATACATGAACTGAATTATACATGCGCTAGAATTTCGTACAGTGCTGTCATAATAAACAGCAAGGTCCTCTAAAGCTTTCATAAGTCGACGAGACATGTATCCAGTGTCAGCAGTTTTAACCTGTAGCAATCAAAATGGATGAACATCCAACACTGACAAAACTTTAGCCTTATACTTCAAAGGAAGACATCAGCAAGAATCTACGGAATCCTATGTTACATGCACTCTCATATTTGGTACGGGTGTGTTAAGTATCCAATACGGGTATGTGCAGTCTTTTTGTCCATTTTGGTGTATCTCAAAGAACCTACACGCTTCTTCCACACTCATATCACACCCATTAGATAGAAGTAAGTCAAGACAGACAAACGAAGAACTCAGCTAAACATATATTATGTACGAATGAGAAATAAATAATACCACCCACAAATAAGTCGAAAGAGGAGATCCTTACCGCCGTATCAACAAGGCCTTCTCTTCCTCCCATTGTGTGAAAAAAGAACTCAGTTGCTGACAAACCGTCAAAAAAGGAATGAGCTACAAACCCTTTAGCCTGGATCACAAACAGAACTGTTCTCAGATCCCATGAGTGTACATACATGCATTTTCTAAAATTGAGAGCACAAGTAACGGCACTAGTTACTTTTAGAATCTCTTCCTTAGAAAAAGAAAATACTGCAATTGATGAATCTGAATGAACCATTTTAAAAGCATAAAACCAACTTGCACAAAACAGAATCAAACTAAGATTTGGTTTGTTGGGGTGTAAGGGGTTGGAAGAGTGAACAAAATGTTCTTTTAACCCCACAAAATTTGACGTAAATAAAGAAATGGAACTTGTAAGTCTTTTGAACCATAACAAACAATTTGAAGGTAATCATCTATTAAAATGTCAAGTGTTAAAGGCTAGAAATTAAAGTTAGAATATCTGAAGTGCTGCAAAAGTATGTGCATCAGTAGCCAGATTCCAAAAATTGAAGATGTATCCCGATCCCATTCTTGTAGGGCATCTATAAGACCTTATTACTGATTCAACATCATTTAAATATCCTTCTTTACAACAAAATGAAATTTACAAAATACAATTCTTTTTGATCATTTGGATGGAACTTGACTTATCCTCAAAATATCTAGAGTTCCCCTCTCCAAATTGTCCACCATATATACAAGTGAGAATGGTTTCCACCATTTGCTTGGCTTTTGATCATGCCTGGCCTGCTCCGGAAGCTTAGGAGATCATAGGGAGTGTCGGGACGTGATAAGAGATTGAGAAAAGGCTCAAATATGCCACTGAACTTAATGAAATGGCTCACATATGCTACTCGTAAAATGGGGTGAGAGAGGTGGGCTGGTAACTAATGAAGGGTTTAGATAATGCCACGTGGCAAAATCTGGTAGTAGTAGAGCTCCGTTAGTGGTTAGTGGCACAACTGAACCAAATGTCTCATGGTGATGGCATAAATAAGCCCAACTATTAACGGATGGCATAGCTGAGCCAACCAATGAAGTAGATTCTTCTCCACATCATTATATCTCAGTTTAACCAATCACTTGATCAAATGATTGAATAAAACTAAAAAAGATCAAATCTGAAAAGGAATGTCTTGCGGGAAAACTACAAAGCAGTTGGAAGTCTTGGTTCGACAACAATAAGTAGATATGTCACATTCATAAATTAATCAAAACAATCAAAGTATCTGCTTGTTCTCTCTCTTTTTAACATCATCAATACTTAATCTAAGTAAGCCAGCCATTTTCTCATTCGTCCCCTTCATTTCCCATTCTTGGAATCAAACATAGTGCACCACAAGACAACTCAAAACCTACATATAGTGGCTTACCAAAGAACATAATCTGAGATCTCATTGTAGAAACAGCTGTGACGTGGAGATCCCATCTACTCCTGCTGCATAACATGATAATTGTGCCTAGTCCCTAAGATATGTCCCCCCCCCCTCAAACCAAAGAAATGATGTTCTCCTCACAACAGTGGCAGCCATCACAGAATATGTTTCTATGTCAAATTTCAGAATCAAAATTATGTGTTCAAAAGATCACATGTACCCACTTTTTAGGTTTCCAGTCCATTACCTTTTCTTCAGCCATTTCAAAGTAACTACAATATACAAGAGGCATGCAGGAATGAACTTACTTTGGCAGAACAGATAGACCAATAGTCAACGAGTTGGTAGGTGTGAAGTTACATTGGTCGAATAGACAGACAAATGGTCCTACCACTATCTGCTAAATGCATATCTCACCTAAGGCATTCGGGCAATGTGAATGAGAAACACCTGTAACGTGTGGTCCACTGGAATAACTATAGGTGAAGATGCATTACTGAAGAATTAGACATGGAATGGCAGCAACACATTGACACAGCTAAATTAATTGAATTGAGACTATTAATAAGAAGAAGAAAGTAAAGAAGGTTAACACAGTTAGGACAGAAATAGGTGGATGTTCTCAGCGATCCCACCTACTACTAATACAGGTAGTGTATAAATAAAGACCTTGAGCTCTTGTCAGAAGAGTGAATGACTTAACGATCCAGAGCTTACAAAAAATTAAATGTAGCATGAAGTACTCACAGCTGGAAATTTTGATTTGAAAGGAAAATGAGGAAGACTTCGATCTATGAATCCATCAGGAGCACGGCGGCCACCAACCGACTGCTGACCAACACACGCAATCATCTGGCTTATGTTAATTGGGGATCCTTTTGAACCACACTGTGACATGATTAGTGGACTATTCCTCCAGTGTAGTGCTTTCATACAAATCTGTCAAAAAATTGATATTCAGGCAAATTTGTTCCACCTTCCCATATCAAAATGTGTCAAAAAATTGATATTCAGGCAAATTTGTTCCACCTTCCCATATCAAAATGTGACATTAAAAATAAATTATTAAACATCACAACAACTAAAATTATTAAACATCACAACAACTATATTTCTGGGAGAAAGGTTCAAGAGGAAAGAAAGAGACATCAAAGAAGCATATGCAAAATGACCACTCAATTTCTTTTTTCCACAGATTGGTGGGACCATAAAACGACAACTTGCTTTAGGGAAGAAGATTCTCATTACAAGTTGACACTGTCACTGGCTGGGCCCTCTTTTTGATGCAAGAAGATGTTGTTCTCCAGGTGAAGGACAAGAATATAATGTAAGAATCCACATATAATTGGACAAAATTTGAAGACATCTTAAAATGATTTATGCATTTTGGCAAGGTTGGTTCCAATGCAGGCGCAAGGTAACTGATGAATTGGGCTTTAACATCATGAGATATGGTTGATGCAAATTGGCTTCTGGTGTGCCATTTGAGTTGCTATTACATGATCAGCAATTCAGTTAGCAGCCAAGATTAACTCGTTTCCTTCTATAATTACTGTTCTATGTTCACAAGTTAGCACTTAGCCTTGAAGTGTTAAATGTTTGAAGATTGTTCCTAAGCTCTCCTTATCCATGTTTTCCCTCCTTTTATCTGTCACGGGAGCTAGGAAGAGATCAAAGACCGGAAGGTTCTACTAGCACGAAGAAGATTACAAGCAGTATACCTGTTTTGGATAAGATTAAAGCCCTACAGGTGAAGACTTTTAGAGGAAACAAGCAGCACATGAAAAGATGCATTGTTCTTACTTTTCCTATGTCGTCACGAACTTTATTCAGCGACATAGTTACTTCAGCCTCCAGAGTCTGCGCAGCATCACAGCCTGGTTGCACAGCAAGCTTTCCTTCATTAAATTGTTGAATACAATCTTCACATTTCTTGTAATTTCGATGAATCTCTCCTTGTTTTTGCTTAGCTAAGGTTTCCCCAGGTGTGACATCATCAATCCCTATGGAAAATCCATGATTTCCAATCCACCGAGCACTAGCAAGACATGAAAAAGTCAGTGTTTCTAAAAAATGAAAAGCACAAGAAAACGATTAGGTCCATGGTGCCTGAAGCGAAAAGAGAGAGTGCATCCTTTCTTGAACTTATCACACAATTTACTAAAAATTCAAAAATACCAACTGCATAGGAACTTAGTGCTAGAATAGTCAACTTGCAATCAACATAACTTATTAGTCGAGGTGCGCGCAAGCTGGCCCGGACACCACGGTTATCCAAAAAAGAGAAACTAATTTCAGCATCCAATATCGGAGGAAGAGACTTTTTAAAGCTTAAATAGGCAAAAAATCATTAACTGAAAGAAAATTTCCATTCACCAATTATAACCAAATGACAACCAGAGAGAAGTTTCAACTTCATGCAGAACCAACTCCAAGTAATAAGGACATAAACTCTGTGGCATTAGAACTTAATCCATGAAAAATTGAAAAAGCCTCTAATCATTTATTTCATCCAAAAGTCTGAGGACCAACTACAAAGATGAAGTATGAAGTATAGTCCTTTAAAGACGGCTTTCACAGAAATTTCAGTTGACAACAAATACAGAAGTAAATGGCTGATATGAATCTAACGCACGCACCTTAACTTTGCAAGCCGATTCATGCATGTTGCAGCAGCATGGGACTTGTAGTCTCTCAACAGAACAGAGTATAGACCATCCTTATTTCCATTTCCTGTTGTCATCTCACACAAATAACAACTATTGTTATCTCATTATTCCTTACAGTCTTAAAATCCAAATAAGAACAGACCATAAGTCAAAAAGACAGTACACATGACAACCCCTTCCAATGTAATCAATCAAAGGGTATGAGAAAATATTAAGGCTGTGCTGCCTGTAACACTAGTGCATAAGCAGGTATCCTTCTACATTCTTCTCATATCAAAAAAATATATAGAAGTAAATTCAGCTAATCAGATATGAGATCTTGAAACAACATAAGAAAGACATTTCACGCACTTACAAGTAAACATATGAATGACCTCCTTTTTTCTATACGGTAAATTATTTTATTAATGTTGGGGGAATCCCCGTATACAAGAAGTATAACAAAAAATAGAGAAACCTACACCAAATTGTTTATTAATGAAGTAAAACAAATTGAGGGTAATCTCATATGTCCCCAAAAGAAGATAGATAAAAATAGAATTATTTATAATCTAATCGTGCATATAATTTTAAATCTTGGGACAATATCTAAGGTACTACCAAGCGACCTATGAGCATTTTATGGATTAAGAAGAAGAAAATGATCTGCAGGTGAAGGCACCTGTTAGAATAGGAATAGTATATAGAATCCTTGTTAGAATAGGAACAGGAATAGTACATAGAATCCTACTTGGTAAGGGATTGTATTATAGTGTCTATATATAGGATCTTTGTGTAATAATGTAGATACTCAATTCAATAATATTTTTCTCTTATATTTCTCACATGGTATAGAGCATTTGTGAGAAAAGTATCATTGTGCATCATTCCAGCAAAATAAGCAGTCAATGTGTGAATTCCGGTGATTACTCGCAACTATCTTTGTTTCAGTTGGTGTTGTGCAAAATCCAACACCACCACAAGGTCTAGCAGGTCCCGGCGAACAAACCCAACCAGATCCACCGTGAACCATGCGCCGCGCAGAAAGTCGTCACCTCCGACGAGATCTGCAGCTCTGTTCCGTCCAGTTTCCGGCGATTTTCTTTCTCATATCTGCTCATCTCTTGATTCCGACCAGACTCCTACAATTTTCTCCCGATTCCGATCACCGAAATTAGGGTTCTGGCGACTTCACTACTGTTTCCGGCGATTTCGGGCCTTTCCGGCCACTTTTTTGGCAGATTCTCTTTCCAGTAGGGTCGCCTCTTCATTCTGAGGCTGTAACTTCCTAATTCGAACCAATTTCCGCCTATCAAATCTAATTTTCCGGCTACAGCAAGACTTTTTCCAGATTCCAGCAACTGTCCTTTCAGATTTCATATTTCAGACCATAAAGTGACCGGCGATCGACACACCAAGCTAGATCGACGGAAAATTATACCCTTTAAGTTATCATCGTCTGTCATCACCCCATTATGCCTTTGTATCATCCTTGTCCTCTGTCTCCATCCCTAAGTCTACTTAAGTCTACTGGAGAAGCATTTTCTCATCCAGGATGGCGACAAGCTATGATCGACGAGATGTCTGCTTTACATACAAGTGGTACTTGAGAGCTTGTTCCTCTTCCTTCAAGTAAATCTATTGTTGGTTGTCGGTGGGTTTATGCAGTGAAAGTTGGTTCAAACGGCCAAATTGATCAGCTTAAGGCTCGCCTTGTTGCCAAAGGGTATACTCAAATATTTGGGCTTGATTACAGTGACTCTCTCCCGTGGCTAAAATAGCATATGTCCGTCTTTTTCTATCCATGGTGGTTGTCCGACATTGGCCTCTTTATCAGTTGGACATTAAGAATGTTTTTCTCCATAATGACCTTGAGGAGGAAGTTTATATGGAACAACCACATCATTTTGTTGCTCAGAAAGAGTCTAGCTTGGTGTGTCGATTGCGTCGGTCACTTTATGGTCTGAAACAGTCTCCTTGAGACTGGTATAGGAAGTTCAGCACAGTTATTCAGGAGTTTGGCATGACTCGTAGTGAAGTTGATCACTCTGTGTTTTATCGACATTCTGCTCCAAATCTATGTATTTATTTGGTGGTTTATGTTGATGATATCGTTATTACCGGCAATGATCAAGATGGTATCATTAGTTTAAAGCAACATCTCTTTCAACGTTTCCAGACTAAAGACCTCGGCAGCCTGAAGTATGTTCTAGGTATTGAGGTTGCTCAGTCAAGATCAAGTATTGTTATTTCGCAACGCAAGTATGACTTAGACATTCTTGAGGAGACAGGAATGGTGGGATGTAGACCCATTGACACTCTTATGGATCCGAATGCTAAACTCCTGCCAGGATAGAGAGAGCCACTCAGTGATCCTGGAAGATATAGGCGTCTGATTGGTAAGTTGAATTATCTCACAGTGACCAGACCTGACATTTCCTATCCTGCGAGTGTAGTAAGTCAGTTTAAGGATTCTCCCTGTGATAGTCATTGGGATGCAGTTGTTCGCATCCTGCAATATATAAAGTCAGCTCCAGGTAAAAAACTACTCTTCGAGGATCGAGGTCATGAGCAGATCGTTGGATATACAGACGTTGATTGGGCAGGATCACCTAGTGATAGACGTTCTACATCCAGATATTGTGTTTTAGCATGAGGTAATTTGGTGTCGTGGAAGAGTAAGAAACAAAGTGTAGTTGCTCGATCTAGTGCAGAAGCAGAATATCGAGCAATGGTTGTAGCACCTTGTGAGCTAGTTTGGATCAAACAGTTGCTGAGAGAACTAAAATTTGGAGAAATCGGTCAGATGGAACTTGTGTGTGATAATCAAGCGGCCCTTCATATCGCATCAAATCCAGTATTTCATGAGAGGGACTAAGCACATTGAGATTGATTGTCACTTTATCAGAGAAAAGATACTCTCAGGTGATATTGTTACAAAATTTGTGAAGTCGAGTGATCAACTTGCAGATATCTTCACCAAGTCCCTCACCGGTCCTCGTATTAATTACATCTGTAACAAGCTAGGTACATATGATTTGTACGCACCAGCTTTAAATAGAAATAGGAATAGTATATAGAATCCTAGTTAGAATAGGAATAGGAATAGTATATAGAATCCTACTTGGTAAGATTGTATTATAGTATCTATATATAGGATCTTTGTGTAATACTGTAGATACACAATTCAAATATTCAATAATATTTTTCTTTTACATTTCTCACAGCACCAAAAGATCCAATTTCACAAGCAACATATTGAAATATCATAAATTAGAGATAAGTATAGAGCGGGTTAGGGGAGCTTCCCCACCATGGTCACTCCCACTCCATTGTGCTACTCCGATACTAAAATTTTCAGTCAAACTTGTCCCACCGTGTCCCCCACCCTTCTCACCAAAAGAAGATTTTATACTATCTTTTGTCATATCAATAATTTTTTTCATTTCTTGTTTTACTGCATCGCAAAGTTTCTCCAACATATTTCACGCCAGATGCAATGGAACAAAAGAGAGAACTTAAAATTGTGTTGTGTATTTCCCATGAAAACAATCATTAAACATTTGAAAATCATGTCCAAACCAATAAAGTTTCTTGCCATGCATGAAATGCCACATGTACCTCAGGAGGATCAACAGAATCAAATTATTTAGCAAATAAGAAAAAATCATGTCAGTTTCGACAAGTGGGAATTAAAGGTAAACTGACCTAATGTAGCCTTCCCAAGTTGGCCGCTGATCAGTTCGCTATTACGGAAATAAACAAATCCATCACTTGGGCACATTGTTTCCTCTTTCCCACTGTAACTCTTTTCTGTTACTGTTAGGTTTACATAGACTCTGGTCTTTGAATATGGACGCAATAGCACACTGAAGAGTTGTTTCCCAGTCCAAAGCTCAACCGGCTGTAAAAAGGCCATCTCAATCATTTGAGGATCCAAAGACAGGACAAGCAATAAATTCTACTGGCTTCAGCATTTCAAAAAAGATGGAAACAGAACTCAATAAATACCACCAACTAACAAAAAAAGAAGGGAACATGCAACGATTTTGGTTAGTGTTAATATCCGTATTCCAGTCCAAATCAAGTATCTAGGAAGAAAGATGACTTTTGTTGCTTTAACCAAAAGGCTTCAAAGATCAAAACTTCAATCAAATGATATTTTTTGAATTTCAGCAGTATTAACACAAAAAAGGGTTACAGATACTAATAGTTTCGTGTATAGGGCAATAACCTTCTTCACTAACTCTATGTTGAAACAAAAGGATATAAAGAACAGAAGGAAATAAATTGTTGAAGCAACTTAACTGCCACCATCCTTTCTCTAAGCACCTCTCTCGAGAACCACCCCGATAACCCCTTGTTTCCTTTCCTCTCAATTACATTCTTATCTACTACTTGGCCTGACATATAATCTATTGTGAGATAGAGCATTAGCCATATGTGGACTACTCCCTGCACAAATTCCTCCACCAAAATGCCCCATGTCACACAGGACCAAAAAAAGCTAATTCCAGAGTATTCCTTTTTTACAAAACCTAATCTTTACTAACAGATGGAAAGAGAAGCCAACACATACTTGCAAAACCTAAAAAGTGGAATCAGCTTATGGTGTGGGTACGAAAGCTCCATAACCAGAAATCCCTAGAATGTTGTTGCCATAATGTAAAAATGCAGGTTCACATATGCCTAATATTTGTAAAATGCACTTCCCCAGAAAAGTAATTCATAATTGTTTTATTCTTGATAACCACTGCAGTTCAAATGTTGAATCTGTGCAATTGCTACTTTTGGATTTTTCAAAGTCCTTCCTGAAGACTTCATTGGCTTGTAAAGCCTTATGTCTGACCAATCATCAAGCAAGTTGGAGACATGAAAGGAACACATAGAGGAATATAAAGAGGATCAAAGAAAACAGAATGTTTGAAACGAAAACTTCATCAATCAGGCAACAAACAGAAGTAAAAGTTCACACTCTTTCGAGGGTTAACCAAACCTTAATAAATGCTGGAGTTGGTAAATCTATAGGATCCATTGCGTCGCCCATATATGAGCATATAAGTGAAAAGGAAGCACGATCATAGAATGTGTCCTTCCTCGTAATGAGAAAGGAAGACGTCAGAAAATCCTGGGTAGAAGCAACCAAAATTTCTCCATTCTTCGGAGTGCATAAATTGTTTTGAACCTGCATTTTCATCAAAAACACATGAAGGAGAAAACTAACATGGGAACAAGTAAGGAACAAGTTTCATATTTCTTCATAGCCTGTTTTGGTCACAGTTAGAGGACAGATTGACACAATTTCTGCCACATTTTTGCAACAAAATATCATTACAAAGAGGAGTTTGGAAGATCCGCTTTCCAAGTTTCCTATTACAACTTTCAAACCAAAATGTAAAATTAGTAAAGCATAGATGACGAAACCCTGACCTAGTTTAGAAAGCCTTAACCGAATATCTCAAAACAGAAGAGAAGATGCTTCACTGAGAATAATTAAAAGCAGAACCAAATCCCTCCCCTCGATAATGTTAATAAGCAGGTGGGGTTGTTGTCGTGATTTTAAGAAGGCACCATTCTGATATGCCAATGGAGCTTTCAGACAGACAACACTATTGACAATGGAACAAGCAAATGTACATTTTATCCCCAACAGGAAAGAAGAGCATTGATCACAAAAAGATCGAGCATAAAGGGGGGAAAGAAAAGTTTCCTCGCTTTGGAAAAGGAAAAAGGCAAACCAAACCACATCAAGGAAAGGGAGCCTTTGAGACATCATAGCCATCTTTCAAATAGAAGACCTTAAGAAGTAGACTCTGAGCTGCATAAATGCAACAGAAAACACCCAACCCAGCATACAGCTCGAATATATTTAGTCGTCCCATATTGAATCTGTAATTTTGGTTCTTCCCAGAGTTTGTACTACTCTATCCCAATTTATGTGGCAACCTTACCATTTAGGGAGTCAAAGAGGTTGTTAATTAACCATGCTTCTCTTATAAATAGTTTGAATTATAAACTATTATGTGTTATAGTAACTTTTATGTAGTTTCCAAATATGTAATTTTAATTCCAAAAAATAATGAATCGATGTTCGAATTAACGCTGAAAATCAAGTACATTGGCCATCGTACTCCAAACTTTGCCACATAAAGTGAAATGGAGGTAGTACTTTATAATGTACATAAGATAAAGCCGAAGACTACACAAAGCAAATTTTGATCGTAAGCATCATAACAAGCAAATTACTTCTTTTAAATTTGAATACAAGTGAAAATATTAGCCATGATAGATTTTGTATCGGTAGGGATAGTATTGACTATATTTCTGTATCAGTTCACCCCAAGAGGTTGACATTTTGCCCCAACACATCAAATGTTTACCCTCAATGAACTAGGATGTGGACCTCCTCAGCTGGACTTCTCTTTTAACATTACTATTATTTCAAGCACTTGTCCAGCTAACTCAAAACACTACCATTTTACTCGTTATCCACATATGTCAAGTAAAGATGGACAGAAGGAGAACTTACCCCCATCAACATAAGAGCCTCCGTCCTCGCCTCTTCTGTTTGTGGCACATGCATATTCATCTCGTCACCATCAAAATCAGCATTATAAGGGTTGCATACAGATTCATTAAATCTCAATGTGCGCCATGGCATTATCCTTGCCTGCCGGAAAAAATAAAAAATAAAAAATTTAAATATAGAATGATTCAACGGCTCCAGTGCCCGGACATAAGTCAGCAAAATATTCGTTCACGCTTTTTGATCAAATAATAGTCACCCGGTGAGACATGATTGACATTCTATGCAGACTTGGCTGTCTGTTAAACAGGATTATATCTCCATCTTCTAGATGTCGATCAACAATATAACCAAATTTCAATTCATCAGCATGACGCTTTCTAGAAGAGAACATCAACGATCTGCATTATACAATTAAGACAAGACTTTAGAAGATTTATGCATGCAATATACAGGAAGAGTAAAATTACATATCTTACATCTCAGTTCCATCAGGATGTCTGATAAACTTTGCACCAGGATACTTATTTGGTCCATTACGAACACATTGCCTCAACTTCTCTATATTGTGCTGTGAAACTCGCTCAGGATATGTTAAAATTCGAGCCATCAGTATTGGAATGGCAACCTGCATATGTATTTGTGATTCTCCCTTCATAGTGAAATAAAATGATTAATATCGATCAAACACTAGTTCCATGCCAGACCTCTGTAATTTTCAAATTTGGATCAGGAGATATAACAGTTCGGCCAGTATATTCCACACGCTTTCCTGAGAGATTTCCACGGAATCGTCCCTGTTTTCCTTTAAGACGTTGAGTGAAACCACTCAGTGACTTACGAGATTCCAGATGTAGTGGCACTCCACGAACCTCACTGTTTATATATTGTGCAACTTCCATTTGCAGAGCAGTCCAAAGATTCTATATCAATGTTGTAACGTCCAGTAAGCTAAAAGAATAGGTATGAAGTAGCATAAATAGACTCAAAATATCTGGTCCACATGCATCAGCAAATTGACAATAATTCATGCAGAGGACATAAATTTCAAATAGCTCTGAGGTTTGGAGAAACCCTGCCTGTTACACACCTTGAGTGCAGCCTAAATAGACACTTGCTGACATATATCTCACAGGAAAAGCTCACACTAAACATTCAGTAACTATATCAAATGAATGTGAAAAAAGTCAAGATCATTTTCTAGTGTTGGGATATCTAGACACTCGAGTGATGGTCGTAGTGTTAAATAAGACCGAACCTATGTCAGGCACATCTTTCAAAAGGAGATAAATGGGTGATGTCATCGAACCTATGTTAATGTTTTGGAAAGGGGATATTCGCCTTTTGTAACAAATAGACCCACGATACGGCTCTTGAAATATACATAGTAAACCACTTTAAACTCGCAGTTAGTTTTGGCCCAGACTCGGCTCTTCCAAATCCTCTCAACAATAATTGACTAGTGCTAAGATTTAGCAAAACTAACAGAGAGCCAGACAAATCAAGTCAAATCGCTAATGCAGCAGTTAAATTCAAAATCTACCCTACACTATCCTAGCTATTTAATCTTGAAGAGACAGTAATTTGCAATGGTGTGTCTGAAAATACCAAGATTTAACAATAGCACAAGCTTTTTTCCATTTCAACAGTTCAAAAAGGATAAATAATTTACCTAACATGGGTTAAAAATTTACTGTAGTAGCTCTCTCCACAGGTATATATGGATAAATTCTCGATTAATATTAAGGAGGTAAGAAGGTCAATTTGGATGAGAGATGTAACCCTAGAATTAGTATTCACGCGAAGACAACTTTATCTGCTAAGCCAGATAGTACAAAAGGAGTAACCCAAAGGTGCAGAAGTGCACAATATATGAAAGAATTCCCATCAGTTACAATGTGCATTCTCCTGCATCCTGAATATCTTCAAGAACGTGTCTAACTTGGAAATAAAGTTATCAACTGGTTCTTTCATACCGTGGGCAAAAACTGATGTTAGAGAATAAAATGCAGCAATTACAACCTGATAATGAGTTGACAGCAATGGCATGGTGAAAAAGAGCTGACCAGAAGCAGAAATAGAAATTTGCATCCTGCAACTAACTACTGCCACTGTCACTTGGATGTGTAATACAAGAACAAACATCCCAATTTCTACGCTCTTGGTTTCTTAACATGATTGCATCTTTTTCACTACAACACTGCCTTCCTCCACAACCCCGTACCTTGAGATGATCTCGTAGTTACTCTACTACGAATTACTAAGCAGAAGTTTTCAACTATTCTGATTGCAGTACACACCCCGGAGCAGCTGTATGCAGACATAAACAATAATGCATGATCCATCAAAGTTTTTGAGGAGTGTGGATTGCTTCGTCTAGTTTGCTAAAGAAGGAACACTTAAATTATTTAGGTCGCTCTGTACTAGTATATTACCCCAGGTATCGAGGGTGAAAGAACTGGTACGTCTAACCTAAAACCTTAATCAATAGGTGAAGTGAACCCAAAACCTTTAAAAGCCCCATTGGATGCCCTTATTTATCAGATGTGAGGCTCTATATAACTCACACGTAACTTGGTTTTCGAGGTTCACAATTGAACTTGAATGTGGCACTACAAATGAGAGGCATGAAAAATGTTAGAGCATCATACACTAGGTGAGAGAATGTGTCATTGTCTTCATATGATTTTGAACAATTCGCACCTTACTAGTTAAATTTTGGGGTTGAATTAAACCCCAAGCTCCATTTGTGTCAGGCCCATTCTTGTGGATGGGTTTCCAATGTTCGGCCCCACACTATTTAAATGTCCAATCCTGGGCATGCCCGGGGGAGGGGGTGTGAGAGTGCTACACATTGGTGCGAGAATTCGTTGTTTGTCTTCTTATACGTGTCATGTTCAATCTTTGTTGGATGAATTAGCTTTTGGGGTTGAATTAGATCCAAGGTCAATTTTCTTCATGACCAACAAAGGCTGGCTTAGATACCACATTGAAGCCTAAGAATTTAACTGAAACCTTCATGCAGAGGGTGAAGTGGCTCATGATCTTAATCAACTTCATTCGGATGCTCCTATATCTAATGTGGGATTTTATATAACTCCAAAACATCAATAAGAAGTGTGACTAATTGAGATTCCTGTTAACACTCCAAACTATTCGTGTTGCAAGAAAACCAACCACACATAGCCACCCACAATTATGGGAAGGGAGTCATAATAATATTAGGCTTCTCAACATTACCTTTAAGAAAAATAGACTCCTAAAATATCTCCTATGTGATGTAAAAAAATTTGGCAAAGAGTGAAATACAATAGATATCAAAATATGCTTAATACTTCTCATCAAGTACACTTTCGACTATAACATAGCAGCAATGCAGCACATATTGAATATAAAGTCCAGGAGAAACATGTAAAGAATTTCATCTAATTAACAACCAAAAAAAAGTTACAAAAAGGTGATAATTGAGAACACTGAATCATTGACTTTCAAAAAGAGCAGGAAGTCGATCAAAAAATACCAGACTCGTATTGTAAGGACTGGGATCAGACATCGCTTCGTGAAGACCGGCATTTGTTTCAATAATTAGCTTAAGCCTCTCCGTGATGTCATTCTCATTGCTGCGACAGGCAACTAAACAACTTCAGGGAGTTATCAAAAGTATTTGAATCTTAACATGACAGATAATAACACTGGAAAGGACAATGCCAGGCTTCAAGCGGTAATTCACACTTGAAGAAGAATATTGGCCATAATCTCAGGGATTGAATCTTCATAGAATAAAAATTACGACAACATGCCTAGTGTAATCCCACAAGTGGGGTCTGGGGAGGGCAGAGTGTACACAGACCTTACCCCTACCTTGGGAGATAGAGAGGTTGTTTCCGATAAAAATTAACACTGAAAATTGTTGATGAATATAAAAATGCAATAAAACTATGTGAAGTGTCCAATTAGAACTTATTTAGCCTATGCTTGGTCAACGATGTAACAACAACAACATACCCAGTATATTCCCACAAAGTGGGGTCTGGGGAGGGTAAGACGTACGTAGACCATACCTTTACCCCAGAATGAAGTAAAGAGGCTGTTTCCGATAGACCCTCGGCTCAAAGCAATCCAGGAGATAAAACCAATAAACAAAACAACAGATAAACACAAAACTATACTACAACAAAATAATATAAAAATCTAACTACACAAGGCACTAGCAAGTAGCCGGCGCAGAAGAAACAAAAGCTACAAGCGTAGCCTTTCAACTACTAAAAAGACAACAAAACCCCGCACTCCTCCCTACCAAGAAACCAACCAACCTACTAACCATATCCTGATTCCTGCCAAATATAATCCAACACTAAACATATATTTGTCATGATCTTACACCTCAAAAAGTTCACATCCCAAAACAAGTAGCGCAGCTACTATGGACCAAAATTAATAGAAAAAAGAACTTATAAATAATTAAAATACTTTCAAGTGGGGAAAAACATTTGTGCAGTAAAATATCTTATATTGTCAACGAACATTCTAGATCGAAGTAAGAAGTTATAAGACAAAACGGCTGCATATGACCTCATTGTTCCACCATCCACAAATACTGAAGGGCGAATAGCTATTGGTGGCACCGGAATACTTGTAACAAGGAGTTTTTCTGGTCTATCACTAAGGTAGAGTAACTCACAATCCTGCATGCAGAGCCAGAGAAAACAATGGTAGAAAAGATAATAAAAAAGTAGGAGTAGACAACCAAGTGAATTACTTTAGAAGAAGTACGAAAGAGCGTATAAATTTACAAATATCAAACAATACCTCATCGGACATGTTCTTAAAAAGAGAGTAAACTGCTTTTGGGTCAATTTCTGGAGGCACACTGACAGATGCCCGGAGATCTCTCTTGTGAGAGAGAGCTACATTAGGCTCATCCAAGAAACGATTTCCTCGTTCATGTATGATTTTTATCTGACCCTTCTTCACCATACCTACAAGTAACAAAAATAAAATAATAAGATAAACAATGAGATGGCGAGGGTGCAAAGACCAGAGAGCACCCGCAGCCTCTCCTAACATCTAATCAAAGTCTTAAACTAGTCGTTTGAAATTGTTGAAGACATATTTAAGCAAAGGAGTGACATTCATAGCCTTAAATATAGATGTACTCTTTTGGTAGCTTTTTGGTGCAAACTAGTTATTGTACATGATGCAGATGCAATGCTAGAAACAATAGAAGATTTGCACAATTTGTAACTACGCCTGTTGCACCGACTTAGTGCCAGTATTCATAAAATCTCTTATTGGTTATCAAAAAAATAAACTGTGCTCTTTCTAACAGATTAAGCGTTTAGATAAGATGGTGGCACCCTTCAACATGGTACCAGAGCAGATAGAGAGCCTAGATTTGAGTCTTACCGTCTCCCATTATTAAAAAGAATTTCAACGTGTTTCGCTCATGAAAAAGAATCATGCCCTCACGTGAGGGGAGTGTTATAGACATTTAAATAAATAAAAGTGCATTCTCACTAACAACTTAATCTTTTAGTGAAATGATCACCCAGTTCAACAAAAGTTAAATAAACATTGATATAATTTTTTATGGTTAACAATGGGAAATCTCTCATAAACATTGTCTTTACTTCTTAGTATCATTTATATTGCGTTTCTACAAATATTTTAAGATAGAATTTAGCTTATCATATGCACCATCTTTGTGTCATCTGACTTATCTTTAAAACTTTGAGACAAAAGTTAAAAAAGGGCAGTCTGGTGCACTAAAGCTCCCGCTATATGTGGGGTCCGGGGAAAGGCCGAACCACAAAGGTTTATTCTTGTGATAAAAAGTATATCACAATAATATTTAGGGAAAGGTCACAAGTTCCCCCCTATAGTTGCACGGAAAAGTCATTTACACATTTATACTTTACGAGCAACCTAATATCCCTCTATCTATATTTTAATTGGAACAAACATTATCCTAAAAACTGATGTGGAAAAAAAATTGAATAGAAATGAAAAAAGAGGCCGACTGGCAATCTAAATTCAGGCCAAAACAAAAAATAAAAGACAAAAAAAAAACTTTCTTCACCCACCCCAATTGTTCTACCTCCTCATACTCCCTCTCCAACTTCCCCTCTCTTCTTCTCCTTGCCACTCCAAAATCAAGCTCCTAATTGTGATGGGGAGGTGAAATTGGAAGTGGTGTATGGCGGGTTTAGTGGTGGTGTGGCGTATTTGGTAGCGGGTGGTGAAAATCTGTAGGTGATGGTACTGATTTTTGGTGGTGGAAGATGTGGGTTTGAGGATGGTACGACAGTAATGGTGGTAGTATTGTGGTGGTTTGGGTGGTGGGTAGTGAAGAAGAAACATGGTGACATGGAAAAGAAAATATTTTAGAATCTGACAAAAAATGATGTGGAAATGACATGGCGATGATGTGGGGGGCGAGTGTAAGACACCTCCCACCATGTAACTGGTTATATATGTGTTAGGGTGATGTTCCACTTAGTATATAGATAAGGGGATATCAGGTCGAGCATAAAGTATGTGTGTAAATGACTTTTCCGTGCAGCTGCATGAGGGAACTTATGACTTCTCCCTAATATTTAACTAAATGATGTTTTTTTCACATCTACAAGTTCATATAATATCCGATCATTTTGAATTCCATTAGGTTATTGACAACAGTTTTCATAAAATATTTTCAAATGAATGCTCTTTATGATCATATGAAATACATGTGGAACGCACATGCATAATGAATAGTCAATAGAAATGTAGATGGAATCTAGACTGAACAAAGGACTTAGTTTTAGCCAAAACGATGGGGATGGTGATAGAGAAGAATATCGAACCATTCATGTATCCGCATTTGGAACATGTGACAGTCCTCTGGCCACTTGTCATGGCAGTACACCTTTTCACAACCCTTTTTTGTAGTTCAGTCTTCATCAAGAACTCAGTTCTTGGACTTCTCATCCTCTTCAAAATGTCTCGACGCTCCTTGTCATCCAGAAGTATCGAGGAGCAGCACTGATCAAGAAAGCAGTTGCACAAGAAAAATATTAAAGCACTACAAGCAAAGTAGAAACCAAGCTCTTGAGCAAAACAAGAGTAAGGGAAAAAAACGGAAATAAAGCTCTAATAAGGCATCATAAACTTCACTAATACTAGTTGTACTATCTCCAAACCCATCAGAATCCTCTTTTTCTTTGTTCTAAATTTGATTTAAAGATTGCCTCTGAAACTAGCTTTTACATGTTGATATAAAATTACTAGTTTTTACATGTTAATTTCAAATTACTGCCTGTTTTCCCGTTACTTCAAAATCACTCTCATCTACTTCTGCTTCTTTCTTTCTTTCTGTTTTTTGGGTGAAACAATTTCAGCGATCAAACAACAAGCCAGTGTAATAATAAGTATGCGCACCACCCCTCTGCTTCTTCTCTATTTCGAATTTGTTTCAAAAATGTTTTGTCCCACCCGAACCAGCTTCTACTTTTCAGTAAATTCCTATAACTAAAAATTTGATACCAAAATGAATTTTACGTTTTGATCTCTATTAGCATTACTAAAGAAAAAATTCAGCCACTGTGCCAGTCCAAATTGCTTTCTTGAAGTTGTAAAAAGTTGATATACCAGAAAAGATTAACTTAAAACTACAAATAGTTTTTTTAATCGTTAAACCACAAATAAACTATTGTTGTATAAGATTAAAGGAGTTAAATTCAAACAAGATATTACCTTGCATATGCACTTCAAGATGTTCACCACAGTGCCTAAATATCCAACATTATAAACTGGTAGCGCAAGAACCAAGTACCCGTAGTGACCTGGACACTCTCTAAAGTTACCATGACATGTTTCACAACACCCATTCTTGTTTGGAGGCCCCTGAAATCCAAAACTTACTATAATCAAGATATGGAAATCAGCATCAAAAGACATAAAGATTTGAGACTGAAGATAATTATCTTGGCAACTATTAATGTGATTATTCCTAATATATAAAGAAACTTCTCAGAGAGAAACATGAAGCTCAAGGTTGCTGTTCCATCAATATAGCTTTATTTAGCCTCTACTCATTCGAACTAATATGAATGGCTCATAAATTGTTAGGAATTATAAACCTGTAGAACAGCTCGTAATTTCAAACATAGATTTCTTTCCCGTTCGTTTTACCAAAAAGTCCTTTTGTAGACTTTCTGTTGTCCTAAATGCGCATGAGGAAAGAAGCAAAGAAGCACCAGCAACATAAACATTTTGTCTATAGAGAACTCTATGGTGTGGAAAGAACAAAATTACAAAAGAGCTTTATTTTATTTTTTTTGATGACTGTGGTGTCCGGGTCAGCTTTCGCGCACCTCGACTAAATCCACGGGATACCTGCCACCTCCCACCAGCAACAGGTACCAGGTAACTCTGTCCACCAAGGCTAGAACAGATGGGAAGAATCAGCTAGTGTTTTTTCGTCTCCACTGGGATTTGAACCTGAGACCTTAGGCCTCATGGCTCTTTTAACCCACTTCATTGACCACTAGGCCACACCCTTGGGTGCCAAAAGAGCTTTTGAAGAAATAGAAATTCCTGTTTCGAAATTAAAAGTGGTGCTCTTATTTACTTCTTTTTTTTCTGGGTGCTCTTGTCCAATTTTTTGGTGTCTTGGATGATATTTCGGCATATGTTCAGCCAGATTTGCGACACTTGACACGCAAAGAACTTATTTCGAGCTAACTGAAATTGTATGCATGTAATTACTATGACTTTCCAACTCTCTTAACTTCTTCTCATTGCAAGTGTTTGGCTGTACTTGCTTGAGAATGATCAGAGTCCTAGAAAAGACAAACTTCACCCAACCCAGTTAAGTCTAATTCTTCGTTCCTGAAATGCTCGTGTCCGAAAAGGTTGCATAAGCTAGACTACAACATCAAACAGACATGTTTTTTCTTTTGATAACCGTGGTGTCCGGGCCAGCTTTCACGTACCTCGACTAATTCCACAGAATACCTGTCACCTGTCACATGCCACCAGCAACAGGTACCAAGTAACTTTGTCCACCAAGGCTAGGACAGATGGGAAGAAATCACCTAGTGTTTGTCTCTACTGACATTTGAACCCGAGACCTCATGGTTCGCAACCCACTTCACTGATCATTAGGTCACACCCTTGGGTGCACATCAAATAGGCATGTTATCTTAGCATATTTATCGTATTTTGAGATATTTCCCCCTTTTTTACCCTGCACTGCAAACAGAATTTTAATTCCTCAAGTTTTACCAGTTGTTACGCTCCCATACCACAAGTCAGCTCGCAGACAACTATCCTTCTTTTCGACTCTACTCTCTACGTGATCGAGTTGTGTTAACTTCAACGATAATTCTTCTCTTGATACGGGTAGATTGGTAGATGACTCATCTCCTGCTCCTACACCACCTACTCCATCCATGTTTTCATAAGACGCAATGACTCTACCCATGGACATATGCAAAGGTATTCATACTACTCGAAACCAAAAATCGTAACTATGCTTGTTTGAGCTATCATCGTTTCTCCACATCATACAATTGTACGTCTATCTCTATCTTATTTAATGTCCCTATACCAGGAACTGTTAGAGATTCATTGAAAGATCCGATACTAAACAATTCATCTCTCAAGAACAATCTAAAGCTAGAGATACTCCGAATCTCACAGTTCTCTCTACACAAAGATACAAGTCTCTAACTTGACCAGAAAAACTCCAAATGCACACCCAACTTAATTACCAGTATACACAGTTATTTTTCACATTCAAACTTTTTAAAACAAATGGAAAGCTATTTTCCTTGAATCAAAACTCAAAAGGATACAAAGCTAGAAACTAAAGAGAATATTCGTAAATAAAAGAAACAGAATTTCACATTCCTTGTCATTTTCTACACTTATCTCTCGATTCTCATGAACCGATAGCATGACATACCATCATTCCCCGAAGTAAGATTTCTCTTAATTGGGTGTATTAAATTGTCTATTTATGACAAGAAACCAAACTAAACTGCATTTTACTCCCTGCAGCCCCAAAAAAAATTCCAGGGCAACAGCTACACCTCCATACATTGAACCACAAATTATATAGTATAGTATATATACGAGTTGGGACCCGCCTTCTATCACGATGAAGAGTGTTCCATGGGTATGTTGTATATATGTTTAAACGGGATGATGTGAATTTAGAGGTTGTTTGGTAGGATATATTAGAGAAAAGACAGAGCTACCCTCAATACACCAAACCAAACGGTGGATAAGAAATAATTTCGGCATAACTAATGTCAGCATTACTAATCCTAGCATTACTAATATAATCTATTAAGTACTATTCTTATACACTCCACCAAATGACCCTTGAGAGTTCAAAATAGAGATAAGAGGGTTACCATGCGGGGGTCCAACAAGCCATTTGGAATAGGCTTTTTAGTAGATTCATAGTAACGCCCTTGGTAGACTTGAACCTCAGCTTGTTTCAAAATTTCGGCCTCCGAGAAGAGAGAAAATTGAATGCTTTTTCTGTCCAACAATAACAAAAACAATCAAAAATAACTGATAAGACATTAACCAAACATTCATAAACCCAATAAAACAAAATTAAGAAAATTCAATATCAACTGACATCTTTCTAGGGCCAAAAAAGATTGTTTTTTTTTTGTGCTATGGGGTTTGAGGAGTTTTTGGGATTTTGGGACTTACACGCACAAAACTTCAAATTTTATCCAAGTAACAATATAGCAATATAACATACATGTTCAAACACAACTTCAAATTCCAAAAAATTGCAACTTTAAAACTCAATTTTTCAAGTTTCAAAATCTATGGCCAAACGGGAGCTAAATTTAGGACTCCGACAACAAAGAAAAATGAATGCTTTTTCTATCCAACAATAACAAAACTAATCAAAAAATTAATTGATGAAAGATTAACAAAACATTCAAAACCCATTAAAACAACAACAACAACATACTCAGTGTAATCCCACAAGTGGGGGTGTGAGAAGGGTAGGGTGTACAAAGACCTTACCCCTACCTCGTAGAGATAGAGAGGTGGTTTCCGATATACCTCACAGCTTAAATAAAGCCTGCCAAACAGTTTGGAAAAAGGGGATACAGTCACAGGGGCGAATTAAAAGACAAATTTTGGGGTACGCGAAATCGTGGTTTCTCCATAAAACTAGTTATTTTATGTATATATTTCGTAAACTTAGCATAATATTATGGGTCTGTTGGCACTCATGATACAGATATGGGAGCAATAATAACAATAAATTAATGCGAAATAGAGAGTATTACACAATAAACAAGAGAAAGAACAGTAACGAAAACGAAATAATGCAATTAAAAAAACAAAATTAAGGTGAAAATTCAATAACAACTAACATCTTTCTAGGACCAACATCTTCAATGTATGACTGTTTGGTTACTTGAATTGTCTCTTGTATTCTCTTCATCTTTACCACTTTGATCAATTCAAAGAATAAAATATGAATTCTTTTTTGTACTGTGTGGGGTTTAAGGAGGGCTTTATGAATGAACAGTTAAAATATGTAGTACAGAAAACCCTAAACTATATTTGTATTAATGGTGAGGGCGGCGATAGCAATATTGTCTTTAGGTTAGTTGGTAAATGTTTGCTTGCCCTTTTTTGTTTTTTCTTTTGTATAAGGTCGTGGGTTCGATCCTCGCAAGCTACTATTATTTTTTCCTTTTTAACTATTGGTTTCCCTTGGGGTGTGTTTGGTACGAAAGAGAATATTTTCAGGTTCCTTTTTAACTATTGATTTCCCGATTCCCATAGGGTGTGTTTGGTATGAAGGAGAATATTTTTCATGGAAAATCGTCTCTAGGTTAGTTGGTAAATGTTTGTTTGCCTTTTTTGCTTTTTCTTTTGTAAAAGGTCGTGGGTTCGATTCTCGCAAGTTGCAATATTTAGCTACTATTATTTTTTTCTTTTTAACTATTGGTTTCCCTTGGGGTGTGGTTGGTACTAGGGGTGTTCACAATTTGGGTAAAAAATCGATTCAAATCGAAAAATCGAACCGAACGAATTTTTATTTGGTTTGGTTTGATTTGATTTTACATTTTTAAAAACCGATGATATTTTGATTTGGTTTTGGTTTTGCTAAGAAAAAACGAAAAAATAATCGAACCGAACTGATAAATTATATTACATATTTTTTTAATTATATATCCATAATTTATTATTTTTTATGAATAATTTTAGTTATCTTATATATGTTTTCATTGAAATTTATTTATAATTTAAATATTTTGTATTAGAATACGTTATTTTATTGTTTTATGTGGTAATCTCACAATGTAATTTTTTTTTTGAAAAAATTATTGTCTTTTTTCCGTTTGAATGAATCGTTTCTTTTAACTTTTTATATGGTTAATAACCGAACCGAAATAGATAACAACCAAACCGATAAATGTATATTATATTTGGTTTTAAGAATTTAAAAATTAATTATATTTATTTGGTTATGATTTTGATCAATAACTGATCCACCGACCCGTGAACACCCCTAGTTGGTACAAAGAAAAATATTTTCCATGAAAAATATTTTCGTATTCTTATATTCTTTTAATATTATTGCAGTTAGACTATGTTTGAAAAGAAAAAAAAACGAGTAAAATTTATGTTAACTTTTTAATATTTGTTAGCCTTAGGGCAAAAATAATACATACTATAATTAATTGAATGTCAAATATGCTAAGCCATATAACACAAGTAGGGGTGTTCACAGTTTGATTAGAAATCGATTTAAATTGAAAAAATGAATCAAATTGATTGAATAATTTGATTTTATTTGGTTTTGGTTTGATTTGAATTTAAGTTTTAAGAAGTCGATAATAGTTGGTTTGATTTGATTTTATTAAAAACAAACCGAATAAAAAATCGAACTGAACCGACCGATAAATTATTTACATGAATTTTGTAATTATACATATATAATATATTATTTATACGAGTAATTTTAAATACTTCGTATACTTTTTCATGAAAATTTTATTTATCTCTAACAAGATAATGAACTTTACACCTTAAGCTCATTTGTTAAAAGAAAATTATGAATCCAAACTCATTTGTTCAAAGAAGCAACTATGAGATTTATCTACATATATTTTTTGTATTTTTTATCAACTTTATTCAATTAATTAGGACTTATAGATCTTTTGATATTTTCTCCATAATCCAAGAAAATTATAGTCACCACAATAAAAGGTTAATGACGGATTCTAAATTGAAAAATGACGGAAAATTCTTTTCCAATTATAGGAAAAGTAAAATTAAAAGAGCGAAATATCATTATGTTTCTTAAAAACGGACCCAAATCGAACCAAATTGACAACAATCAAACTGATGGATATGAATTTATTTGGTTTAGTTTGATTTTAATAATCAAAACACCGACTAAATTGGTTTGGATTTGGCTTTACCCCAAAACCGATTCAAACCGAATCATGAACACCCCTAAACACAAGGACCAAAACTGAAACAAGGCAATAACTTGAGGACCAAAATTACTATTTTCACTAAATTGTAATTGTGGAATGCAATTTTAAGTTTGTTCATAAATCTCATTAGAGAAATGAGATTTACAGCCTTCTGTTTGTTCTCAAACTACCTTTTAAGGGGAACAACACTTCACCTATTTTAAGCTTTTGCAAGTGAACAAATAGTTATAGCTATTAGGGGTGTTTGTTGTGAGGTATAAGGTATAATAGTCCTGAGATAAAATGCAGGATTATTTATTCTGTGTTTGGTTGGAGGTATTAGTTAGTCTCGTGATTATTTATTTCACCATTTATACCATAGTTATAGGGTAAGTTATCCCATATACATGGTGAATAACTAATCTCGGGATTATTTATCCCACCATTTATACCATAGTGATGGAATAAGTTATCCCATATACTTGGTGGGTAAACTAATTTTGGAATAGCTAATCCGGGAATTAATTATCCCGGGATAACTTGTTCCCTCTGCATCCCAATTTTTGTGGTACAAAAATTTTGAGAGTCATGAATCATTTTTTTCTTTCGCCAAAATTTCTTTATTATTCTTTAAATATATATAAGTTTAAGAATCTGAAACAAGGTTTTTCTAAAATTTCTATGAGAAAATGAAGGAGTTTAACCTATTGTCTCTACGATGTAGAGTGAAGGAGGAAGACAAAAGGCAATATTCGAGCTGAATGAATCGCATTTGTCTTATATATATATATATATATATATATATAAAAGTTGTTAATTATTGTGATTTATAATACTTTTTACGTAATTTTTAAATATATAAATTTTATTTTTAAAAAGAAACATAAAGCTTAGGTGTCCGAATTTACAATCTTATTGAATTTTGAAAGTCAAATCATTTCACGGGCATGGTGAAATGAAAACATTTCCTTTTAACTATTGATTTCCCTTAGAGTGTGTTTGGTACGAAGGAGAATATTTTTCATGAAAAATATTTTTGTGTTCCTTTTTAACTATTGATTTCCCTTAGGGTGTTTTTGGTACGAACAAAAATATTTTTCATGAAAAATATTTTCGTGTTCCTTTTTAATTATTGATTTCCCTTAGGGTGTTTTGGTACGAAGGAGAATATTTTTCATGAAAAATATTTTCATGTTCCTTTTTAACTATTGATTTTCCTCAGGGTGTGTTTGATACGAAGGAGAATATTTTCCATGGAAAATATTTTCATGTTCCTTTTTAACTATTGATTTTCCTCAGGGTGTGTTTGGTACGAAGGAGAATATTTTGCATGGAGAATGTTCTCATGAAAAATAAGTTGGTTTCCTATTTATCTTTTAGTGTTCAGTAAGTAAGTAAAAAATGTTATCTCAAGAGCATTTATATGTAATCTAGCAAAAACATGTAAGGGTGGGAGGATGTGAGATGTGGGGTCTCGGGGCTAGCCTGGGGAGGGATGGTCAAGAGGTAGAGGTTGGGGGCATTAGGTGGGTAGGGTGGGAGGATACAATAAACATGGAATGTCACTTATAAAATTTATTTTTTCTATTTCTATTAAGGAAGTCATTTTCCTCATTTTTGAGGATCTTGTTTTCCAAAAGTTTTGTCCAATCAAACATGAAAAAATAAGAAAATATTTTTTGAAAAATATTTTCCTCCAGTACGAAATACACCCTTAGATTGTAGAGTTGTTAATATGGTCTTGGCTCGTTAGAACGGCTCAGCTGAATTCATGATTTGATAGGGTTGGATTAAGATTTTGAAGCTCATTTTAGAACGAGGCATTTTAGCTCCACCCAAGTAAGTCTGTTGGCCCGTGAGACTGGGTTGGGTCGGCTGGTTAAGATTTTTCGAGCTCATTTTAGAACGAGGCATTTTAGCTCCGCTCGAGTAAGTCCAATGGGCCGTGAGGCTGGGTTAGGCCGGCTCGTGAGCCAAATAAAAAAATTAATGATAAAAATATAAAAAGAACAAGAAAATAGACTACTAAAAATGTCTGTTAAGTCTAACTTGAGACATCGCTTGTCTGAAGTAGGTATATGTGCAAAAAGATTTAAAAGAGGGTACAAATTCAATGGCGGTTCAAAGCAGGCTGTCACATAAAAGTTTTACGGTGAAGCAGTGTTTATCAAAGGCGACTCCTTTTCTAAAGCTGGAACTCATGATCTCGGGTTAAGGCTAAGAAAACACTTACCACTATGGATGTCAAATTGACGTATTGGACGTAACCGACCCTAATTAGGTGTAGGACTGGGATGGTTCGAAGTGGAGAGGGGGTTGTGTCGGACACATTTTTGGCCCTGGAGAATCTGATTAGCGGCCACCGAGGGACTGGACCAAACCATATCATACCGACTTTTAGAGAGAGAAAAAAAATTAATACTAGGAAATCAATTTTTATACTTGAGATAAGTGTGACTTACTAGTGGTCAATGCAATATGTTGAGAACCATGAAGTCTCGGGTTACGTTCAGATTTCATTAGAGACAAACACTAGGTGATTTCTTTTATTTGTTCTAGTGGATAGAGTTTTCTGGTATATGTTGACAGGTATTCCGTGAAATTAGTCGAGGTGGACGCAAGCTGACCCACACACCACAGTTATAAGAAGAAGAAAAAAACTAAAGATAAGCTTATATGATTTATTTTAGATAGGTTGACTATGTAAACATATATAAGAATGATTAGTATTTTTTTTAAGTATACCTCGTTGATCAAAGGCTTCAATATACAATTTTGTATATTCTTTTTTCATGTTGGTATACAATGTGCAGGGGCGAATATAGTAGTATCGATACGGAATCATTTGAATTTATAACTAACTTTTATCTCAAAACGTAGATTTTATTTATGTAAAATTCATCAAAATTATTGAAAATGTTGAACTACGAACCCAAAAACCAAATATAGTGATGAGTTTAGTGATTGAAAGCCGAGTCTTGAATTCATAGAACTAAAATTTTGAATCCGCTTATGCTAATCCGGAAAAAACTTTGAATTGGCATATGATCATAATAATATTGTTCCAACTGCAATATGATCATTTATCCTCAAAAATATATCTAGTTGTTATAAATTGAAAATAATACACAAATATTGTGTGATAAAAATAAGGCTAATGAAAATGATCAAGAGAATAATCGCATATTGGAAGAAAAAAAAAACTCCTAAATTCCTTCAAGAAAAGTAAAGTCCTATCACGCTTTCATCCTTAATCAGAAGATTTGATTTTGTGCCTTCAAGAAAAGTAAAGTCCTACCACAAGCCTTTCATTCATTGTTTTTTTTTTATACTAAAAGATATCTAACTATTATAAACTGAAATCAGTACACAAATATTGTCTGATAAAAATAATGCTAATTACAAGATTAAGAGACAAATTGCATACTGTGAAAAAAGAAACTCTTAAATATTTCTATCGATTGGAATATGGTGGAGTGGTAAATATTCTTTTATTCTTAATCAGAAGTTTCGGGTTTAAGCCTTAATTGGATACATAACGCCTTTGTTAGGAAAGGGTTTATCATAATGTAAGACTTTCTGACGTGGATCTGAATTTAGTCGGACCCTGTAATATCATGATAGTGATAGTTCAAAAAGGTGGAGCATTTTTGTAGCAATCCCATTTCTTGTGTAGATGACGAAAAATTAAGCTTCACATGTCCACAATAAACTTTCAAACGCTGCCATCGATTTGTTGTTGTTGAATTTAAAGTATGCTCGAAATAATATCTACACATCCCAATGTAGAGTTAAGTCTCTGTACACTTTATTTTCTTTAACCCTTAATTACTTGTGTAATTACATAGTATGTTTTTGTTGTTGAATTTGAAGTATGCTCGAAAACAAACTCTCCACCTCTCAAGATAGAGGTAATGTTTATGTACACTCTATCCTCCCCAAATTTCACATGTGAGATTGTATAGGTCAAACAATGATAACAACAACATACATAGTATAATTCCACAAGTGAAGTCTGAACAGGTCAAAAGGTGATGCACAACCTATACCTAGTATAAGTTAAAGGTGTCAATCGGGCCAAGTTGACCCAGAACCGGACCAACTTGGCAGAAACCCGGCCCAACCCACAGTTAAAGGGTTGGTTTAGTTTGGGTCGACTACTGTAATCGGAACCAGCCGATTCATAGTTTGAACTCGTAATCCAGAATCAATAATATCACATCGTTAATGATACCGATTAACAGACTCGACCTAATTTTAAAAATAAAATTTAAAAATATTTTTGAAAAATATCACAAAAAATGAATAAATATGAAATTCTTGAATTTTTTTTTTTAATGAAATTCGGCCCGACCCAACCCAAACCAATATAACTAGGAACCACACAGGTCACTTAAAGCTCCTCTAAGATCGGATCGGATCGATTGGCCCCAGAATAGGTCAACTCAATAACCAACTGGGGACTAGGACCGCCGATTCAATTTTTTTCCGGCCCGACCCCTTGACAGGTTTAGTACAAGTCAATCGACATGTATACCCGAAAGGCCGAAAATTACACCTGACAAATTATATATATTTATTTTAAATTATTCCCCCCAAAATCTTGAATATAGCACTTTTACCCCCTCACTTTCTTGTAAAAATTTCATCTTTCCCGCCCACTGAAAATTTCCACCCAAAATCCATTTCTCCCTTCTCTCTCTCTCTCAGTAGATGCTACCAAAACCCTCTTCATATCAATCTCTTTAGCTGTTTAGGGAGGGTGAGGGTGGGGGTGGGGGTGGGGGGTATCCATTAAGCTAAAAATGCCTGATTTTGGTAATCTTTTGGATCCTCCATTACCATTAGCACCAGAAGAAGAATCATTATCTTCATCTTTACCTTTGATTTCCAGTGAATCTGACCGAAATACCCAAGTGGGGTTCCCTATTTTGCAGAAGGAAGACGAGTTGAAACCGGAAAATGGTGGGTGTGTTGAGTTGGAACAGAAAGAAGATGAGGTCATGACATTAGTGTCTGACGGAAATTCCCATCTGGGGTTTCCTATTTTGCAGAAAGAAGGCGAGCTGAATGGAAATTCCCATCTGGGGTTTCCTATTTTGCAGAAGGAAGACGAGCTGAAACCGGAAAACAATGGTTATTGTGAGTTGGAACAGAAAGCAGACGGAAATTCCCAGTTGGGGTTTCCTATTTTGCTGAAAGAAGACGAGCTGGATCCGGAAAACAATGGGTATAGTGAGTTGGAACAGAAAGAAGACGGAAATTCCCAGTTGGGGTTCCCTATTTTGCTGAAAGAAGACGAGTTGAAACCAGAAAATGATGGGTGTTGTGAGTTGGAACAGAAAGAAGACGAGGTTATGGCACTAGTTTCTGACGGAAATTCTCATCTTGGGGAAACTATTTTGCTGAAAGAAAACGAGTTGATACCGGAAAATAATGGGTATAGTGAGTTGGAACAGAAAGAAGACGAGGTCATGGCACTAGTTTCTGACAGAAATTCCCAGTTGGGGTCGAAAGAAGACGAGCTGAAGCCGGAAAACAATAGGTGTGGTGAGTTGGAGCAGAAAGAAGACGAGTTCCAGGACGGAAATTCCCAGTTGGGGTTCCCTATTTTGATGAAAGAAGGCGAGCTGAAACCGGAAAACAATGGTTATGATGAGTTGAAACAGAAAGAAGACGAGTTCCAGGACAGAAATTCCCAGTTGGGGTTCCCTATTTTGCTGAAAGAAGACGAGTTGATGCCGGAAAATGAAGTGTGTGGTGAGTTGGAACAGAAAGAAGATGAGTTGAAACCAGAAGATGATGGGTGTGGTGAGTTAGGAATAAGGGGTCTGAGGTTGATTGGTGGTGGGTCGGTGGCGAAAAATAGTTTGGATGAGTTTGTTAAAGAATGGGTTGAGAGGAAGGTCAATGCTGGCGTGGATAAACGAAATTGTGTATTGCCATTCCTTATCAATGCTCCGAAATCGGTAAAATTCTTGTTTGTGTTTCTCTTTTGAATGATTTTTGTTGATGAACTTGAAGTATGGCCGGAAATAGCCGAGGTAGATGTAAGGTCTGCGTACACTCTACCCTACCCGAACCCCACTTGTGTGATTATGTTGGGTATGTTCTTATTGTTGAATTTGAAGTATGCCCGGAAACAACCTCTCTACCTCCCAAGGTAGGGGTAAGGTCTGGGTACACTCTACCCTCCCTAGATCCGACACACACCTGTCGCCATTATTGAAGAGTCCGAGCAACATAGACATGATGTTGGCCTCCATGCTATATTTGTCCAGACATGAGTATGCTGGGGAGGAGGGTGTTAACTTCATACATTGATTTCGAAAATGAACTGTTTATCTCTTTACAGGGTGTTGACAATCCTCAACTCATGAGCTAGTTTCTAGGTCGGGTTAGGCGCAATGCCCATTTCTTGATATATATATATATATATATATATTCTATTGATAACCGTGATGTCTGGGCCAACTTGTGCTCACCTCGACTAATTCCACGAGATACCTGTTACCTCCCCAACAACATGTAGTAGGTAACCTGGTATTATTCTTGAATTATATATTGTATACTTGATTTTTTTTTTTTCATTTGCGTATTTCAATATTGAAATCGACACTTTATTAGCTTTACGCTTAAAGCACCAAGAGAACTCAACGCTATATTTTAGTTTTAAGCATTTGATAACACTGGAGTCAAACATCATGACTTTAGATCAACTTGGGTTGGCTACAACTTGTCTCCATCAAAGTAACACAGGGAAATTGGGAATCTTTATCCCACTTGCGATTGAGAATTGCAAAATAATTAATCTTGTGCTCTTTAATGCATGATAGTGTTGCATTTAGTATCATAACATACCATTGAATGATGAGTGGGGCTGAGGAGTAAGAAACTCACAGAAGAAAAGCCTCTGGACTCTTTTCTATTTTAAAGTTTTAGGAGATGTACATTTGTTAGATGTTATATTTGATCAATTGATAATAAACTTTTCCAATGTTTTGAAACTTTGTGTCAGGTTGAGTGCCCTGTTTGCCAAAGATCAATTTTTCCAGGGGATGAGGTAGAATGCTCTGTTCGAGATTGTACGGGAGTTTTCCACTTAGAATGTGCTAAAGAAAGACTTGGGTTATCTTCTCCCAAAATGTTTAAGTGCCCTCAACATGTAAGTTGGATTTAGTATACATTTCGATTCTTGGCTGAATGATCACAAAACAGATTTCCTTCTTAATATGTTTGATTTGGATTTGATTAGTACAGCTTATTCTCACTCACTTTGATTTGTACAACAGTTTTAGCTGTGCACATTTTGTTTCTTAAAGCTTGCCGATTTCCTGCCCCGCTTTTAACAACATGCTAGGATCTTAACTTAACCAAGGTAGTATACCGCTTATATCCGCTGCTTCAATTTTGGCAGTAGAACCAAAGCTCTAATCCTAAAATTGGGGGTAATTTCCCTCCATGGAAATTCTAGTTTTGAGCTAAACTATGATTTATCTGGTAGAGAAAAAGATGAATAGCATTTCTCTTCCTTCTCTTTGTGCATTTTCCAATCTACAAGGCATCAGTTGTGTTTAGGAAAATGTTGCATCAAATCGATTAGTTAAATACCAGGCACTTGTCCTGAGATGATCAGTAAAACTGGTGTGTATATGATGTTTCTTTCCTGAATAGGTATGTTATGTTTGTAATAAAAAGATACATCTCTGGCGGTGCATCAGATGTCCACTAGCATCACATGATAAGTGTGCAGCATTTCCGGAGCACGTGGTTCATTTAAATGATCAGCCAGGGCGAGTTATTTGTTGGAAGCATCCATCCGATTGGCGTTTGGAGAAGGTCAATCTCTTCATTTGTTCATCAGCACAGTTCTATTTCTATTAGATAAGTTCTCCAAGAGACGTCTTTTGTATAGCAATAATGAAGTGATCATAATTCAAAATGCAGAATACACATTTGAGGACCCACTCTCTTAGATATTTTGCTGTATATGTTACTTTGTTCTTTTTGAGCCTGCAATATTTGACAGAGTTTGCTACTATTTTGCATTAATCGCACATTGAGCAATAACCAAATCATGATGTTATTCATGATTTGATTTCTCTGTGATGCTATCAGTATTTGAACAAAGTTATGAATGAAAAGCAAAATAATTCAATATACAATAGTTTCTATCACTGGATCTTTATTTTTGATTGATTAGGCTGGCTGACATGACAGGACTGACGTATCTTGTTTCATAAGCAGCGTGAAGCCCCAACAAGTAATTTGGAGGTTAGACATTTATTAAACCATGTTCATTGCATGTGATTCTTGATGAAAGCCTTTCATTCATTGTTTTTTTTTTTTTTATACTAAAAGCCTTTCATTAATACCATAGTAAGACGGCGTCAAGTGTATGTAATCATTGAAAATATGGCTCAACAATAGTTGTTTTTACCAAGTTAACCTAATTTTCTATACAACAAGGAGTTCTCTTTGCACTAATATTATAAATTCAATAAAAAGGATCATTTTGTACTTATTATATCTGTCGCTGTTCTAGAACATTTTTCTATCTATATACTACCAAATAAGTCAAAGAAAAGATACCCACACAACGTTGGTCTCCGAGTTAATTTTTCTTCTCGCTATCAATCTTTTATAGCCTCCAAATCGGCACTACTTCATCCATTATCTATTGTAACGTTTAATGAAATACCGAGCAACTAAAGCACAAGGGTCCATATATAACAATCCAAAAAGAAGTACAAGGGTCCATATATGTGGTCCGACTAGTCCTTTTTTCATACCCTTTAAACAAACAACACCATCTTACCAGTGTTATCAAAAACGAAAAACGCAAAAAAGCTCCAAGGTCCATTTATGCTGTAAGCGCATAACTCAAAAAAAAAGACGTGGGCTTTAATGAAGAAAGACGAAAATGGAGGGAAAAAATACAAATATGTATGTGTAATCCAAAACTAATAATTATAAGCATGAATAACATATATATTGATAAAGAAATTGAAACAAAGTTACGATACAATAAAATCTCAATTGTTTAGTATCGCCTCTTCATGATTATGCTTATTGGCAAGGTAAAGTAAGCCTTGATGACGACATTGAAGCGCCCGCTAAGTAGGCAAAGCGCTCAACATGTTTTACACCTCGTTTCAGGGCTCAAGCACGCTTTAAGCGTGCAAGCGTGGCTTTGACAAAACTGCATCTTACAGCAATCTTCCTCATCTTCATTAAGTTATTCCATATTAAGATTGCATCATACACTTTATTAAAAAAGATTGCATTATACACACAGATGGCTTTCCTCAAGCTTATATCTCACATGACTAGTCATTCCTTTTTAAATAATCGACTACAAAATCCTTTTATCCTTCACTAAACTAAACAACTAAGGGTATGCATCCTTCCAGGTTGTCCCACAATTTTCTATATTAGTCCACTGAGAGCCTCCATCAAATAACAAAAAAGGTGCATGGATCTTATCCTTGAAGTCCCAAATAATTCAAAAGTAGTGCTTTTCACATGAATCAAGAATTTGAGCACCACGTCCAAACTTAAATCTTCAAACACGCACTCACACACACACACATACTCGGGAGTCCAAGTTCTATGATCATAATCTCTCTTAATATTGAGTTTACAAAAAAAAAAAAACGCATGCTTCCACTTGACCTTGTATCCACCAACTCATTTATTATTAGAACTACATCAAGAATTTGCTTTCGTTCATATATATCAAATAATGAATGTGAAGTTAATTGCATCCATCACCTAATTTAATCTTTATGAGCACTTGCATTATTAAATTACCTGTCAAGCCAATCGGTCTAAATCCTGTGTCCCTTAGCACCACTCTTCTTTGGCATAAACCCAACAAAAGAAGCGTTATAACTCTCTTCAAAGGAGGAGCCCACATGGTAGAAACAAATTTATATTGCTCAGACTCGAGTGCATGTGTCCAATACAAGTGCAGATCTAAAGGTCTGATCCTTTATGAGATTAAATTTAAGATTTGGGGATATTGATCCAGGTATGGATACGGGTGCGGGTGCGGGTATTTGGCTAAAATTTATTCAAATATCTAAAAATAGAGTAATAAAACCTATTTTTTTTTAACTTGGTAACTTTGAGTTATAAAACCTAAATTATGAGATATTATGTGGAAAACTTGAGGAGAATATTGATCAAGAGGAGAATCCTGGAAGGAGATAAAGGGAAAATGAGTGACACTAAAATTTCTTCATACAAGGTATTCCATTTTCTTCGATTTTACCTTAGCTTTTGTTTTGATTACAAAAATTATTGAAGCTATCCGAAATTTCTCCGTCGATTTTGGTCAAAGTACCCAAAATCGGTCGAGCAGATCGCATAGGAATCCCACACCCACACCCATGTCGTGTTGACAAGGGTGTGACACCAATAGTGTAGAGTCCGAACTACTTAGGAAACAATTTAGGTAATCCATCATATAAACACTCACACTCTCTTAGTAGTGATTAAAGTATGTCAAAAAGTGAATCCGTTTGGTCTCTGTGCCTTGTCACCTTCACAATGCATTGTTTTACGACATCTCCAATTAACACTAATCCACCCATCTTTTTGTTGTTATATAGTTGGTAATAGAATCATACTATAGTATTTTCTCTTTCCCCATTAAGTTCATTACCATCTATGTTGACTTTCTCGATATATCTGTATCATTCAATGTTTGATGCAAATAGTATGAATTTGTGTGGGCATTTAGTTCATTTAGTTCTTTTAGATACTCAGAATCTTGGGTTCTCTAATTATTGATGGATAGATTGGTACTTATTCCTCACAAATGTTAAAGATCTCACGGTTTTAAGAACTTTGGGTTTAATTATTTCGAGAAGATTCCGAGTAGTGTTTCCTTTTCTTTAGCTTGGAATCAATATCTGATTTACTTATTTTAACCTTAAATTACAGGAGATATTCGCTAATTTGCCTATACCATACGTGGCGGAGGAGTTCAAGATTGACTTAAGTTGGAAAGACTCGATTGACAACAGATTTGAACCACCTCCATATGTGCATATCAAGAGAAGTATCCTTTGAATATTCATTGCCAAGTCTTCTTAAATTTATGATTCGTATTGTAGTTGTAAGCATATCAATAAATGAACAACTGCTATCAATCTAACTTTTACGAGTTTGCTTAAATTTGTCTTCCTAAGTTTACTGTTGAGTCCTTGATCTATAGCTTTTCTTTTTTCTTTTCTCTTGTTTATCCTTTCCACGAAAATTGTTCCTATCATTTATTCTTTGTGATTACATACTTAGCTCTTGCTAAACTGTTTCTATATGTTGCTGTAGTAAGAAAGACACCTATAAGGGAGATGTTGACTTATACTAAGTTCTAGTGATCTAAAAAATAAGAATAAGGCGACACATAATTTTTGACGAGCTAGGCATAAGCTCCATGGTTTTTCTAGTTTATAAGTTTGATAAACTTTTCTAGTTCTTCCTACCGCCTACCTTGGTTTACCTCTAGGCGGAGCGAACAATGATCTTGGTGTCTGGAATCCGGTCATTCAGAGGGTAGAGAAGAGGTTAGCAGGTTGGCAGAAAAGATACTTGTCCAAAAGAGACAAGGAAGTGCTTATTAAGTGCACTTTATCGAGTATCCCTACATATTGCATGTCTTTATTTAGCACTCATACTGTTGTTATGGGGAAGCTGGAAAGGTTGCGAAGAAATTTTCTTTGGGATGCGGCGGATAGGGCAAAGAAGTTTCACTTAGTTCGATGGGAGATCGTGACATCCCCTAAACAGTAGGTAGGTCTTGGGGTTAAAGATTTAAGGATTTTTAACAAAGCATTTTTGGGTAAATGGCTGTGGAGGTTCAAGGTAGAGGGAGAAGCTTTATGGAGAGGAGTGATCGCGGATAAATATGGAGAATGGAAGAGGATGGAGAACAAATAGGATCATTATGCCTTTCGAATGTGGGGTGTGGAGGAATATAATGAAGGGGTGAGAATCATTTAATGATAATATATATTGGGCTTAAGGTTGGGGACGGGAGTGGAGTTAGTTTTTGGGGGCAAAAGTGGTGTGGAGGTTTGGTGCTTAAGGATGAATTTCCGATATTGTATAGGGTTTCTCGCCAAAGGGATATGTCTGTTCTGCAAGTTAGGGGGACACAAGGGGATGAGAACTTATTGGGATCTAAGGTTCAGAAGGAATTTCCACGATTGGGAGGTGATCGAGATTCAGAGACTGCTAGTTTTACTTCAAAAGCAAGGTGAGCCAGTCGACAAACCTGATGCTTTGATTTGGGAGTTGTGGAATAACAAAGTGTTCTCTGTTAAGTCCTTTTATGAGAAGCTCCTTGTTAGGGTGGAGGAGAGTTTTCCATTTGTTTCTGTTTTGGATACTCGTTCATTTTGGTATTTTCGAATTGATTCCACTTGAAAATACTCACATGATCTTCATAATATGAATTTAATTCAATGTAACCATTATTTTCTATATGAAATGAAGACGCAAAAGGCCCAATTAATTACTTGAAAATAGGTTTTAGTTTCCAAATCTGGTTGGGGTCATAACCCTGTGGACATAAGTATCTCTTGAATTCCCTGCATTGTTCATTTGCCCTGGTCGAAGCAAGCAAAAAACTTTCCCTTCAAACCATCGCTACATACACTTGGTCTTGGTAGCAATAGCATATCTTGTATTTGGTGTTTGAAAGTTCAAATAAATTCCTTTATTGAAATATGTAGAAAAACAAAAAACTCAAACTGCATCACAGAAGTACATAAATCACAATTCACCAAGTTAGTTTGTCAACAGGAAAAGTAATACTATGTGGAAAAACCTTAGCTGAATTAGATGTCTACCTCATTAAGAAAAAACGTGATGGTGTTAATGCTGATATTGGGTGCACAAACTGCAGATCAACAGAATGTTCGGACAATTGTGTTTGCAGGTAATGCCCATTGTTGCGTGGTTTTCTAATCTGTTCTTGCCAAGCTGGAATTTGCTCTTACTAATTGTCAAAATATGCAATCATATGGTGTTATCATTCCTGATCTGAATCCTTGGGAAGTCTGTGGAGATTTATATTCTGATGCAACTTTGAGAAAGTTGAGCCTATGTTATGATATTATTTGTGCATTAGTATCTCAGTTTTATGATAAGGTCCTGTATAGCAAAGGCTCCTGGAGTACTCTCTTTTCTAATGATAAAATATTTAAGCCCCTTAACCATCTTGCATTTCTCTGGGTAAAGGTACGGTCTGCTTACATTTTACCCTCCCCAGACCCCACTTTGTGGGATTTACTGGGTATGTTGTTGTTGTTGTAACCATCTTGCATTTGGGCAAAAAAAGGTTGAAAACTCTGATTTTCCCCCAACCAAATGCCACGTTTTCTGGAAAAGCTTTCTCTAATGGTTTTTGGTTGAAAATTGGATGTTTTTTTCAGTTTCCATGTCTTCAACATTCCTTTCACTGTTCCAGGAGTAACCCACTGTACACCAAAAATATACAAATATATATATTCCATACTCGCCAACTAAAAGTGCAGAAGTTGGTGTACAGTTGTCTCTCAACTAGAATACTTTAGTAACTATTGTTTTTTGGTGAAATAAGGTGAACTCAAGTAACTATTGTTTGGCAACTGAAACCCTATCTTCTCTAAATTATCTTAGTGCAAGCTTCATGAGTTGCATCCATTCAAAACCTGTCACTTTTGCTTCCCAAGGACATTTTCTTGCTGCATTTGTTTCTTGACCCAGAACTTCATTGGGATGACACTACAACTATTATGCTTCGATCCCTCGGCAGAACTTCACAGATGATTTGATGAAAATTTCCCACTTTTCGTGCTTTTCATATTAGAGTTTTCTGCTCAATTGTAAGGTTTTGAAACCCTTGCAGCTTAGAGAAGAACTGATTTATTGATTCAACTCCCCTCTTGGAAACTTCTCCTGAATCTTATGTTCGAGATATTGTCATTTCTCGATTCCGCCTTTGTAATATCCTTTGCATGTTGCAAATGTTAAAGTAGTTCTTTTAGTCTTCATTAAAAAAGTTCTTTTAGTCGTACCTCCATCCAACAGTCCAGCCAAAATTTTGTTCCCTCATCGTTTCCCATCTTCAGCTTTACAAAAATGTTAATATTCATCCCAAGGCTCCTGATATTTTCCCATACTTCACTTCAGATGAGGACGTCATCGTCCTTCTGCACCATTGACTCTCCATACTGTGCTTTACTTTGATGAGTTCCTTCCAAACATCTAACTTTTTGTTGAAAACTGAATCTCCATAGCTACTTGTATATTAGGATTTTCTTCTGATTTCTCAGTTATTCCATCCTCAAACCTCCATATTTTACTTGTATCAATCATTATGGACTTGCAGGCAGCTTATGCACCTACAAAAGCTTCTTGTAGATATATTCACCAAAATATTAGACTTGCTTCTGTTGAAGGTAGATCTTTATACACCTTTAGAGAGCACTGTAAACTTATATCCATTAAATGATTTAAATTGAAACCATGATTTTGAGTCATACTTGTTTAGCAATATTTTCTTGAGCCCCGGGTCTATCGGAAACAACCTCTCTACTCTACGAAGGTAGGGATAAGGTCTGTGTATACACCACCCTCCCAAGACCCCACTTGTGGGACTGTATTGGGTATGTTGTTGTTGTCTAGCAATATTGGCACCAACTCCAATAACAGCTTCACCCTCGTCTGTGATCTCCATAAATATAATAGGCTAGTCAAACTTATTTATTGATCTTGCTGCTCAATTATTTTTGTTAGACATCAATTGAAGCCTTGAAGGGAGTAATTCTTCAGTTTACTGTTGCTTTTTCTACAATGTGGTCCATTGTCTCATTAATCTTCTAGAAATTTGTTCTTTTTTTTTTTATAACTGTGGTGTCCGGGCCAGCTTGCGCGCACCTCGACTAATTCCACGGGGTACCTGCCACCTCCCACTAGCAAGCAATAGGTACTAGGTAACTCTGTCCACCAAAGCTAGGACAGATGGAAGAAATCACCTAGAAATTTGCTCTTTAGATACTGTGTTTCCTTGTCCAGCATATTAGATAATTTTAGTGGGAATGGGGTTCCAGTAGCAGCACTGAAGGTTTATCTAAACACGTTTGCCAATCTGAATGAAGTATATTAGTCTTCCCATTTGAAGCTCAATAACTATTATGTCAACATAAATTGATATGCTGTATATTTACAAGGAGCTTTCTTGACAGTTAAATTGTGACTTAATAGGGTTCAATGCATAAGTTGTTCGAAGGCGTGCCGTTGCTCTGATATGTGCTCAAACAGACCATTCCGGAGAGATAAAAGGATAAAAGTTGCCAAGGTGTGACACTTTGGTACTCAAGTTTCCTTGAATCCAGCTTATGGTTTTGATTGTTATGTTATTTATAAGTGATAGAGTATCTTCATGCATTGCTTTGGTTTATTCTTTTCTGTGTTGCTTTACAGACTGAACTTTGTGGTTGGGGGGTAGTAGCAGCTGAATCCATAAACAAAGGTGATTTCATAATTGAGTACATCGGCGAAGGTGATTCTCTTACAAGTGAAGCTGTCAACTCTTAAATAATTTTTTTGCTATTCATGTTTCTACATCTCTATTACATGTAACTGCAATTTTGTGCTTATAACATCTTTCAAGTATTTACACCCAACACTTACCTATATAATATGCCTTAATTTAAGGCGACTATATGAACTCTCGCTGACCATATCACTCCATTTAAACTCATCGTGTACCAATACTATACAAAATAGAAACATAAAAGCATTAAAAGTGCTCTACATTTTCCACAGGTATATAAATATGTCACAAAAAACACTGAATTTAAAGTACACCTAACAAAATGACCAAAAAATAATCCTTGCTAATTGGTATTGCCTTTATAGATCTTTTTCTTTCATGCCTTTTTTTCTGCTACGTCTGGCGTGAATTCCAAGAGATTATAGGTCCTTTGATATAATTTTGTTCATGTGATTTTAGTTCCATCTCGTCCCTTTTAAACACCTTTACTCATCACGATTTTACATCTATGGATTGGTGCATCTGAAGTTTGATGTAAGACATTACCAAACTATCTCAAGCAGCCTCTTTATCCTTAATGTGTGGTAGTTGAACTTTCTATCAACCGTGGTCATTTTCAATCTTGTTTTCTATCAACCGTGGTCATTTTCAATCCTTGTCTAATTTTGTAGGACCACACGTTCAGGATATGTTGAATTTTAGCGATCCAATATTCACTTCCATGTATGATGTAACATTGTTGATCATACAACTGTTCTATAGAACTTGTCTTTCACTTTGGTAGGTATCCTTATTACATAACACTCCGATAACACTTTTCCAATTCAACCATTGTATTTTGATTCTATCTAATATCTGTATCTATCTCAACATTCTCCTGGTGTGTCAAACCTAGGTATGAATTGTTAGTATTTAGGTACTGCAATCATGTCTAATCTCACCTCAACTTCAATCTCCTTATGTTGACTAAACTTGCAGTGCACATATCCAGTTTTACTTCTATGTATCGTGAACCCTTACTTTCTAGAGTGCTTTTCCACATTCAACATTTTGATCGAGTGATTCCGTCAATTGGCACGATATTGTAACCACATAGCGTATCATCCATAACTAGGATAAACAAGCACGAGTTCAATATTGATACCTGGTGTAAACCCACATTTATGAGAAACACTTTGTATCATGTAAATCCTCTTTCTGAATCCTGAAAGCCTATTTGACATTTTGAAATCCATTTATTCTCTTGCTACATGTCATCCATGATTCCTTGTACTGCTCAGCAGGCTGTCTGCCTGAAATCTGCAATGTGAAGCAGAGGACTTTCTGCTAGTTAAATTTGGATGCAGAAATGTCAAACTCTTTTGCATGTAAATGCCCTTTAGTGATCTATTTGCTGTGCAATCTTTATGTATATCATCAAATGTTGGGACATGTTTTTTTTGTTTTAGCAAGCATTAGGGCTTCTAATTTGGTTAGTCTTTTCGTGTTTCAGTTATTGATGATGCCTTGTGTGAAAAAAGGCTATGGGACATGAAATACAAGGGAGACAAAAATTTCTACATGTGTGAACTACGGAAAGATTTCACAATCGATGCAACTTTCAAGGGAAACTTGTCCCGTTTTCTCAACCATAGCTGTGATCCTAATTGCAAATTGGAAAAATGGTTAGTTTTCTTCTAATAGCATTTCCTTGTTTCAGATTGTTTGGACTGTTCTTTTAGATCAGATATTAGTGATTTTTGCTTTGATATGTATTGACATATTCCTGTGACATCTTTCCTGGATCAGACTAGAGCTGTTCCGTAACACTGGTCTAAGCCAAGATCACATCAACTTGAATTTGAAAAGGATATATTCAAACACTGACATCTCAGACTGAATTTTTTTGAAGTTAGATGACCATAGCCCTAAACCACATTAAAGAATAGATACATGGATTTCATTTATGATGTCATGCTTTCAGAGTAATATACACCTATGTTGCTCGGACTCTTCAAAAATATTGCCATGTGTGTTGGATCCTCCAAAAGTAGTGCAGTATTTTTGGAGAGTTTGAGCAACATAGCTATACGTTTTTCCCCCCCTTCAATTTTAAGGTTTATTCCTTCTTATTTGAATGCTAGAGGAAATTACATTGAAGTTTATTTTACCTTGTTACACCGACTTCCGACTAGAGGAACCAGCCCAATACCATAAATAACAGTCAGTCAAATCTTAGGAGACAGAAAATCCTGAATTATGGCATTTTTCAGATGATGTGATGGTATATTCCACAGGCACCTGAGCTCTGTTGGTTAGTTGAGATTCTTGATAAACTTAATTTTTGAGATGCCCTCATCTGTCATAGCTCAATTTCTATCAAGTCTTCTCGCTGTATCTAACATCCATTCTTGTTTAGGAATTGGTTAACGAACAGATATACCTGTAGAATGCCATGGCTTTTGCTTTTCCTGTATAGTTCCTTCAGTATTTATTTTCTTTTTCTGATAATCACATCTGTCATTTCTTAGTCGCAAGTGTTATAGTCCAATATATTGGTTCTTCCTTTACGCTCATTGTGTGCTTTGATCAATGCTATATTGTTTTACTTTTATTACCTATTAAAGGCAGGTCGAAGGTGAGACTCGAGTTGGTGTCTTTGCTGCTCGATCCATTGAACTAGGAGAACCTCTGACCTATGATTACAGGTATGCTTCTTTGTGTTGCTACTTCTAACTGTTATTATGCGGTAAAGCTGTTTAGGTTCTTGTATTCTTCTTTTCTATCTAACCTTTGGTGATAAATTCAAGGTATGTCAGTAATATATATGTCTGTAAGTTTTAACCTTTTGTGGTTAAACATGATAACTGATATTTCTTCTTGTCATTTAACTCATACCAATCAATCTTATATATATATAAGATTGATTGGTATGAGTTAAATGACAAGAAGAAACCTCCTTTTCATCTGAGCTAGGTGTCCAGGAAAGAAGACAAAATTACACTCTATTACATCTTCGACTATTTGGTCATATTATTTATGTTTGTAAGCTTTCATAGGGGAAGCTTCCAGTTACGTGATTTTGTTTGATGTACCTGTTTATTTCCACCAGAGGTGTGGTAGTAGCTGCTAGTGGTCGTCAAAAATAGTACACCAGGCAGAAGATATCATGTTTTCAACTAGTATGTATCAATTTAAGAACTTAAAATCTGAATTAAATTCAGAGAAATGTAGAGTAAAGCTGCGTACAATAGACTCTTGTGGTCTGCCCCTTCCCTGGACTCCGCGCATAGCGGGAGCTTTGCACTAGGCTGCCCTTTTTAAAATCTAATAAATCTCCATTATTTCAAAAATAGTTAATTCCCTAGAAAAGATTTGTAAAACAAATAGTGAAGAGGAGATATTTAAATAATTTTAAAAGTCACACAGATTAAATGGGTTCTAGGGAAACTTCACATATGAGGTCGTCAACTTCAAATCTGCTATGCTGTTTGAGATGATTTTGGTTCTAAGCCTGTTAATTTGAGGTCTTTGACCAATAATGCGCTCTGGAATGGAAATCCGATAATAACCAATGGGATAGAAAGATATGCCAGAATAAAGAAATCACCTAGATGTAAATGGAAAGATTGAGCTCTCAAGGGCATAGTTCTTTGCTGGTTTAACTTCTTGATGAGAAAACTCGACGTTCGTTGTTATTGTAGCCATAGAAAGCAGTAAAATGGAAGACATCATAGTTTCTTATAGCTGTTGAATTTCCATATGAGGAATAGTCTACAAAATAAATACTCTGAGCTTTCACATGCATTCTTTTTTGCTATAAGCACGATGCACTCGAAAACTTTTTTGTCAAGTGTTGCTTGTGTGTTTCTTTGACATGGACAAGAATAAGTAGAAGTCTTTAAAGCTAAATGCACTAAACAATGAAGGCTTTAAAGCTTGACAGTTTAGCCATGGGCACCAGTTGATATACAGTCAGATCTCTCTACAACGACATTTCATTGTAACAACCAAGTTTTCTTTGGAACCGTGTTTTCATGTGACGTTATCTTATATGTTGTTCTTTATAACAACATTTCGCTTTAGTAGCTAAAAAGTATCCAGACAAACAATTCTGTTATAGAGAGATTTGACTGTACGTGTCTTCTGAAAATGGAAGCTAACTTTGCTTTCAAGTTGAAGCATTAGACTTTACATCATATGCAACAACTGCAACTACCACGTCTCAGTTCCAAACAAATTGAAATCGGCTATATGAATCCTTACTAATCACGTTTCTTAGTTTTAAATTCATTCTTAGGCCAAAATAACTTTCAATTTGTGCTCAGCATGCTGGTTAACTATTGCTTGCTATTATGCAGATTTGTTCAGTTTGGACCAGAAGTGAAGTGCAACTGTGGAGCTTCGAATTGTCAAGGATATCTTGGTAACAAAAAGAAAATCACAAGTAAACTGGACATCTGCTGGGGTTCAAAACGCAAGAGAACATCTACTTCTTGCCTCGCGATCATTAAATCAAATTCATGTTAGCCTATTCTTGTTTCATTCGATCATTTTTGTATATGCTTTTTCTACAATAAACCAAAAGAAAGCCATTGCAAAAAGGAGAGGTAAAAAAGGAACAGAAAGATTGCTGTTATAAACATTGTTACATTGATTTATACTGGCATAGTTATTTCACTTTCATATTCTGAAAGATGACAGAATCCTCACATTATAAAGATTAGACATCTTTTCATTTTATTGCCTTCTTTCAATTCTTGTTGGATATGCATGATTTTCCAGTGCCTTCTTTTCCTTTCAAGCCGAGGGTCTTTCGGAAGCAATCTTTCTACCTCTAGTAGAGGTAAGGCTGCGTAAGCTCTACCCTATTAGACATCTTTTCATTTTATTGCCTTCTTTCAATTCTAGTTGTATATGCATGATTTTCTAGTGTCCTTTTTTTTTCAAGCCGAGGGTCTTTCGGAAGCAACCTTTGTACCTCCACGAGGTAGAGGTAAGGTTGCGTACGCTCTACCCTCTCCCCTCTTCTGACCCTATCTATGAGATTACACTGGATATGTTGTTGATTATAATGTTGAACTTTCATTTCTTCTTAAATAGTTGAAGTTGAAAGTATTTATGGAAATGATGAGCAGGAAGAGTTGTTTGTTTTAAATTTTATGGTCTAAAATAAAATATACTCTATTATATAGTGTAATAAAATGTCATTGAGGATGAAATGAATAACTGATACTCAATTTGTTTGATTTACTTTTTTTTTAGTTTGTTTAAAAAAGAATGACCGTTTTAACAACTTTTTAATTTTAATTTTTCACTTGACATGTTTAAGACTACAAAATTAAAGGATATTTTAGTACATTTAATATATCTTTAATTTAAGATTACAAGATTCAAAAGTCTTATTTTTTTCAACTCTGTCTCGAGTTAAAATAAGTCAATTAATTTGAAACAAAGGGAGTAATATTATTCCATTCGTTTTAATTTATGTGGCACTATTTGACTTGATACAAAAAAATTTTTTTAAAAAAGGAAGAGTTTTAAAATTCGTGATCTTACCATTTGTGACTGTACATCATTTTAATTTCAAATTTCAAAAATTACAATTTAAAAACTTTAATTTTCAAATACTATATTACTTAAAAAAGTTGTCACGTGGGTACTAATAGCATAACAAAGTAAGTATTGTAAAATACAAAAACAAAAAGCTGTAGCTATTACATTATGCATGTGTCTAACAAGTAAGCAAGAAAGTGACATTTGCATTGTGCAATGAAAGTATTGTGGGACCCACGTGAATAAAAATAAAAGAGTACAAAATATTTGAAAAATCGAAAATATCTTCCTTGTTAAGTAGGCATGTCGACCCTGTTCTACTTGCTTCAGCAACTCAACCATGACCTTTTATATAAGAGAAAATAGCATATGTTAGACAAATACCCTCTTGATTAAAGCTTTAAGGCCTCTTCCTCTTCACTATGACCATCTTTTAATCACCAGATATGAGGCTGTGCAAGTTAGTGACCTTAGATAGGAAGGTTTGAAAATTGAGAATTAGGATAGAAGGACAGTAAGTAGTTATGTACATTACTCTTACAAGGAGGAAGTCGGTAGCTAGCCTCCTCTTCATATTTAGTAGTTTTACCTAGTATTTGCATAATATCCTATTCTTCATTTTTACTACTACCTATTACTTCTCCAATTACCTGTTACCTATAACTGGTATTAGGTGACATGTATTCCGTTTAGTTAATCGAGGTGCATGTAAATTAGACGATAGACAATGACATGTATTCCATGTAATTAGTCGAGATGCTTGTAAGCTGTGGACATAATTGTCTGATACATATAGCTGGTAGAAGGTGACATGTATCTCGTATAATTAGCGGACAGAGTTATTTGACACCTATAACTAATGAAAAATGATATGTATTCCGTGTAATTAGTCGAAATGCGTGTAAACTTGAACGGTAAAATTTGAAATGTATCACGTGTTATGGATTGGTGGTAGGTGGACATGTATTGTCTATTTGTCTGTGATGTTTTTTTGCATCTCTCATTTCACACACAGAGTTAGAGAATTTGAGTCCACACACACAAAAATGCCTATAGATAATTCCCCAATTAGATGAGAATATTCCAGGGTTACGAAATTACTATAAATCTTGTTGAGTTTTCCGGTTAAATTAACTAATTGATATGCCTAATTTGTTGATCAATAGTGAATAATGACATGTATTTCGTGTATTTAATCGAGATATTTATAAACTGTAAATAAAATTATCTAGTATATATAGTTGGTGGAAGGTGATATATATCTCGTGTAATTAATGGACGAAGTTAACTGGTACCTATAGCTGGTGCTAGGTGACATATATTTGTTATAATTAGTCGAGATGTTCGTAAGCTATGGAAAGAGTTACCTCGTACATGTAACTGGTGGAAGGTGACATATATCCTGTATAATTAGTGGACAAAGTTACCTAATACCTATAGCTGATGAAAGGTGACATGTATCCCATATAATTAGTTAAAGAGAGTACAAGTTAGCCTAGTGAACAATGATATGTATCCCCTGTAATTAGTCGAGATGCTCGTAAACTGTGGACAGAGTTACCTAGTATATGTATTTGGTGGTAGAAAGTGATATGTATCTCGTGTAATTAGTGGACATAGTTACCTGATACCTATAGCTAATGAAAGATGGCATGTATTTCGTGTAATTAATCAAAGTGCATGCAAGCTCGAATAGTAAAAGGTGAAATGTATCAGATGTAATTAATCGAGATTTACCTGGTACATATATATAGTTAGTGGAAGGTGACATGTATCCCGTGTAATTAATGGCCAGAGTTCCCTAGTACCTATAGTTGGTACTAGGTGACATGTATTCCGTGTAATTAATCGAAGTACGTGTAAGCTGGACCTATAGACAGTGACATGTATACCGCGTAATTAGTCGAGATGCTCATAAGCTGTAAACAAAGTTACCTGATACATATAGCTGGTGGTAGAAGGTGACATGCATCACATGTAATAAGTGGACAGAGTTACCTGATATCTATATTTAATGAAAAACTACATGTATTTCGTGTAATTAATCAAAGTGCACGTAAGCTCAACAGTAAAATGGGAAATGTATCACGCGTGTTATTAGTCGAGTTGCTCGTAAGCTGTGAACAGAGTTACCTGGTACATATAGCCGATAATAAACTAACGTAAAATAACACGTATTCCGTGTAACTAATCGAAGTGCGTGTAAGCTCGGACCGGTACAATGTGAAATGCATCACGTGTTAATCGTGGGATATTATAGGTGAGTAGGTGGACATGTATTGTCTATTTATCTATATAATCAGAGTGAGAAAAATCTAACTCCACACAAAAAAAAAAAAAACAAAAAATGCCGATAAATACTTCCGACAAGATCTTCGTCGCCGGCCACCGTGGACTCGTCGGCTCCGCCGTAGTCCGCCGGCTCCACCACCTCGGCTTCACTAATCTCCTCCTCCGTACACATTCCGATCTCGATCTCACTTCCCAATCCGCCGTCGACGCCTTCTTCGCCGCGGAGAAACCCCAATACGTCATCCTCGCCGCCGCCAAAGTCGGCGGAATACACGCAAACAACACTTACCCAGCTGAATTCATAACGGTAAATCTCCAAATCCAAACAAACGTCGTCGTTTCATCGTTTAAACACAAAGTCCAGAAGCTTCTGTTCTTAGGATCTTCATGTATTTACCCTAAATTTGCACCTCAGCCAATTCCCGAAAATGCCCTTTTGACTTCACCTTTAGAACCTACTAATGAATGGTATGCAATAGCTAAAATAGCTGGTGTTAAAATGTGTCAAGCTTATAAATTGCAGTATAATTTTGATGCAATTTCAGCAATGCCCACGAATTTATACGGTCGAAACGACAATTTTCACCCTGAAAATTCACATGTTTTACCTGCATTGTTGCGTAGATTTCACGAAGCGAAAGTTAATAATCTTGAAGAAGTTGTTGTGTGGGGTACTGGTTCTCCGTTGAGGGAATTCTTGCACGTCGATGATTTGGCCGATGCTGTGGTGTTTTTGCTTGAGAATTACAGTGCTTTGGAGCATGTTAATGTGGGGAGTGGTAAGGAAGTGAGTATTAAGGAGTTAGCTGAATTGGTGAAGGAAGTTGTGGGGTTTGAAGGGAAGTTGGTTTGGGATTCGACTAAGCCGGATGGGACACCAAGGAAGCTTATGGATAATTCAAAGCTTGTTGGATTAGGTTGGACACCCAAGATTTCGCTCCGGGATGGTCTTGTTGACACCTACAAATGGTACTTGGAGAATTATGGCAAGCAATAGTTCAGGTGATTGTTATTCTTGTTTGTTAGATTGTTCAATGATTATAATAAGCTTAGTTGAATCATTGATTCTCTGTTGTACTGATTTTGAGTACTATGTTATGTTAATCTAAGTTGCGTGGACTTTCACTTTAGATGCCGCACACGTGTCGGATTCTCCAAAAATACACTAATTTTGGCGAATCCGACACACACCCGTTGACATTTTTGAAGAGTCCGAGCAACGTAGATATTAATTATTTTTGCTAAAGATCCAATTTTTATTCGATCTGCCACTCTCAATAATTCGTGTTCAATATAGCAATAGTTCATTTTGATGCAATTTTAGCTATGTCCACGAATTTATAAGGTAGAAATGACAATTTTTATCCTGAGAGTTCCCATCTTTTGCCTGCTTTATTACGTAGATTTCACGAAGCAAAAGTTAACAATCTTGAAAAAATTGTTGTGTGGGGAACTGGTTCTCCGTTAAGGGAATTCTTGCACGTCGATGATTTAGCCGATGCTGTGGTGTTTTTGCTTGAGAATTACAGTGATTTGGAGCATGTTAATGTGGGGAGTGGTAAGGAAGTGAGTATTAAGGAGTTAGCTGAATTGGTGAAGGAAGTTGTGGGGTTTGAAGGGAAGTTGGTTTGGGATTCGACTAAGCCGGATGGGACACCAAGGAAGCTTATGGATAATTCAAAGCTTGTTGGATTAGGTTGGACACCAAAGATTTCACTCCGGGATGGTCTTGTTGACACCTACAAATGGTACTTGGAGAATTATGGCAAGCAATAGTTCAGGTGATTGTTATTCTTGTTTGTTAGATTGTTCAATGATTATAATAAGCTTAGTTGAATCATTGATTCTCTGTTGTACTGATTTTGAGTACTATGTTATGTTAATCTAAGTTGCGTGGACTCTTCACTTTAGATGACGCACACGTGTCGGATTCTCCAAAAATACACTAATTTTGGCGAATCCGACACACACCCGTTGACATTTTTGAAGGGTCCGAGCAACATAGATGTTAATTATTTTTGCTAAAGATCCAATTTTTATTCGATCTGCCACTCTCAATAATTCGTGTTCAATATAGCAGTAGTTCATTTTGATGCAATTTTAGCTATGTCCACGAATTTATAAGGTAGAAATGACAATTTTTATCCTGAGAGTTCCCATGTTTTGCCTGCTTTATTACGTAGATTTCACGAAGCAAAAGTTAACAATCTTGAAAAAATTGTTGTGTGGGGAACTGGTTCTCCGTTAAGGGAATTCTTGCACGTCGATGATTTAGCCGATGCAGTGGTGTTTTTGTGAGAGAATTATAGTGATTGGGAACATGTTAATGTGGGGAGTGGAAAGGAAGTGAGTATTAAGGAGTTAGCTGAATTGGTGAAAGAAGTTGTGGGGTTTAAAGGGGAGTTGGTTTGGGATTCGAGTAAGCCGGATGGGACACCAAGGAAGCTTATGGATAATTCAAAGCTTGTTGGATTAGGTTGGACACCAAAGATTTCACTCCGGGATGGTCTTGTTGACACCTACAAATGGTACTTGGAGAATTATGGCAAGCAATAGTTCAGGTGATTCTTGAATGTTTTCGAGATATGAGGTTGTTATTCTTGTTTGTTAGATTATTCAATGATTAGAATAACGTTAGTTGAATCATTGATTCTCTGTTGTACTGATTTTGAGTACTATGTTTATGTTAATTGTTTTTTCCAAAGATCCAATTTTTATTTGATCTGCCTTTCTCAATAATTCGTGTTCAATATAGCAATAGTTCATTTTGATGCAATTTCAGCAATGTCCACGAATTTATAAGGTAGAAATGACAATTTTTATCCTGAGAATTCCCATGTTTTGCCTGCTTTATTACGTAAATTCCACGAAGCAAAAGTTAACAATCTTGAAAAAGTTGTTATGTGGGAACTGGTTCTCCATTAAGGGAATTCTTGCACGTTGATGATTTGGCCGATGCAGTGGTGTTTTTGTTAGAGAATTATAGTGATTTGGAACATGTTAATGTGGGGAGTGGAAAGGAAGTTAGTATTAAGGAGTTAGCTGAATTGGTGAAGGAAGTTGTGGGATTTGAAGGGAAGTTGGTTTGGGATTCGACTAAACCGGATGGGACACCAAGGAAGCTTATGGATAATTCAAAGCTTGTTGGATTAGGTTGGACACCAAAGATTTCGCTCCGGGATGGTCTTGTTGATACATACAAATGGTACTTGGAGAATTATGGCAAGCAATAGTTCAGGTGATTGTTATTCTTGTTTGTTAGATTGTTCAATGATTATAATAAGCTTAGTTGAATTATTGATTCTCTATTGTACTGATTTTGAGTACTATGTTTATGTGAATTGTCTTTGCCAAAGATCCGAATTTTATTCGATATGCCACTCTCAATAATTCGTGTTCAATATTGCAGTAGTTCATTGTGAAATTGTCTAAAAGCATGGATCAGTATGTATTGAATTTTACTTCTAGTTGGTGATAAACTGGTGAACAACAACAACAATATACCCAGTGTAATCCCACAAGTGGGGTCTGGGAGGGTAAGATGTGTGGGGGTAGAGAGGCTGTTTCGAATAGATCCTCAACGTAAAAGAGAATTTATTCATAGAAGGGTTGCAAGAAGAAAAAATGACAACAAAATATCAAGATACAAAGCAAAATGAAACAATAGATAGTAGAAATACATGGAAGAATAAGAAATTACGCGATTACTAAATACTACTACTAATAAGGAGGAGAGGATATGGGGCAAGCGCCCTGCCTCTCCCACCTATTTTGGTTACTATGTTTATGCTAATTGTTTTTCCAAAGATCCAATTTTTTATTTGATCTGCCACACTCAAAAATTTGTGTTCAATATTGCAATAGTTCATTGTGAAATGTTTAAAAGCATGGATTAGTTTGTGTTGAGTTTTACTTCCGGTTGATGATGAACGCAGTGTTTTGGAAAGCGAGAAGCGGAAAAAGTGACGAGGGCTTGCTTCAACGAAGCGAGAAGTGTGAAGCAAAGCGTGCACTTTTTTCAACTAAAGCGCTACAGAAATAAAAAATATTAAATATGCATAGATAAATAACCAAGAATTCAATAGAAATAACCTTTTAAGTAATCTTTTAATTCTTAAATTTGAAAGTAAATAATAGATACTAGAAATAGATAGACAATAATCCTCATAAGTCATAACATACTAGTAATGGATCTCTTTTTTGTGCCATTGAATAAAAAAATAGAATTTACTACCAAAAAAATAGTGAAAACAGTGTCAGAACAACAAAAAACATTACAAAAACAGTGCATAACCGAGAAAGAAATACAAATAAGAGAAAAAATTGCAAAACACAAAAAAAAAGAAGAGAATTGCAGAACGCGACCTACAGTAGTATTGCAAAACAGCAAGTTGAAAAAAAAACTAGCATCAGGCTCTCAGCAGAGAAAAGAAGAAGAAGAAGAAGTGAAAAAAAAACTTATCTTGCAATCCTTGAAAGAGTCGCAGAAGTGCTTGAAAGAGTCGCAGCAGTCACACAAGAGAAGTGAAACAGATGGAAATGTTTGGAAAGAAGTCAGTAAGTTTTTATTACAAAACTAAAAAAAAAAACCTAGTTAAGCTAACCTTCGCTTAAGCGAGCTTTTTCTTGCTTCAGTCCCAAAAGTGAGCGCTTTTTCACCATAGCCTCGCCTCAAGGCAGAAAAGCGTTACTTTGGCGCTTTGCTTCGCTTCTCGCTTTAAACAACGAAGTTTCTCACTTTTCACAACACTGGATTAACTAGTTGAGAATGTAAATGGTAAATAAGGTTCAAAGGGAGGACCTTTTTTCATCTCATTGAGAATGTAAATGGAGTAACTATTTAACAAAATAGGATTTTCTTTTGACCACTTATGGGGAATCCATCTCAATATTGAGATATTAGCTTTTTCTTTGCTCCTAAAATAATGTTTTGCATCTTCAAACCAGTGTTATCAAAAGCGAAAAGCGCAAAAAAGCTCTAAGGTCGGTTGGGGCTTAAAGCGCAAAGCGCAAATAAAAGCGCGGGCTTCAATGGAAAAAGGTGTAAAAGGAGAAAAAATACAAATATTTATGTTTAGTACAAGACTAATAATATTAAGCATGAATGGCAAATATATGAACAAAGAAATTGGAAAACAATTAGGATAAAGCGAAATATCAATTGTTTAGTGTCGCCTCTTCAGAAGAGACTCTTGGCGAGGAAAGGTATGCCTTAGAAACTTGATGACGACAGTGAAGCGCACATAAAGCGAGGGCAAGCGCTCAACAATCAACACGTTTAGAGCCTCGCTTCAGGGCTTGAGCGCGCTTTTGATAACACTGCTTCAAACAAGAATCTCATTCATTTAGAAAGAGCTTATGGTGCTCCCTTTTGTTTTTCTTTTTTATAATCGTGGTGTCCGAGTGAGCTAGCTGGCACCTTGACTAATTCCACGGATTACTTGCTGCCTCCCACCAACACATATACCGCAACTACCTTCTGTTAGTCTTTGTAAGTGAAGTAATTCAACATGTTATGTGCATTACAGTGAGAAAAAAATATCCACGTCCATACATTTTGTGTCATTTTTGTGTTGAAAGAAAATGATAATAGAGGAACCATTAAGTATTTTTCGACATTGACACATGAAGCTTCCAGTAATTTAGCTCTTGGGATGTGGGGTTGCAAGCAATACCTGTTAATAGAGTGAGGGGTGTCTTTTTCGAGTCTAAAATCACAGCTGATGTCATAATTTTAATTTCTATTCTGATAGCCATGTTTTTTTTTCTGTGATAATGCCGTAGCGTAACTCTAGGAGTTTTGGAAGCTGAACATGCTCAAAAGATGCCTAACGCTTTTAGCTTTGATTATTCGACGCCGAATGACACAGTTCCTGGCTAAATAAAAATTAAGTTCCTGGCCAAATGCCAATCCTCTTAGTTTGAATGAGAAAGAGTAGACATGTGCGGGAAAAAAATCCCTCCTAACTAACCAGTCAAGTGAAAGGAGCCTGCTTACCCAGTCCCCTTTTCCCCCATTGCTGGGAGCCTCGCTCTCTTGACTTGATGTATCAAGAAGACTACAACCGCTAGTGGATCACCTTTTTCTTAAGAAGGCTGCCATCTCATATATATGATAAAAGGGCAGGCTGTTTTTAGCTTTTTTTTCCTTTTTTCGGGGGGGGGGGGGGTCTAATATGAGATGTATAATGTACCGACCTTTCCTATGAGATAGCTGAGTTCTACACTAATGACTCGAAACTTTACTTTGTAACCTGTTCACTTGGAACTTATAATCAGCTACAACCTAAATGTCATGTTAGATACTTACTAAAGAATCACTCTCTTAAACTGCTATAACACTTTCTTAGTGCTTTTTATTCATCAATAATATCTTACCTTCCTCAAAAGAAAAAAGAAGAAGGTGGTTTATATAAAAAGGAAGAAAAGAATATCATAAGAAGTTAAGTAGTTGTGCAGGGAGGTATACTGTGCTTAGGTTAGATCAGAACAGATGGTTGCATGCCACTTCCAGCATATTGGTTGCTGGGCCTAGACTTGTTATGTTTGGTGTTGCTCTGCCAAAGGTTCCTACTAGCCGGTCTGCAGGGAGCTTATATGGTCGGAGTTACCTGGTATCTATAGTTGGTGCTAGATGACATATATCCCATGTAATTAGTCGAGATGCCAATCCACCTAGTTTGGAAGAGAAAAGAGTAGAGATGTGCGGGGAAAAAGAATCACTCCTAACTAACTAGTCAAGTGAAAGGAGCCCGCTTACCCAATACCCTGTCCCCTCATTGCAAGGAGACTCGCCTTCTTTACTTTGTAGCCTGTTAACCTGGAGCTTATAATCAACTACAACCTAAATGTCATGTTAGATACTTACTAAAGAATCACTATCATAAACTGCTATAACACTTAGTGCTTTTTGTTCATCAATAATATCTTACCTTCCTCAAAAGAAAAAAGAAGAATAATGTATATAAAAAAAAAGGAAGAAAAGAATATCATAAGAAGTTAAGTAGTTGTGCAGGGAGGTATACTGTGCTTAGGTTAGAACAGAACAGATGATTGCATGCCACTTCCAGCATATTGGTTGCCGGGCCTAGACTTGTTATGTTTGGCGAAAGGTTCCTACTAGCCGGTCTGCAGGGAGCTTATATGCTTTGTGTATATGCTGCAGTCTAACTCCGCAATCATATCTGAAATTTGTACGTTAACGTTTTTTTTGACTATTAATGTTACTAAGAAGGACATGAAACATTACCTTTTTCTGCAGAAAGATCATAACTATCAAGACACCTTGATCCATTTATAAACATCTTTGCTTGAGTTGAGGGCTTACCTGAAACAGTCTCTCTACCTTCACAAGGTAGAGGTAAGACTGCCTACGCACCACCCTCCCTAGACCCCCACTTGTGGGATTACACTGGGTATTTTATTGTTTATAGTGGTCTCTCAAATGGACGTGTTCCAAGTATATATGCTGGTCACACAGTTTCTTGAACCAGAGTAGGTTATACTTCTAAGGAACCCCAAATTATGTGGTGCTTTTTTCAACTATAATTGTCCTCTCCAATGTCTGTAGACTTGCTGGTTTTGAGGGCAATGTCAATATAAAGAAGGTTGGGATGTAACAATTTCAATTTGTGATAGATAAATATCCAAATTATTCGTTCAACATCTAGACGTTTTCTTATAATATATAAAACAACATAAAAATGCTCTGAAATCTTGCATCCAAGGGCGTGGCCTAGTGGTCGATAAAGTGGGTTGAGCACCATGATGTCTCGGGTTCAATTCCCAAGAGAGACAAACACTAGGTGATTTCTTCCCTTGGTGGACGGAGTTACCTGGTACTTGTATGCCGTGGAATTAGTCGAGGTGTGCGCAAGCTGACCCAAACACCACGGTTATCAAAAAAAAAATCTAGAGATCTTCCCTAAAGATGGATATTGATAAATTGGGAGAAAATGCAGAATTCAATTTGTCATGTGTACACATGTGCATTATAGGGAGAAATATCCTTTCCCAGTCATTATGTGTCACTGTTGTGCAGACAGAAAATGAAAAAGGGAACCACAAAGAATTCTTTGGCATGACACAGGAAGCTTCCAGAAATATGGCTTGGATGTGGGGTACAAGTAATGCTTGTTGATTCATAATTTTAGTTCCTACCTGATAACAATCTTTCCAATGAATTAACTTGCTGATACTTGCTAGTAATTGTTCAAACTTTTGTGGTTGATCACTTGTAACTTAACAGCAACTTTAATTTTAATGTCATTTGTCATACTTGTGTTAATTCAGATTGACGATTGCATGTCATTTTCAGTAGATTGGATGCTGGGCCAGGACATTTTATTTTTTGGTAGTGTTCTGCCTAATAGGTAGTCGTCCTTGAGCCGAGGGTCTATCAGAAACAACCTCTCTAGCTCTCAGGGTAGGGTTAAGGTCTGCGTACACAATATCCTCCCTAGATCCCACTTGTGAGATTGCACCGGGTATGTTGTTGTTGTTGTTCTGCCTAATTGGTAGTCCTGCTAGTGTGTTAGTCTAAGTTGCATGGACTCTTCACTTTTAATGCCGCACCCGTGTCGGATTCTCCAAAAATACACTACTTTTGGCGAATCCGACACGCACCCGTTGACATTTTTGAAGAGTCCGAGCAACATAGGTGTTAGTTACCAATCTTCAGTGAGCTTATCTGCTTGGATATATGCTGCAGCAAAACCATGAATGAATTCTGAATATGTATTTGATGCTGTTTCTAAATCTTAATGTTACTAAGAAGGAAAACATGAAGTATTGCATTATAATTGGATTATCACCGGACCCCGGGGGTTTAGGTTAATTGGCAAAGGTTGAGGGACTTGTGTCTTAGGTTACAAGTTTGAGCCTATGCCAAGTGAACTAAGTCCACTATTTAAGTGGAGAAGGGTAGAGGGGCGGCCCATCATGCTCGAGTTTTGAAGGTTGCAGGTAGCACAAAGGGTTGGCTCCTAACAGATTTCTCGGTCATAAAATATTTGGATGATCTCGGGCCCAAGGACCGGCAGATATTGTGAACAATTAACGACAAATGGTGGACGCCTCTAGGGTTTAGCTCACTTGGCAAAGATTGAGGGACTTTCTGGCTTAGGTCGCGTGTTCAACCTAAACGCTGGTATTTAAGTGGAGAAGGGTAGAGGGATGGGTTCATCTTCCCCGAGTTTTCGAAGGCTGCGGTTGGTCCTAAAGGTTGACTGACTGTAGAATTGAACTACTGAAGCCTGCTGAGTTCATATGGTTATTGAAATATTGATTGAATAGGCCATTAGAAACTGGTATTTCTGGTTTGTCCTGTTCATTTCACTTTCACCATACACACAAGAAGATACTAAAGGAGGAGTATCGATCGAGCATGGTTTTCTCTGGAATTGATTTCTTTGACTAATAAACTTCATTATTTCCCTTTTATCTTGTTGTTTCCAGTATTGAATGTGACTCTGCTCGCGCGTTAAATCTCTGTGCTTCATATCTTTGCAATAGGCAGATTGTTGAAAGCAGAATTTGCAAAGAGTGAGAATTTCAGTTGTTCAGTTACAACTTGGACTTGCTTTGTTTGAAAGCAAATTCATGACCTGTTTAAGGTAAGTGCAACTTCGATTTGCTACCCTTGAACCGAGGGTCTTTCGGAAACATCCTCTCTACCTCCAGGAGGTAGGGATAAGGTTTACATACACTCTACCCTCTCCAGACCCAAATTGTGGAATGTCACTAAGGTAAGTGCAAGTGTGCAAATAGCATAGCATAAGTGCTGCAAATTTACCAACTATGATGGTTAGACTTTTGTTCATATTTTCAAGGTTATATTGAAGATTGCTAACTGCCAAAGAAAATGTAAACCTATAAAGTATGGTTTATCTCTCATGTGTGGTTTGTGGTTTATTACATTGGAGCGAAGTTTACTCTGTATGCACCTGAAAGATAGCGGCTGCCGGTTCCTTTGTTATTAACAAGTCAGATATTTGGTTAGTCTGTCAAAAGAATAATCTAAATATCTTGATAAATGAAGATGTAACACATAATTATATGATGTCGGGTTGAGAATCATGAAGTTTTAGATTCAAATATCAGTGTAGGGAAAATAACACTAGGTGATTTCTTTCCATTTGTCAAACTCGAAACCTGGGTGGATAGAGTTACCCGGCATGTCACCTTGTAAACAATATGAAGAAAACAAAAATAAAAAGTAAAAAATGAAAATGGGTGGAGTGGTAAGTACTCGTTCATCCTTAACCAGAAGTCTTGGGTTCGAATCCCCCTTAGGTACAAAGTCACCTTTATTAGGGAGCGCTTTACCCACAATATGTGACTTCCCTGCACGAATTCGGATTTAGTCGGACTCCAATTCAGGATCGAACATCCGGCGGGAAACCAAAAAAAAACTACTAAATGAAAAGGAAATATCTTTCCCATCTCTCTATGCTTGTACTTCTTACTTAAGTCTGCAATATTACATAATGAGTACAAATTAGTTCTGTTGAATGAGTACAAAGGCAAATACATTAGATATCTGCAACAATATTCATTTGGTTTCCTAAATAATTTTATTCTTTTTATTCTGCAAAATGAGTACTAAGTGGGCGTTTGGCCATGAATTTTTTTTACTTTTTTTCGGAGTTGAATTCCGGAAATGGTGTTTGGCCATGAAAATTTGAAAATTTTCAGAATTCAACTTGAAGTTGAATTCCGGAATTTGAAAAATAAGAAAAAGTTGTTTTCACTTTTTTCACTTTTCACTTCTCTCACAAAAAGTCAAACAACTTCAATTTAAATTCATGGTCAAACACAATTTCAACTCCAACTCCATTTTGGTATTTGGTTTTCATGGCCAAACGGCCACTAAATAAATTTATTTTTGATAGAAGAACTCAAAACACTAACCTCAATATTATATATACTTTTGAGATTGAAGTTGTTGAGTCGTTGAAAATTCACCTTAAACAAACTTTTAATACCACCAATGACATTATTTCTTCGATACTTAAAATTTATTGACTCGATTAATTTAAATTTGAAGTCACTCCATAACAAAAGAAATGATAAAAATATGCTCCTCTTAAGACTTGGACGATATTTGTTTGAATACAATGAGTGGAAATGTTGGTTCCTCATTTCGGTATTTGTATTGGGGTTCCGGTTAGTCTAAAGTGGTATCACGTAAGGCTCATCGAAGGAGAAACTACTCTTTACTGGGATTTTTTCATACACAACTCGTTCTTCCGATTCGTAAGATTATAATAAAGTTTCTTTACTTGTTATTATATTAGTCAAGCGTTAACGTTCTACAATTAGTATAGTATACCAAAATAAGGTTCGAACTTGAAATCTCTAATTAAAGAGCGAACAACTCTTGATGGTATACTATCATTCATTAATTATTTGGTCATGTTGAAACTAGTTTGACAATGTGAAACATAGTAATTATGACCTAGTGCAAGTTGCGGTTTGATGAGTGGGCATTCTCATTGTGATGATTAATCTCTTAATTGGCAAAGAAATCATATCTCTAGGTGATAGAGTTGACCCTAAAAAAGTTCCCAATGACCTTATCATCATATTTGACTATGAAAACCTCTCAATTGACAATGATAGTTATAAATAACAACAATAATACCTAAGTTTAATTCTAGAAGTGAGATTTGAGAATTATAAGATGCATGCAAATTTTATTCCTACTTTTGTATAGTAAAGAAATTGTTTTCAATAAACCCTCAAGACGGTAATGTATTATCAAAACGGGCTAAAAATAAAATAACGATCGTAAAATAGCAAGACAAACACAACCAATGAAGTATAATAGATAACAAGACAATAAAAGTTACTCCCTCCGTTTTTATTTGTCTGTCATACTTTCCCTTTTAGTCCGTTTAAAAAAGAATGCCTCTTTTCTTATTTGACAATTCTTTAATTTGAATTTTTCATGACATGTTTAGACCACAAGATTAAAGGTCATTTTGGTACATTTGACATATCTTTAATTTAAGACTCCAAGATTCAAAAGTCATTTTTATTATTTTAAATTTCGTGCCAAGTCAAAACAAAATAAACAAATTAAAATGGATGGAGTATATATTTATATTATATAAAGACGAAAGAGAGAAAGAAGCGGGTACTTTACCAAAGGTTTCTAATCTCCAAATTGTGAAATAACCATCTTATGTTTCGATAGGTGACGTCGATAGAAATTCAATATTTTACATATGACTATGTTATTTCTGAACGAGTTCCTTTTTTCCCTTTCCATCCTATCTTTATCAGAAGAATCAATAGTGTTCTCATTTATGCTCGAATGGAAAATAAATTCACAAAGGTCAAACTTAAGAAAGAAGATGCAGACATAGTTAAATCTTAGCCAGAAAATGGGACCCAAAAAAAGAATTAAAAAAAGGATTAAACAGTATAAGATATGGTTTTTTCTTAATGGTTCAGTCTGCAAAATTTGGAAGTTTATTGACCAATTATTTAAGTTTATTGTTAAAAACAATTTTACAGTTTTACGTTCATGTGAAAAATCTTTTGTTTTATTTAATCCACAGTAAATAAATATTCTGGACCTGTCTCACTGACAAACAAGGACTACAAATATTTTGTAGTCTTTTTACAGTTTTACTGTTGAAAAATAACAGAAAAAAATAGCTAAATTATATGAAAATTATATTTATCTTCGTTCACGCAGAGTTTAGAAAAGGGTTGCGCCTCAAATGTGTGTGATGTAGACAAATCTTTTCTAAAACAAGTATCAGTGGTTGATTTCACGACTTGAACACGCTACTTATAGGTCATACATATGGAGACAACCAATACAAAATTATGATCGTCTCCTTCATTCTATGTTGACCCCGACCTGGGATGACTTCTTTGGAAGCCCGTTCCCACGAGAGAAGACATTCCTCTCGTTTCTCAAATTATCGGTGTTGAAGCGATCGAGAGAAAAAAAGAAAATTATTGCACACGCCCCCATTCAACCTTTACTAATTAATATAATAGAAGGAGACGTGAAAGTGAAAATTCTAAACTTGAAATCCTACCCTTCTTTAATGTTCACTATCTAAGAAGCAAATTCAAAGTCGATTCTCAAGGCCCAGAAGTTCGAGGATTGAATTCCCCTAGGTTTCAGGTGACTAGCTTGGTTGTTGATATGTTCACCCACTAGCACGCTTCTTTGCACACACAAAATTCTTAGTTTGCCCACTACTGCTTCAAGGCTCCATTAAATTGTTAACTCAATTATTATTATATATTAATTTAAAATTATTATAAGAATTTTAGAAACTTTAAATTTTGAATTCGCCTCTATTGCCGCTATTTCTAACAAGTGAAATTTTCAATAGTGAGAAACAAACAAATCATTTCAGAAGCACTAGATATAATTTGTAAGATTCAAAAAAGACAAAAATCACCCAAAATCATATTTCAATATCACAATAGGTCCAATATATGATCCATTTCATGGAAAATTCTCACTCAATTTAGGGCCCTATATAAAATAACAAAAAAATCACTCCCAAAATTCACGTGTATAGAAGAAAACAAAATGCCAAATTATTAAAACCAAAATGAATAACAAAAAAAAAAAGAATAAAATTTCTCTTTTATTTTATGAGAAATTATTTAATTATATACAAAATTTTAAAAAATAAAATAAAATGTGGCTATAAAAGTAGACATTATTGAGTGTAAAATGTGAAAGGTAAAATTAATTTTTTTTCAAATCAACATAAAATATGCCATCCTTATAAAATGTGAAAAGTAATACAACAACAACAATATACCCAGTATATTCTCACAAAGTGGGATCGGGGGAGGATAGAGTGTACGCAGTTCGTACGACTACCTCATAGGTGAGGTAAAGAGGTGGTTTCTGATATATCCCCAGCTCAAGACCAAGACATAGTAAAAGAACAAGAAACAAAATGTGAAAAGTAATTAAATTATTTTCAAATATAAACTATGTCATTGTTATAAAATGTGAAAATTGAAGTTAAATTATTTTCGAACACAAAATGTCATTAGTTTGAGGGAGAGACTAAAAGCTAAAGAGTATCACATAAAATGAACAAAAACAATTGAAGTAATAGATGTTCAGTCGCATCAAGTGCTTACATCAAATTATATTAATTTATCATAATTAATTCATAAATAAAAATAAGAATATGTATTGATTGACAATAATTTAAATATATGAGTGTATTTAAACATATATACTCATATTTTTATTGATTTAATATATACATTCAATATAAATAATTTTTTATCAAAATTTCTAGTACTATATTGTAAGTGCAAACCTAGTAATTTTCACCTACTAGCTTTTGTTATGTCATTATCTCTCTGTTCAACTACCCCACATCCATGATCCAAATTTCAAAAAAAAAAAAAAGACAAAATAAAAAATGAAACTTAATTTAAAAAAAAAGGAAAAAACAATTAACTATTCAGTATAAAAATTGATGGTTTAATTTCCCTTTTTATGCGTAGAACAAATTAATTCATTACTTCTTCCATTCTAATTTACGTGTCATTTTCCAGATTTTGAGAATCAAACAATTTTTCCTTTGATAACGATTTTTTCATGCAACAACAACAATAACAATAACAATAACAATAACATATTCAGTATTATTCCACTAATAAAATTTAGGGTGTATAGAATATACGCAGATCTTATTCCTACCTTGAGAATGTAAGAGAAATTGTCTCCGATAAATTTTCCGCTCACAATAATAATATATTCAGTATAATACCATTAATGAAATTTAGGATGAATAAAATATATACAAATCTTATTTTCTACATTGCAAAGGTAAGAGACGTCATTTCTCGATAGACCCCAATTCAAGTAAAGCATAACAAAATTAATAATAATCTTTTCATATACCTTTTAACTATCTTCAAGTATTAATCATTATAGCATATAATATATTTTTTTAATGTAATTTTCAAATATACATAATTTTATTTCAAAAACATCAAACTTTCAAAATCTAAACACTCAAATAGTGCCTCATCAATTGAAACATCAAGAATAGCATAATATGGTTTAGCAACTAAATCAAAGTAATAATATGCATAAATCCTATTTTAATTGTATAATTGCCTCATAATAATAATACAATTAATTCCAATTTTTCTACAATAATAAAAATAACATCAAAAACCAAAAAGTAATAATAATTGTAGAAAAATGAAGTGAAAATCAAAGATCAAAATGATATAACTACAAAGGTACCATTTTTTTTTCAGAGAGAAAAAGATTGAGCCGTCCCCGCCAATATCACCACCGTCCACCTCCGCAAATCACCACCGTCCACCGCCGTCTACCCACCGGAAAATCAAGAAAACTCCATTTTCAAGCAGAAAAATTCGAACTTTGAAACCCCCAAAGTAGCTTGAAACAAAACCAAGCTATCTGCATTTGCATTTCTGACATTTTCTTGAAATCTACAGTACCAAAATCTGCAAAAACCTTCATTGCACATAAGGTGTTTGATAATTTTCCACCCCCTTTTGATAAGTCCTACAAGAGTATTAGTAGAAAGAAAAAAAAAGATGAGATTTTATCTTTTTGATGGAACCAAGAAAGGTGAGAAAACATGGGGCTGAAAAAATGTGAGAAGGTATTAGTATACTGCTCGGACTCTTCAAAAATGTCTATCAAAAGATTGTCGAATTCTTCAAAAATAGTGCATTGCAGTAACATTTTTAAAAAGTCCGAGCAATCTAGGTACTATATATAATAGTGTTTTATTTTCTAATCATTTAGTATTTGAATTTACTAGCTTAACTAATTCAGATTCACACTGATAAAAAGTTTAGAGCTTTAGTGCTCCTTACCGAAGAAGAAAACTTCATTTCAAGATTCGAACTCGAGACTTCTGATCAAGAAAGACGAAATCTTTACCATTCCACCACACCATTTCATGAAATTTTTATTGCTCCTTACCAAAAAAAACACCTTCATTTCACGATTCGAATTCGAGACTTCTCGTTAAGAATGGATAAATCTTTACCATTCCACCATACCTTTTTGATGAAAATTTGAGCACTCCCCTATCAAAAAAACTTCATTTCAAGATTTGAACAACTCGAGACTTCTTCTCAAGAATGAAAAACCTTTACCATTCCACAACACTCTTTTGGTGAATTTTTTTAGCACACTCCCCTATCAAAAAAATTCATTTCAAGATTTGAACAACTCGAGACTTCTTATCAAGAATGAAGAAACTTTTACCATTCCACTAACACCCTTTTTGTGAAATTCTTTTCTTTGTTTTCTTCACACCCTTTATTGGACTTGTCCTATCCTTAAAAATCAGAAGGGAAAAAATGTCTTTCAAATGTTGTAGTAGTACTACTATAAGTCTATGAGGAATTAGGGGTGATTTAGGAAGAGAGAAAAAAGAGAGAGAGTGAAGGTTAAGGAGACAAGTTTAGGACATTGAAAGAAATCTTTTGTGCCCCTTGTGAATTTGTACCGCTCCGTTTTAATTTATGTAAGTTAGTTTGACTTGACACGAAGTTTAAAAATAAAAGAAAGGCTTTTAAAATTTATGATCTAAAATAAGTCGAAGATGTTTATACGACTACAAATCATTTCATTAAGAGTAAAGTAGGCATTTTAAAGTTGAATTGTTACTAAATATAGAAATGTGTTATTCTTTTCGTGATTGACTAGAAGGGAAAGTGAGTTATATAAATTGAAATAGAGAAAGTATATGTCCATTCCTAAAACAGTGTGACTATCTGTCTTATTAAACAAACATAATGAAGCCAAAGTAAAATGAAAGGCATGAAAAATAGTGTCCCAATAGTGTTTTGCTTTGTGTACTGTGTTTTTAGGCATGGGCTTGACATTGATTGCCACTAAAACCCCCCACCTCTTTAGTTTCACTATTTTGTATGCTAGGAGATTTCACTTGGAAAAGAAAATGGTCCATACTAATGGATTAGGCTTCTAGTTATATTGTCACACCGGCAAAGACTTTCATTTTCTAAATGGGAAGGAAGAGGTCGAGGGGGAGGGGGGTTATGAAAAAGAGTACCAACAATCAAGGTTACTTGGCAAATGTTGATATATTTAAGGCTTAGGTCACAAGGCGAGCTATATGCCAAGCGAACTAAATCTAGTATTTAAGTAAAGAAGGATAAAAGAAGCAAGACCATCATACTCGAGTTTCGAAAGCTAAAGTTGACATTAAGGATTGGCTTTTAACGTATTTCTTATAATGAATTCACTTGAACTTACAAAACTCGTCCTAGATCTATCCCTACCCCATCCACAACCCACTAAAACTCTTGTATCGATATTTATATGAAATCAATAGATGTATTACATGTGTTGGAACATAAATTTATCTCATTCAACTATAATTAATGAATATATATTCGTTATCTTATTAAATTATTTAATTATGATAAATTAATATGATTTGATATAAATACTCGATACAAATAAAATTCTTCCAACCCTACCCCCACCCCCACCCCCTTGGATCAATTTCCCAAAGCAAAACAAGAAACAAAAGCAAGTGAGGGTAGAAACCCAATTTTTCACTTCACACCTTACACTTACATTGCCTCAAAAGTCCAGTTCCCAATTTATCTAGATTTGCACAAGCAATCTCTGTCTTACCATTTTCTTTCATTTATTACAAAAATTTCCCTTTCTATCCTCCCTAGATACTGATGCAGATTACAGATTCAAGAAGAGAGGTTCAACCAAAAAAGGAAATTTTTTTACGGTGGAGCGATAAATACTTTCATTTTAATCAGAGATCTCATGTTCAAACTATGAATATATAGTCGCGTTTGTTAAAGAGTGTTTTACCTTTTAAATGTGAAATATTCTGACGTCAATCTAAATTGAGTGGATCCTCAATGCATGTATCAAATATCTCGTGTTTGAACTATGAATATATAGTCACGTTTGTTAAAGAGTGTTTTTACCTTTCAAATGTGAAATTTTCTGATGTCAATCTAAACATAGTGAAGCCTTAATGCAGGTATCAAATATCTCATGTTTGAACTATGAATATATAGTCATGTTTGTTAAAGAGTGTTTTTTACCTTTCAAATGTGAAATTTTCTGACGTTAATCAAATATCTCATGTTTGAACTATGAATATGTAGTTATTTTTGTTAAAGAGTGTTATACCTTTCAAATGTGAACGTCGATCTAAATTTAGTGAAGCTTCAGTGCAGATATCAAAGATTAAATGAGAAATAAATAAATAAATAAAAGGGAGGTTCAATTTCTTTTCTTTTTCATTTTTTCAATATGTTAACACTAATTCAGACTGTATTTTTCTTTTTTTTTGCAGCTTTTGAGTTGTGTATAGAGTATTATATAATCTATAGTACAAGTTTTTTAATGAGAGAAGACCTGACTCTACTGACTTTGGGCATCAATTTCAAGAAAATTCAAAAAATAATTATAGGATTATATAATTCAAATGCTTTATTTATCTTATTATCTTGTGATCTTTATTTTTCGATATATCTTGCTTTAATTATATTTTTTTTAGCCGAGGACGGTCGGAACAACTTCTCTATCCTACAAAAATAAAATATAATTTACATATATTTTTTTTTTTTTAAACCTCACTTATAAAATTATATCAAATACGTTTTAATATTGTTATTGTTATTACATTTTTCTGAGTGAAGAGTTTATCCGAACAACCTCTTAATGCTATTGTTGTACTTGTTGTTATTATTACATTTTTTTGAGTATTGGAACAACTTTTTTACCCTACGTACAAAAATAGAAATGTGATTTGCGTATATTTTACTTTTTTTATGCTTCACTTATAAAATTAATACCGAATATGTTATTAATGTTATTGTTGCTATTACATATTTTTTGAGTCAATGATTTATTAGAATGACCTCTCTACTCTATAAAGATAGAAATATGATTTGTGTATATTTTATTTTTTCTAAACTTCACTTGTAAAATTAGGTCGAGTATGTTATTAATGTTGTCATTGTTATTACATTTTTTTGAATTAAGGATCTATCGGAACAATCTCCCTATCCTATAAAAATAGCAATATGATCTGTACATTCTACTTTTTCTAAACCTAACTCGTGAAATTACACCGAGTATAGTATTATATTTTACTATCTTTTTATCTTCTTTATTTATGTTTTCTCGAGACTATAACCAAAGCAAAATCCAAGAGTAGTGTTTTTGTGGCCTAACATTAATTTGTTGGACTCATAGAGGGGGAGCTAAACAAGATTGCTAATTAGCCACTTTTCCCAATAAACTTGTATTTTGTTGACTCTTTTTAGTCAAATATAATAAGTGTTTGTGGGCCCTAAAAGGTTTGAAAAAAATGATGGTCCCACTAAGCAACTTTTACATTTTAAAAAAAAAAAAATCAAACTTTTACTTAATATATAAACTTCAGAATTTACATCTCATTATTACTATATGAGTCGAAATTCATTACTATTATACTCCCTCCATTTTCTTTTATTTATCATATTTCATTTCTTGAGAATCAAACTATATACTTTGATAACACTCTAAAATGTATTTTTTGTATCATATTAATATCTAATTTTAAATATTAAATTAATTTAATTTAATTAACTTTGAATATTAGTTAAATTAACTATCATGAAATAAAATATGACAAGTAAAATTGAACGAAGGTGTAAAAAAAAATGGAGGAGTATGAGTTGAAAGTTCATGATTTTCCTACCCCATTTGCAATTACTAACATCTGCCATTAACAGTATCAACAACATGATGGCACATTTATTATGATGTGAAATCTCTTATTTATTAGATTTCTGCCTTCTGTTTTACATTAGGTCAAGGTTTTCAAAACTTGTCTCACTTAGGTCAAAGTATTTTTCTATTAAATGAAATTAATTATTGGTGAAAAATTTGAATGACCCAAGTTGCTACACAAATACTATGCACGGAGTTTAGAGAAGGATCAAACCATAAAGGTCTGTTGTACGCAATTTTATTCTGTATTTTTATAAGAGGCTATTTCCACAAATATTGTTGTATATAGTTTATTTACAAGATTTTGAAAAAACAACATTTGTACTAGTATCTTCTTGTGACGTCCATGATGGAGTGAGACGACCAAAAGGGGTCAAATGAGATAGGAAAGTGAAGGATTTTGTAAGGCGTAATACAAGTTTACCTGGTATGCACGCTTTTGAGCTTAATGATGACGTAGGCCCAGAGACGCATTCGTGAGACCTGTTGAGGCCAAAGTGAACAATGCATATCATGAGCTTAAGTCGTGACACTTCAATATGAATGATTGATGTTGTTCGAGCCCTTATTAGTTATTACTAGAAATTCCTAAAGACAGAGAGAAAGTACGAGCTAATTTTTTAATAGAGGGAAAGCTGGCGAAACGTATAAAATGTGCATGCTATGCTCTCTCCCTCTACCAATTCATGAAGTTGAGGTAGGAGAAAAATGTAATTTTTCAAACGATTTTATATCAGGTATAGTTTGTTAGGATGACCCATTAATTAGTCGATGGGGAAAATAACTATAGTTCCTCATCTAAGAAAACATTAAGGGGTCGTTTGGTAGCTAGTAAGAGTTATGCATGTATTAGTAATGTAGGGATTAGTTATGAGAAAATTTATGTATTATTTATGCAGGTATTAGTTATGCAGGGATTACTTATTCATGTATTAGTTATACATGTATTAGTTATTCCACCTTCTATCCTGCATAAAATAATACATAGATTCCCTCATAACTTATACATGTATTAGTTATGCAGGTTTCTAAATTGCAAACCAAACACTGTATTAATTTTATACATGAATAACTTAACTCCTAACTAGATACCAAACATGGTATTACTTATGCAAGATTTAATACCTGCATAAGTCACTCCCAAACCAGCTACCAAACGACCCCTAACAGGTAAAAATGAATGGAAAGAAATTAAATGATAAAATTAGAACTATAAGAGTATGATTGAAGTAATTGATTGCCTATGTTGTCCGAACTCTTCAAAAATGATGTTGTACCCGCGTCAGATCTTTAAAAATATGCTACTTTTGAAGAATTTGACACACCGATCGATATTTTCGAAGAGTCCGAACAACATAACTGATTGCCTATGTTACTCGGACTCTTCAAAAATGATATTGCACACGTATCAAGTTTTTAAAAGTACACTATTTTTGAAGAATTCAACACATATTGATTGACATATTTGAAAAATCCGAACAACATACCTGATTGCTAAATCAATTATTATACACCAAAATGGAACTCAAGAAAATGATAGAATCCTAAAGACTAAAGCAAAGAACCCCATATGGAGAAAATTCAATACTATATATCATAAATATAGACAAAAGAAGAACCAAATAATTAAGTTATATTTATGCACAGATATCAATCATTTTCAGAACAGATATTTTCTCAGATCGAAACCCTACTTTTCCTGCCTATGTATCTGTCCCTTTTATCACTGCCATGTATAACATGGAGTGTTGCAAGTGAATTCAATTAAACCCTTTATTATATTTAGTATAAATCAAAAATCTCGAGGTCGAGTTCTGAAAATAGATTTTGAATTTGTATTCTTAACGGATATGATCCTTTTATTCTTAATCAGAAGACTTGACTTTGAGCTTTGAAAATGGATAATTCCTGATAGGGAGTACTAAATGGCTCTACGAGATAGAGACAGATCCTGAATGTGAGTTTATGAGTTCTGAATTTTACGAAAGGGAACTTACCAAGTTTTGAATGAATGATTTATTCATATTATAAGTGGATCTGTTAATACAAAATCATAGTTTTGGCCAAAGCTACGAGTAGTGGCGAAGCCACAACTTTTTTTATTTACATATATAGTACAATAATTTTTTTTTATACACAATAACACAAAATCATAGTTTTGGTCAAAGCTACCAACAGTAGCGAAGTCAGAATTTTTTTATTCACACATATGTATACACAATAATTTTTGACGAATAATGTTTAACTGACCATACTTTATTTATGTAGCTACACCACTCGTTACTAGGTTTTACCGAACCAATAACTATACATCAAGCTCCACACTTGCTACGCGACTCAAATTTGAATTAGTCGATTCAATAAATTTCGAATACTCATGATTATACCAAAAAACACACACAACACAACATGTATATACATACAACTTTTAATGAAAAATTAAAAAATAAATATATATATATATATATATATAAAAGAGAAATGAAGAGTACCTTTCAAATTTCCATTAATAGAGGCAAAAAACTTGTGCATGGATCCATTAATAACAGAACTTATTGTGTGTTTGGAAACTGTGAAAAAAAAAGAGTAGAAATAGTACTAGTAGTAGAAGAAGAAGTATATATATTTATTTGTATATAAAGAAGAAAAAAATTGATTAAAAAATATGAAGTGAAAATAATCTTTGGAGAAAGCAAAAGGGGTTGCATATCTTTTACACTTTATAGTGGAATTGATTTCTTTTCTCTTTATTTTGAAAAAATATATATATTCTGAGAGTTACTTCATTTTTAGCTTTTGCTTTTTTTTCACTATTAAAAATAAAAGGTTTTTTCACGATGAATCAGTGAGAAATTTATATTATAGAACATGATTTTTCTACTAAACTAGCTCATTAAAAAAATACATGGTGAAAAATAAATTCTCACTGAAAATATTTTTAATTTTTTCAAATGAAAATATTATTATTTTTTCTTTTTTCATTGATTCAATTAAAATATTTGTGTGAATAAGGACTGAACATTTTTAGTGAAAAATTTCACTGGAAAAATAGTGATTTTTTACTAATGGTAATTATTTGAAATTTGGGATTTTCCTTTCCTTTCCTTTATTTTTTAACTTCACTTTATTTTTAAAAAAACCTGGAGAAGAAAGAAAGAAAAAAAAGCTGACAATTATAGGGGAATTGAGAGGGGCTTGTAGGTGAAGATTGCTTTTTGCAGATTTTGTAGATTGAGGAAAAGTTGAGAAAATTGGAAATTCATTGATTTAAAAGAAAAATAATTAATTAATTTTGTGGAAAATAAATATATCAAAAGTACTTATTTTACTTATATAAAATTAAATTGTTAAAAGTGTATTCTCTCTAACAGTTTAAACGTTAAGTTTAGAGGTAAGATGATCACATGATTCAACATGATAGCAGAGTAGAAAACCCCCCAAATTTGAGTTTTACCACCACCTACCATTACCATACCAAATTAGTTCGGTATGGTTCGGTATTTTAAAGTTCGATTTTGATATTTTGCGGTATGGTACATTGGTAACCATAATTTGTTCAACTTGGACTAATATATACTCGTATAATAGAGTATTATGACTTTGAATTTTCAAAAAAGGGACTCAATTGTATCATACTAACACATTACACATGTAGAAATATATATTCAAAAGAAAAAACAAACAACTCCTTGATTAAGACATTTCAATCAAAATAGAGTAGTCAAACTTCCAACTTCTAAACATTTAGTTTATACTAATACTAAGTTGTATATTTGTTAGTATTTTAATAATATATATGTTATTTATATAACTATATACTTCGGTATGGTGTTCGATATTTCGGTATGTTATTTCTAAATACCAAATACCGTACCGAATACTAATAAAATTTAAAAGATATACCATATACCATACCAAATACCATAATACCAAACTACGGTATCAAAATTTTTGATATGGTACGGTAATTCGGTATATACCATACTATGCCCATCCCTAGGAGCATGTTGATTATATAATAAAGTAAATAAATATGTGTTCTTTTTAATATAAGTATTATCTAATTTTTAGATGAGACGATCACACACTTCACCGTGACACATTTTCTACTATCTTTTACTTTTATTATAGAGTTTTGAAGCAATTATTAACTTCATTTGAAATTATGAACTAATTATTCTCAATTTGCAAATGCAATGATGAAATATAAATAGTTTTATGTACTTTCAATTACTCAATATATTTGTAAGAAAAGAGAAGATACAAAAAGAGCAAAAAGCCTATAAAGGTTCGAACCTAATTTGGATCTATAAATCTTAAAGATATAAAAAAAACAAAATAGTTCTCTCTTTGAAAATGGAGAAAAACATTTATTCAAAAAGAAATATTCCCCGTCTCAATTTGTTTATCTTATTTTTCTTTTTAATTTGCTTCAAAAAATAAATACCCTCGAGTCCTGTATTGTCGCAGAGCAATAACTACGTCCGGATCTAATCTATTTTTTGATAATTTCTTAATTCTAATTTTTCATAAAATATGTTTATGACTATAAGATTAAAAGATATTTTGATATATTTTACATATCTTTGATTTAAGATTATAAGATTCAAAAATATTTTTTATTTTTTTAAATTTCATGTCAAGTTAAAATCAGATAAACAAATTAAAATGGAGGAATAAAAAAACAAAAAAAACAAAAGCAAAGTTAGAAAAAGAAAGAGGATTGGGCCAAAAAGCCATTTCAGAACTTTTCATAATGAAACCACTTTTTTTTAATCTTCTAATCTTTTTTTGTTGCTTTATAAGTAATGAGTAGTAGTAAAAAAAATTTGGACCACCACCCCCAACAATGTGGTAGAAAATCAGTTATGAAGTTTATCGTTAATTTATCGCTAAATAAATTATAATTAATTGAACTTCTTGAAAGTTTATTATTAATTTATTGCTAAATAAAATTAAAATAAATTTTACTATTTTAGCTATATTATTAATTAGTTTTTAATTCATGTCTTTTCGGAAATCAGATAGATGAGATGATCGCTTTAGCGGTAAATTTAATATGAAAGTTTACTTAAACTCTATATTTTTTGCCTAGATCGCAAAAGGTTGAAATGGTAGTTGTTTATATGCACTTTCTGATATCACGACAATAATAATATCTTACGATTTATAGATCTCTATGGAGAAGAATACAAAAACCCTTCACGAATGAACATCTATAAATATTCGATCGTGAGGAATTCATAAACATCAATTCTTGAATTTGTCTTCTTCGATCACTATAGATCATAGATTTCTAATTTGAACTCCAAGAACTAAACAAATTCTTAATGCAAAGTACTCCCCTCTTGACACTAATATAACATTAATCTGAATTAATCAAATCAGTAAATTCCAAACATCGATAATTAATTTAAAAATAATGGACCACCACACACTAAATCATGCAGTAGGATATATATATATAGTCAATGTTTAAAAAGCAGCCGTTATATCTGACGTTAGTAAAGAAAAAAGAAGTATAAAATAATAAAAAGACAAAAAGTAAAATAAATTAAAGATGATTTTGATATGATTAGACCATGTTATGGATTTATTAGAGTTGTGACCACGTTGTTTTTCACTTTTTCCCTTTGGGTCACGTGAGCAAGAGTCATTATAAAAAAAATAGTAATTAATTTCTAATTTCGTCTGATATTTATTTTGAGATCTCGATTAATTTAATTTCTCGTCACGAACGTAGATCGACACTAGCCCTTTGGTAGAGGAGGAAGCGGTCACCCCTAACATGCTTAACGAGAAAGTTAGCTTGTTGGAGGTAAATCTTTTTTTATCTCGTACTTAGAAAGCTCGATTTCGATTATGAAAAGAATATGAACTTTAATTGTAAGGCTCATTTAAGAAAAAAATGTTTCCTATGTTATTTCTCTTTCCTTTCTTATATTGAATACGGAAGAAATAGATTGAAATTGAGCAAATGAATATCAAAGATTTTATGGGAACTTTTTTTTTAATAACTAATTTTGAGATAAAGAAAAACATAGTAATTGTATTTAAAAATATATTAAGGGTTTCATTAAGAGTAATTAGAAGCAATCTTCTATCCTTATTAAAAGTTTTGGATTCGAGCCTCGAATATGGAGTTGTCTTTGATAGGAGTGATTTATCCCTCAATGTGAGTCTTCTCGACGCAAATCCAAATAAGTCACCGAAAAAAAAGGAGTATGGGACAAAAATCTAAAATATGGCCTTAAAAAGGTCATTTGTGCAAATGTGGCGTGCTATCACGTGAAGCGAAAAGGGACAGTGGAAGACCACACCAGATAGGGAAAACGAGGATTTTTTTGCCATGTTATCCTGAGGCCCATGCTTCAGGCCCATCAAAGTAGCTAAGGCCCATTGATTTACTTCTGTACAAATCCAGGCTGAATAAATTGGGCTCAAATTAAATTGATATTTTTCTCAACTATGTCTTATACAAAGGCCCATAAGATATTAAATGGGCTTGGGCTTAGGGAAATAGGGAGTTTTTGTGGCTTATTTTTGGGCAAAGTGCACAAATATCCGATTTTGACGCTGTCAATTAACTTATGTCTGCTTTTTAATAATTATTACCGTGTATACATCCAACAACTTTAGATGTACGGTGTTTGAAGTTCTCCCTCTCAACGAGAATATAACCGATTACTCGAGTTCGAGAATAGGGATCTCCGGATCCGGGAGCTGCGACACTCTTGTTATTCTCAATTTCAGCGACTTTTTACGGATCATCCTACCTTGGCCGAAAATGCCGATTCCAACCCCCAAGAAGCCTTACTATACTTTTTTAATGAGAAACGCCATGAACTTGACCGAGAGGGCGGAACCCCGTTAATAAAAGACCAGAGAGAACTCAGCTTTTTGGATCAACTTTCACACGATCTGTGTGGTTGAAGTTAAGGCACATATAACTGAAGTTCAGCCATTTTCGCTTGAACTTCAATTATACATGACTAAAAATCAAGCAAAAATGACTAAAGAATAATCATTTTTGTTTAAATTTCGGACGTAAATTCATAAACTTCACTCGTATGTAACCTCAAACATTTTCAGGTCGGGCGTGGGTACATATGTAAAAAAATTAAGAAGATGAATACAAATATAGTTACTAATGCAAATTCGTGAAGTACAATATCAAAAAACAAGACGTGAAATGGTTAAATTTACACTCAACTTACTAATGACCTTTCAAATTTTTTTAATTTGAGGTATCTTCGAAACTTTATATATAAAAGTAGCTTGGTACACTAAGATTTTGCTATCCATATCTACGTGGTTCGAGAAAAGATCGAATTACATTGAATTTATTGTATGTTATTATTGTTATTGTCGTCTTATTTTGCATTTTTATAGAAAAATAATATTTCCATGACCTCTTAGTCACACAACGTCAAATCTTATTGTTGTGCGGAGTCATCCCTCCAATTCTCTCTTTCTTTTTTATATAATCATTTGGTATCTGAAACCTATTATCTTCAGTCCGACTAATCTTGATTCACTCTATTAGACACTCTCTACGAAAAAGTCTTAAATTCACGAAATCAAGACATCTGATTAAAAATGAACGAATTACAATCATCCCATCACACCCTTTGGTCTCCTCCAAATGTACTCCCTAAGACATACTACTATACTAGTATTGTTTTCTCATTTCCAAGATTTTATGCAAAAGACCCAACTCTTTCTATAAACTTGCAATTCAACCCCAAAACTTTGGAATCATACCAAATAGACAAGAAAATTATTTTCGTTTTCCTTTTTCATACTCTTCAACTATTGAGGAAAACCTTTTTTTTGTACATTAATAGGCATCATTGGTGATACAAAGAGGAAAAAAAAAATTCTCCGAAATATTCCTTGTGGAAATTGAAATAGAATCCTACTTGGATCCCATTTATCTCCTAATTAGTGAATCTATTCACCTAATATATGCCCATGTACTAAACGTGGTTCGAGTTCCACGAGATCCTTTAAAAGAGAAAACGCCTTTTATCAGAATTTTTATTATTATTAGGGTTCAAACTAATCGAAATTCCTAGTTAAGGATAAAAGAATCCGGTCAATTTTGCCACAACCATTGACGATTAACAAACTTTTATTTTTGTTCGTTCGAAAAATAAAGATGTATTAGCTTTGATTATAGTTAAAGTAGGAAGAAAAGATTCAATAGGAATAATTGTGGATAAATATTGCATGTTGGTCCAATAACAATTTGGGGAATATATTTTTATCTTATGAATCAGAATATAATTCCAAAAGAATTTGTCTGAAAAAGAAAATTTTAAAGGATATTTTGGATCATCGTATCTAAACAAAACAAAAAAAAATAATGAAAATAAAATTAAGAGAAAAATGAATGTATATAGAGCCAGATTCAGAATTTTAATATTATGTGTTTATATTTGAAATATTGGCATTTTAGGGTCACGAAAAATAAGAATTCGGGATTTTTTTTGAATTCTCGGTGTGTGTTAGTTCATAGATTTTCTGATATTTATTAGACTGATTTTGTTCCTCTCAAAACTTTGTGTGTCCATTCGAAATAGTCATGGTAATCAATACTTATTGCTCCGACATAACTGACGATTTCCTTTTTTGGCATTTCATGGTCACAAAACAAGAATTCAAGATTTTTTGAGTTTTCGTTGTGTGTTAGTCCATACATTTTATGGAATTTATTGGACCAACTCCATTCTGCCCCAAACTTGGTGTATTCATCCGAAATAATCTTGGTGATCACATTGCCTCAACACGACTGACATCATTTTTTTGGCATTTCAGGATCACAAAATAAGAATCAAGATTTTTTGAGTTCTCAGTGTGTCTTAGACTCTTTGTCCGTAGATTTTTTAGAATCTATTGGACCGACTCTGATCTATCTCAAATTTTATGTGTCCATCTGAATTTTTTTTGTTGATTAATACATATTGTCTCGACATGAATGACATTATTTTTTGAAATTTTGGGATCACAAAATGGAAATTCAATTTTTTTTAAGTTCTCGATGTGTCTAAATCCATAAATTTTTGAAATCTTTTAAATCGACTCTGATCTGCCTCAATTTTGGTGGGTCCATTCGAAATAATCCTGATGTTAGGACAAAAGTTGAGTTTACTCTATGGGTTTATTTAAATGGACATTTGAATACTTCATTCGTTTTTAAATAAGTGACTGTTTAATCATTTTATTTTGTTATTAAATAAGTGATGTTTTAGATAATCAAGAAGACATTAATGATATTATTATTCTTTAAATAAAAGTTTTACAAAACCAAAAAGCTAGTAAAGAGTATTTCAAAGTATTTATTAAAGGTCAGTTAGTAAAAGTACTCTTTTGTACATGCTAGGATATTATGGTGCAGATTAATGCAACAACTGAAAAGCCCAATAAATATCTCAGCAGGTGGTATTTAATTACAATTGTAGATATAAATTAGCACGTCATTAACTGATATATTCATTACATGATATACCCCACTCATTTGTCAGTGACGACTAGAAATCCGATCTTCATTAAAAATTTATGACATGAGCTCTTTCGCGCAGTGAATAATGCGGCGAACGCCTAACCAGTTGAACCGTTCTCTTATAGAATAGGTAAGCCGCAAAAGAATGTTCCTTGCTTCCAGCTATTCTCATGAGTCATTTTTGCTGTTATCTGTCTCTCGATAAGAAGCTTTCTTTTGATCCGGACTCGTCTTCTAGAATAATTATGAATTCCTAAACCTAGTAAAGAAAAATAATTCTATTTATAAGGAACATAATCTAACAGGAATACTATTTACACTCTTTTTTTGAGTATATGACTGTTATATTTAAGCACAGTAGACTCTGCAAATAGTCGAATAAATAAGAAATTGTCTACAAAGAGGTAAAAGATTGCGCAAAATCCCTTCAACCTCGCCTGCGTGTTAACTTGCTTAACAACCCCTGAATTGTCATTTTTTTTAGATAGCAATTAAAGAGTTGTTACATAAGTCAATGATCACAGGTCTTATTCAGCAAGTTGTGACATAGCTTAGTTATAACCTTCTAGTATTTATATATACTAGACCAAAATTCTGTGCTATGTACGGGCTCAATGTTAATACTCAAAATTTTTAAGATATGCCTAATTTAGATATGTATACATTATTATTTTATTTAGATCAATTAATTTTTTAGATACGCATATATTATTTTATTTAGATCAATGAAATTCATATAAGAATATACACAAAATTTCGTATCAGTACGGACCCAATATATGTTACATAGATAGAATTTTTAAATTCACTAAATTTATTATACGTTTTTGTATAATTATTGTGATTTATAATACTTTTTATGTCATTGTTATCCCTTTATGTGACACTAATACAATTTTGAGAGTCAACAAAAAATTTATATTGTGATTTATAATATCTTTTACGTAATTATCAAATACATAACAAAATATTTTGATCAAATATATAATATATTAAAATAAAAAATAAGACAAATAAGTCAAAACGAAAAAAATATTAAATTTTTTGAAGCGAGGCCTGCAAGTAGGCAGCTCAAGCAGACACGTTATCCAAGAGCTACCTGCTTGAGTTTCACCTGCCAACCTCTTATATATATATATATATAGAATATATATAAGAAAAAACCTTTTCTGAATTTTTGGAAATTTGGGATTCATTGTTAATATAGCAAAGTTATAATTTCCAATTATATTTAAAAGACTGCCACACTAAAAAGTCATGAATATAAAAGCCCATAGAGTGATGAAATACCATTAGATACTCTCCCGTTTTAATTTATATGATATTTTTTGAATTTTGTGAGTTAAAAGAAAAAAAGTTATTATAATATTTTAATATGTCTTTTAAATATTTTATATTATTAATTATTATGAATTATAGTACTTTTTACGTAATTTTTAAATACATAAAATATATTTTAAAATTTTTAAAAATTCAATATCTAAATTCACAATCAAAATCTAAAAATTTGGCTCTCGAAATCTAAACTCATGTGTCAAACAAATTGAGATAGAGAAAGTAACGAATAAGCTAATAAATTGATGACATATTATCATCAAAGGACATGATGGGACGTAAAAAACCCCTTTACTCTCGTTAAGTATATGTTTATTGAGTTCGAGATTTGTGAATGAAAAAATCCTTGATCGGTTGTGTTTTCACTTTCAATAAGTCATATGCATTGTGAATCTTGGTACGCACATTATAAACGACTTTAAAGTCCATTTTTTTCCTAATATAATATAGTCCTATTTTTTCCTCTTGTTAACATACAATGTACCTAGACATTTTTATTCACAAAAGAAAACCATGCAATATAACAAAAAATAAAATTAAAAAAAAGTTTAAAAATAGTCAAGTCAAGGCCCCCCTACAAATCTAGGAGAATTGACCACAATTATGAAATGGCACATAAATGTTATTCATGACTTGACCAAAAAATAAATAAATAGGTGTAATAAAGTCTCTTTTATTATAATCATTACTTTTATTATTTTCCTAAGTCAATAAATTTATTTGGTAGTGTCTAATTGTCTATCTTTTTTGAGTTTCGGTGGAATCGTATTAGAGACCGACTATATTCAGTTTCGCATTGGAAAGTTCCACATTGAGGGGTAAAACGCTTTCTAACAAAGGCAACTTTGTATCCAAGGGGACTCGCACCCGAGACCTCTGATTAAGGATAAAGAAATACTTATCACTCCACCACAACTCTTGTTTGATGTGTCTAATTGTCTATACTACCACAAATATTTTGATTGAGTCAATGGAAAAGAAAAACTAATAATGATTTCATATAAAAAAATTTAGGAAATTTTCCATTGTTTCAGTGAGAATCTGTTTTCCACGGCATGCATTTTTCTAATGAGCTGATTCAGTAGGAAAAATCATGTTCTATAGCATTTTTTTTTTGTTTCTAGTAGTAGTGGTAAGTATTCCTCCATTCTTAGTAAAACATTTTGGGCTCGAAGCCTAAGTATAGAGTCGCCTTTGGTATGAAGCACTTTATTCTCCAAAGTGAAACTTTTCGACGCAAATTTAAATTAATCGAACTCCAAAACAAATATCGAACATTGAGTAGGAAACAAAATAAAAAAAGACTAGTTGTCTATAATGGAATGTACTCGAAAGACATTCATTGAAAAGTTGCATATGATTGAATTGAACCTTTCAATAGGATATTTTGACCGTCACACCATATAGTAAATTACTAGTGTGATTATTATAGTCAATAGGTATGAGTAAATGATTTTATAATTGTTTATTAAACTTTTGAATTAAAAAAAAAGTAATCATACTAAGATCAAGATGGAGTAATTTATTTACCGGCCTTCAAACTGTACGTGAAACGAGTTTTTACCTCATATAGCTCGAGTCGAAGATCAAAGGAAGTTTAGAAGAAATGGAGAAACTTACTAATTGCCGTTCAGAGCGCGGATAAGCTTGCTTCTTCACAAGCCTTGATCTCTTGTGTTATTTTTTTTCTTCCAATTTTCATATTAAGTAATCGTATAACTAAAATAACATTTATAATGAATCATAGTCTCTCATAAGTACTACCTCTAAATTTCATTTTCAAGCAATTCCCTTTTTAGATTTTCAACTTTGACTATGTCAATTGATCAACGAAATATAATTAATTAAACGATATTACTATCTTAAAAACACAAATTTGTGACGGAATAATACGTATGACGGACAAGGTCTATCTCTAAATTCTAACGGCTTTATGATGAAATTTATCAGTGTATTAAAAATTTCAGACAATTTCGTGACAATCTTACCCTTCATCACAAATTTTTTGCGACGCTTCAATGTACAACAACAACAACAAACCCAATAAAATTTCATAGGTGGCTTCTAAGAGTAGAATGTACACATATTTTACTCTACCTCGTGAACGTGGAGAGATTATTTTCGAAAGACACTCGGCTCAAGTAACATATATCATAACAGTAAGAATTCCACGATTATTTTGACTATGTGCCCAATTAATCAAATTCCTTAAATGAACGAACAAGAAAAAATGTTCTATTATACTAGAGCAGGATTTTCTTTTTGCACGTTTGAAAGATAGCGACTGTGAATTTTCGTATCAAAGAAAAGAAAATTGAACATGATGACCCATTCAAAAAGACAAAAAAGGACAAATAGAAAGAATTGATTTGAGTGAGAAATTAATTCAATTGGTCATGTCCCAAACCAACCGGCATTTATTTCTTTGTCCAAATTGATGGAGTTGAAGCTATATTGGTCAATTATATTTATTGTTTTACACATAAAAATTTATAAATCTTTGTTCTTGATTTCATTTTTTTAAATCACAATTACTTATTATTATCTTTTAGGTAATATACACGTCGAGCGAAGCTAGATGATGCAAAATTGATCAAAATATTACATTATATATGTACAAAGATCTCGAGAAAGAGAGAGACAAGATTTGAACCTTATAAATTCTTGATTCTACGATAGACCTGATCAATTGTGCTAGTAACTGATTCTGAACAATTTTTATTCATATTTAGTGATTCTTTTCGTTAGAAATACAAAGTTTAAATAAAAAATATTGGGTTATGTCTAATCCACGTGTTATATTATACTAGCTATGTTCCTATATACATACAAGATCATAATAATTTTTCATGTAGGTATATAACACAGACGTTGAATCCCCTTGATATTTTTTTTATTATATATATATATATATATATATATATATATATATATATATATATATATATAAATTCCTTTAATAAATTTTTTGACTCCGCCTCTAATAACATATAAATGTGACAATAATGGTACTTCATAGTGGTAATTCATAATTGATAAAGACAATACAATCTAGTACAAATTAATTGATAATAATAATAATTAATTAATTAATTAAAAGATGTAAACATTATTCTAAGTTTCCATTGAACTTCTTAAAGGACTTATTCAACAAAATTATGTGACAAGAAGTCCTTTTCTTTTTTATTCTTTTACTCTTTTTAAATTAACTTTATGAATACGTCTCAATCACAACTCAACTAAAACCGATTACATAAATACTAGTATATATTTATTCTACATTCATACACGTACACCATATTCCTATCTTGTATGTGTAATAATAATATTTATTAGTTGAATATATTATATGGTCTTAAAAAACTAATTAAACTAAAAACTAAGTATACATCGTGGAACTTCTTTCGTTATATGTATGTATTTTCCTTTAATGAACTATTTACGTATATATAATAAATCAATATGACCAAGTCCACCGACATGAATTGTGGTGGGATGTTTCAGATCCTTCTATCCTTAATCAAATGTCTCGGATTCGATCCCCTATGAATAGAAAATATCTTGTTGGAGTGCCCACCCAAAAATATAATGAACCATACAATGAGCGAATTCGGATTTAATCGAACCCCAATGTGAATATCAGATACCAGATGAGAATATATTTTTTTTAGAAAAACAAAACAATATGACCAAGTCCAACGAGGGAATCGTTCTTAATACTTTTTAAGCAAAACTAATCAAATTGATCCAAAATTAAAATAGCAAGAAACTTTGTGGAAGAATCTAAGGACTTTCTTCATGGTTTATTTAATTAGTTCCTTGCAAAACCATGCTTACGAGTAATCTTTTAACACGTAATGTTGCGATATTAGATTTATTTGAATCCAATATTTTTTATATGAAGCGTGAATTTATGTATAAAAGATCATCAAAATTATAATAAAAAATAGGTATGAACGCAATTTTTTTAAAATACAATCATATCTCTCTCCGTAACAACATTTCATTATAACAACCAATTTTTTTCTACAAATGATGATTTTTCATGTTAAGTTATATTGTATGTTCTCTATAACAATATTTCACTATAACAATCAAAATATATCCGAACAAACGATGCTGTTATAAAAGGATTTGACTACACAATCATCCCAATCTATTGATTGAACTCATAGAGTTTAAATTCTAAATCCGTGTGGTTTTTTACATAGTCAACCTTCATGTCTTTCAAAGAATTTCTACTTCCATTTGTTAATTATTAATTTTAAAAAATTACTTAGTCAACAATCCTCTCTTTTTTTGGGGGGTGGGTGGGCTTCTATAAATACTTCATTTCTACTCTCTCAAACACACAATCCAACAAATAGAATTTTCTTGATTCCAAACATAAACTTCAAGAATCCATTACTCTTTCTCTCATTTTTTCACACACTCACATAGTGATATAACTAATTCTTCTTCTATACTAACACTCCCCCCCACCCCCACCCCCCACCCCACACCTCTCTCAAACACAATCCAACAAATAAAATTTTCTTGATTCTAAACATAAACTTCAAGAATCCATTACTCTTTCTCTCATTTTTCACACACTCACATAGTGTGGTAACTAATTCTTCACCTTTTATTTTTCTTCTATACTACCCCCATCCACCCCACCCCACCCCCAACCCCACCAAAAACACAAGAGAATGAAGATTGAAGGTGAGAAAATTAAGAGATATGCTTTGTTATTAGCTGCAAAAGATTCAGAATATGTGAAGAAAATGTATGGAGGATATTTCAATGTGTTTGTTAAAGCATTTGGTGATGAAGAATTTGGTGAAAAATGGGATTTGTTTAGAGTTGTTGATGGTGAATTTCCAGAAATGGATGAACTTATTAACTATGAAGGATTTGTAGTTAGTGGAAGTCCATTTGATGCATATGGGAATGAGCATTGGATTCTCAAACTTTGTCTACTTTTGCAAACTTTGTGTTTGATGCAAAAGAAAGTTCTTGGCATTTGCTTTGGACACCAGGTATGTCAAATCAATAGGTTTAACTTTTATACACTGACAAAATAAAAAATATTATCTCGGAACATTTAAAAGATAACTGCATGTATCGTATGTAATTGGTGGGAATAGTAATTCAAAAAATAAGGCAGATAACCTACTACAAACAGGTTAAGATTCACTTTCAACATACGTAAGAACTTTTTAAGAACTAGCAAAAATCATTCCCCAACACATGAAAAGTGAACACTATCAGAAAATCGTTAATTTCTTATGGAATTCATTCGAATTTGACTCATTAGTAACGTTTCTGACGAGCCAAATTCTGACGGGATGTTCGTTTGGAAATCAACAATGATTTTATGGTAGTGGAATAGGGATGATATATTCTAAAAATGGTAACTTGATGCACGAATCATTCCACGTTCACTCCAAGGGGAGTAATGTAGACGCAAGTACCCGTTGTTAATTTCAGGACTTAAACGTGTGACCTATAAGTTATACGGAGTTAATTTTGTCGTTGCTTCGAAAATTCTTTACAAAAGATATTTTTTTTAGAATCCAACAAGTTGGGAAAAGTACAAATACCAAAGTGCTAAAAGACAACACTGCACTTAATAAAGTACTTGCATATTCTTGCTCCAAAAGGAAGATTTTTAATTTGCTTTAATGTGTGGTCTATTCTTTTTCAAAATAAAAAGAGAATTTTTGGATATATATATATCTAATTAACATAATTACTTAATTTTCATATCCATATATATGTAGGTTTTGTGTAGAGCTTTGGGAGGAAAAGTTGGAAAGGCTAACAATGGTTGGGATATTGGACTAAGGAAACTAAGCATTGTGAAGGACTTCTCTACACATAGCTTCCTTAGTGATTTGGAGGAAATTCCACTAGCACTTTCAATCATTGAGTGTCACCAAGATGAGGTAATATATACTAGCTCCCTCCGTTTCAATTTGTTTGGCCTACTTTCGTTTTTAGTCCATTTCAAAAAGAATGATTCTTTCCCTTTTTAGCAACTATTTAATTCCAACTTTTCACATGTCATGTTTAAGACCACAAGATTGAAGGGTAATCTTAATTTAAGATCACAAAATTTAAAAGTCTTCTTTATTTTTCTTAAAATCCATGCCAAGTCAAAATAGTCCAAACAAATTAAAACAAAGAGACTATCTTTTTTTTTTTTTACTATTATGAAATCATATTTACTTGGAAATTCTTGCCAATTGCGTGGAACACAAAGTATGTACAAAGTCATGAATCAATCACTATATATGTAATTATGCTATCACCAACATTTTTCCATGCATATTTGACTTGCTGTAGAATAGTTTAACTTCAATACATTTCATAGTGTAAAACAATTTATATATTATCAGGTCACTTAAAAGATAAGTACATGTAATTGTCCATAAAATTAAGACCAATAACAACATTAAATAAATAGTGGATGTAGCCTGTAGTTACGGCTTCAATTGAATCCAGTATTTTCAACTTGAAACATGAATATATACATTAGAATTTTAACAACTATTATATTCTAAACTCATAATTCCAAAAGTACAATAAGTTCAGTGAGAACTACTTTAAAGTCTGAAATCATCATGTTCAAATCCTTGTTCCACCTTTGGTTAAAATATTTAGTCCTGGATAAACTACTTATCTATCTCTTTTATGTCGAGGAAAACCCCTATTTTCTCTTATATATATATATATATATATATATATATATATAATATTACAGTCAATCTATATAAGTTAAATCGGGCTTGAAAAAGTGACATAACTTTAAAGTCTGAAATCCATCATGTTCAAATCATTGTTCCACCTTTGATTAAAATATCGCGATAGTGCAAAAAATCTCGTCCTGGATAAATTACTTATCTAACTCTTTTATGTCGAGAAAAACCCCTATTTTCTCTTATATATGATGTTAATGTCAGTGTATATAAATTAAATTGGTTTTGAAAAAGTGACATAAATTGGGAAAAAAAAATTGGACAGGTGTGGGAAGTGCCAAAGGGAGCAGAAATAGTAGCAATTTCAGAAAAGACAAATGTGGAAATGTTCACAATGGGAGATCATATATTAGGTATACAAGGCCATCCTGAATATACCAAAGATATACTCTCTAATCTCATTGATCGTCTACTTTCCAATGGTTCCATTCAGGTAACTATACATTGTTGAAATTAGCACTTCTAGTCCATTAAGTATAGGTAAATTGTGATTTTAGTTAAGTATATATGACCTTCAGTTAATTGATATATACATTTTTGATCCCTCTGATAGGCAATCGTCACAAATTTCACGATTTGTTAAGTGTTAAACCATTCAATTATCGGTAAATTGTAACTTTTGGTCCTTGTGATTTTTTGTTAATAAACACATTTAGCTTTCAATTAATTGATATATGTACTTTTGATCACTCTGACTAGAAAACTTCACAATTTTAACGATTTATTAAGTGCTAAACCATTCAATTTTCGACAACTTGTGATTTTGGTCCTTATGGTACTCGGTTAATAAGCACATTTAAACTTTGATTAACTGATATATATACTTTTGATCCATTTGTCCGAAAATCTTCACAAATTTAACGATTTATCAAATGCTAAATTATTCAACTTATCAATATGTGATATTAATGTTGTATATTGTTACTCCATATTTCAAGGTAATATGGTTCTAAAAATAGTTTAAACATCACATATTTTACTTTATAAGAGGACCAGAAATACACATTTTGATTAATTGAAGATTTGATGTGCTTCGTCGAATATTACAAGAACCTCAACCAGAATTTTCCAGTAACTGAGGGACCAAAATGCAATTATCCCTTATAAATTTATTAACCAGAATATTAATAGTTTTACAATTATCTTTATTTTATTTCACGATTTTGTAAATATTTAATGTAATTTTCCCTTTCTAATCAATTTTTTTTCTAACTTTGTGTTTTTGTTTATATACAGAGTGGATTTGCAGAAGATGCAAAATCTATGTTGTATAAAGCTGAGCCAGATAGGAAATGTTTGGAAAGAATTTGCAAGAAGTTCCTCAAAAGGGATTTGGAATTTATCAATGGCAAAATATGATATACGTCGTATTCGATGAAAGTCGTATGTACGATTTGGAGGGAGATCTTTCATATCTTTCGAAATTCACCTTATCAAAACTTGTATTTTCTTGCTAATGTGTTGTTGTATTTTTGTTTTTTTTGTATTTTTATGTTATGATTGAAATAATCAAGTGTAATGTTAGATCACATAAAAAAATTATGTGAACCTAACAAAAGGTAATTAATACTTTTATGTGTACCCTTTTGATCCTAATACATGTTGAAATGCAATCTAATATAGAAAATTTGTTGGCATGATGAAATTTATAGGTTTCTTTCCTTTATTTTTTTTCTTTTAATTTGCGAGTTCAAAAGATAAAGTAATATAACTTGCTCGAGGTCGGAACATTACACCCTTCGTGACAAAGCGACGTTTACTAATTAAAGGGTTTCATCTAGGGGTGGAGCTAGAGGGCGGAAGGGTTCATTCGAACCTCTTTCGCCGAAAAATCACACTGGATATATGATGTCAGTTTTATTTTTTATGTATGCATTTTAAATTAGGTAACTTCCTAACTTTCTTGGTGAAAATTTTGCATCTATTACATCAACTGAATTCCTCTGCAGAAAAATATATTATATATAAGCAGAATTGCTTAAAATCCCTCGAATCAAGGCGAGACATTTCCTAATTGACTAATTTAGAGTCGAGTCGTATCAAACCAGTCATTTAAGAGACAAATACTTCTTATCATAAATTTCTTTCATTCACAAGACTTGAACCTAAAACTTCTAAGGAAGGATCATATCCATTAATGTGGTAGGAAACTAAATTTAAGTACTTAACTATCAGTGTTTATATTTGCATGAAGTGAAGTGGTCAAAATTTACAGCTCAAATTTTCCAGACATTCCATTAATTTGTTTGAACATTATGAACATTGACTTAACAGAGGATTAATTTGACTTATGATGAAATTCCTTGGCTGCCTTTTTCTTACTATATCACTAAATATTTGACTTTCTTTTTCCATTGCTTTCCCTTTCTATAGTTCTATATGCACATCATTATTATATACAGAAAACTTGATTTATAATCTATTTGACCAAGTTTTTATAAAGTCAAAGTGCTTATTTTTTTATTTTCTTTTTTTTTAGAAAAAGGGCTTATTTTGAATAATAGCAGAAACTAAAAAAAAAAAATATTCTTCCTAAAATCACTTTTTGTAAGCCTGATCAAACAAAAGGTACTACTCTAATATTTGGTTATTGATTCATTTTTCTCATTTTTAAGGGATTAATTTTTCTAAAGAATATTCATGAACTAAATTGGAGCGAAAACACGATTAGACGCACATATTCCATAAATTTCAGGGACTAACATAAACGAACGCCTATGAAAAAATTCAACGTTTTCCCCTCAGAACAAACGCGCGCCATTAAATAGGTCATCACGGACGCCTATGAAAAATTTCAGCCAAAAAACTGTCGGACGCACATATCACACAAAATTCATGGGCTATAACACACGAAAAAATAGAAAAATCCCTATTTTTCGTTTCGGGCCAAGTTTGAAATAAAAAAATCCCACGTCTGCCCCTCTAAACCAATGCGCTCCATTAGATAGGTCATCACGGACGCCCACGAAAATTTCAGCCAGAAAATCGCCGGACGCACATATCACACAAAATCCATGGACTATAACACACGAAAAAAATGAAAAATCCATATTTCTCTTTCCGGGCCACGTTTGAAATCGAAAGAGCCCACGCTTACCCCTCCGAACCAACGCACGCCATTAAATAGATTGTAACGGACTCCCACAAAAAATTTCGGCCAAAAAACCACCGGACGCACATATCACACAAAATTCATGGACTATAACACACGAAAAAATGAAAAAATCTCTATTTCCCGTTTTGGGCCACGTTTGAAATCGAAAAAAGCCCACGTTTGCCCCTCCAAACCAACGCGCGCCATTAAATAGGTTGTCACAGATGCCCACAAAAATATTTTACAAAAAAAACCGCCGGACGCACATATTACACAAAATCCATGGACTATAACACACGACAAAATGAAAAATCCATATTTCTCTTTCCGGGCCACGTTTGAAATCGAAAAAGCCCACGTTTGTGCCTTCGAACCAAACTGCGCCATTAAATTGGTCATCACGGACGTTCACAAAAAATTTCGGTCAAAAAGCCACCGAACGAACACGAAAAAATGGAAAAATCTCTATTTCACGTTCCGGGCCACGTTTGAAATCGAAAATGCCCACGTTTTCCCCTTCGAACTACCGCGCACCATTAAATAGGTCGTCATGGATGCCCACGAAAAATTTCAGCCAAAAAACCGTTGGACACACATATCACACAAAATTCATGGACTATAACACACTAAAAAACCAAAAAATCCCTATTTCCCGTTCTGGGTCACGTTTGAAATCGAAAAAGCCCACGTATGCCCTACGAACCAACGCGCGCCATTAAATAGGTCATCAGAGACGCCCAAGAAAATTTTTGGCCAAAAAATCGCCGGATGCACATATCACACAAAATCCATGGACTATAACACACGAAAAAAATGGAAAAATCCCTATTTCCGATTCCGGGCAATGTTTGGAATCAAAAAAGCCCATGTTTTCGCCTCCGAACAAACGCGCGCCATTAAATAGGTCGTCATGGATGCCCACAAAAAATTTTGGCCAAAAAACTACCGGACGCACATATCACACAAAATACATGGACTATAACACACGAAAAATGGAAAAATCTCTATTTTCCATTCCGGCACATTTTAAATAAAAAATGCCCACGTTTGCCCCTCCGAACCAACGTGTGTCATTAAATAAGTCATCATGGAGGCCCACGAAAATTTTTGGCCAAAAACAGTCAGACGCACATATCACAAAAAATCTATGGACTATAACACACGAAAAAATTGAAAAGTCCCTATTTCCCATTCCGGGTGACGCTTGAAATTGAAAAAGTTCACGTTTGCCTCTCCCAACCAATGTGCGCCATTAAATAGGTCGTCACGGATGCCCACGAAAACTTTCGGCCAAAAAACCACCGAACGCACATATCACACAAAATCCATGGACTATAACACACAAAAAAATAGAAAAATCCTTATTTCCCATTTCGGGCCACGTTTGAAATCGAAAAAGCCAACGTTTGCCCCTCCGAACCAACGCGCGCCATTAAATATGTTGTCAAAGACGCCCAAGAAAATTTTCGATCAAAAAACCGCCGGACGCATATATCACACAAAATCCATCGACTATTACACACGAAAAAATGAAAAAATCTCTATTTCCCATTTCGGGCCACGTTTGAAATCGAAAAAACCAACGTTTTCCCCTAAGAACAAACGCGCGCCATTAAATAGGTCGTCATGGACGCCTATGAAAATTTTTGGTCAAAAAACTGTCGGACGCACATATCATACAAAATCCATGGGCTATAACACTCGAAAAAATGGAAAAATCCCTATTTTCCGTTACGAGCCAAGTTTGAAATTGTAAAATCCCACATTTGCCCCTCTAAACCAATGCGCGCCATTAGATAGGCTGTCACGGACGCCCACGAAAAATTTCAGCCAGAAAACCGTCGAACGCACATATCACACAAAATCCATGGACTATAACACATGAAAAATGGAAAAATCCCTATTTCCCATTCCCGGCCACATTCGAAATAGAAAATGCCCACGTTTGCCCCTCCGAACTAACATGCGCCATTAAATAAGTCATCACGGAGGCCCACAAAAAATTTCAGCCAAAAAACAGTCGGACGAACAAATCACACAAAATTCATGGACTATAACACATGAAAAAATAGAAAATCCCTATTTCCCGTTTCGGGCCACGTTTGAAATAAAAAAAGCTCACGTTTGCCCCTCTAAGCCAATGCGAGCCATTAAATAGATCGTCACGGACGCCCACGAAAAATTTTGCCCACAAAATCGCCGGACGCACATATCACACAAAATCGATGGACTATAACACAAGAAAAAATGAAAAATCCATATTTCTCTTTCCAGGCCACCTTTGAAATCGAAAAAGCCCACGTTTGCCCCTACGAACCAACGCGCGCCATTAAATTTGTCGTCACGGACGTTCACAAAAAATATCGGTCAAAAAACCACCGAACGCACACGAAAAAATGGAAAAATCCCTATTTCACGTTTTGGGCCACGTTTGAAATCGAAAATGCCCACGTTTTCCCCTTCGAACCAGCGCGCACCATTAAATAAGTCGTCACGAACGCCCACAAAAATTTTGGCCAAAAAATCGTCGGACGCACATATCACACAAAATCTATGGACTATAACACACTAAAAATCCAAAAAATCCCTATTTTCCGTTCAGGGTCATGTTTGAAATCGAAAAAGCCCACGTTTGCCCTACGAACCAACGCGCACCATTAAATAGGTCATCACAGATGCCCAAGAAAATTTTTGGCCAAACAACCGCCGGACGCACATATCACACAAAATTCATGGACTATAACACACGAAAAAAATAGAAAAATCCCTATTTTCCAATCCGGGCAATATTTGGAATCGAAAAAGCCCATGTTTTTCCCTCCAAAAAAATGCACGCCATTAAATAGTTTGTCACGGATGCCCACAAAAAATTTCGGCCAAAAAACTACCGGATGCACATATCACACAAAATCCATGGACTATAACACACAAAAAATGGAAAAATCTCTATTTTCCATTTCGGGCCACATTTTAAATAAAAAATGCCTACGTTTGCCCCTCCGAGCTAACGCGTGCCCTTAAATAAGTCATCACGGAGGCCCACGAAAAATTTTGGCCAAAAATTAGTCAGACGCACATATCACACAAAATTCATGGAGTATAACACACGAAAAAATGAAAAATCCCTATTTCCCTTTTTGGACCAGGCTTGAAATAAAAAAAGCCCATGTTTTCCCCTCTGAACGAGCGCGCACCATTAATTAGGTCATCACGGACGCCCACAAAAAATTTTGGATAAAAAATCACCGGACGCACATATCACACAAAATCTATGGATTATTACACACGAAAAAATAATCCCTATTTCCCATTCTGGGCCACATTTGAAATCGAAAAAACCCACGTTTGCCCCTCCAAACAGACGCGAGCCATTAAATAGGTCATCACGGACGCCCACAAAAACTTTTGGTCAAAAATTTTGTAATGACCTTCAGGTCATTTACACGTTTTTGCCTTTCTTGTACCATTAGAGCTTACTTGTAGAGGCCCAAGTCATTTATGGCTTGTTGGGACCGGTAGTTCGGTGCTCGGGCCGTTTGTTTGGTCTTTATGGCCTCTCCTCGTTTTAGAGCTTCAACTTTGGAAATCGTTGACTTCCGACAACATTCTTGGTAATATCAAAGAATTAAACCAAGGTTTTAGGTCAAAGGAATCCCTTACTCAAAAGTTCGAGTTAAAGAAATGCCTCGTGTAACACCTTGCCCGTTTGGAAAGTTTAAAGTAACCCGTGCCTTTGGGGTAAGACTAATAGTGTCTAATATACTAAGAAGGATGTGTTATGAGGTATTGTAATGGCAAAATGGTCGTATGATAAATTTTGAAGTCAAGCAAGTTGCGAAACAAAATTCGGAAAAAGTTATTGTAAATTCCTTTAAGGAATTCTCTTCAAATTTGGGTTAAATGTCTTGGGGTGTTTCTCCCTATCTATAAAGAGTTAGTAGGCCCCCAATATACCAAATCGAAGTTCTACGAGTCTAGTTTCCAACGCACTAAACCGTTCATCCATAAGACTTCAGAATAGAGAGATATCCGTGTTTTCGTAAGACCGCACAAGCAGACACGTCAAGGTGGGGCCCACATCCTAAATCGGTTTTGCTTTATAAAAGGTGTTCCAGCTTCGTTTTAATTCATAAAAACCAACCAAAAACTTCAGAAAATCAGAGGTAAATCCCCTAGATACTCCATGGACTTTGATGCTTTCAATTCGGAAGTTTAACGAAAGTTGCTCTACGTCGCGAGCTCGTCATTTTGGTGTAGTTTGTCCCGTCGATTTCATGGCGTATCTTCGTGGGTGTTGATGCAGCGAGTTAGCAGGTGTTTTATGAGTATTTGGCAGTAGCTATGGAGTTATTTTGGTGAGGTATGGATCCCGTACACTTATCTATTTGTTGGATCAAGATTTTATGCTTCTAGTTATGAAAAGTTGTTGTTGCCGATATCTTGTAGTAGTTTCTTGTTAATTTTGGATCTGTTTGTTGTTCCTGCAAGGAGGAAGGTTGTTAATCTTGGGATATTGAATATTTTTGTCAAGGAAATCTCTCCCCTATGACCCTCCTTCGTTATTATATGTTATAGTATTGTTTTATGGATTTCTGAGCCACGAAGTGGTATTTTGGATCTGTGGCTCTGGGCAGCCCCTTTGTCATATTAAATTGGGTTGTTATTGTTGTATGTTGATGGTGTTAAGGTGTTGGAGGTACTAGGGATTGGTGTGATTCTTATTGGAGTCACGTACGATAGTTATTGGATTGAATGACATAAAGTACGCCTTTAAATAGTGCCTCGGGAGCTCGTCGGTCCTTTGAGATGTGGGTTGCATATTATTGTTGGATTTAGCTGCCATTTCTTATTGTTATTAGCCTCATTTTATGCTTTGGAGTTGGCTGGTCGTGAGTGTGACATTAATACCTTATCAATTGGCTACGGCTCGTTCTTGCAGCCTTGTCAATTCTAGCAATTGTTCCATTACCTTGGTTGGTCAGGATTCATAGAGACGCCTTTGGGGCTTCAGTTAAAAGTATTCTTTTGTGATTTGGAGCTTCCCGGAGCAGTTCGAGTCTGGACGACGCCGTTCCCGCAGCTAGTCATCGGATGACAGGTAGGTTATGGTTTTCCCCTATCTAGACTCTGCGTATATAGGCTATAACTGCATTAATTAGCATCCTTGGATGGGTTGTTATAGGTTGGTACCCCAAACCTTGTCCGCCTTTCGTCCGTCTATTTCATACGTTGTTTGTAGTATTCGCGTAGTATCGTATATTACCTTTGTGGTCCTGTGTGGCCTTGTATTGACTCTGGAACATAGATGGTGGGTTATTTGGGGGATGTTCGCGAGACCCGGACATAGAGATGATCCTTTTGAACTGGTTATGTTTGCTGAGTAGCTGTTGGGCCTGTGCAGGGCTGATATGAGTTGTTGTGAGCCGTTGGGCAACTTTTATATTTGTGTGCGAGCATATCATCCATGAAAAAGGTTTTCCCCTGCATGTTTTACTACAGTTTTGGCTGCGAGCCACTACTGACAGTTTTTCTAAATCTGCATGGCCCTGGGGGCCCTTTTTTGGTACTGTTGATGATAGAAAAGGAGATTTTTGGATGTTTTTGCGCTGATTTTATTACTGGTACTAGTCTCTGCGGGGTAGAGCACCAGACTTAATTTTATTACTGATACTAGTCTCTGCGGGGCAAAGCACCAGACTTGATTTTATTACTGATACTAGTCTCTGCGGGGAGGAGCACTAGACTTCATTTACTACAGTTTTAGACCCGGTTACGCCCGGGAACCCTTGGAGGGGTTTTTGAGGCATTTTCTACTACTTTAGTCCTGGACGGGCTCTGGGCATGCATACTTGAGACTGGGTCTCTATCTTGATCCCGGACTTGCTTTCGGATGATATGTCTTGAAACTGAGTTTTAGTATGGGGTCGGGGACCTCCATGGACCTTGCCGCTCTGGACCTGGGGCTTCGGGCTATGGGGGGCACCAGCACCGGCACCGGTAGTACCAGACCGGTATTAACCGAAACCGGACCGGTACCTGCGCATCCTTCCGCCGGTTGGCCGGGAACCGGGACGGTACCGGTACCGGTACAACTGGGATTTTTTCCCTTGTTCGTCCCGGACCGGTACCTACTGGGACCGGACCGGATCGGGACCGGGCCGGTATACCGGGTCCCGGTCTTTTTTTTTTTAAAATTTTAATTAAATTAAAATTCGGTTATTTATAATTGAAAAAGTTTCAAAATATATAAGTTATTTTATATTTCTTTTAAAAGTATAACTTAATAAATTAGATTTTTTTTAGAGTTTAAATTTTAAACTCTAAAAGTTTAAAACTTTAAATTTCAAATTTTAAACTCTTAAAATCTTTTTAAACTTTTAAGTCTTAAGTCTTAAGTTAATAACTTACTTACTTAAGTTTGAAACTTTTTAAACTATCATTTGTTAAACAACTTTTTTAAATTTCAAATTGTAACTTAAGTTTGAAACATTTAAAAATGAAATATATAAAAAAGACTTGTATTAAATTGAAGACACTAATTAAAAAAATTTAAGGCGAATAGCCTATAATTTTATTCATAAAAATTAAATAATACAATTTGTATTACAAATATTATAAGAGAACCTAATCTACGCAGCCACCTTCTAGGAAGGGTTCTGTTTGAATTAGGCCTCGAACTATCATACTAATATTTGAATCCTTGAAAATAGTCTTGACGTAGAGTTTCTAACAATTCCCTCGCAACATTTTCTGGAAGTGGTTGTTGTGCTTGATCCTCCAATGCATCCATGCCGTCTTCACTAGAATTTACCAAAATATTATCTATATCATATTCAAATTGGACAGGTAAACTAGGACGCCCATAATTCCTTCGCTCGGCATTGATCCAATCTCTAAACAATACCGATATCTCCAAGCTGTCCGATGCTAATGAATACCTATGCTCCCCAATTTGATATCTTGCTGCACTAAAAGCGCCCTCCGAAGCTACTGAAGATGCTTGAATAGCTAGCAAATCTCGAACCACCGGTTGAAGTTTTGGAAATGACTTGCCGCGAGTCTTCCACCATTCCAAAAGTTGAGGTTTGCCTTGTGCATCCTTAATGCTTTCCATTCCCTGATTAAGATATTCATCAAAATCATTCCTTTCATTAGAAGTAAGACCAAGATAATTTTCCATCATATCATCAATATCATCTTCATTTGAATATCTACGCCTAGAACTTGAAGGTTCTACATTATGTACTTCATCATTTATTCTACTAGAATTATACAAGTCATACAATTTTCTAGCTTCAATTCTTATGCTATCTTTAACATCGGACAAACTAGGTAATTTGTCCTCTTCGGCAACTTCGTCACCTTGGATACTTTGTTGATATATAATCTCTAAAATATCTAATTAGAATATATTCTTTCAACCATTCGTGATGCACCTATTTCTTTGTAAGTTGGGTTTAATAAACAAGCAGTTAAATAAATTTGAGGAATAGGAATAAAATATTTTCTAAATTTTTTAATCATTGCATTAATAGAATCTTTAAACCGTGGAATATTTTTGTATTGAAAAAATTTATCAGAAATAGCACATATATTTGGTAAAACTGAACAAATAGTTGGATAATAAAGTCCAGATATTTGTTTTGTAGCTAAATAAAAAACTTTTAAAAATTCTTTAAGTTCATATACTTCTTTCCAATCAGTGTCAGTAATTCTATAATCAATATCTGAATTGTGAGCATTCCAAACCATTTGTAAAGGCTTTCTATATTCATAAGCAACTTTAAGCATTTCATATAAAGAATTCCATCTAGTAGACACAGTTTTTGGAATTTTTCTAGGGGGGAGTTCTAATTCACGACACCGATTTTCAAACTCTACACGCCTAGACTTTACTTGACATTTAAAAATAAAATGGCATGCAGCTTCACATTTTATACAACCATTATTATACATTGCTACACCATCTCTAACAATTAAATTATATATGTGTGCAGCACACCTAATATGAAAACCGTCAATATAAATAGGGCAAATTATCGGTTTTAGTTTATCAACAGCATTTGTATTATTAGAAGCATTATCAAGGGTGACACTAATTACTTTATTACAAATTCCATAAAATTGTAAAACATCTATAATAGTTTGAGCTATGTAACTACCGGTTTTCAGCATTTCACAACATTTATAACCTAAAATTCTTTTTTGCATGTTCCAATTTTCATCAATCCAATGACCAGTAATAGTGAAATAATCGTTACCATTAGGACTACGACCCATATCAGAAGTGATAGCCATTCTACAAGTATTATAGTTAAATAAACAACGAAGATATTGTACATGTTGTCCTTGATAATCAAAAATAGCTTTTTTAATAGTATTTCTTGAAAAACCTGTGAAAGAAGGATTATACACTATTTGAATATAATGAACAAAACCGGGATTTTCAGCAAAACTAAAAGGCAAGCCACAAAGAACAATCATTTTAGCTAATTCTTCAAGATCTCTTTCTCTACTATAACTGCGATGTGTACTAGGGCCAGCAACATTAGAAGGGTTTAACTGTGATTGGATCATGTTAGAGGCCCCTACTCCTACAGATGCATCGGGAAGGGGAGTACCATATTTTTTTGCATCGGCTATAGCCTGAGCTTGCAAAAATTTATTTTTACAACATCCCAGTAAATGATTTCTTAAATGTCCCGTCCCACCCGACTTTCCCGTAGTTTTATGATTCAAAATATATTTACATACTTTACAAATAGCTTGAGTTTTATCATCACTTTGAATCATAAATTGCCACACAACAGATTTTTTAGGACGTTCAGCCTTTGGCTTAGCCCTAGTAGGATGTACAGGGGGAGGGGGAGTGGGAGCAGGAGCAGGAGTGGGACTAGTAGCCGTAGGCGGCTCTGTTTCATCATCATCATAAGTATCATTACCATCATATTCATTATCATATTCTACTTCTTCATCTAGCTCTTCATTAAAATTACCAAACCTTGTCTGTAAAAATTCATGATCTAATTGAGTATTTCTATCAATATTAAAAGGAGTTTCATCAACATGTGTAAAATCATCCGTATTTATTCTTAATTCAGGTTGTTGTCTAGTTTTAGATTTGGATTTAGAAGAACTACCGACTTTAGTTTTTCCGGTTACTGCATTAGTCAACCTACCAAAAAGTGTTTTTTTACCTTGGCCAACATTTTTATCACCGGATTCCATATTAAAATATTAATAGTAAGCAAATAAATAAATACAAAAATTAAATGCAAAAAAATAAACAAGTAAAGAGATAAAAGTTGAAACGAATGTACCAAACGTCTGCGTAAAAACAGACGTGTATAACCAAAAGCCAAAATTGATAGATGAAACTTGAAGCTTGAAAATTGCTCCAAAATAATCCAACAAATAAAATTAACAATTTAATAGAGACTATTAGAGAATAGAGAGTAGAAGAGTAGAAGAGTAGAAGATTGAGAGTTGAGAGAGTAGATGAAGAAGAAGAAATTTTGTGTAATAAATAATGAAGGGGTGGGGGGTTTTTATAGTTAAAATTTAGGACTAAAATGTATTTTTAAAAACTTTGGGGTATTAAAAAAAGTTTGGGGGGTAGGGGGGTGTTTTGGGGGGCTGTTTGGCTGTTATAGCCGTTGGGTGGGGCCCACTGGCCGTTGCCAACGGCTACCCAACGGCTATTTTTTTTTTAAAAAAAAAAAAAAAAATTGAAAACCGTCCACCGGATCGAACCGGAGACCGGACCGGTACCGGGACGGACCGGACCGGGATGATCCGGTAACTACCCCCCTTCCGTCCCGTTACCCCTTCCGTCCCACCCCTCAACCGGACGGAACCGGAGTCCACCGGACCGGAACCGACCGGTAATGGACCGGGACGGTCCGGAACCGGTACCGGTACCTCCCGGTTCCGTTGCCTGCCTTACTTTGGGCTGCGTGTGCCGAAGGAAAGGGTATACGGTGGAGTAGAGGTATATGGGCTGAGTCCTTCCATGGAACCTGCCTGCTGGGCTCGATCGGCACCTGAGGAGGTACATACAGAGGTTCTATTTCACATATCATATCATATCATGCATTGGATTCCACCCTTGTTTGCTGTTTGTTGATTGTACGCTTCGGTAGTATGGGATGCCGGAGGGTTTGCTTTCACTTGATTGTGTTACTCGATTGTATGGGCGGCCGTTGGGACTGTAGGTAGACTATATTTACTCCTATATTTATTTAGAGCTTGTCTTGGCACTCGGTTAGTGAAGGATTAGTGATGGTTAACCGGTTAAGGTTTTGGTTTTGGGATGTCTGATTATTGTGAGGGCTAGGGAGTCCTATCTTATTGAGGCACTTTTGTGTGGCCTTCTGAGCAGAGTGTGAGACTCTGGTTCTATTCTTGTGGGAAGATGAGTGGTATCTCTCGGTTATTGTGGTTTAGTTATTTCATCCTAGGGTGGTACTTGTGAGGTGATTCCCTGGTTATGCTATCATGTGATTGGATCGGTGTTATGATTTCCTTATACTTGTTGATTCCACTTTGAGTATGTTAGACTGGTCTCCGTCTTTTCCTTTAACTTGAGGTTACCAGTATACCGCCATTTTCTCAACTCTCTCTCTACTTAGTTATATTATTGTGCAATGACTCCAGGTGCGTTCTCCTTTCCTTCACCTGTGATTCTATGTAATTGTATCTCTGTGCTAGCATGTGTTACTTGAAGCTCTTGGTTATGAATGATCTGTGCTAGCTCCTTGTGCCTTGCTTATTGCTTCAGTGACTGCTTTCTTGCTATCTGTTACTTACTGCTTTTATATCTCATATGCGCTCAGTCGACCGATGATACCTACTGAGTACTCGTTGTTTTGGTGCTCATACTACACTTCTGCACTTTTTGGTGCAGATATTAGCTGAGCTTTTGCCATTGATCACGTTGGAGACTCGTGCAACTTTTTGATCTTTTAGACTAGGGTGAGTGCCTGACGGTCGGGGCTTGTCTACATCTCATCTGTTGTACTGTTGCTCCTTGTACTTTCGGAGGCAAATTTGTATTGTATTTTGTTACTTCTAGCACTTGTATTCTATTAGAAGCTTATGTACTATTGATACCAAGTCTTGGGGTTGGTGTAGTTTTCTTTATGTATTTATATTCGAGTTTTGCTTCCGTTCTGTCTACCTTTACATTCTGCTTCTGTTTATCTCAGCTTGTTGAGCGTATTGGTTAGGTAGTAGCCCATTACTAGCTGTTCCGGGCTAGGGGAATTGGTTCGCCTACGGAGGGGTTGTAGGTGCCATCATGACTTGAGAAATCGGGTCGTGACAGCTTGGTATCAGAGCCCTAGGTTCACCGGTGTCATGGTACAGAAGCAAGTGTCTAAGTAGAGTCTCGCGGATCGGTACGATGACGTCCGTATCCTATCTGCGGGAGGCTACTGGGCATTGTTAGGAAAAGTTTCATCTTCTTGTCTCCTCATCGTGTGTTCCTGGCTCTATTGACTTCTAAACTTCGGTTGTTTATTCATTCTGAAATGCCTCATACGAGTGCGATAGCGGTTGGTGCCGAGGCTTCTGTGCCTGTTGCTTCAGTGCTTCCATCAGTGCCATGACTCCAAAGTGAGGGTTTACTGCACTAGATAGGGGGTGTGGGGTCAGCCCAACCTCCGATTGGATTTATAGCGACCTCAGCGCCTCAGGACACCGTGGCTAGGACTCTGAGTCCTCCGGTGAGTGTTTCAGTACCTGGTTCTGTGAGTGGTGCTTCAGTTATAGTTGAGCTTCTAGTTCTTCAGCAGGGTTGTCTGTCGGTATTGGAGTACGAGGTGAGATTTTCCCGTCGAACTTCATCTGGTATAGGCTGTTTTTGGTATGGTGAGCATGGGCACTTTGCTAGGAATTGCCCCAGGATTGTGTATCCCAGACAGCCTGGTTGTTATCATTGTGGAGAGATTGGTCACCTTTATAGAGCTTGTCCCCGGCGAGGGCTGGTTAGGCCTTATGTTTTGACTACTCAGTCCAGAGTTAGATCCCGTCAGCTTTATGCTCCTCTTGGTGGGCCAGAGGTAGAGGTTCCTGATATTATTGCTCCAGGTTAGGCTTTTGCTACCTTCGACTTATGTTAGTCCCGCTCGTGTTGCGACTCTATCCCTTCTGTCGTGTAATTGCTTATATGTCTACCTGCTACTTGTTTAAGTTGTTTGGCTACCCGAATTGTAGTATCGATATGTTATTTTATTGGTAGTTTATTCTTTAGTAGTGGATGGGGGTAAGTTAGCCTTGAGAGGTGTTTTCCCTGAGTTGTAGCTCGTGGGTAGTTCTTGTTAGTCTGTTTCTAGTTGGGTTATCCCTGTTTCATTGTGATTTTGGACTTGTGGTTGAGTTGCCCTTGTTCAACTGTCCTAGATGGTTGTTGCCTAGGCCATTATCTAGCGTGGCTAGAGATCTGTGTGATGGTTCGGTGTATTATCGGTAGTTGCGCTGGAGTTGAGATTTTGCCTCAGTTGGGAGATATTGGTTATGCTAGTATGCATAGATTGGTTTGGTCTCCCGAGTGTCTAGAGTCGACCCACTTTGTTGATTAGTTTAGGAGCTTGGTAGGTATGTGGGTTGTTCCCATAGTCTCCGCCACTTCCTAGTTCGTTGGGTGTTTTGTTGTATCCCTAGCTCCAGTTGGAACGAATCTTTATCGTAGTTCTTTCGATGAGCTCTGGATGTTGGCATCATGATTGGGTCTTGACTTTAAGCACTTCCGACTAAGTGTTGATCTTAACCTCGTGGTTAGGTTGTATTTGTAAGCAGTTCGGGTGAGTTGGGCATCCGGCCCATTCTTCTCATGCCTTATTGAATTTGACGTGTAGCTATGAGTAGTAAGGTAATGGCTTCAGGTTCTTATTCGAGAAAGGATTTGTAAGGCTTAGTATGTGCTAAGAAAGGATTTTTGTTTAGTTGAAAAAGAAGGGGGATGACTCTTTGTTTGTGTTTATGTGCCCTCGTAGTTGCCTGAGGTGGCGATGAAGGTTTGCTTTGGGATTCTGTGTTGGTGATTCGATCCAGCCGTCTACACATTGTCGTGGGTTTTCTATCGATTGGTTTTTGTTTTAGTAGTAGCTGCGGTGTTGGCAACTTGTATTTTCAGGCCTAGTTGGCTTGGGTTCTTAAGGGTTCATTGGCAGCATACAGTTTCGACCAAGGCTTTGGTTGGCAGTTTTGAAAGTCGGTGTTCAGAATCATAACTTGGCAGGTTACATCGGAAGGTTTGTGGCAGTTTCTATTTGGTTGCAGCATCCTAGTGTCGGGAGGCAGTGGGTGTGTGTAACTTAGCTTCTTTACTTCGGTTGTGGATGCGGCTATTGGCCTTGGACACCTAGTCCTTGGCTAACCTCTGCAAGAGGCGAGATATTCTAGATTTCAGCAGTATTCTAGTTAGTACGAGGTTCTTCTACCATGGTTGGACAGACTCAACGGCGTAAGTTTGAGCTTCAGCAGTGGTGTATGCTTTATGTGGTCAGCTTGTACGGGTTGAGACTAGCGAGGCTATTTTGAGCTCTGATGATACGTAGAGACTGGTAATATCCATTCGTTTGCCCAGGATTTGAAAGCTTGTTTAATTGATTCCTCCGGAGTTGTTATTTATGTGGGGTTCTAGTGTTGGTTAGACTCGGCCAGTATGGACGAGAAGTTCTTTATGATATATGCTTCGAAGTGGTTTGTTATTTGCAGAACCAGTAGAGTGGTTGATTCGAGCCAAAGGAATGAATTGAAAGTATATGCAAAAATTTCTATGGCTAGATGGTAACTTTGAACCCCAAACACCTTTTTCCTTTGCCTTCGGGGTGTTTGGACTTGATATTCGTTGCATGGTGGACTTCTTCCTGAGGTGAGATTCGTAAGGCAATTTCACATTCAAATGGTGTTCGAGTTTTCAGAGTAGCAGTAGTGTTTTCTAGAGTTGGGAGCTTGGCTCATGGTTACAGACTTCGTGGTTGGCTTACCACACTTCTTGCAGGATCGTGGTTTTGGTTTGGGTCTTTTGGGCAGGTTGCCCTGGTTCATTCACTTTCAGCTGATTCAGACCTGGCACGGTTCAGTTAGCGAATTTGATGTTAGAAAAAATGTCCGTTCGTTGGTTGGTGGTCAGTCAAGGCAGGTAACTTTAGTTTCAATGATATTCTATGGGTTGTTATCTTGGATGGCAAAGGCTAGTAGCCTATATCTTGGCTTAAAACGCATTTGAATAAAATGGGTGACTTCGTTCGTGGTAAAGTATAAGCAGGAATTATGGATCTCCGGTGTGTCAGTTGATTCTTCGAGGGTGGTTTGAGTGTTCAGCTTGTATGCAGCTTCCTTTTTGTGGTGCTAAAGGATTCAGTTCAGAATAAAAAAAAGGGCTTTTGCGGAACAACGGGTTCATGAGTTAGAGTTTTGGATTGATGGATTTTCTGGTAAACTTGGTATGGTTTTGAGGATTCGAGTTTTGTGTGTTGATAGCCTTGGTGCTCTGGTTTCGATGTTGTGTAGGTGTTTTTTGGTTAAGATTCTCGAGGTTCAGTTTCGGTTGGCAGATCTTTGGAGGTTGAAATCTAGCTTGGCTAGTAAGAAATTAAGGCTTGGTTGCTTTCTTTGGTTCTGTTCTATTGGGTGCCGTCTGGTCGCGCAGGTTACCCGGGTTGTCTGAGAGAGTAGTGCGGGCGTTGTATCCGCTATTCTTAAATCTCTGGTATTTTCTTCCTTCCTGACTTTCAGGGACGAAAGTCTTTTGAGTAGTGGATGATGTAATGACCCTTCCGGTCATTTACACGTTTTTGCCTTTCTTGTACCATTAGAGCTTACTTGTAGCGGTCCAAGTCATTTATGGCTTGTCGGGACCGGTAGTTCGGTGCTCGGGCCGTTTGTTTGTTCTTTATGGCCGCTCCTCATTTTAGAGCTTCAACTTTGGAAATCGTTGACTTCCGACAACATTCTTGGTAATATCAAAGAATTAAACCAAGCTTTTAGGTCAAAGGAATCCCTTACTCAAAAGTTCGAGTTAAAGAAATGCCTCGTGTAACACCTCGCCCGTTTGGAAGATTTAAAGTAACCCGTGCCTTTGGGGTAAGACTAATAGTGTCTAATATACTAATAAGGATGTGTTATGAGGTATTGTAATGGCAAAATAGTCGTATGATAAGTTTTGAATTCAAGCAAGTTGCGAAACAAAAGTCGGAAAAAGTTATTGTAAATTCCTTTAAGGAATTCTCTTCAAATTTGGGTTAAATGTCTTGGGGCGTTTCTCCCTATATTATAAGAGTTAGTGGGACCCCAATATACTAAATTGAAGGTCTACGAGTCTAGTTTCCAACGCACTAAACCGTTCATCCATACAACTTCAGAATAGATAGATATCCGTGTTTTCGTAAGACTGCACAAGCAGACACGTCAAGGTGAGGCCCACATCCTAAGTCGGTTTTGCTTTATAAAAGGTGTTCCATCTTCGTTTTAATTCATAAAAACCAACCAAAAACTTTAGAAAATCAGAGGTAAATCCCCTAGATACTCCATGGACTTTGATGCTTTTAATTCGGAAAAAGGTGTGCGAGCATATCATCCATGAAAAAGGTTTTCCCCTGCATGTTTTACTACAGTTTTGGCTGCGAGCCACTACTGATAGTTTTTCTAAATCTGCATGGCCCTGGAGGCCTTTTTTGGTACTGTTGATGATAGAAAAGAGGATTTTTGGATATTTTTGCACTGATTTTATTACTGGTACTAGTCTCTGCGGGGTTGGCACCAGACTTGATTTTATTACTGATACTAGTCTCTGCGGGGCAGAGCACCAGACTTGATTTTAGTACTGATACTAGTCTCTGCGGGGTGGAGCACTAGACTTGATTTACTACAATTTTAGACCCGGTTACGCCCGGGAACCCTTGGAGGGGTTTTTGAGGCATTTTCTACTACTTTAGTCCTGGACGGGCTCTGGGCATGCATACTTGAGACTGGGTCTCTATCTTGATCCCGGACTTGCTTCCGGATGATATGTCTTGAAACTGAGTTTTAGTATGGGGTCGGGGACCTCCATGGACCTTGCCGCTCTGGACCTGGGGCTTCGGGTTGCGTGTGCCGAAGGAAAAGGTATACGGTGGAGTAGAGGTATATGGGCTGAGTCCTTCCATGGAACCTGCCTGCTGGGCTCGATCGGCACCGGAGGAGGTACATACAGAGGTTCTATTTCACATATCATATCATATCATGCATTGGATTCCACCCTTGTTTGCTGTTTGTTGATTGTACGCTTCGGTAGTATGGGATGCCGGAGGGTTTGCTTTCACTTGATTGTGTTACTCGATTGTATGGGCGGCCGTTGGGACTGTAGGTAGACTATATTTACTCCTGTATTTATTTAGAGCTTGTCTTGGCACTCAGTTAGTGAAGGATTAGTGATGGTTAACCGGTTAAGGTTTTGGTTTTGGGATGTCTGATTATTGTGAGGGCTAGGGAGTCCTATCTTATTGAGGCACTTTTGTGTGGCCTTCTGAGCAGAGTGTGAGACTCTGGTTCTATTCTTGTGGGAAGCTGAGTGGTATCTCTCGGTTATTGTGGTTTAGTTATTTCATCCTAGGGTGGTACTTGTGAGGTGATTCCCTGGTTATGCTATCATGTGATTGGATCGGTGTTATGATTTCCTTATACTTGTTGATTCCACTTTGAGTATGTTAGACTGGTCTCCGTCTTTTCCTTTAACTTGAGGTTACCGGTATACCGCCATTTTCTCAACTCTCTCTCTACTTAGTTATATTATTGTGCAAGGACTCCAGGTGCGTTCTCCTTTCCTTCACCTGTGATTCTATGTAATTGTATCTCTGTGCTAGCATGTGTTACTTGAAGCTCTTGGTTATGAATGATCTGTGCTAGCTCCTTGTGCCTTGCTTATTACTTCAGTGACTGCTTTCTTGCTATCTGTTACTTACTGCTTTTATATCTCATATGCGCTCAGTCGGCCGATGATACCTACTGAGTACCCGTTGTTTTGGTGCTCATACTACACTTCTGCACTTTTTGGTGCAGATATTAGCTGAGCTTTCGTCGTTGATCACGTTGGAGACTCGTGCAACTTTTTGATCTTTGAGACTAGTGTGAGCGCCTGACGGTCGGGGCTTGTCTACATCTCATCTGTTGTACTGTTGCTCCTTGTACTTTCGGAGGCAAATTTGTATTGTATTTTGTTACTTCTAGCACTTGTATTCTATTAGAAGCTTCTGTACTATTGATACCAAGTCTTGGGGTTGATGTAGTTTCCTTTATGTATTTATGTTCGAGTTTTGCTTCCGTTCTGTCTACCTTTACATTCTGCTTCTGCTTATCTCAGCTTGTTGAGCGTATTGGTTAGGTAGTAGCCCATTACTAGCTGTTCTGGGCTACGGGAATTGGTTCGCCTACTGGGGGGTTGTAGGTGCCATCATGACTTGAGAAATCGGGTTGTGACAAAATTGCAAGACGCAAATATCACACAAAATCCATGCACTATAACACACGAAAAAATAGAAAAATCTCTATTTCCCGTTCTGGACCATGTTTGAAATCGAAAAAGCCCACGTTTGTCCCTCCGAACCAATGCTCGCCATTAAATAGGTTGTCACAGATATTTTTTGTTCTGGGCCTCGTTCGACTTAAAGAAACCTACATTTTTCCCTCCGAACTAACCCGCAAATATTAAATAGGTCATCATGGATGCCTCTGGAAAAAATCAGCCAAAATTCTGTCGGGCGCACGTATCACACAAAATTCATAGACTAACACACCAAAAAAAATTAAAAAATCAATATTTTCTATTCCGAGCCTCGTTTTGTCTCAAATAAACTTATGTTTGCCCATCCGAATAGACCTGCACCATTAATAGGTCATCAGAGATGCCCTTGAAAAATATCGATTAAAATTTCTTCAGACGCACGTATCACATAAAATTCATAGACTAACACGCACGAAAAAACTGAAAAATTGACATTTCCTATTTCGAGCTTCGTTTTGACTCAAAAAAACATATATTTTCCCCTCAAAATCAACCTGCATCATTAAATAAGTCATCACGAACGCTCCCAATAAATTTTGTCCAAAATTTCACCAGGTGTACGTATTACTCAAAATTCATGGACTAACACACACGAAAAAAATCGACATTTCCTGTTTCGGGCCTCGTTTCAACTGAAGAAAACCTACATTTTCTCCTTCGAACCAACTCACACCATTAAATAGGTCGTCACTGATGCCCCCAAAAAATCTTAGCCAAAATTTCACCGGGCACACGTATGACACAAAATTCATGGACTAACACACACAAAAAAATCAAAAAATTAATATTTCTTGTTCCTGACCTCATTTCAACTCAAAAAAAAATTATTTTTGCCCCTTTGAACCAACCCGCATCATTAAATAGGTCGTCATGGACTCCCCCAAAAAATTTTAGCTAAAACTTTGTCGGATGCACGTATCACACAAAATTCATGGACTAACACACACAAAAAAATTGAAAAATTGATATTTCCTATTTCGGACCTCATTTCGACTCAAATAAACTTATGTTTGCCCTTCCGAACCAACTTACACCGTTAAATAGGTTCTCACGGACGCCCCTTGAAGAATTTTAGCCAAAATTTCATCGGACGCACATATCATAAAAAATTCATGGACTAACACACACGAACAAAATAAAAAAATTAGTATTTCCTGTTACAGGTCTCGTTTCGACAAAAGAACCTCTGTTTGCCCCTCCGAACTAACTCTCACCATTAAATAGGTCGCCATGGATGCCCCCAAAATATTTCGGTCAAAATTTTTGCCAAGTGCACGTATCACACAAAATTCATGGACTAACACCAAAAAAAAATGATATTTCCTGTTCTAGGCCTTGTTTTAACTCAAAATAACCTACGTTTTCTCCTTCGAACCAACCCGCACCATTAAATAGGCCTTGTTTTGGAGAGGAAAATATTGAAATTTTTTTGAGTCAAAAGAAGGCCCAGAATAGGAAATGAAATTTTTCAATTTTTTCATGTGTGTTAGTCCATGAATTTTGTGTGATATGTGCGCCAGGCAATTTTTTTGCTGAAATTGTTTGGGGGCGTCCGTGACAATCTATTAAATGGAGCGCGTTGATTCGAAGGGAAAAACATAGGGTTTTTTGAATCGAAATGAGGCCAAGAACAGAAAATGAGGATTTTTATTTATTTTTCATGTGTATTAGTCCATGAATTTTGTGTGATATGTGCGCCCATCGATTTTTTAGACGAAATTTTTTGGGGACGTCCGTGACGACCTATTAAATGACATATTTTGATTCGGAGGTACAAATGTAGATTTTTTGAGTCGAAATGAGGCCCACAACAGAAAATGATAATTTTTCAATTTCTTGTGTGTGTTAGTTCATGAATTTTGTATGATATGTGTGTACGATGATTTTTTGGCTAAAATTTTATGGAGGCGTCCGTGACAACCTATTAAATGGTGCGCAATTATTTGGAGGAGCAAATATTGATTTTTTTGAGTCAAAACAAGGCTCAGAATAAGAAATGAGGATTTTTCTGTTTTTTATGTGACTTAGTCCATGAATTTTGTGTGATATGTGCACCCGATGATTTTTTGGCCAAAATTTTTTGGGGGCTTTCGTAATGATCTATTAAATGGTGTGCGTTGGTTCAGAGGGAAAAATATAAGTTTTTTTTATTCAAAATGAGGCCCGGAACAAGAAATGGAGATTTGTTTATTTTTTTGTGTGTGTTAGCCCATGAATTTTGTGTGATATGTGCGTCGGGTGATTTTTTGGCCGAAATTTTTTGGTGTCATTTGTGACGAACTATTAAATGATGTGCGTTCCTTCGGAGGCACAAACATAAATTTTTTGAGTCAAAACGAGGTCCGAAACAAAAAATGGTGATTTGTTGGATTTTCCGTGTGTGTTAGTTCATGGATTTTGTATTGATATGTGCGCCCGCTGATTTTTTTTGCTGAAATTTTTTGGGGGCGTCCATGACGACTTATTAAATACCGCGCGTTGATTCGGAGGGGCAAACGTAGATTTTTTTGAGTCTAAACGAGGTCCAAAATAGGAAATGAGGATTTTTTTCATTTTTTCGTGTGTATTAGTTCATGGATTTTGTGTGATATGTGTGCCCGATAATTTTTTGATCAAATATTTTTGAGGACATCCGTGATGACCTATTAAATGATGCGCGTTAGTTTGGAGGGGTAAACATAGGTTTATTTGAGTCGAAATAAGACCCAAAATAGAAAAAGGGGGGGGGGGGGTTTAATTTTTTTCGTGTGTTAGTCCATGAATTTTGTGTGATATAGGTGCCTGGTGGTTTTTTTGGCCGAATTTTTTTTAGGGCATCCGTAACGACCTATCAAATGACGCGCATTGGTTCAGAGGGGCAAAGGTAAATTTTTTTGAGTATGAACGAGGCCCAGTATAAGAAATTGGGATTTTCCAAAAAATTTCGTGTGTGTTAGTCCATGAATTTTGTGTGACATATGCGCCCGGCGATTTTTTAGTCAAAATTTTTTAGGGGCGTCCATGACGATCTATTAAATGGTTCTCAATGATTCGGAGAGACAAATGTAGATTTTTTGAGTCGAAACGAGGCCCGGAATAGGAAATGAGAATTATTTTCATTTTTTTTGTGTTTTATTTCATGAATTTTGTGTGATATGTGCGCCTGACGATTTTTTGGCCAAAATTTTTTAGGAGCGTTCGTGATGACCTATTAAATGAAGAGAGGCCACTTTCAGTGATGGACACCGGCCCTTTTGTTATCTTTAGTTCGGAGGGGCAAATGTAGATTTTTTTTAATTGAAACGAGGACCGTAACAGGAAATGAATTTTTTTTTTGATTTTTTCGTGTGTATTAGTTTATGAATTTTGTGTGATATATGCGTTCGGCGGTTCTTTGATCGAATTTTTTGGGAGCGTTCGTGATGACCAATCCAATAGCGTGCATTGATTCGGAAGGACAAACATAGATTTTTTTGAGTCAAAACGAGGCCCGAAATAGGAAATAGAGATTTTTCATTTTTTTCGTGTGTGTTAGTCCATGAATTTTGTGTGATATGTGCGTCCGGCGATTTATTGAATGAAATTTTTTGGGGGCATACGTGACTACCTATTAAATGAAGCGCGTTGGTTCGGAGGGACAAACCTAGGTTTCTTTGAGTCAAAACGAGATAATAAACAGGAAATGGTGGTATTTCATTTTTCATGTGTGTTGGTGCACGAATTTTCCGGGATATGTACATTCGGTCGTGTTTTCGCTCAAATTTTTTGGGCGCGTCCGTGATGACTTATTAAATAATGCACAATAATTTCGAGAGGCGAACGTATCTTGTTTTCCTTCGATATGAGGCAAGAAACAGGAAATGGTGAATTTTTTTCGTGTTTGTTAGTCCATGAATTTTCTGGAATATGTGCGTCCGATCATGTTTTAGCTCAAAATTTTTGGGCACGTCTGTGACGACCTATTAAATGATGGTATTGATTTCGAGAGACATGAGTAGGTTTTTCTCACTCGATATGAGGCAAAAAACAGGATATGAGGATTTTTCAATTTTTCGTGTTAGTCCCTGAATTTTCTGGGATATATGCGTTCGACCGTGTTTTTGCTCAAATTTCTTGAGTGCGTACAAGACGATCTATTAAATCATATATTCGTGTGTTTTTGAAAGAGGGATGTAGCTTTTTTACTCGGTATGAGGCACAAAACAGAAAATGAAGATTTTTTGATTTTTTGTATGTATTAGTCCATCAATTTTTTGTGATATGTGCATCAGGTCTTGTTTACGCTCAACTTTTTGGATGTCCGTGATGACCTATTAAATGATGCGCATAATTTTTGAAAGGCAAACATAGCTTTTTTTACTCGATATGAGGCACAAAATAGAAAATAGTATTTTTTGATTTTTTGTGTGTGTCAGTCCATGAATTTTTTGACATATGTGCGTCCAGACGTGTTTTCGCTCAATTTTTTTGGACGCGTCTGTGATGTCCTATTAAATGATGCTCATTATTTTTGAAAGGCGGACGTAGCTTTTTTTTACTCGATATGAGGCACGAAACAGGAAATGAATTTTTTTTGATATTTCGTGTATTAGTCCATGAATTTTCTGGGATATGTGTGTCAGGCCGTGTTTACGTTTAAATTTTTTGGGTGCGTCCGTGACGACCTATTAAATGATGCGCATTATTTTCAAAAGGCGGACGTATTTATTTTTTTTACTTGATATGAGGCACAAAACAGGAAATGGTGATTTTTTTATTTTTCGTGTGTGTTAGTCCATGAATTTTTCAGGATATGAACGTCTGACTGTGTTTTCGATCAATTTTTTTGGGTGCGTTCGTGACGACCTATTAAATTATACGCATTGATTTCGAAAGACGGACATAGCTTTTTTTTTACTCGATATGAGGCACGAAATAGAAAATGAGATTTTTTTTTATTTTTCGTGTCTATTTATCCATGAATTTTTTGGGATATATACTTCCAGCCGTGTTTTCACTCAAATTTAGTTCATCAATATTCTTTAGAAAAATAGAGATTTTTCAATTTTTCGTGTGTTAATCCATGAATTTTCTGGGATATGTGCGTAGGGCCGTGTTTTCGCTCAAAATTAGTTCATGAATTTTTAAAGAAAATATTTCTCAAAAAATTTAACCAATTAAACATGAGAAAATTAAAAAAATTCCTTTGTACCGAACACACCCTCTTTTCCCATTGCTTTCTCTTTCTATAGTTCTAACCCTATGGCATACATGCACCTCATGATTAAATATAGAACGACTTATAATCTATTTGATCAAGCTTCTGAAAAGTCAAAGTACTTATTTTGAGTAGTAGCAAAAGCTTAAAGAAAATAATTTTCCCTAAAGACATTTTTTTAAAGTTTGGCCAAATACAAATTACAACTCTAATATTTGGTTTGTTGATTCTTGATTTCAACTTGTTACATATGTTGAACAGTTATAAAGAAGATGATTATGATTATGATGAACCTAGATACCCATTATTTAAGTTTACTATTTCCAACATCACCATTAAACTTAAAATGTCCTTTAGATCCTTGACTAAGTGGTTAGTATAGCCTGGGTGATTTTATTTTTTCACCCCTAGGAACTCCAACTTTTTTACTTTCTGGTGACTCAAACTCACAAACTTAGGATTGGAGGTGGAAGATGTTTACCATCCGAGCAACTCCCTCTTGTCATAGCCATATGGGTCGTTTGGTAGGATGTATAAGAATAATGCAGAATATGGTATATTAGTAATGTTGATATTAATTATATTTGCATTAGTTATGTTAGAATTTTTCTTATGCAGTGTTTGATTTGGTGTATTAAAAATAACATGCATTGCATAATTTCTAAAAAAAATATTTATTTACAAAAACACTCTCAACAAATATGGTGGAGAGGATGTGCAGAAAAGTTTTGAGGAATAATTGTGTATTTAACCATGCTAATGCATGTATTAGAACCCATTGCATTATCAATACCATGGACTTCAATGTATTAGTTGTACACACCTTAATACCAAATAGAGTTTATAACTAATGCTATCAAACAAGGTACTAGTAATACACAAAGTCAATGCATGCATTATTTTTTCTAATGCGCTCTGCCAAACGACCCATAATGTTCTGAAATAGTTCACTCTTACATAACATCACAAGGGGGTTTTCTATAGGCACCAAGAGACACTTCTAAATTTACACCATCTAAATATTTGGCCAAAACATAACAATATACATAGATAATACAAAATTTATACACCTAACATATAAGTTGACTATTAACAAAATGTCTTACAAAGTTATATACACTGTTGTATTCCATATAAAAATTAGAACAATCAGTTACAAAATCAAAAATTCAACAGCCATTAAGGCATTGTACAATATTTTATTCTGCTTAAATACAATATTTTCAAATGGATATAGGACCCAAGGGAAGTGAAAATATGCTCGTTTTTCTTCTTCCCCTTTCACCACCAATCTGTTAATCTATCTAATTTTTTGGTTTTAGTTTTCATGTACTAGTTTCAGTTCCATTTTTTACTTGTATAAAACAATGAGAATAAGGACTAATAACAATGGAAGTATAGTGATAAATTTGGGGGGTCAAATTAAGTGTGTTGAGATATTTCACCAAAAATATGTGGACATGAATTCCATTTACCAGTTTTTCTAGCTTCCCAGTATCCTCCTTTATATTGATATGTATCACTACCTTTTGGTTTTGTAAACCACCTTGGTTGCCAACCTCTTTCCTGCATTTTTGATGCCTGCATTTACAAAATCTTGATTACTATCTCAATATTATTGCTACTACAACAAGAAGAAGAAGAACGCTTCGATCTTAAGCAAGTTGGGGTCGGCTGTATGAATCTTCATTGTACATGTCCCTCTATTTAGGCGCATCCAGTCCAATATTATAAAAGAAAGAATTTCCACAACATACCCAGTGCAATCTCACAAGTGGGGTATGGGAGGGTAGAGTGGACGCAGACCTTACCCCTACCTAGGGAGATAGAGAGAATGTTTTCGATAGACCCTCGGCTCAAGGAAAAAACTCAAAGCAGGTCGAAAAGAGAATTAACGGGAGTGAAGGAGTCGTGACAAAATACTATAGAGAGCATGTCAAAGCATTTTGAAAAACAGAAACCTAAATACAACAAAATAATACAATAATCGAAGTGCAAGAAAACAACATGTCCACTTTTTCTTCCATTATGCCCACTTTTTCCCTAGGTCTACTTACTATCTCAATATTCCAACAAAAAAGTAACAGTAATTGCCTAAGGTTTTTGGAGATGCAAACACGGATTATTACCCAGCATAGTGAAATTTGTAGCTTACCACACCATTCTCGATTGACAATCTACAACTTCTCTCTTAGTTTTATAGGCCTCATTATTATAAACCAAATGACGATGTTGGTTGTTTTACTAATTTTGGGGTAAAAGATGCTTTTCTGACGTATGTATGAAGCAAACATAAAAACGATTCATCCTAGTTCAAGAGTTAATAAGTTCCTCCAAGATTCATGTTCTAACACCAATTTTGAACATAGAATATTAAGTGGGAAAATTCTAATCCATTTGGATGCCTTACATATATAACCAGGTTTACGCATGTTAACTACCTTGTTACCTATTATAAATCAATCTAATAAGTATATTAAACACTAAACTGGTAATTACAACAGATATCAGACAAAACCGAAAGCATAACAAGTCATAGATAACACCATGCTCTTTAGAAAGTTAATAATGAAGAAATAACTATTTGCATCACCTCACGTTGCCTCTGTTCTAACCGCAACTTTTCTGAATCAGCCGTTTCATATTCTCCATTTTCAAGAAATTTTTGATCAGGTCTAAGCCTTGAATCTGTTGGTGGCAACTTTTTCTGTTTGCAGAGCAAATGGCAGCATTTGATATGAGAATACATTTGAAAGATATGGAGAACAGGACACAAAGACGACTATCAATTATAATATCCCCTTACCTTAAGCTCAGGAGAGAGCTCATTCAGGGTGATTGCAAAACGCGTTAAGTTGTACTTTGTTTGGAAATCTGATGGTTTGCTTCGCTTCCAAAGCAAATGTGACTTTGAATCAGAATCTTGTCCGACATCTGCTGACGGACTATCCTCCATAGAGTAATGCAAACTCTCATCCCATTTTCCACTAATTGTTGCCACTCTTTTTCCACTCTTATCATGAATGACTCCGTGTACCTGCAAAGACAATTTGATATGAGACGATTCATGGAGCCTTACCCATCATTTTAGAATAACGTAATGCATTTGAGGGCAACCAACAAGCTCAATTTCCATATGGACTATCCACACATATTACAGAAGAGATATACATAATACCAAGGCCACATATGAAGAGAGCGTACTATAAAAACAGGGGCTGTTCGAGTACTTTTAACACTAATCTGACAGAGGCCTGGTGAATGCTAAAGTGAGTTGGCGTTGAGAAAGGAAGTAATGCAACATATTTTAACCAAAATCTCCACAAAAAAAATTATAAGCCTCAGATATCACACTAATTGAATAGAATGCGATAGCGTGGGAAGAACACAAGCACTGGTAAGGTGGAGATGCTGCACCTGATGAGGATTTCTTTCCACAATAGACTGCTCCTTAAATTTTAGTTTGCAGGAGTAATCTCGATTCCCTCGGATATACATTGTACCATAGTGGTCACAGTAGAGCTTTCCTATAATGATGTTGTAGATGGAAGTTGTAACCTGATATAATTCAGTTTAACAGTTCAGCAAACTTCCCCAGAAGGACTTGCAGTATTTTCAAATTAATACACATACCTTGCTCCACTGAAAAACTTCTCCATCATCGAACTCCAAGGTAAGGGCACCAACAGGGTCAAGTTGAATTGATCGACCCCAGAATTTACTTTTTAAATTTGTATCTCCCCAAAATTTCCAACCTCGACCCTCGCAATGGCATGCAAGAATCATGGGGTGATGGCTAACCTATGTCAACAGGAAATACATTATTAAGCATTCAGACAAGAAAGCATGCCAATCTGTTGCCCTGTGCCATTAATTTCGGGAAAATGATTAAATGATAGCTGCAAAAGGGAAAGTAAACAGACAGTTATTACTAATTCTAGGAACAGTGAGCAATGAGATTTGACAATGGTATACAAAATGATAGTTCTGAAGTCCAAAAAACACTTTGCTCAGTTGAACTGTGCCAAGAAATAAAAGACATGGAGTGCAACGAAATTCCTACAAACAAGGCTTGGGAGACGCTTAGTCGAACTTTCTCGCCATGCAATCTATTTGCATTGTCTTATCAAAATGAAGAGCATACAGACTTATCATGAGAAGTTCCCAATTTATTTCTCTTTGTTTCCTCTAATCCTGGGCTCTTCTAGTTTCCTAGCTTACTCTTTGCTTCAATTCTAGTCCTGTTTCTTACCTTATATGCACCTCGGTTTTTACATATCCTTTAGACAGTACCTCAAAATGATGTTGTAAAGATATGACACCTGGGCCTATCTCAACCCCAAAAGCTAGCCCATGAGGGGAGGATTGCCCAAGTCCATATAAGCAGACCACTAGTCCATTCCCCAACCAATGTGGGACATTAACCCACTCTAACACCCCCCTTCATGCCCAGGCCGTCCAAACGGGGATGGACTTGGCTCTGATACCATGTAAAGCTATGGCACCTGGGCCGAACTCAACCCCAAAAGTTAGTTCTCCCCTCACGAGCTAGCTTTTGGGGTTGATTTAGGCCCAGGTGCCATATCTTAACAGATGTCAACAGCATAAGGTGCCACTGGAGGCACAAAAGAGGAAGGAAAAAAATTACACAGAAAAATTTGGAAGATATTTAATTTAATCCTTGGAAAACTGGCAGAAATTATTAACAATACATTAGACAGTAAAATGTAATACAAAAATGCTTCAGCAAACTTTCACTTTCGTAAATTCCATGTACAATTATAAATCCTTGAAACTTAAGTTTTGCTCGTAGCTGATGGAGGAGCAGGAACAACAATTCAGGGCCATTTCCTTATCTTAGTGTAAAGATATGGCACTTGGGCCTAACTCAATCCCAAAAACTAGCTCATGAGGGGAGGATTGCTCAAGTCCATACAAGCAAACCACCAGTCCATTCCCCAACCAATGTGGGACACTAACCCACTCTAACACTTAGATACAATCTCATAGCCTCAATCATAAAACACATCTAAATATTACAAGTTTAGATAGAAACTCTATAGTGAGAACAACTCCAGCAAAGATGAAGAAGACAGACTAGACAAGCAGGAAGAAGAAGATAATAAAAGTCAAGTTGCAGAGATCTCTGGAATATTACATAACCTAGCTGTAGAAGCTCTTTTCTTTACCAAATTTTCTTAAGAGGGCTAATTTGTTTCTTGACTATCAAAACTTATAAATATGTGACTGTAAACATGAAACATGCATGCAGATAGGTCAAGGATCGCGTCTCAATCTTATGACGTCTGCAGTATTTTGCTTATAAGTGTTTATGCTGGTAGTAAATGGTGCCTGTTTGTGTTTCAAATAATAAGAATATTGTCATTCATCATTTGTTAGCAGGTTTGAAAGATAAAACTTCATAGCAAACCGGTAAAAGTTGCAGAATAGTTTCTCATTGGTCCTATGTTATTTCCATTGTATATTTTAGCCCTTTAGCTCGTTGGATGTGAAACTGCTTGTTGAAAATAATGTGGATCTTCTCACAACAGCAGATTAAAGCTATGACGAAATAAAACAATTCAGAAGACGATGTTTGCCTCAGGAGAACACATCCATTTTTTCCCTATGCATGTTTCTACATGTGCGTAGTAAGTCTAAACTTGAAGAACATAAGCAATAGACAATGATCTAGAATAAGGAAAGGGGCCATTTAAAACCAGTTGCTTTTAAGAGTACCTTCTCTGAGATGAAATGCAACCCCTTGTCTGGATAATCGGCTTCATATGTCTCGCCTAATAATGGATTAAATGGCTTGTACATTCTTCCATCAGTTGAAGCATATCCAGATACAGCAAATGCTGCAACGCTAAGAATCCTCATAATGCTATTTCCCTACAAAGATTTGCGAACGAAGGTGGTAATTTACATAGGGCAGAGAAGGAAAAGTATGACATGCATCACGGATGACAGAAATCCAAAAAGAAAAGGCATTTACAGAGTATTGCTTACTGAAATACCTTCTGAAAACGAGTTAATAAATCCTGATTTGTCAATCTAATGATAATAATTAGAAAAACAGTTAAGAGAAAGGTGTCAAATACCTTTATCTTTCTACAAATTGCAGGCATCAACGAGTACACCTTTTCACGTGTTGAAAAGTTAAATTTAACACAGGATGAACACTGTTGTTAATTTTTCATCTATCGTTACATTTTATCAAAGGATTCTGATTCTTGCTAAGTAAATACACAGAAATAGAAAGGCAAGAACGGAAAGATAAAAATGACTATCACGAGTATACTGAAGCAAATCTGGGGGATCCTCAAGCAAAGGGAAAAAAAGAAAAACTCAATTACATTCATATATTACAAATTTCTCAAAAAAGTTATGAGTCTTGGAGATGCATGCTTCGGTTGGCAATTTTCTGAATAGTCATATATATGATGCCTAATCAATGCATGGAAGCAACAAATGAAGATGAAACATCGAGATGAAGTCCAAAAAATGATTACCGTTTTTCCCCATTCATATGCTTGGTCAAGAAGGTAAGAGTATTCAAATTCTTCAAAGCATCTCTGCAAAGAAGAGAGTGGCTCATTGAAGAACACAGGTAAACAGACTTTGGTTAGATCCTTGCCGATGTTATCTTTGATCATTGACCAAAGGCCTACTCCCTTTTCCTTCTCAAGGGGTTCCGGCAATTTCTTCCTTCGCTTCACATAAGGATAGTCAGATGTAGCAAATCTTGTACCAGAACTAAGACCATCTTCAGAAGGATGAAGCTCTACATACGCAGACTCAAATGATGATCTTTCATCATCAGAATCAGTGCTTCTTGTGGAACTCGAAGAAAGAAAATCTTTAGCATCAAAAAACAAGCTGTCAGCATCTACTTCATCATCAGTTTCCTCCTCTTCGTTGTCAGATCCACTTGCACTTCCTCCTAGAAATACTACAAGAAGAAAGAAAATTTAGTCTGAAAACTTTCTCCAAATGCATTTAATAATTTATTCAAGTGTAGTTCCATCAGCAAAAATGGTAAATATAAGAATGAAACAATGATCAAACCATTTACAAAATAAATCGGGGGAACTTAACGCTAGCGAAACTTGCTAACGGGAAGGAATAAACCAATCTAGAATTTACCATTTCAAAATTGCCAAACCAGTTCCAATCCTAATTTACATCTTCAGCCTTCCAACTTTGCTTTCAAATATGAGGTAACCAACTTTAACTAAGATTTTCAAATGTATAGAATTGTTGGTAAACCAACTGTTAGTTAAGCTTTATTACTGATAGTATCTAAAGGAAGCATGTGCTAGCATACTACATTTTCAGATAAGGTGGTGAATTGTGTTACCTGTTACTCCAATTCAATGAACCACAACAATTTCTATAGTACGTAGCATAGTTTAGCATTTTCTACAAAGCAAGATGGAGCCATGCCCCAACGAGAGTGGTCTAGTGACAAAGAGTGACCAAAAAGTTTGATAACGATCTTGGTAACCAAGGTTTAAATCCCAGCAGAGGTGACACTAAGTGAATTTTTTCCATCTGCCTAAATCTTAATAAGCAGATTTACCCAAGAGCCAAGCAGGTGGAGAGTAGCAGGTACTCAATTGATATTGAAGTGCAACCAACCAACCCATCACTTCACATTATCTAGATCTAAAAAACTAGTCAAGATATGATATATTTGTCATATCTTTGTTATTAGATGCCTAGAACGAAATTGTTAGACCTTTGTTGATGCACATGAATTATATCTCCAATCAGTGAAGTGAAGAAAAAGGCCCTTAGAAAACAGGCGGTGCCACCTTTAACTTTGGATCCCTTAGATTCTGGGACGCATGAAAGTGGATCTAATTTGAATTTTGAGATATAAAATGATGAGAAAAAGATAAGAAATGGTGAAGCTTTTCTACTAGAAATGTTGGCATTGTTATTTTAGGAGATACAAGTGAAAAATATCATAAGTGAAGTTGAAACAGTTGCACTGCATCAATGAGAAACAACTTCTAAATATGCATACCTCTAAATTTATCCAGGGATGCTTCAGAATACGCTTGACGATATTTTGCCTGTCTGTGACCCTCATCAATGAGAGTGTTCTCGAGGTCGACTTTTTCTGTCTGTAGGTGAGCATATTAAGAGCAGTCTTAGTGTATCATAAAGCAAATGAGTCTCATGACTCTGAGGCTCAACTAAGTAGAATTCAGCAAACAAATTGTAGTTCTCTCTACTACAACCTAAATTGAATATCATTAAAAGTCAAAATAGCTTTCAGATCGACACCTAAATCGGGGATTCAGCAATGAAACGAAATGAAAACAAGCTCAACTGGTATTACTAAAAATATAGAAGCAGCTCGTATTGCTTATCTGGGATCTGCACCTGCTGTTTAGTAATGCTAGTTGAACGTGAAATGCACAGAAGTTTTTGTTACTTAAATTGCAGTAATAGTAGTATCCAGCAAAAGCAGACATTATTCAGACAAAATCTAGTGAGTCATGAAAAAGATAGTATTTTCCAAATAACTTCTTAATTGTGCTTTTTTCATTTTATTAGATTGAGAAAAGCATTTCCATTTTTCTGAAGAGATATAAGCACACCTGGCACCTGATGATTTCTCATGCAATACAATTCAAATTTTAGTAACTTTTAGTCCATTATAGAAGGTTATTACATAATTTAGTAATTCGAGATGAATGATTGATTCGGAATAGAGTATCAACAGCTTTCCTCCATTGTTCATTATTACTCCTGCATTTGCAAATAGTAACTCATACACTTTCTACTTCCTCTCCTTTCCTTCAGCTGATTTTTGAACGTCTTTTTCTGATTCTTTCTCTCTCCTAACTGTTCCGGCCACTGCAATCTCTTTCACTTTAACGTCAAGATTCGCTCTCCTGTTTTCCCATTCTATTTTCACGTTTTCCTAATTATGAGAAATAAATATCATAACTGCGCAATTTTCTCCTCTCTATTCCATTCTACAGCTATTAACAAAACTAACAGTGTAAGTACTCCAATGCTGGTAAGTTTGAAGTGCTCTACCTAATATTACTCCAAAAAAAACTCTCATGAGGAATGCATACTAAATAGGACATGGCATACAATCCATCTTGTTGCACGGCAAGCTCGTCAATGGCTGCAGAACTGTTTACTTAATTCTTCCCGTCTAGCATGTAAAACAAATCCATGCCCTGATGGCAATTCAGAGAAAGTCCGGTAATGATGATCGACAGCTTTATTATTAAGGCAGAATAAAGCATGAACCACATTCATCAGTTAAGTGGCTAAGTCAGCTAGAATGGAGATTTAACATGAGTAGTGAGGCAGAGGAATTTCTTAGAATATGCTGAAGACTCAGGAAGGAAACTCCAAAGACTAATTCAACTCAATCGAGTGTAAATGTAAGGTTATCTCTCATCGACTAGATTCTCCGTATGAAATTGAAGTTTCCTTTTTTGGTTTCAGACAAAAAAATGGAACTCAAGCAATGTTTGAAGTTTTTTCTCATTGACGAGACTCTTCAAGTGAACCATTTATGCTCTTCAAGCCAAATTGAAGTTTTCCATTTCGGTGTAGACTGACATAGAGTTCAATTTATGTTTGAAATTCTTTTTCTTCTCATCAACAAGACACCTCAAATGAATGATTTTTGCTTTGTAGTGCTACTAGTTAAGATTTTTTCCTACAAAGCATTATGTGTAGGCTATTCTATGTTATGAGAAGGACTAGTGTGGATAATAGTTGCCTAGCATATCACATCTTCCTAAGCCTTTTGATAACGGAAGAACTTCATTCAATAACCATTTGAACCATTTGAGTCCCGAAGTGTTATTTTCTAATAGAAGAACTTATGAAATGGTTAGCAAGTAGAAGTTACAAAAGTAATAGCAAAACCGTGTCATTTTGTGGCAGGTCATACCTCCAACTGTCCCAATTTGTCAAGCAGTAGCATCTGCTTCCGCTTCACCTGCTGGAGATGACTATGCAATGCTACAAATTCATTTCTCATAATCTGCTCACTGTCCCGAATCACGACCTCACTTACACCATCCTCCAAGAGTCGTTGCCTCAACTTTTCAGTTGACATAGGCACATTCTCATTCATTTGAACCTCAAGAACAGGATCACTTGTTGGATACAACTTTTTTGCCGCAGTCAATGCCTCCAACCAAGTATGCCGGTCCTCCCTTGTTTCTGCCCTCAAATGCAACCTCTTTGTCCCAGTATTTATAGAAAACCTCCGGTCATCTGATCGACTTTCTACTGACGAGACCTATAAAAAAAAAACTAATTGGTTAGTAGAATATCCAACTCTGAAATCAAAACAATCCAACAAACAAAACAAGCTTGGGAGTTTCCTGATGTAAGCTCCCTTGGTACGGTTTCGGAGTTCATCCGAGTTACAATTTTTTTGTGCACACGTTATCCAGATAAAAAGAGCCATGAGAACACAGTAACAGTACTATTGAATAAATAATCAGAAACAGTACAGCGATCATTAAATAAGCATACCGTCATTAGCCATAGGGCACACTTGATACATGCGAGCACAATGTACTCCCCTTGTCTCATTCTATATGGCACTCTTTAACTTTATGTTCCCAAAATAAACTTTTTGATCTTTCAGAAATTCAAATCCATGTCAACTACTTAACTTCAAAAGTAATTATGAAGATTCTATCAAAACATTAAATCAATCATTCCCTTCGTTCAATTTAGTTGTCCCGTTTTTTCTGGACACAAACATTAAGGTAACATTTGAAAACTTACTAAGTTTGAATAAAAATTTACTCCATACCTGATGATAACTTTGAAAAATTCGAACCTTGTGTAGAGAAATATCCTTTGAAAGTTAAAATATTATGGAATATGGATAAATGCAGAGGAAAAGTTTTATTTGTAGAATTCTCAAATAATCTTAAAATAGAAGTTGAACATATCATTTTTCTTTAGCACAAAGAGTTTTAGCTTAACCATTTTCCCCTTCCTTGGCAGCCCGGTGCACTAAGCTCGCGCTATGCGCAGGGGTCCATAAAAGGATCTAACCGCAAGGGGTCATTGTGCGCAACCTTACCCTGCATTACTCCAAGAGACTGTTTCCATAGCTCGAACTCGTGACCTCCCGTCATATGACATCAACTTTACCAGTTACGTCAAGGCTCCCCTTCCATTTTCCCCTTCCTTCCTAACATGAATTACAACTCCAATTTTCCTTATAAAGTTTCGCTATAATTTAATCAGTTTCACATAAAATGAGACAGATAGAACAACAATTAACGAACTTGTCATACGATTAATTAGAACCAATATATTTCTACGAAAAAAATAGAATTGACCTATGTTACTCTGACTCTCCAAAAATGCCTCCACGGCTTAACCATTTCCCCCTTCCTTGGCAACCCGGTGCACTAAGCTCCCAAGGTCCAAAAAAGGACCACATAGGTTTATTATACGCAGTCTTATCCTGCATTTCTGCAAAAGGCCGTTCCGAGAAAGGACCACCAAGGTTTATTATACGCAATCTTACCCTATATTTCTGTAAGAGACTATTTTCATGGCTTAAACCCATGACCTCCTTCCTGGTCACATCGCATCAACTTTACTAGTTACGTCAAGGCTCTCCTTCATACAATTAATCATAACTAAAAAAATTCTATAAATGAGGAAATATAAGATACCTTGAGGTGAAGGACCAAACCACAAAGGTTTATTGTTCGGAGCCTTACCCTGCATTTACACAAGAGGCTATTTCCGCAGCTTGAACACGTGACCTCCTGGTCACATTGCATCAACTTTACCGGAATTTTCTAAAAATGAGGAAATGATAGATACCTTGAGGTGAATTTCTCCGTAAGGTTTTCGCCGATGAGATTTCGAAGAGGTGGTGGACGAAGTATTAATCCGGCGAAGCGACCTTTCTCCGACGATCATCGAACCTTTCTCCGTTTCTAAATTGGTAACAATCTTATGCCTTCCATTAATTTTATAATACGAAAGTACTCCATCATGTAAAACAAACCATCTCGGTCTCCATCCTCTACCGTAATTCACCCATTTATATAAAATTCCCGAAATGCCATTGCCATTCCCGCTATTCCCTGCATTAATATCATTCATCCTCGCCGAATGAAATTCATCTCCGCCGGAAAATTCTGCTTCCGTCACGTTGTTTGCGGCGGCGGCGCGTGATTTTGAATGCGGAGGAGATCGCGGCGGATGCATGTCGAGGAACTTAGATAAAGGTACATTATTAGTCGCCGGCGGTGCCGTGTTCCGATCAGCCACGTCGGTGTCACAACAAAGAGAATGCATTTATTTTTTTTTGAATTATTATCAAAAATGTTTGAATTTTATCTGAATTTCGCGATTCTCCCGCGAAAATCGGAGCTTTTTCAAAAATTAATTTTAATTTAATTCAATTTTGAAGAAAAAGGAGAAGAAGAAGAAGAAGAATACGTGTACGGACGGCGATAGAAGGAGGAAAGAGGCGGCGGAAGGCGGATGATCACCGGAGATACGGCGGCGGAAATTTTGGGAAATTATTAGTTGATGTGACGGAGGGAAAATCTATGTGGGCCAAATGGATTACGTGCCGTCATCTAACTATTTATTATTATTCGTAATAAATCATCGAAAATTGAATTACGGAACCAAATCAAAATTTATCGTATTGAAGTTTGGTTATCTTATCGGATCAAACTTTTAAAGTTCGATATCTAATATTTATTACTTTTTATTGTTATTCGTAATAAATCTTTGAAAATTGAATTATGGAACCAAATCAAAATTTATTGGATCAAAATTTAATTATCTTATCGGATCAAACTTGCATATTTACTTTTTATTATTACTCGCAATAAATCCTCAAAAATCGAATTATCGAACCAAATTAAAATATATTGAACTGAAGTTTGATTATTTTCTCGGATTGAATTTTCAAAGTTTGGTATTTAATATTTACTTTTAATTATCGATTATTGAATTACTGAAATTGAATTTTGGAAATACTGAATCGAATATCGAATGTTCATCCCTAATGAATTGTTTACCATATATATGAGTAACATTAACGAGTCATTTGGATGTTTTGGTTGACTTATGCCGACAATCTCATAATGTTAGGACTTAAGAGTAAAAATCTAACATTTATACGTAATTTTTCTAAAAGCTAATATGTTAAATGCTAGACAAATTATTAACATATCTTGCAGAATATTTTTACCTTCAATAGGTGATATTATCGAACTACCGTATCGAAATTTGTTTTTATCGAACTGAACTTTGAAAATTTAATATTTAATATCCACTTTAAATTTGTAATTATTCTCAAAGTTTACAATGACTATATAAGTCGAAATATTCCTTGACTTCATCGAAATTAAAATTGAAGGAAATAAGCATGTTTACTTTGAAGTAGCAATAAATTATCCCTCCAAATTTTTGTTTTCGACGTGGTGGCTAGTGCGACGCGATTGTTGTGGCGCCCAATTGGGTGCGATGTCAGGTACGACGCGATTGCTATGACATTTGTTTTTTTTGTATTGATGCTTTTCTTTTTTTTTCTTGAGGAAATGAATGAATTACAAATTTTACAGTTATAAACACTACAATCAAAAAAACATATTATATGATTAAAAGATGGTTAAAATTTAATTTATCCGCGAATGGAGAGAGTAACACACTATTGATACCATCAAAATATATCATGAAATGAATAAGATCGTTTCATCATTAATTAAAAATCTCGAGTTCGTGTTATGAAAATGGAAAAAGATTCTGATAGGGAGTGTTTCCTCCCTTCTTTGTCTTTATATAAACTTGAGTTTATTCATTATAGTACTTAATTGGTCTGAACTGAAACTGCACTGTATTATATAGTCAAAATACAATAATGCCATCTTTTGGCTACAAGACAATAGGCCTCATATTGGGACTTAATTGGTCGGGTTGTGTCATGACCCGAGCATGTAATTGAACTCATCGCGCTAGTACATGACTAGATCGGTGACACTATGCTAAACAAACCGCAACTCCAACCATCTCCGTCTCCTCCTCCGCTAATTCCTTCCAGCAATGCACCTTCTTCTTAGGGTCGGAGTTAGCCGCCACACGCCCTTTTCCCGCCTCTTCCTTCAAGCAATGCGACACCATCTTAGGTTCAGAGCTAGCAGTGTGGACCACGCGTTCTTTCTCCATCGCGGTGAAGCATCGATAGACTATGTACCCGCCACCTGGCAAATCCTGCTTCACCTCATTGTGACACGTGTACCCTTCCACGTCAACACCTACGTCCTCATGGGACCCACCAAGACATGTGATGGCCACACTGAACTTAGCCGGCTCGAAACACGTCAGCACCTTCTTGACCAATGGCTCGAGCCGAATGGACCCAAGGTTTAACCCCATGGCTTCATAGCTGGCGTAGCTGAACCCATCCTCTGGTGTCACGTGCACCGTAGAATACGCTCCACCATCAATCCCATTCATAGAATAACCACAAGGCTCAAACTCGAAATCACAAATCACATGACTCGGAATTATCTCAGATATCCCGGATATTTTGGTCATTTCACACCCCTCTGAGTAATCGTCCCCCGATTTTTTGAAAAACACGTCCGCTTTCTCTCTGTCCAATCCCGTCATACACATCTCTAGAGTAACCTCAGCCTTCGGATTAGCCAACTTACGTGGTCCCACTCCCACAGATGCCACGTAGACATGCCAATTCTGACTCGGCGATTTCAGATCGCCGAGTACATAAGCACTCCCATTCTTAAAGAATGAATTGAGATACGCCATCTCCTCGGAGAAGCTCCGATGAGGTGCAAGTTGGTTATTTTTCAAAATGTAGGTCCCGCGCGAGTACTTAACCGAGTCAAAACCGAGTGAGAGCGACTCAGCGAGTTTCAAAATCTGACGAATGGATAGGAGCAGCTTCGTAGTACCACAAGTCTTGAGTATAATCTTCATTGGATAAACAAACAAACTCGACTCGGAGAGCACATACGAGTCGAACTCAGTGTTGGAGAGCTGTGAAACAATAGTGCAACAAGCAGGCTCGAGTATCGAGTCGAGCTGTGAACGAGTCAGGGCTCGGAGTCCGAGCCCTGACGGATCAGTAAACATGGGTGGCTCAGTGAATGAAATCTCTAGACGTTTTTCAAATCCCTCAAATCCAATAACAGAAGAATCAGACATTTTAGTAAGAAAATGAACTATAAATTTTGTAAAAATGAAACAAAATTATTGGAAAAAATTTCTGGGTATTAGGATGGCTTCCTCAGGCACTGCATTAAAAAAAATAGAAAAAAATTAGGGAAACAACAATATACACTATTAGAAAACATGAAATTAGATACGGAATTTATTGGCAATCCTCAATTAATCCGTTGCTTAATAGCTTCTAGCTAATTGAATTTTCTTATAATTCGTCGCTAATTCGTAGCTGAATAGGATTAGCATGAGATTTTTGTTATTTAGCTACTAAATTTTGTATGTCGCTAATTCACTGTTTTCTACTCCATCCGTCCCATATTAGTTGTCCATTTTCACCTTTGCACACCTCTTAAGAAATCATAGGATAGTTTTACTAATTTACCCCTTAAGATACTTTCTTAAAACTATACAAAACTTTTTTTTACATTTTCAAAAAAAAAATTATAAGGGTAAAATGAGAAAAATCGCAAATTCTCATTTTACATTTTTCCGGCTATTAGGATGGCTTCCTAATAGGGAAACAACAACAAAAACAACAATAAACGAGTGTACGTAAACCTTATCGCTACGATCAAAGATAGAGAGGTTGTTTTTCGATACAGAAAAATGGATTTGAATTTCGAACTTACGTTAGAGTAAGCAGGGGATCGGAATTTGTGGATGTCACAGTTGGGACGAACGTCTTCAATGGTGTAATCAAGAGGAGATTCGTATGAAGAATTCTTCTTACCACCTTTGGTTTCCATATTAGAACATCAAAACTTTCTCTCTGTATAATAAAAAGAATATAAACAACAATAACATATTCAGTATAATCCGATAAATGAAATCTTGAGAGAGTGATGTGTGCGCGATAGTACTTCTACCTTCACAAGTTTAAGTGAAGCATAGCAAAAATAAAAAAGGTAAAGCAAATATAGTTAAAAAGTCATGTCAAAAATAATGGAGAAAAAAGTAGTAAAACATATATAGAATAAATTCAAATTTTAGTGCCAAATACACGTATTAAAAATAATCAAAGACATGCATGTGGATAGATTTTTATACTGAATAGGCAAAAAAAAAAAACTAATGAAAAAATCATATTGAATGATGAAATGAAACTCTTGAATTGTAAGCTTTTGATTTGTACGAGTTCGACAGAATTCAGTAATTCTGAATTAAACATATATTTGTGTCAAAACAAATCATTTAATATTTAAAAATAATCTATCTAGAACACAATAAACACAAAAAAATGTAGTTCAGAATCGTAAATAAAAATCTTGATTTCGTCACCGACAGAAATAATATACAAATATAAAGAGGGAGTATGAGAATTTACTTTTTCTGATTGAAGATGGAGAGTAGAGCTTTTTTTTAAAAAAAAATCTTGTATCTTTGAAGGCAAAGAGAAGTACTACAACCAAAAAAGCAATAAACAATAGAGAAAAATAAATGTTTTTTTGTGTTGAGGAAGAGAAGTGAAAGAGAGAGAGTATTTATAGATAGGGGATTAGGGGTTGGGGTGGGGGTGGGGGATTGGGAGTTAATAATCTAATTGACCACATAATTATATTATCTCTTTTATTAAAAAAAAAGGAAATCTACAATAATTAGAATTGATATGTTGATTTATTGACTCAATAGTTCAGTTGATTAATTACATAAATTTTTATGTTCTTGACGGAGATTTGATTCTCCATCTTATAGTTTCTTTCTCATTTTCTATCCTCAGTTAAAAAAAAAAAAAAGCTATTGTAATGGATATAACTAAACTTAGTTATTATTAAATCATATTAATAGTATTAAAATTTTATTATATTATCAAAATCCAAAGGGAAGAAAGTGTAAAAGTATCAAATGGACGGGTCAAAATGTGTTGAATGAATAATGGACAGGTTTATTGATCCACTTAAAAGTTACTTGGACCGAAACAAATTGAACTAGAATGGACTAAAAATGTGAATCATAACTCAACCAATTCAATTTTTCGACACACGTACGTACTGATCTCTCTATTCACTTTTATTTTATCCATGTTCATTTCGTCACTCCCATTAAAAAAAATTATTAATAGTTTATTTATTAATTATATTTTAGAAATTTAAATTTGATTATAAATATGTTATATAATTAAAAATAAAAAAATATTGAAAAAAAATTGATTTGCCAAATTTGATAAATGAATCTTCTAGAAGGGACAAGTAAAATTGAGAGTAATTGGTTTTTTCCTTTTACTATTTGTGGAAAGATGAATTTAATATGCATTTCCTCTTTTACAAATTGTGTAGCATAAATGGAAAAATGTACTAAATGAGAACTTCCTCTTTTTTCTTTTTTTCAAAAATCATGTTTGAATAGTTTCGACTTTAGATTAGCGGTATCAAATAAGCGGACTAAATTGAATTTAAGCTGGTTAAAATAAATTAAATTAATTAATTAATTAATTATTTCCGACCAAAAGTTATTTAAACTTAAATGAAATGGAATAAAATGGACTAAACTATGAATATTTGTCCAATCCATTAAACTATTACTGAATTTAAATTTCTTCATTTATTTTCTTATAATTCATTTCTGTACTTAATTTTTAAAAAGTCATTATTATGACTATATATAATGTATTAAACAAAAAAACTATCTTTTAAAAAATATTTCAACTAAATTTCCATTAATATATTGTGGGAATTTGAAAATAGTAGGTTTTTCCCTTTAATTCGATTTACTAATTAGATTTTTTGTGTTTAATCAAATAGAGTAGGACAAATTTCTCGTACTTGTTCTGTGTGCAATATCGTTGAGCAATTAAAATAAGTTGGCACAAAATATCCACAAAGAGAAATAAAAATAATTTATTTATTAATTAATCTCATTAACACAATAATAAGTTTTGAAGTCAACTAGCTAAACGTGGCCAATTATAATAAGTTGATACCTAATCTTGAGATCTCCAATAATATGATCTCTTTATTAAAAAAATATTAATCATTAAAGATTATGATAGAGCGATAAATACTTTTTCATACTTAATCACATTTCTTGAGTTCCAACTTTGGATAGTAAACGCTTTCTCTAAACGTGAAATTTCTCACTGCAAATATAAATTTAATCGAGTTTTAATACGATACCGAACAAGTGGAACCAAAATATTTTATACTTTCTTGATGTTCTCCATTGTGCATCCACCTAGACACAGACTCAATATTCCACTATTTCACTAATATGGGTGTGGAGCAGTGGTGGGACTGCTCCACTCTTAACCAGAATCTCTGATTCGAGTTCTGGGTATGAAAAAAAATTTGTTGGGAGCGTCACCCCCAGAATGAGTCCCTACAATGCATGATTCAGATTGATCGGGACTTCAATGCGGACATACACCAAGGTGGAAAAAAAAATCCACTATTTTAACCTTTCCACTTTTTATTTTGTAAATACTCTTCCTTCTCTACATACTTATCATCTTTACTAAAAATTTTGTCATCTTAAAATAATCAAAATATTATTTTTATTAATGTTTTTTAAAAAAACGTGTAAATTAAAAATATGATAACTATTTTAAAACGGAAGAAGTAGGTTAAAAGGTCAAGTTTAATTAGTCCCAAACTTATGGGGGTAGGTGATATTGTCCCCTTTGGTTTCTAGACAAGTATCTTGATGAATTAATTTGCATGGATCACATGTCTTCTAAAAAAAATTTACAACTTCAATCTAGATTTATGAGATTCGTGTTAGGTCTAAACCTAACAACCTAGTGTCTAAGCTCGTACGATTTTAAAACGTGTTATTATGAATGTCTAAAACTTATTTTCATATATATTTAATGTGCGACTTACTAAAAGTGTTACATACACCCCTTCACATTTAGCGACTGGACATCCTCATTGAGATTCATCTCACAATCTACTCAAAGGCGGCCTAGCTAGCCCACTAATGATATATTGTCCGCTCTGATTTAATGAAAACTGTACGACTTTAAAATGCATCAATAAAATTTTAAGCGTGTTTCTTTGTATACTCATTATTTATCCTGTATTTTACTGATATCAGATTTATCTAGAATATTCTATACCAGAAGGGAGATTTACATATAAAATTTCTTTATAATTTTGTGTACTCATATTTATTTTAAATCATTCTAGACTGATTGCTGAATTTGTGTATTTTCTTTATTAATTTAGTAAGTATTCTTACTTTTTCTAAAATATTGAAAAGTCAATTTTAGTCCCAAACTTGTGGGGTAGGTGAGATTATCCCCTTAATTAGTTTCTAATTAACAAGTATCTTGATTTTGATTTGGATCACATGTCTTCTTAAATAATTGTACAATAACGTCAACCTAGAATTATGAGCTTCTTGTTAGGTGATGCATTTGCATGAGTTGAATGGTTGTTGTTGATCACCATATACTAAATTTGCTCCATTTTTTAATTAGAGGTGTCGAGTTTGAGTTTTAAAAAAATATAATAAGGAGTGCTTTCACTTTTAACGGACCCTATATGAGGTGAATCCATACGTTATTTCATTAACAGACAATACGAAGAGACGTCTTCTTTTAGGTTTTTCATACTATATTTGCTATTTATATTGAGGTTTCGCTTAATCGAAGAGTATTTTGTAAGAACATAACAATAGCGCAGCGAAAATAGTTATAGACATACCTCCCACCATTGTTGTGGAATTGTGATTAACGTCGGAGTTGACAACGGTGGCACCTTCTTCGGTAAGTCTTCTAAGCACTCAGAATATCTCACTATTAGATGGTGTTAAATTTGCGGAGAAGATTTTTTGTGCTTAGGGACCAACCAATGTCTTCTTCTTATACTGCTCGACCATCAAGAGCAGTTACCCAGTGGTTACAAAAAATGGGCGGCAACGATTTTATGAAAGTTATTGGCAATTCAAATTAGCAATTCAAATTAAGATAAACTGTCCAACATACACGGACCACTATTGAAAGTTCATCTAACATTCTCCCACTTGGTCCGTATATTTAATGCCAAATGTCATAATACTTAAAAAGAAGCACAATACATGAATCATGATGATAGTTCCTCTAAGAGCGAGTGGTATCTTTCATGTATCACAATGTATTATACATCTAAGCCATAGCCCATACTTAAGAAATAAATTCAATGTTTATTTTAGGTCCAATCTTAGGGATATTTCTCAAAGTAAAACTGAATGTGCACACAGTTACAAATACGAAAAATATCATATAAAATAGAGTTTCATAAACATTCGTTGTTACAATGAAATTTTACATAGTGGAACTAAGTCCCATTGTGAGTACATGATCCTTAAATTTCTACGGTGGCATGCCTTTAGTTAAAGGATCAGCTAACATCAGTTCAGCGCTAACGTGTTCAATGACCACTTTCTTATCTTTAACACGTTCTTTTATGGATAGATACTTGATGTCGATATACTTGCTTCGACTTTCACTTTTGTTATTCTTATCCATAAAGACAGCAGCTGAATTGTCACAATATAACCTTAATGGCTTAGAGATTGAGTCGACAATTCTCAGCCCAGATATGAAGCTCTTCAACCATACACCATGTGAGGTAGCCTCAAAACAAGAAACGAATTCAGCCTCCATAGTAGAAGTAATAACCAGAGTCTGTTTGGCACTTCTCCAAGATATAGCTCTACCGGCTAACATAAATATGTATCCTGAAGTTGATTTTCGTGAATCAACACAGCCAGCAAAGTCTGAATCAGAGTAGACAATGACTTCCAAGTCATCTGATCGTTTGTACATAAGCATGTAATCTTTTGTCCCTTGAAGATATCTTAAGACTTTCTTTGCAGCTCTCCAGTGGTCAAGACCTGGATTACTCTGATATCTTCCCAACATTCCAACAACAAATGTTATGTCAGGTCTTGTACAAACCTGAGCATACATCAAGCTTCCGGCAGCAGAAGCGTATGGAATGTCCTTCATTTGTTCCCTCTCAAGATCGTTTTTTGGGCACTGATTCAAATTGAACTTGTCACCCTTCACGATAGGAGATACACTTGGTGAACAATCTTTCATTCGAAACCTCTCTAAAATTTTAATGATATAGGATTCTTGAGATAGACCTAAGGTACCTTGATGTCTATCTCGATGAATCTTAATGCCAATGACATAAGACGCATCACCCATATCTTTCATATCAAAACTTTTAGAGAGAAATTGTTTCACTTCATGTATCATTCTCTTATCATTGTATGCAAGTAAGATATCATCCACATATAGAACTAAGAAACATATTTTACTCCCACTAACCTTCTGGTATATACATTGATCCATAATGTTCTCAACAAAATCAAATGAAGAGATAACATTATGAAATTTCAAATACCATTGACGGGAGGCTTGTTTTAGTCCATATATGGATTTTTTTAACTTGCATACCAAGTGCTCACCATTACTAGAGGAGAATCCTTCAGGTTTTTTCATATAAACCTCTTCCTCTAGATCACCATTGAGAAATGCAGTTTTCATATCCATCTGTTGCAATTCTAAATCAAAATGGGCTACTAATGTCAATATAATACGCAAGGAATCCTTTTTAGACATAGGAGAAAAGGTTTTTGTGTAGTCAATTCCTTTTTTTTGAGTGAATCGTTTAGCAACAAGTCTTGCTTTATATCTTTCTATGTTGCCTGATGAGTCCTCTTTAGTTTTAAAGATCCATCTACATCCAATGGCTTTTACACCCCTAGGCAACTCTACAAGATCCCAGACCTCGTTACTTTTCATAGAATTCATCTCTTCTTTCATGGCATTGTACCACAATTCTGACTCTTTGTAATTCATGGCTTGTGAAAAAGACTCGGGATCATTTTCGACTCTAATGTCAGATTCCTGTAAATATACAACAAAGTCACTAGGAATTGCTGATTTTCTTTCTCTAGTAGATCTTCTTAATGTTGCACCAATATTTTTCTGAGGATCATGTTGTTCAACAGGTTGTTCAATAATATCTGGAATTTCTTGAACAACTTGATCTAGTGGAATATCTTCAGCGACTTGTGGAATCTCATTGATTGGTTGCTCAACACCCAATTGAACTTGAGGGGTATTATGTACGACAATCAATCTTAGACTTGAAGTAGAAGGTTGATCTCTTACAGAAATTGTATTCTGAAATCGATCACTCCCACTAATCAAGTCATTCTCAAGAAATTTGGCATTTCTTAATTCCACAATTCTAGTGTTGTTGGATGGACAATAGAATCTGTATCCTTTAGACCTTTCGGCATATCCAATGAAATATCCGCTAATGGTCCTAGGATCCAGTTTCTTCTCTTGTGGGTTGTAGATTCTCACTTCAGACGGGTATCCCCATATGTGTATATGTGTCAAACTTGATTTCCAACCTTTGAACAATTCAAAAGGTATCTTTGGGACAGTCTTGGATGGAACTCGATTTAATAAATACACTGTTGTCTTAAGAGATTTAATCCACAAAGACTTAGGTAGCTTAGAGCTACTTAACATACTACGCATCATATCCAATAAAGTTTGATTTCTTCTTTCTGCTACACCATTTTGATCTGGAGAACCAAACATGGTATATTGGGCAACAATCTCATTTTCTTGAAGAAATTTTGCAAACGGACCTGGTACTTGTCCATCCTCAGTATATCTACCGTAATACTCACCACCTCTATCAGTTCTCACAATCTTAATTTACTTTCCGCATTGTTTCTCTACTTCAGCCTTGAAAACTTTAAAGGCTTCTAATGCTTCACTTTTACTATGAATCATATAGAGATACATATATCGTGAGTAATTATCTATAAAGGTGATAAAGTATTTCTGACCATATGCATCCATGTTTGGACAACATATATCTGAATGTATGATTTCTAATATGGTTGAACTCCTCTTGACACCTTTCTTTGACTTGTTGGTCTGCTTGACTTTAATGCAGTTCACACAAGTACCGAAATTAGTAAAATCTAAAGTACTAAGTACTCCATCATTTACTAATCTCTTAATTCTATCTATAGAGATATGTTCCAATCTTCGATGCCATAAAATAGAGGAATCTTCATTCATAACACATCATTTAGTGCCAACTTGAACATGCATAACATTATGAGTGGAATTATTTTGTAAATCAAGAGAGAAAAGACCATCAGACAATGTACCAAATCCAACAAGTTTAGATTTATAAAACAGATTAGAATAACCTTCTAAAAAGAAGGAATATCCCAAAGGTACAAGTCTTGATACTGAAATTAAATTCCTAGAAAAGTTAGGAACATAAAAGGTCTTTTCTAACTTTAAAATAAAATCACTACTAAGAACTAAAGTGCATGTTCCAATAGCTTCCACATGCGATTGCATCTTGTTTCCAGAATAGATGCTTCGCTCAGCTCCCACTGGCTTCCGCAGGTTTCTTAAATCCTTCAAGGAATTCGTAATATGGATTGTAGAAGCAGAATCAATCCACCACGTGTTATGATTAACATCAATCATATTAGTTTCATAACAAACAAGAGAGATTGAAGTACCTTTCTTTTCAAGCCATTGTTGTTACTTGACACAATCCTTCTTTAGGTGCCCCTTCTTTCTACAGAAGCAACACTTGGATTCTTTCTTGATGTCAGCTTCAAGTGGAGCTTTTCCTTTCCACTTCTTATTAGCTTGATAGGTTTTCTTTCCTTGAGTAGTCATGAATATACTTTCTCCTATTTCCATCAGCAATCGACCCTCCTCTTGAACACACATGGCCATAAGTTCATTGATAGACCATTTATTCTTATGTGTGTTATAAGAGATCTTAAAGGGGTCGTACTGTGCAGGCAGAGTATTCAGAATATAGTGAACAAGAAAAGTTTCAGATATTTTGACCTAAAGAGTCTTTAGTTGAGCCGCTAAGTCTCACATTTTCATGATGTGCTCACGCATACCTCTCACACTGGTGAGCCTCATTGATGAGAATTTCATAATTAAGGTGCTGGCAAGTGCCTTATCTGAAGTCTCGAATTGTTCATCAATAGCCTTCAGTAATGCTTTTACATTGTTATGCTGTTCGACAGAACCACGAATACCAGCAAAGATTTTGGTCTTAATGAACATAACGCTCAAACGGTTAGAGAGCTCTCATTGTTCATGAAGAGCAATCTCAGCTTGAGTGCTAATTTTATTAATAGGTGGTTCGTCTTTCCTGATAGCATAATCAATATCCATGCACCCTAAGTGAAAGAGAATTCTCTCCTTCCAAACCTTATAGTTCTCACCATTCAGTTCGAAAATATCACAAATATCATAGAAATTCGCAGGTTGCATAACTGCAAAAATATACATATATACATGCTTAATAAATTTGAGGTGAATAATATAAAATGAATCTACTGACATAAAAATTTCATGTGGGCTAACTTTTTAATTCAATTAGACTCTTTCTTTATGATAGAATAATCAATTAACTAGCATGAGATTCTATCTTTATGATAAAACTACTAAATTCTCATTCATAATTCCTGTGGGTAATTATGAAGAATATTTAATATTTTATCCTAATTAATTATGCAACCCAATAATAAAAGTTCCTAAGTTATCATATCGTGCATAATTAATCACAATTTTAATATTTAAAAAATATCTTTATGTGATCCTTAACTTTAAAATTTTATTCAATTAAAGATGTTGTGGCTAATCTTCAATAAAATAAAATTATAGATCACTTAAACATTAGTCCTTATTTAATGCCTATAATTTCCTTATGTGATTCAAAACACAATATATAATTTTATTTAATTAAATCGTTGTGGCTAAAGCAAGTGCAGTTACCCAGTGGTTATAAAAAATGAGCGGCAACGATTTTATGGAAGTTATTGACAATTCAAATTAAGATAAACTGCCCAACATACACGGACCACTATTGAAAGTTCATCTAACATATTTTAGAAGAAGAGACATCTTTTTTTAGATTTTTCACACTATATTTGCTATTTATATTGAGATTCCGACTAATCCGACTTTGAGTCACAGGAGGTCTATTAAAAAGAAAGTATTTTCTACTAAAACCTTTTTCGACCCAAAATTTAAATTTGAGATCTCGAATTAAGAGGAAAAGAATCTTATATACTTCATCAAAACTTTTGGTGATATATATATGGAGCTGTCAGAAGAATTGATTGGATTCTTGATCCTCATTATGAGGGAAAAAAAATATTAGCAAGTAGTCACTAGCCAACTCAATAAATTTCACAAAAAATAGTGCCAATTGGCTAACACCAAAAGGTAAAATATCTCAAAATTTTGTTAATAATAAATTCTAATAATACATAATGGATCAAAGCCAACAATCAACATGCATATATAATCAGATTTTTCTATAACAATCAAACTTTTTTTATATTAATTTTTTATGTTATGTTATATCATATATTTTTTATATCAATATTTCATATAGCAATCAAAAATTATGCAAACGATGTTATTATGAAGAGGTTAGATCGTAGTATTGACATTATTTAGTGAAGAGACTTCGGAAAATATACAGACATCGTTGCAGAGAAATTTGACTGTAGTATTAGTGATTAGTGAAGAGATTTGAAAAAATATTCAGACGATATCATTATAGATAGATTGACTATATTATTGAGTTGGTGCATGCTTCATGCGTGTATAGTGGGAGTTTATTTTATTTTAGGGATATAATTATACTTTTGGTCCCTCGATTTTTGAATAAAATCCTGATTTTGATCCTTATAATATTTAATTGTGCACATTTAAACTTTATCGAAATAAAATGTGCGTCTTTTGTCCCTATATATAGAAAATATGCAATATTTAAACTATTTTTTAGAATTATAGCACCCTCAAATAATACAAAGTTAACAAAACACATTGATAATTAAATGATTTATTACTTAATATTCTAATTCGTTAAATTTGTGAAGATTCACGGTTGAAGAGATCAAAAGTGCACGTATAATTTGATTGAATTATAAATTATTATAAGGACCAAAATCAAAATTTATCAATATTCGAGGAAATAAAAGTGCTAATTTAGCTTCTTGTTTTTTAATATACAAGCTTAAGCATCAATCTTTTCATGATCCTCTTCTTTTCTTTTTTTTACATGTTTTATTCTTTTCTCTATAATAATGAATTATTGGAGAATAGTAATGGTTTTTTAAATAGTATAATTTGTCATGTTCACAAAAAATAAAATAAAAAAATATGAGGATATGGAAGTCACTTAGACTTTCAGACGTGTTGCTTACTTGGTTTCTGGATAGAATTATAGACATTGGTTTTACAACTATTTATTAAAGATATAATTTTATTTTATTTTTCAAAAAAGGAGTGACAAAAATATTATTTTTTAAAAACATAATGGGGCAAATGAGATTAAAGTGAAATTAAAAAAACAAAAAAAAAATTCTTTGATTTTGGTGTAGAGTAAAAGCGTAGCACATAACGTGTAGTTAGACGTACATTACAGATTCGAATTTTACTACAAATAAAAGTCTGTCGTTTAATTGAAGGAGGTAAAGAGCTCTTTATCAACTGAATTTAGAATTGTGCACTATTGGTCTTCATAAAATTTATCGATAATAAAAGAAATGATTATTTAACTCGTAAAACTATGCTTGCAATCAATGGTGTGACCTACTCCCTTCGTTTCGAAATAAGTGATCATTTTAGGTTGATCATACCTCTTAAGAAATTATTCACTCCTAGAAAATAAAAGGTGATTTTACTACTTTACCCCTAATTAAATTTTATTATACATTTAATGTGATTTTTTCTAATTAATAGTTTGTGGTTATGTAAATACGGGTAAATTTGAAAGAATATGATCAATTTATTTTTGAAAGCCTAAATGATCACTTATTTAGGAACAAAACAAAAGACAAATGATCACTTATTTAAGAACGGAGGGAGTAGTAACTACTTTTACTTCAAACTTTACTTTTCATTTCAAAGGAAAATTTGTAACAACTAAAATTTACAAATCAACACACCAATTCTTTTCATAAAATTTTAAAAAAATACTTTGTGGAAAAAATTCATAAAGTCTCCTTTTCATAAAATTACATGTACCACACGTATTCAAGGCGCGTGAGACAGTAACTACTTTTACTTCAAACTTTACTTTTCAAGGAATGCAGCGGAATAATTGTGATCACTTAATTCTTAATTAAAGGTTTTGAATTCGAATCCGCTATGAAAAAATATTATTAGAAGTTTTGTCCCTAAAATGGACCACACAATGTACAAATCTAAATTTAGTTAGATTTCAATACGAATACCGAATAACCATTAGGAAAAAAATGGATAATCCCTTTCTAGCAACTAGTGCACAAATAATTTGTCTTGTTTAACATTTTTGGGCTTTAGTGTTTTGGCTTTGAGTGGCCGTTTGGCCATGAAAATTAAATACCAAGTTGGAATTAGAGTTGGAGTTGGAGTTGTGTTTGGCCATGAATATAAATTGAAGTTGTTTTTGACTTTTTTGTAAGAGAAGTGAAAAGTGAAAAAAGTGAAAACACTTTTTTCTTGTTTTTCAAATTCCGAAATTCAACTTCAGGTTGAATTCCGATTTTTTTTAAATTTTCATGGCCAAACACCATTTTCAAAATTTAATTCCAAAAAAAAGTAAAAAAATTCCATAGTCAAACGCCCTCTTAGTCACTATAATGTTTTAGATAGGAAAAAGTTTTCAATTATTAGTGATTTTTAGTTTGTCCACATCAATCATTATCACTCTACATAAAAATAGTGCAAATCTCACTTCAATAATGTTCCCATTTTATTTGAAGAAGGGCCCTCCTTGGACCACCAATGTCCCATATATATTTTTGGGTCTCGATTAATTTAAATTTACGTCATATAAAATTCGTTAAAGGGGAAAGTCATTTATATTAGTACTTTTTTTTTTATTTTAAAGCTTGAATGGTTCTTGACCCACTCAAACTTCAGACACAATGTCTAAAGTTCAGTTATCTTTGTCTGACTTTAACCATTTATATTCGAAGTTTATGCACATAAGACTAAAGTTCAAGTAAAAGTGACTAAGTCAGACAAAAATAACTGTCAGTCAGACATATATGAGAAAAAATGGTTGAAGTGAGGCAAAATTGATTGAACTTCATCTATATAAAATCTCAGACATAATAAATAACTCACCTTAATTTTGTTAGTTAACCATGATAAAATTTATATAATTTGACGTAGACACCAGTAGAAGCACATTTTTTAGCCACACACAAAGCAACTGTTAAGGAAGTTATCTCATTCTTCAAGGGCTCATTTGGTACGAGGAATACGGGATACCGGGAGTAATTTTAAGATGAGTTTATCTAATGTTTGGTTGGGATAAAATCGCGAGATAACTTATCCCGACATTGTAGTATTGTTCTTATCCCACATTAAAGATGGGATAACAATTCAAAAATAACTAATTTCGAGATGATTAATCTTGGAATAACTTGTTCCCTAACCAAACGAGCCCCAGCCCCAAATGTCCCATTTTTTTACTTTTGCCTTCATCTTAAAGAGTCAACTACTTAAAATATAGGCCCAAAAATCACAAGACGATGTGAATGGGCCTGGATCTATTCTTTGGGTGGGTCAAGGCCCATAAAAGTTCGAATGGGCCAATTTTACAGAGCTGCAGGCCCAAAATAGCAGTTTAGCTTCATGGGCTTGGGGAGTTCAATCTCAATCATGTATGGGCTGGATGAGGAGGACCCTATGAACTCGTTCAAGTTTTTATAGCTACACAAATGTTCTGTCACATGAAGAGAAGAACGTGATTTACGCATAGTAATTATTATTTGAGTAGATTTTGAGAAGAGTTGCTCTTTGAAGAGCACAGTACGATGAAAGTTGTAAACTATGTAAAAGGAAAGTTATTGTCTATCGTTGGTCTTTAGCACGGCTATGGGCGGTAGGAGAGAAGGGGCCTAAATTGTTCCTCTTCTTAATAATAAGAAGTAAGGATATTAAACTCTCGAGCAGCTATCGACCATTTTTGCGCACCTTTTATTTATTTTGATTAAGACCAAAAATCTATATCTAAAGTGAATCCTAAGTTAAATCATTAGTTGGAATCTATGTTGCTCGGACTCTTTGAAAATATTGATACATGCATGTCGGATCCTTCAAAAGTAGTGCTTTTCGGATGACCCAACACGGGTGTGGGTCGACAACATTTTTGAAGATTTCGAGCAACATAGGTTGGAATATGGATGGAATCTCGCTCACGGCTCAGACATATATTTAAGATCATAAGTTTCAAAAAATTTATAGTTACATAAAAATATTATGGCATATTTCAGATAACAAGTTTCACAAATCTTTATTTCTTTCTTAATTTTCGTGTTCAATCAAATAAATTCACATAAATCGAAACGGATGAATCGTAAAATACCATGGAACTTGACAAAATATACATCCCATCTAGGAAGCCAAGTAATACATGCAATATTTACGAAATCTATTATTACATGCTAATTGGATTTTGCCTTTGATAAATGCTTTTTTAACATATATATGAAAACAACATGAAATCATAACAAATGATTAACTCATACCATTAATCATTAGGCCTAGTGATAAACTTAGGCTTTGCCAAACATTAACTAAGTTTACTACCTATATTAATCCAACTTAAATAATAAATAAATTGTTGATATTATAGTGAAAATCTTGATGCTCTTTTCTTCTCGATAAATTTTAGAGAAGACGATGAAAAGAGAAAAAGATGATAGAGCTCGAACTCGTACCTAGAAGGTAATGTCAATGAAAATTCACAACCAACGACTGAGACACTTTCAGTTGAGTAGTGTCACGCGATACATCTTTCCAGAAATACTTATAAATTGATATGTATTGTTTATAAAGTAATATAATGTAAACATCGATATGAAATGAAAAGTAGAGTTCTAGAACTACTTTCGTCCCGACTCAAACTTGTGTGCTAGATGAATCATGTTAATAAGTCAACATCACTTGCACAAAATTCAACGTACACCACTAATCATTAATAGTAAGCGAAAACCCTAACTCTTTTCACTTGATCCCTAATGATCCAATCCTCGTAAAAACACATTATTATTATATAAAATAAAATAAAAAACTATAATTTTTTTAAAATATTTTACTTTTGAAAATTTTCCTTCCACCCCCTACCCCCACCCCCTCTTTTTTTTTCTTTGAGTGGGGTGTGGCACCTCCTCTTTTTACCAAAGGTAAAAGGGAAAAAAAGGCAATTTGCATAGTGTCTTTTATATATTCTTATCCAAAAACTAGGAAAAGGTGAAAAAGTTTTAAAAAGGTGAACACTTTGGTTAAAAAATAAATACAATATTTATCAAAAATAAATTAAATTACTAAAAAGCAATTGATATAAAAAAGTGGGGGCAAACTGCAAAAAGACTGAAAATGTGAAGGCACGGGTGAATACCTTTTTCTTTTTTCATACACTATTCCCAATTAACTTTATGGACTTTATATTTTGGCTCCTTTAAATTTTTTTCGAACAGTTTCGTTTTTCCCTTAATCGTATTCATGTTCAAGTACAATTTTAATTTTTAAATATTATTTTTATTTTTATTTTTAAATTTCATAATTTTTATGTCCAAACGTTGATTAAATATTTCAAAGTGTGGCCCCACATTTTGGACTTTAGATAAAGCAAACATCCAACGTGGAAGAATCAATTTCTTCTCCTAGTTGGAAGAAGAAGAAGAATAAACGAATTCCAACAAAGATTTGGATTTTTGGTAATTCCCATAACACTATTTATTTATTCCTAAATATTTTAATAATTGTTTGTACTTTTTACAAGGTTTTTAGTGGTAATTAATTTATTGTTTAAAACACAGTTTCAATAAAAACTTTTGGTTTTAAAATTGTGAAACTCACTCATGTGTCCATGCCTTTGGTTTTTCTTTTTCCTTTTTAGTTTTCTTTTTTGCTACTTCCTCCGGTCCAGATTACTTTAGTTGTCGTCCTTACTAAAAATAGATAGTTCAAAATAGTTATTATTTTAAAAAATCAAACTATAATTAATTATTTATTTTCACTTTTATCCTTAGTCATAAATATGGAGAAATATTAATATGATGCAAAAAAATAAGTATTAAATAAAGATAGTTTAGTCAAATTACACTCTAGTTAATATTTTTCTTAAGAGACGTATAAACAAAATATGTGACAAGTAAAGTGATCCGGAGAAAGTATAGGGGTTCAATATCTACATTGCAGTCCAATTAATATCGATTCATGTCATGTAAAATTCATAAAAAGGAGATGCATTTTCGATCGATTTGTCTTTTATATCAAAAACTCGAACTCAAAATTTCTGATTAAGATAAAGAGGTCATATTCATTCCACGTAATTCTACACGATCCTTTTCAATCCTCTTTGTTCATCATTTTTAATACTTTCTTCGTCTCAATTTATGTGATACCGTTTAATTTCACATAAAATTTAAGAATTCATATTATATTTTAGTCTAACTGGAAAGGCTGAGGCTAGAGACAAGACTTATATCTATTGTTTGTCTTCACCAATATGTCAATCAATTGGTGTGGTAAGTAATATTCCAATTTCCAAAGTTATCATTGAACCAAAAAAATTATAAATAAATAAGAGATTGCATTGAGATTGAAAGTTGAGGATATAGGAGGTTGTTACACCACATAAAGTTGTAACGAGTCGATAAGTATACTATAATCTACCGCCTGAACACTCCGGGGGCTATGCTGCCCTTGTTCGCGAAAATTTCAATTCGGCCGATTGCTCTTATCCTTTCTTCGCTGACACAGAAGAGAGAGAGCACTCCCCAAGCCAAGGTACCAAAGAGAAGATGCGCAAGCTAGTCTATCAGAAGGAGAAAGCGAGGGAGTGAGATTTTAGGTTTCATTAGGGTAGACTGAAGACCAAGCCAATCTCGAAACTCATAAGAAAACTTATTGCAACTATTTCATCATTTTTAACAAAAAATTTGAGTTTCATAATAAAAATATGTGAATTTCTGATGTAAATTTTCTATCAGGGTATAATGTCTATCGGAGAAGTTCGTGGCGAAAATTTACGTGTTTTTAGTAGTGTTTGAGTCATGGAAATAGACTATATATGCATGGAGTCCTTTGATGAAAAGTGTTTTACCTCCTCCCTCGATACGAGACTTTTCAGTGTAAAATTAGGCTCCAAAGCGAACATCGAATATCAAAGGAAGATCAAAAAAGGGAAGTTGTTTACGAATAGGGACAAGTTTTCAAGTCAAATACATACATGAAGTATGAGATGGAAGAAAAGATAAAAGCTAGTAATTGGTTGAGTCATGAGAATTGAGTTGCCTTGAACAGAAAGTGTACTTTTATTCTTAAAATAAAGCTTTTCGACTCAAATTTAAATTAATCAGATTTTTAAATCAATATCGAACATCGAAAGATTAAAAAAGGAAAGTTGTTCACAAATTGGGCAAGTTCTCAAGTCAAGTGCATACATGAAGAATGAGATGGAAGAAAGAGATACACTACTAAAACATCACTATTTTTTCACTGAAAAATATTCAGTAGTTATTCTCATAGATGTTTTGATCAAATCGTGGAAAAAAATAGTAATGTTTTCATATGAAAAAATCTGTTTTCCATCATGTATTTTCTCAGTGAACTGGTTCAGTGAAAAATAAGTAAAAAAATCATATTTTATAGCATAAATTTATAACTGATTTGCGTTGGAAAAACCTTTATTTTTAATAGTAATAAAAACTAGTAATTGTTCTAGTTGAAGAATTAAGGAATATATACCTTCTATCTTTATGAACTAAAATGGTGATATAGAGTCTGTTTGGATAAGCTTATTTTAAGCTACTTTTTTTAAGTTGAAAATTTCAGCTTTTAGATTTTACGCTTTTTTTTGCTATTTTGGCTTAAAATTAAGTGTCCAGGAGTACTTTTTTGCCTTACCCAAACACTATAAACAGCTTAAAAATTATTTTAACTTAAAAAACACTTAAAATAAGTCAATCCAAACCGGCTCATACAACATATCTTTAAGCAAACCACTTTAAAGAATTTTTGTGACTTTTAAGAGGCTTTGGGAGCAAAAAGATATGAGTTTTATCCTTCTCAAATTCTTGGATTTTGATTGGTTTCTTTAGATAATTTTAATTTGTCCATTTAGTTTTTGTTACCTTATTATATTCAAGTCAACATTCTAAAGTTCCAAACTTCCACCCTAAAAAAAATTCCACCTTATTATGTTCAAGTCAACTTAATAGCTTCCTCACCGGCCACCCCCACCCCCACCCCCACCCCACTCCACCATCACCACCATAAGCAAGAACATGTATAAAAATGAAAATTAAAGTTTAATTGTAACGGTCTAATCCACTAGTGATATTATTCATTTTAGACCTAAATTCATACGGCTTTAAAATGCATCAATAAAATGTAATATCTGCTTAATTATATATTCAATATTTCTTTTGTGTTTTGTCAATGTCCCAAAACTCTTATCCTAAGCTAGAGTGTCACATTAGCATTCTAATTTTCCATCCTAAAATTTGTCAAGGGAACAAGATTTATCAATACTAAAAACCTATTAGCTTAGCTAACTCAGACTCGCATCAGATAAATTTCACTAAAGAGCTAGGGAAACCCTCTCTATCCATGTAATCTTTCCAAGCTTAAAATTTAAATTCTAGATCTCTAATTAATTTTGAAAATTTACCCTCCAATTACAAAAATAGAATAGAGAGGTGGAAATTTTAATATTTCTGTTTTGTAATTTTATTCCTTTTCTCCATTTTTTTGAGAATAAAATCTTGTAGACTTGCACTTGAAGGATATGTTTGCTGCAACTTTACAAAACTACTAGCAAGATTCTCTCAAAAAGCTTTTGTACCAAAACAAGAATTTGTGAACATCAAGTACAAGAATATTTAAAGAGATTTTAAATTTTATTATGATTAATTATAGAAGAACCATTATTTTTTATAAAAAAAAAGAGTAGTGGATAATAAAGAATAGTTGATAAATAAAAATAAAATTATAAAATCTCCAATAAGAGTAAAGATTCTAAAACCATGGCTATCTTTTGAGGAATTTATTCTCTAAATATTTGTACTTTTATATCACACTATAGTAGTTGTACTCCCAATTAAACTTTTTAAAAAAAAAAACTCATTTTTCTAAAATTCAGAGTTTATGAAGAAGGATACACATAACATCTTAGACGAATTTCATAATGAAATGAGAAAGGAAAGTAAAAAAGTTTATAAGACATAACACAAATTTATATAATACATGTGCTTTTGCACTAAATGATGACGTAGCTCAAAAAAATCGTAAAGTCTGTTGGATAAAAGTGGATCGAACAACACGTTTCATGAGCCTGAATTATAAAAATATGATATCAAAGGTGACTCTCTCTCTCAAATCGGTGGTCGGGAAAATCTCATCGAGTTTCTAAAGGGAAGGGGGGTAGGGATTGTATGTGACACGTGTGACCTAAGGCGGTCGACAAAGACAGGTCAAAGAAAAGGACTATGCAAGATCTAAGCTAGCAAGGTTTTGAAGAAGGAGTGCATACACATATTATGTGATGCCGCACCAACATCTTAAGCATGTTACAAGTACTCCTATATGGTACACACACTTTTAAGCTCGAAGATACCGTAGCTCAAGAGAAAAAATCATAAATTTGTTTGGCTAAAACATATAATATATGAGTCATAAATTCCATAGGAATCGTCTGATACACGAATAAGATGAGATATTTCAGATTAAATTTGAAATTAAAATTATGCTCTATTTAATTGAAGGTATATGATATCTATTATTTTATGATCTAGTGGAGGAAAACAAGTGGGCTACGCTAATAGAGAGGGTTGGGAATATTCCCCACATTCTATGAACTCTATTTGACAAAAAAAAAAAAAAAAACTTTTGGCCAAATTTCTTTCCAATTTTTTTTTTTGTGTATGTGTGGAGAGCTTGAAGGGACCAAAATGTTGGAATTTTATCAATTTGGAATGATTTACATGTTGTTGAGCTTTTGGATTTAGATCCACTAGACAATGAAAAATAGTGAAAAATAAGTTTTATTTGAGTCGAGAGTTTAACGGGAATAATTTTTTTACTTTCACAAGTTAGGGGTGAGACTTAACTTGTATACATCACCTTCCTCAGACCTCACATGTTAAACTATATTGAGTATGTTGTTGTTAATTAATGAAAAATAAAATTTATTTGAACCGAGGGCCAATCGGAAAAATCTCTTTATCTTCACAATATAGGGAGTGAGACTTCGTATACACCGTCCTCCTTAATCCTCACTTGTAGAAGTACATTAGATATATTGTTGTTGTTGTTAATTAATGAAAATCTAGCGGAAATAATTTTTCACTTTCACAAGATAGGGTGGAGACTTCACATGTAGAATTACACAGAGTATGTTGTTGTTAATTGTGAAAAATAAGCTTTATTTGAACCAAGGGTCAATCGAAAAAGTCTCTATATCTTCACAAGTTATGAATGAAACTCTGATCCATATACACCATCCTCCTTAGTCCTTATTTGTAGAACTACACCGAATATATTGTTAGTTTTGTTAATTAATGAAAATTACTCGCGTTTGAGAAGATAAGGGCGAAACTCTGCATACACTACCCTCCCTAGCCTTCATCTTTGTAATTTGGCCTTTTCTCAAATTTTGAACATAGTGAAAATTTAGTACACCGAACTATTTTATTTTTTTAAAGATGTTTGAGAAGGACAAGGATATTTGTTTGTTGGAAAAACATTCCTTTTATAGTTTGTTTTCTGTTGAAAAAAATCTCCAAAATCTTGAGAGATTGACTTGCTCCAATAATGAACTACTACAACTATTGAAGATGACATCTCATGTATATTTTTCATTTATTATTACCACTTTTCGTCTCAAGAAACACTTTATCATGTGTTTAAATATTTAACTAAAAAAACTTAATTAAAATAAATTACGATTCGAATGTTTAAATGAAATTTCCTCGCTATATCAATTGGGTTGTATTACATGATGATTCTTAAATTAGTGAAAAAGTGTGTAGGTAAATTATTTACTTTCCTTTTCACTTATTATAACTTTATTACTTTATTTATTACTTAAAAGTAATTATTACTTTTCCTATGAGAAAAGAAACTCAAAAAAATGATTAATGACTTCAATTATAACTTGCTTTTTATGAGCTTATCATAAATTGAGCTCTTCTAGTGATGGATTAGTCTTCTTTTTCCTTTTTTCTTCTTCTTATTCCCTTTATTTTGTTTTTTTTCTTTTAATAAAAAAATCTATTTCTTGTCAATAATGTGAATAATTAAGCGCATGAAAAAATATTAATTTCGTAATTAAAAATTCAATCAAGCGCATGAAAAAATAATCTTGCCTTTTTATTCTGAGATTGTTAATTATTCCACCACAACTCAAACGACCTTATGGTACAATGATTTGACTCGATCGCGAAAGGCTACACATTTATAACGCCAAAAGAAAAACAAAATAGATTTTCAAGCGTAAATTTAAATTAGCTATACCATAAAATAAAGACTAGACATCAGATAATAAACTAAAAAAAGTAATTTATTTACAACATCTTATATGGATTAAGTGATCGTTCGGTGGGAAACAAGTTATCCTAAGGTTAGAGTGACACAATTATAATAATTTCGAACTCAAAAATTTAATCAAGCTAAAAAATCTCGAAACTATTATTTTTTATCCCACCAATCGAACGATCCCTATTCTAATACTGACTAATCCATAGAGCAAATAATAATTTCACATAGGGTAAAAAGTGATAAAATTTCTAGAAAAGAGAGAATATTTTCTAATTTTATATAATGAAAAAAACAGTATAAATAATTATACCTAATTAGACCTAACCATGAATGTATAACTAAATCAATGTAAATTAAGTAAAACCTACAAAGATGATTACTTTATTCTGGCTAACTTATGAATTTCTGTCATATCAACAACTTTTTCAAGTGTTTTCCTCTTTTTGTAACCAAAATATATATATACTAAAAATAATAATAAAATTTGTTGATTTGCATAATCAGATCCTTTTCAAGTAATTAAACTAATTAAGGATATTTTATTCTTTTTGGGCGGTGTTTGATGGAGTATTCACTTTGCTTCTTTTTAATTTAAATTTGTGTTGCGTAATATTAATTAAAGGAGGAAGTGCTCTGTATTAGAATCTTTTTCTGTTCACATGACACGAGTCCATTAAAGATGGAAGGATCATATTTATTGCAACACAACCCTCAGGAGTTGTTTGGTTGAAAATCAAGATATCTCAAGATTATAATCTTGGAATTAAAATCAAGATTTATAACTGTAATAAGTTATTTCGCATTATATATAAATAAATTATTCAGATTGTAATCCTATTTTTAATACTTATTTTAACAAATATCTTCAGCCAAACATAAAGATAAATTTATTCTTAAAATTTAAATTGGAATAATCTACCTAATGATAAATTAGTACTTATTTGTCATTAGAAGGAAAGTGTTTTAATTGCATGATAAATAAAAATAATTTTTTATAATCTGGTTGTTTATAAGGTAATTACAAGTAATTTTTATGATAAGTATTGCTTAATAAACTAGTACAACCTATAGCTAACTTGCTATAATTAGCTTAATTTGCATTATTAGTATTAAAAGATTTTTTACAACAATAATAACTACGTCTAAATATAAGCAAATTGAGATCGACTATATGAATTCATACTCATGTCGCGTCATTGATTTCATTTTCTTAATAGGTAATCTTTCTCCTTCATCCCGACTTGAGATCATTTTTTTTGCCCTATCAATAAATCTAGAAAGAAATAGAAAAGAAAAAGAGTTTAAGTTCGACTATTTATAGTATAAAATACTTAAGTGCAAACAATATCACATTGAACAAGGTTAATAAGGTTAATAATATAATAAATCCTCAGATTAATTTAAGTGTAAAGTCATTTTTTATATAAGTTAAAAATATATTTGATGTCTTTTTTCATAAAATAAATGATAAAACAACTTTCTATAATATGTTGAATTATAGTAATGGATTTTTATGGTTGTTTACTACCATATATTAATTTCACCAAGAATTCAATTTTTTTTTAAAAAGAAGAAATTAAGAGTATTAAACATTGGAAAAGGAAATATAGGCTTAATAATTAAAATGCTATTGTCAAGTCTTTTCTTAGTAGGCTATCAGAAAGAACAAAAAATGTATAGAGTAGTAGTACTTGCAGAACCAAAACAGTGTGTTTTCTCTTTTTCTTGCAATAAACCTACAAAAATCCTTCACACATTTTCTTCTTTCTGCCTTTTCTTGCTTCTATAAACAAGTTATGATTTGTTCTTTTTATGGTAAAATTTGATGTGAAGTGGAAAGTATTTGGAGTCGTTTGGTAGCTCGTTAGAATTATGCATGTATTAGTTATGTAAGTACTCTTTCTGCTGGTATAAGTTATGTCGATATTAGTTATGTCATGGGCGGAGCTAGCCTTTGGCCAGGGGTTCATCCGACTCTCCTTCGGCAAAAAATTATACTATTTATTCATGGTTAAAATTATTTTTTTTGTATATATAATAGATTTTAAAACGACTGTCCTTCGACTGGTTCATGTGTTTATTTTTTCAGATCTTGAACCCCCTTTGTGAAAATTCTAGCTCCGCCTCTGAGTTATGCATGTATTAGTTATTCCATTTTCTACTCCACATAAGATAATACATCAATTCCCTCATAACTTATACATGTATTAGTTACGCGAGTTTCTAAATTGCAAACAAAATATCGTATTAGTTTATACATGAATAACTTTTTCCTAACGAGCTATCAAACATTGTATAACTTATACAAAAATCAATACATGGATAACTTATTTCTTTACTAGCTACCAAATGACTCTTATTTATTTTTAATTAAAAAATTTAAGTTTGAGCTCTGAATATAAAATCGGTTTTGATAGGAAGATTTTTTGGCTATAATATGAGACTTTTTGGTGTTATTTTGAATTTAGCTGGACCTTAGTATAAATAAAGGTGGAGCTAGAATTCAGGTTACACGTTTGATTGAATTCAATAGTTTTAGTTCAAATTTTGTATTTGCGCGAAACTCATTGGATATGTATAATATGAGACTTTTTGGCATCAATAAGAATTTAGTCAAATTCTAGTACGGCGAGCTAGAATACAAGTTAGAGTTTGATCAACCCCAACAATTTTAGGCCAAATCTTGTATTTGTCTTAGAAAGTCCGTTAAATATGTATAAATCATTAATATAGAACCCAATAATTTAAAATAATCAGAATTTCTATCTCATAAGCTTTAGATTCTAGTTGCGCCTCTGAGTATGAATATCGAACATGAAGAAAATATTTGTTCTTTTTAGAGAAAGAGAGGCGCATCATGTAAGTAGTCCTTCATCTTTAATCAAATATCTCGAATTTATTTCATGAGTATAGAATTGCCTTCTTTTATCTCAATAACTTTTCAAGCTGACAAATAAATATTGTCAAACCTCAATACAAATATCGAACATCGAGCTTAAAATAAATAAGTAAATGTTTTTTTTAAAGAGGGAGAGATAGAGATAGGTCCACTGTTTGTGTATGTGTTTTCCAGTAGGCATATTGCTGTCCCTCTCAAATTCTGAGCTTCAAAAACCTCTCTTACCTTCTCTCTCTCAGTCCTCTCACTGTCACTGATTTTCTTCATATCATCATCACCTGATTCTCTTACACATAAAACACACTACAAGAAAAGAAAAATTAAAAAATTATGCAAAAAAATTGAATTTTTTTTAGCCATAACACAAAATACATAAACGTGTCATTTAATTTGGCCTAACTGACATTTATGTCTTTTAACTTTGAGTATGCATAAATAGACATTTAAATTATTGTAAAGTTGAACAAGTAAACGCATACATCTTACATGAAAAATCTCACGTGATTTGATACGTAAGACCCACACCCACCTCATGGTTGTCATTGCTCGATCACTTCCTTTTCCACTAAGTGATTGCTTAGGGACCTTAGCGTACGATCTGAGCTATTTTTCTCTCGACTTTGGATGTTAGCACCTAAAAAATCTGTCTGTACAAACGATCTAGGCCTGTATTCGGAGTTTTCCTGGGATTGATAAGGTGAAATGAGGTCACTTTAGCTCATTGAGTGCTCTACCTCGGGCCATCGACATTATACGCTTTACTGAAATACATTTCACAGAAAACCATCTATATTCAATCTTGGTTGGTCATATCTCACGTTAAAGGATATGTTTATGTATTATGCTAATTTTTTTTACACTATAGATAAAGCAAAAGGAGAAAAAGAGTTGGTACAAATACCAACAAAATAGACAGACTGATAAAGAACCTGTTCCTTTTCCTCATGTTCTGCACTCTTTCTCTCTCCCCCTCTCACTTTTTTTTGTTTTTTGACTGAAAAAAGGAACCATTTTTAATCTTTTATATGAACCAAAATGTTAAATAAATTCATGGCGTTTGCTTAATATATGTGTTGTATCACTTTCTTGGTTTATTATCATCAATGCCTACCATTTTCTTGGTTCTTCACTCACTTTTTTTAGTTTTTTGACTGGAAAAAGAAGCCATTTTAAGTCCTTTTCATGAACCAAAATGCTTAAGAAAATCATGGGGTTTGCTTAATATATGTGTTGGATCATCTCATTTTACTTTCTTGATTTTTTTTTAATCATCAATGGCTTCCATTTTCTTGATTTGTCTCTCTTTGCTTCTGTTTTTCCCTACTCTTTGTTTGTCATATGAAGCTAGGAATCATGAAGGTAAAAAAAAAAAAAGAAAAAAAAAAGAACCCCTTTTGTTCTTTTTGCCATTTTTGATTTTCTAAATTTAATTTTTTTTGTTGTTTTTGTTTGGATGTATAGTGGAAGCTTTGATTGCTATAAGGAGAAGTTTGGATGACCCAAAAGGAGCTTTAAGTAATTGGGATGAAGATTCTGTTGATCCTTGTAGTTGGGCTATGATCACTTGTTCTCCTGAAAATCTTGTTACTACACTGTATGTGTAAATAGTTTTTTTTTTTGGAATTTTATGGTACTATATGATAATATTTGTTGTCAAAGATTGAAACTTTCACTGTTTTATTAAACTGATTTAATTTTTTGGTTGTAGGGGAGCTCCAAGTCAAGGTTTATCTGGGGTTTTGTCTGGGATGATATCAAACCTTACAAACCTTAAACATGTGTAAGAAATAATTTTTTTTTTGTTTCTAATGACCCCATTTGGTTAAATTTCTTATTTTGTTGAAAATTGTGCTTTTTAATATTGTATAGTTTATTGCAAAACAACAACATTTCTGGGCATATACCAAGAGAGCTAGGGAAACTTCCCAATCTTGAAACATTGGATCTGTCTAATAACCATTTCTCTGGTCATGTTCCTGAATCTTTGGGTCTGTCAAACAGTCTTCAGTATCTGTAAGTGTATAAAACTTTCAGTATTTTCATTTTGTGTGATTATCAAGATTCTTTTTTTGTTTTTTGTTTTTAGAGTTAATGGTCATAAACACACTTGAAGTATTGCGCTTTGGCGAGTTTGCTATCTGAACTATCAGTTGTTCCCTTTTCCTACCTGACATGTCACCATCGTTTAGGTAGGAAAAGGGAACAACGGATAGTTGAAACGTTTATGCGAGTTTGCTGTCTAAACTATCAGTTGTTCCCTTTTCCTATCTTAAATATCACCATCGTTCAGGTAGGAAAAGGGAACAATTGATAGTTGTGGTGTATTTGATAAATAGTTGGTGATAGTTCAGGTAGCGAACTCGTAAAAACATGATACTTGAGGTGTTCTTTTAACATTATCTCTTGTTTTTCTAGGTACCCTTTTTCCCTTAATTGTTGCTTTCTCATGTTGACCATGTTTATGTTCTATCTTTTTCTTTGACTATATGTTTTGTTTTAATGTGTTGTTCTGGGGTTTGTCTTGTAATGGAGTAGAAGGTTGAACAACAACAGCTTGTCTGGTGCTATTCCTGTTTCTTTAGCCAGGGTCCCTCAGCTTGCTTTCTTGTGAGTATTACTTCTTAAAATCCATGACTTTTGTTTGATTTTGTTTTATTCTTTTGTCTGAATGTTCTTGAGAATTGAGACACACAATCTTCAATGGAATTATCTAGTCACTTTCTTGAATCAGCCTTATGTTAAAGTTTTTTTGTTTAAAGGAAATGAATACTTTGTTCACTGTAATTATCTAGCCAATTATTATATTTTAACTTATTTTTCACATCTATTTTATTTAGTATGATGATGATATGTAACGAGCTTAAATGAAAGTGGTGATTCATGTCGCCGACCCCAACTTGTTTGGGACTGAGGCATTGTTGTTGTTGTTGTTGTCGTCGTCGTTGAATAGTGTGTTCTGTTTTTATGTAAAGGAAATGAATAGTGTGTTCTGTTTTGTTGTAAAGGAAATGAATAGTGTGCTCTGTTTAGGGATATTATTATATTTTTCACTTTTATTTTATTTAGTATGACGATGATATGCAATGAAAGTGGGGATGGATTCATATCGATCCCAACTTGTCTGGGACTGAGGCGTTGTTGTTGTTGTTGTCAGCGTCGAATAGTGTGTTCTTTTTAGGGTTAGTATTATATTCTTAACTTATTTTTCACTTTTATTTTATTTAGTATGACAGTCATATGCAATGAGCTTAAATGAAAGTGGGTATTCATATTGCGGACCCCAACTTGTTTGGGATTGAAGTGGTGTTGTTGTCGTCGAATAGTGTGTTCTGTTTTGTGTAAAGGAAATGAATAGTGTGTTCTGTTTAGGGGTATTATCACATTCTAACTTTTTTTTTCTCACTTTTATTCTATTTAGTATGGCTATGATATGCAATGAGCTTAAATGAATGTGGGGATTCATATTGCCGACCCCAACTTGTTTGGGACTTAGGTGTTGTTGTTGTCGTCGTCGTCGAATAATGTGTTCTGTTTTTGTGAACCTCTTATCCTTTCAGGGACTTGTCCTTCAATAATCTGAGTGGACCTATTCCTAAATTTCCTACCAGGACTTTCAAGTATGGATTCTCTGCCTAGCTCTTCTTATGTTACATTCATTGTATCGTTTCTGTAAGTTTTTCGTAAATAGAAATCGTCTTGTTTAAGTTCTAATGTAATTTTTCTTTGTCCTTAATCTTTACGTAGTGTCGTGGGTAACCCTTTGATATGTGGAAATCACTCCGCTGAGACTTGCTTTGGATCGGTGAACCCGATGCCCCTTTCTTTCGACATTGATTCCACTGGTAAAGTTTAGAAAAATTTCTCATGATTCAACAATGTCTTAGACGTAAATATGATCTAATTCTCTTAAGCTTCTTTATGTGTAACCAGGTAAGCGCAGCTCGAAAAGACTAGCCATTGCGATGGGACTTAGTATCAGCTTCATTTCTGTTTTCCTCTTAGGATTCGGATTCATATTTTGGAAAAGGAATCAAAACAGGAAACAGTCTATTCTGAACATTAATGGTAAGTCACTATTACTAATTCCTCCAACAACCTTTTGTCTATTTGATGACGGTTCAAAGATATTTAAGTTCCGTATTTTTCTTCCAGATATGCAAGAGGAGGATCTAGTTAGACTAGGAAATCTCAGAAGCTTCACATTTAAAGAACTTCAACGTGCGACAAACAATTTCAGCTCCAAGAACATTCTTGGTGCTGGAGGATTTGGCAATGTTTACCGTGGAAAGTTAGGGGATGGCTCATTGGTGGCAGTGAAACGTTTGAAGGATATTAGTGGAACTGCTGGAGAGTCACAGTTCCGGACAGAATTGGAGCTAATTAGCTTGGCAGTACATAGAAATCTGCTTAGGTTAGTTGGTTACTGTGCTACCCTGAACGAGAGACTTCTCGTGTATCCTTACATGTCTAATGGCAGTGTGGCATCAAGACTTAGAGGTAAACACCTTGTTGCTGTAAATTTGCAATAAACCATACTGTTTTATGGGGACGTAACATTTTGATTTCTAGCTTCTAACCGATTTGATTACAATTCTGTCGGCATGCCTAATTTGCTTAAAATATGCTCCTTGAAGATTCTCTGTACGATTTCATCTAAAGTTTCTGAGAGATTGCATAGCCACCTGAGTCCAATGCCTAAAAGACGTTATGCAATTATAAGATGACATGTGATATGCCCCACTGACCAACTTTCACTTTTGCAAGAATCGAGAATAACAAAAATGAGTACATTAGCTACATCTTACTCTATCACTAAGGCATTTTCATGTTTCTCAGTTGTGTGTGTTTGTGTGTGTGATTTTCTTGCTCAAGATTGAAAATTGGAAACTCTATTGTGGATTGCATCACATTCTCTTGCATAAGCATATTGTAGTTAATACGATGGTTAATGAAGGAATTAGGACTCTTCTGGAAATAAATAACGACCTATGGAGCGTCTCTACCTCGTCTTTCGGAAACAGCCTCTCTACCTCCACGAGGTATGGGTAAGGTCTGCGTACACCCTACCCTTCGCAGACCAACACTGGGATGTTGTTGTTGTTGAGCCTTTTAAAATCCATTAAGCTACAAATGTATTTTGTTTGATGAAATTCTTGTTTATCCGATCAAATGTAACTCGACAACAGCCTTGGTGCTTTATGAGTTATTTCGGGGTTTCTAAATTCAGTCGTACAATCCTAGACTAAATAAAAAGAAAAGAAAATGGACTATACACATTCTTAATCTGTTTTTTGTGATGACAGGAAAACCCGCACTAGATTGGAATACTAGGAAGAGGATTGCAATTGGAGCTGCTAGAGGTCTTCTTTATCTCCACGAGCAATGTGATCCGAAGATAATCCACAGAGATGTGAAGGCAGCAAACGTCCTATTAGATGACTACTGTGAAGCTGTTGTCGGGGATTTTGGCCTTGCAAAGCTCCTTGATCATGCTGACTCTCATGTTACCACAGCTGTTCGTGGAACAGTCGGCCACATTGCGCCAGAGTACCTCTCCACCGGTCAATCATCCGAGAAAACGGATGTGTTTGGATTTGGTATCCTCTTATTAGAGCTTATAACTGGTATGAGAGCTTTTGAATTGGGAAAAACAGTAAACCAGAAAGGAGCAGTACTTGAATGGGTATGTTTCTTTCTTCATCTACCAGTTATTAAACTCTACGTTGCTCGGACTCTCCAAAAATATCGACAGGTGCATGTCGAGTCCTCCAAAAGTAGCACATTTTTGGAGAGTTCGAGCAATATAGGTTTTAACAAGAAGGTCTTGTTTAGATTTTCTCATGAAATACTGCTTTATAACAAGAGTGGCTTAATTGCAGGTTAAGAAAATGCAGCAAGAGAAGAACGTCGAAGCGCTCATCGACAGGGAGCTCGGGAGCAACTACGACAGGATCGACGTGGGAGAGATGCTACAAGTGGCTATACTCTGTACTCAATACCTCCCGTCCCACCGTCCCAAGATGTCGGAGGTGGTCCGGATGCTCGAAGGCGATGGCCTTGCTGAAAAATGGGCTGCATCTCATAACTATGATGGCTCTGCAGGCACAAACTTTACTCTAACCAAAAACATGAGTAACAAAACTCAGACTAGACATTCTATGGTCCCTCTTGGATATGATGACAATGATCATGATCATTTGACCATGTTTGGGATGATGGATGATGACTATGACACACATGCCATGGAGCTTTCAGGTCCAAGATAATAGAAAAATATTCCTAAGGAAAAAAAATATAGAACAAAATTAATTCTTTTCAATTTTTTTTTTTAAGTTAGTACCACAAGTAACTCTTATCAAAAGCATGTTGATGAAGAAAAAGAAAGTTGTTTTTAGTTTGTTGGTTTTTTTTTAGATGGTGTGAAAATAGGAGTTTGCTATGTTTGATAAGTACAAAACACCACAATGTAAATATCCATCTTCACCAAAAGTATCAATATTTATGAGTAAATAGTCTTTTGCACTATATAACTTTAACTTTCTTTATGTTGCTTGGCTTTGGTAATGCTTGTTTACTTGTAATTGAGATGTTTTTTCTATATTTGAGAAATTTTCATTGGTCAGTGGTGCACGGTTCGAAACTTGAACTTAATATATACGGAAGCGCTTACTAGCCCCTTTACTGATACCAATAATAGGGCACTGGTCTCTGCCTATCGTAACAACAACAGAAGTTCATATCGGAATTTCATTATTACCTTATTCCTTAAATCCTACCACCAGGTCATGAGGCTTGCTTGATCGCAAAAGGTGTACATGCATCGAGATAACACGGGGAAGTAGGAATTAGACCAATAGGGCACTATTCTCCGCCTGTCGTAATAACAAGAGAAGTCCATACAAGAATTTCATTACCTTATTCCTTAAACCTTACCACCAGGTGCATGTAGTTTGATCGCAAGGTGTACATACATCGAGATAACACTGCTTCAGTCTCCTACTACTTTATTTTATACTTTACCTAACAATGTTTGCTGCAAAGTTTGAACTCGCGACTACCTATATATCATGTGATGCGCTCTTACTACTGGACCAAAGCTCTGGTTGTAATTGAAATGTTTTATTTGAACAAATTTGTTTCCTTTATGTGTAGATGTTATCTTTATCTGCTTTTTTATTGCTTGGTTGAGTGTATTCTTTTCCTTCCTTTTTGTTTCATATATGAGGTGGAAAAGCACAAGGGATATTTACTTTACAAAGTGGCTTTTTATAAAATTGGGGTGGATGATGGAATATATACCCAAGCATCCTATGAGTTTTATTAATTTAATTAACTAGGATTTATTTTTTTTTAATTTGTTTTTTACCCCTCCCGAGGAGTTCTCATCCATCTTGCTCTCTTGATGATTCGAACTCACAACCTTAGCGTTGGAAATGAGTTTATTATTCATTAGTACCTTTTTATTTTATTTCTTTAATCATAGAATTTTATAGTATAATGTCTTATTTATGATATTTCAAGATATTAATATTGAAATTGTATTGAAAAAGGGACATGCTAATACATCAACAACTAATACAAAGTGATCATGTTTTAGCTTTGAAAAGGGGCAAATCTTTTTCTTTTGAGTTTAAGTTCTATATATTGATGTTGTATATAGTTGTATTTTTTTTTGGTGGTGGGGTGGGGGGATCATCATAAAGATGCCCTTGCCTAGAAATAGTAGAAGGGTAAAGTAAAAAAAAAAAAAGAATGAGATTTTGACAGTTTTTTTTGACTGGAAGTGGCAATATTGTACTGTTTTAGCTGTTCTTCACTTACTAGTTACTACTATATTTTTTTTTACCTCTCGCTAGGAGCTTCCATTTTTTTTTGGTTTTTTGGTGACTCGAACTCACAATTTTTGAATTGGAAGTGACGGATACTTACCATCCGAGCAACTTCCTGTTGTCCTTCACTTACTACTACTATATTGCTTTGTTGTTTTTCTTTTGTTGCTTTTCATTTTGATGCTTTTGTAGAGTGTATATATTAAAATTTGGAAAATTCTTTAAATTTAAGAAGTACTAAACTCAAATCAAGATTAATTATCTTAGTTTAACATCAATCTAAATTAAAAATCAATTATGTTTGGGCTTAGTCCATTTAGTTGGATAATATTGTCACACTTTCGGTACAATGGCTTATCACTTTCTCTTAAAGTCCAAACTAATGTCACGTGTCAAATTATATGGTGACAAGTCAAATGATGCGGCCAATGAATGATAAATCCTGCAATATGTCGAATCAAGTGACATATCAAATTAAATGAATTTACCAATACATACACGACAAATGTAGATAAATGAGTTTGGTTCATAACTGAAACGATGCCAACAAAAGAAAGTACATCAGACAAATTGAAGAAAACCAGGAGAAGCTCTAAAGAAAGGATCCAAAGTCTTCCTCTACATTCGTGATCTTTGTCCGTGGTCAAATCCGACGACGAAGTGCAAGTCAAGATTCCACGTGGTCGATATCAGTTCTTCTATTTGTAATAGCTGAGTCTCAAATCATCATTTTTGACGATCATGAAATTGTTCATAACGCATAATAAATCCAAGATCAAACTATTCAATCAAATTCAAAGTCCATCACTCGAGCCTTTAATCCATTCTCATGAAGTCTATTTTGCTACAAATACTATTAGGAATTAATGTAAACATCAGATACAAGAAAATTTTTACCATAAATAATTTTCACGTAAAATTTCGTAACCTTCCATTTCCCCCCTTGTAAGAGAAAATTCTCCTCCCTACCACACCTAATTTATAAGTATGGTTCATTTTTTTTTCTTTTCTTTTTTATTTTTCGTTCGTGTTTGGTATCTGAATTGAATTTTTCAACTAATTTTGGCACGATAATTCGATATATATCAATGTAGGCACGCTATTGAATTTTCGTTCGTGAATAAAGAGGAAGACTTTGAATACGTTCTTCAGAGCTTCTCCAGTTTTTCTTTAATTTGTCTAATGTACTTCTTTAGTTCCATTTTGACTTTATGAGAGATTTTATAGTAATAGAAGAATGTGATAAAGCCAAAAGTATTTACTTTGATTTGATTGATTCGTTTGAGTTATGTACCAATTTTATTTATCTACACTTAGCGTGCTTGTATTAACCAATTCACTTGATTTGACATGGTACGTCGCTAGACATATGACATGATTTTATCGGCTATTTCATTTAACTTGGCGTTATATAATTTGACATGTAGTCGTAGTCTGAGCTTTAAGATGAACTAATAATCATTTGAATTTTGGGTTAGTGAACTGGACTTAATCTTTGTTGTCCAACTAAATGGACTAAGCCCAAATAAAGTTGTTTTTATGATTCAAATTGAATTGGACTTAAATAATAGGGTAACTTACCTAAAATACACATTTTTGGGAGCTAATTACTCTTTTTTTCACCTCCTTACCTCTCGGATACATCGCTTCACCTCGGGATACATTACCTCACCTCTGGATACATCCCCAAACTACTCGGATACATCAGAATTCCATTGGATACATCCCAAAGCCACTCGGATACATCGGCGTTCTTTTGGTTTTACCTTTAATACATCGGGTGGGATGTATTCGAGGTGAGGCGATGTATCAGGAGGTGAGACGATATCATGACCTGGGGCGATGTATCCAAGTGGTACATGTGGTATATTAAGTAATTAAAATAAAGTAATGGGAAAGTTAATAAATATGGTAAGGAGGTATGTCTATTTAGATAGTTTTTCCTAAATAATGAGGTAGTTACACAGTTGGCCGCTCGATCGGAGTACTTTTAATTCTTTTGCTTATGAATATTCACAAAATTTACCATGATTATTACTGCTATCACCTTACTTACTCATGTATTACATTAAGTTTATAGCAAATATAATTCTATAAATAATCAAATTTAACATAATTTTTGCGTGAAATAACCAAATGACATACATTTTAATCAATTGAAGGTAAAATATTAAATTGATTTTGATCGTTTAAGTTTGCAAAAAGTTAACATATTCCGTTAGATTTGACGGAAATAATAGATAAAAAAATCTTTCAACAACAAAAAAATCTCATCAAATCCTAAATATGCATACACAAAAATCTACAATAGACACTAAAAAATATAAAAAAAAAGTAGAAGCAAAATTACACTTCGAAAAGCTATAGCGGACTCTAAAAATAAACTAAAAATAGCAAAAACTAAAAAAAATCGTACCTCTAGAAGTGAGTTTCGCTAATTTTTTCCCATAGTTCTCGTCAATTCTAATAGACAAAGTTCAGTAAATATTTGACGGAAACTAAAAATGCTAACTTTTGATAAACTTAAATGACCAAAATGCCCTCCAATATAAAAGAATCATTTTTCTCATTTTCTCAAACTACCAACTCTTTTAAAACACTGCTGACTGCATCTTCAAGCTTTCTCCAGCAAATTGATTTTCTTTAAAAAAAAATAATAAAATTACAATGGCAAATCAACCCTCTTCTAACCCAATTCTTTGTGCTTCCTTCAATCAAGACAACAGGTAATCCTCCATTTTACAAGAAAATATATAGTGGGTATTAGTGATTTCTCAATCTTGATTTAGCTGTTTGTTGTAATTTTTTATTTTACAAGACAAAATATTTAGTGGGTATTAATGATTTCTCAGTCTTGATTTAGCTATTTGTTGTAATTTTTTATTTTACAAGAAAAGTATTTGGTGGGTATTATTGATTTCTCAGTCTTGATTGAGCTATTTGTTGTAATTTTTAGCTTACAAGATAAAAAATTTAGTGGGTATTAATGATTTCTCAGTCTTGATTGAGCTATTTTTTTTAATTTTTAGTGGGTATTAATGATTTCTCAATCTTGTTTTAGCTATTCTCAATCTTGTTTTGGCTATTTGTTGTAATTTTTAGTGGGTATTAATGATTTCTCAATAGCTATTTGTTGTAATTTTTAGTGGGCATTAATGATTTCTCAATCTTGTTTTAGCTATTTGTTGTAATTTTTGTTTTGTCTTATTTTAGTTGCTTTGCAATTGGAACAAGGGAAGGGTTCAAAATCTTTGATTGTAATACTGGAAGACTACTTTATGAAAGAGGTAAGTGGAGATCTGCATTTTTTTAGCTGCAGGTTCAGTATTAACTTATGAGCTAAAAAGGGTTTCTTTAAAGTTGATCAAGTTTTGATTTTGATTTGAATATTTTGGAGAAATTAGGAAGTTTAGTTGCTTTCTTGTAAAGATCAGCTAGAAGGAAATTCAGATAAAAATGGTATCTTTATTAAAATGGTGTAGCCGATCCGAACTTGTTTGAGACTGATGCGTAGTTATTGTTGTTTTTGTTGCTTCTTTGTAGTTGATATTATCAATATCCAGCTGAAAGTTCAATAATTTAGTGTCAAAATGGAACCTATGCGATATAACAATCTTTAAAGTCATGATCTTTTTTTGTAGCATCTGTATTACAAAGTTAGTGAGACAAGTCTTTTTTGATAATCATGGTGTCCGGGGGTCTATCGAAAACAACCTCTCTACCTTCACAAGGTATGGGCAATGCTGCGTAAACACCACCCTCCCTAGACCCCACTTGTGAGATTACACTGGGTATGTTGTTGTTGTTTGTGGTGTTCGAGACAACTTGCGTGTACCTCGACTAGTTCCTAGAATAACTCTATCGACCAAGGCTCCGGGAGATGGAAAGAAATCACCTAGTGTTTTTGCCTCCACTAGGATTTCAACTTGAGAAGTTATAGTTCTCAATCCACTTGATTGATCACTTTGCCACACTCTTGGGTGCAATTTAGCTTCAATACAACAACAACAACATACCCGGTGTAATCGCACAAGGGGGGTTTGGGGAGGGTACAGTGTAAGCAGACGTTACACTTACCTTGGGAGGTAGAGAGGTTGTTTTCCGAATAAGCTAGCTTCAATGTCCTGACAAATTGATTTTTTGGTAGCTGCTGGAGCATTTATTATTGCAGAAATATTGTTTAGCTCAAGACTTCTCGCAATTGTTGGGGCTGGTGAACAGGTTCCACATTTTACTAAGTTCAAATATCTTGGAAACATTAGGAAGTTGCACAACTTTTTAAGCGTAGTTTCTTTCTTGTAAGATCAACTAGAAGGAAATTCAGATAAACATGATATCTTTATTTTTATTGTATAGCCGACCCCAACTTGTTTGAGACATAAGTGTAGTTGTTGTTGTTTTGTTGCTTCAGTATAGTTGATAATCAATATACAGATAAAAGTTCAAATATTTAGTGTCAAAATGGAACCTGTGGGATATATCAATCTTTAACATCATAATCTTTTTTGTTGCATTTGCATTACAAAGTTAGGAATACAATTTAGCTTCGATGTCCTGACAAATTGATTTTTTGGTAGCTGCTGGAGCATTTATTATAGTAGAAATGTTGTTTAGCTCAAGCCTTCTCGCAATTGTTGGAGCTGGTGAACAGGTCCCATAATTTACTAATCTCTAACTGTAGTCCTTTTAACTTTTCATTGATCTACTTGTTTCTGATCATTTTCTTACTACTTGTGCTGTTTCAACAGCCGTCTTTGTCGCCTCGAAGACTCTGTTTGTTTAATACTGTGACTGGAGTAGCTCTTGAGGAACTAAACTTCATAACTTCTATCCTTGCTGTTCGCATGAATAAGAAAAGGTAAACTATATTTGCCTCATTGAACATTCTCGTTGCGGTTTTTCATCTGTATGACATGTAGTATCCAGATATTCTCACAGTAACAAAAAAGCTTGATATTTTAGAGGGAAAAACTATTTTGGTTCAAAGAAAGTTGTAGATTAAATTGGATGGAGCTATTCTCCTGCAGGTTGGTTGTCTTTTTGGTTTATCAAAGGCGGAGTTTCTTGCATGATAATGCTAAATATTGATTTGAGTCTAGCTGAATGAGTTAAGGAGTTCTGAGGTCCTAGAAAATGGATTTTATTCGACAATCCATTCAAAATTTTTATCATTTAAAGGAAATTTCTGCTACTTTTTATTGCTGTACAGTTGAACTTTTTCTGTCTTGTTAGTGCCTTTTGTCTTTCGTTAGGCTAGACTTGTATATGGGTTACAAAGATTGGGAGGGATCAATGACTAGCAAGTACTCCCTCCGTTTCAATTCTTTTGTTTGGTTTTGACTTGGCAAGGAGTTTAAGAAAGTAAAGAAGACTTTTGAATCTTGTGGTCTTAAACTAAAGATATGTAAAATGTCCCAAAATGCCTTTTAATTGTGTGGTCTTAAACATGCCATGTGAAAGTTAGAATTAAAGAGTTGCCAAAAAAGGAAAGAGACATTCTTTTTTAAACGGACTAAAAAAGAAAGTAAGACAAACAAATCGAAACGGAGGGAGTATAATTTTTCTTGTGGCTGTTAGGATTCCTTTTCCCCTTATTATGAACTAATGCACTTTGATTCTGATTCAGAACAGAATGGATATATTTGGTCTTTGTAACTTGACTGTTAGTGCCATACAATTCTTTTGTCAATCTTGATTAGCGACTCATATTTTGTTATTTTTCCCTTTTGTCGATTCATTTTCTAACAATGTCCTTGAATTTGCAGATTGATTGTCATATTGCAGGAGAAGACATTTATATATGATATAAACAGTCTTAAGATACTGGACACAATTGATACGGTGCCGAATCCAAAAGGTCTGTTTGAAAGTCTTTTGTTCTCAAGTTCTAATGACTTCACTCTCAATCTTGTTTACTAGGTTAGTTTCGAACATGAATCGAATAATCATTGGAGATGACATTCCCCACCCCGCCTAAAAAGATAAACAGAAAAGGAAAGAATTAAAGAAGTCACTGCGTTATACCTTTCAAGTTTTTGTTTAATGAAGTGGATGCTATAAAAGTTTCCAATTGGCCTAGCACGTTTTCTTATCAACAAGTTCTTGTTTCAATTTTAGGACTTTGTGCATTTTCACCCAGCTTGGATGGTTCATTTTTGGCTCTTCCAGCAAGTACAACGAAAGGATCTTTGTTAGTCTATAATGTTTCCGACCTCCGTTTGCACTGTGAGGTCGTGTTTCTTACTGTTATGTATTGATCTTAAGAGATCATCTATAATAAGATCAACGGGTTTGAAATGTTATACATTATAATTTTGAAGAGTTGAACGTTTTCCTAGCGCTATAAAACAACTATTTTACTGGCATTTTTTCTTTCTTTTCCTTTACAAGATGGAGGAGTTTATCTTATCTCGGCTACTGTTATAAAATGCAGATAGATGCTCATCGCTCACCATTGGCTGTCTTGAGTCTTTCATCGGGTGGAACTCACATTGCAACGGCATCTGAACAAGGGACCATGATCAGAGTTCATCTTGTTTCAGATGCAACCAAGGTGAATCCTCAAGCACATTTGTATCTAAATGTGATACTTATAAGTACTCCCTCCGTTTCAATTTATTTGTCTTACTTTTCTTTTTAGTCAGTTTAGAAAAGAATGCCTATTTCCTTTTTTGGCAACTTTTTAATTCTAACTTTCCACCTGACATATTTAAGACCACAAGATTAAAGGGCATTTTGGTACATTCTACATATCTTTCGTTTAAGACCACAAGATTCAAAAGTCTTCTTTACTTTTTTAAACTCTATTTCCAACTCAAAACCAGACAAACAAATTGAAACGGAGGGAGTAGTTCACTTTGTAGTTCCAAGTTCCAACAAATATGACTTTACCATTCTTTCTAAACAATATATCTAAAAAATATCAAGTCCTATTTGGGAAAAACAGGTCGTTAAAATTAGTAAACTATCAAAAGATAGGTAGTTTACCTAGTGAGAAAATACTGTTTCGCTTGTAATATGTTATGTTACATGTCATTACATTGTCGGTAATTGGTGCTTCTGTGTCACAACTTCATTTGAATTATGCCTTTTGATTGATTGTTATTTCAATACCTTAATGGATCTGGTCGTGTCCATTGCCAGTCATATAGCTTCAGGAGAGGATCATACCCTTCAAATATCTTTTCTTTGTCATTCGCGCCAGCAGCAGAACTTCCAGATATTCTTCTTGCAACTAGTTCTTCTGGTTCTGTTCATGTTTTCTCTTTGGGTTCATCCCCAAATCAAAGGTGAGAACTCAATTTCCCAAGTGCAGTCGAGCATGCCCCCTAGAATCTGAATGTTGGCTAAAGAGCAACCAATTAATATCTTTTTTCCCTTTCTCATCCTCATTTCACTCTCGTCTTCTTTTAGAATATGTTTTGAAGTTATTGCAAAATGATCCAAACTATACTGCTGTCCCTATATCATGTTTGTTTTTCTTTATTGATCTTCTCTTTAAAAGAGACTCTTTTGTGTTTGCTTAATTGTAGTTACACATTTGATTGGCCTCCATCGCTTCTCTTCCTATATTATTTATTAGTACATCAGTATGCACAAAGAAGGGGAGCCTTGGAGCAACGGTAGAGCTGTCTCCGTGTGACCTATAGGTCACGGGTTCGAGCCGTGAAAGCAACCACTAATGCTTGCATTAGGGTAGGCAGTCTACATCACACCCCTTAATTAGGGTGTGGCCCTTCCCGGACCCCGCATAAATGCGGATGCTTTGTGCACCGGGCTGTCCCTTATTTTTATTAATCAGTATGCACAAATTCTCTATTTCATATTAGGTCTTCTGCATAATCTCAAAAATTAGCCCTTATTTACGTTGCATTTTGTTGCTCAACTGAGATATCTTCAAAACTACTTTGTGTTAGCTATGTTGGAAATAAAGCTGTACCGTTGATGATTTATTCGATTACCTTATTTATATCTTCTCCTTAATTCCACTGTAAATTGTATTAGGTCGTCTGGTCTTCTAGCATCAATAAAAGTACCTCATACTATTAATGATGCCCTGGATCCTGCTCAGCATTGCATACTGCATCGTGCTGTTCCGGCTGGAGTGAGAAGGTATTGTATTCAATCCTCACAGTATACCAGCTAAATTAGACGTTTGATATATACTAAATTGGCAAAGTATTTGCAACCTCCAAGAAGTATTTAACAAAGGCAAGCTAATTATAAACTATTTCGGTCCCCAGATTAACTTAGAACGTTCATTGACCTTGTTATGGCAAGCCTGAAATGACAGAAGAGACTTGTGAAAGTCTACATCTTGCTGCCTCCGAATTTCCAGCTTTCTTGCATACTATTCAAATAACCTTTTTGCACTTTGATCCTGTGATTATACTTGAAAGTTAATTATTTGGAGGTTTTTCACAATTACGTTTTCCAAAACATGTCACCGTTCTCTCTGTCATTAAGTTTCAAACTAAGTCCACTACATCACCTGAAGAAAGTAGATTTAGAAATTTCATAACTCATCAAATTAGTCAGCTAGAGAGCAGGGTTGTTCTTCTTCCCTTCTACTGACTGAACCCTCAGTTTGGGAGCCTTCGTCAACATGTAACGAACCTCCCGTCTTCGGTGGGTCACCATTACTTGACTTAGAAAGGTGAACATCTAGGCAAGGGAAAGCACAGTGCGCCTGGTGCAAATGACTTTCCTTTTCATGATATACCAATCAGAATGGTGGTTGCTGCACCAATGGCCACAACTTCTTGGATTAAAGACCTTACGTCATTACTGAAATTCCAAATGGTATATAGTACATGCTGATTCTTTTCTAGAAACTGACGTTGCAAATTGTCCTGCTTATGATTATGAAGTATGGTGTCTCCTGCTTTAGCTATCCTGCATGATGAAGGCGTCACCTCTGCCCCTTGCATCAACAAGTGCCAGACCCCTCTTTAAACTGCCTCCCTATTCTGATGATTGAGTAGAATTGACGTATTAAATATCATATTCACATAACACAGTGACTATAACAGCGATTACGAGCTTGTTCAAACGAAATTGGTCAGCCTTTACCGGGAATTCAAATGCTATGGAAAGGAGATATAGCGATCCGTGATCTTAGATTAACAGCCACTCCCGTCTATATACTTCTGCTTAATTTGCAAATGATAATACACTTAAGAATCTATGTAGTTATTCTTGATGGATGTAGATGCAATTTAAGGAACACTGCTAATAACTCACTCACGGCTTTTTCGATAAGCTTGTTTTGCAACAAAGAAGTCTTGCTTGTGAATCATGAAATTCCATGTTGTTCAGACTCTCCAAAATATGTTGTCGTACCCGTGTCAGATCCTCCAAAATGCACTACTTTTGGAGGATCTGACATGCACCTGGCGTTAGTTTTGAAGAGTCCGAGCAACATAGATGAAATTAGTATGGACTTCTTAGAGTGTCTTCTGTATTCTTCTATTTAATTTCAAGTTAACTTTCTTCAGATTGGACATTTATTAGCCTACTTTTCTATCTATAGGATATAAATATCTCATCTAACATTTTTCTTAATTACTGTCATGCACATGCAGTAATACATTGATCCGCAAAATAGAGAAACTTGACGAGACAGCAACACCTGAACATGTGGTACTAAGGTGAGAAAACGTGATTGCGTTTCCATTTATGTGGCACGTATTATGCATGTATTTTGGTTGTGCTAATTATTGTTAAGCAACTTTTAAATTTTGAACTTCCATAGAAATGTTGAAGGTCTTTTTTGGGAGGTTCCTATAACGTTAGCCCTATTTCATGATAAATTTTTCACTAGTATGATAAGCCTCTAGCAATGAGCGGCCGAAGTGCCAATGAGATTCAATGTCGCAATACATATTTTTTATTTTTTGATAATAATATAGTACTTCGGATCAGCCTCTCTACTCTCTACCTCCCAAGGTAGGAGTAAGGTCTGCGTATACACTATCCTCCCCAGACACCACTTGTGAGATTTCACTGGGTATGTTGTTGTTGTTGTTTGACAATAATAGTACTTTTGTTGTTGTTTGATAATAATAGTACTGAGGCTAAGCTCGAGATGTCAATGAGACAATTTTTTTCAATAGAATTGTTGGGTTATCTTTAAATGCTACTCCCGTTTCGAGTCATGTGGATGGTAAGTGAGAACACTGTTGATCCTCCTGAGGTTGGAATTTGTAATATGTATGCTTTACTGAAAGATCTATTGGTATGTTATATCGTCGTATTCCATGTTTCAGTAAATACTTCGGGTTTATGCTTAGAAAAATGTTGTTCTTTCGAGTTCTAACTCGTCTATCTACTTTGATTCTGTAGAGCCACTATATCTATGATCACCTATGGCGGATACTTCTTGGAGTACGTCTACAACGTCAACCATCAGAACAAGTCTTCGTGGACCTTGGAACGAGACTTCAATCTCTTAACAGCAGAAACGTCCTCGTTATCATGAAAGTAAGACTCCGTGCACCAATCGTCAACTTCTTTGAACTTTAAAGCTGAAACTGCAGCACGTCCTGCTCGAGTTGCCATCCTATCGGTCAACGTACAATTTAAGAAGAAAAGGTACATGGATTGTCCAGTAGAGAACACAAATGACAATTTGTCCAAAAAAGTATAACAATTGTATAGTCAGAAAAGTTGTTAAATTTGTGGAAGTTCATTTGTAACATTAGCCTTGAAATGTAAGAGTTGTCGTCGTGTGACTAGGAGGTCATCAGGGATTCACGGTGTAAATAGTATTGTCAACATTTAATACTAGAAAAAAAATAACATAAAAAGATTATATCATCTGTCGCTAGTGTCAGGGACAGAATTTTCACAAAGGGGATTCATATTGTACTAATATATATACGGGAAAAAATAAAATTTAACTTTATATATACAATGTGATTTTCTAACGAAAGTAGTCTGAAATGAATTTCGTTCCTCTAGCTCCACCCATGTATGTCAAATACTTCATATCCAGTCCAACACTGAAAACTGGTCCAAGAATTTCATGTATATTCAACCCTACACTAAAAAATTATGTTTGCTCGAATTCTTCAAAAATGTCAAGGATATGTCAAGGATGATTCGCAAAAAAAATAATGCATCTTTGTATGGTTCAATTCTAATTCATTAAATATTCATCCAATCTCATTAATAGTTTCTTAATAGCAATTTTTCTAAGATTCAACAATAATTCACTTGTCATAACGGTTACTCTTAGCCAGAGGTCTCGAGCTCGATCGAGCCTTAAGAACATATGAAGAAGATACTGTAAAAATTGTACGGACTAGCAAAAATAAAGGCATAATACATAAACGTGCCCTTTAATTTGGCCTTAGCTGACATTTATGCCCTCCAATTTTGGGTGTGTACAAATATACACTTAAACTTGTATAAAGTTGAACAAGTAGACACATACGTCCTATGTGACGTCTTACGTGATGACGTCTTACGTGGCAATTTGCATCCTACGTGGTATCCTACCACGTAGGACGCGTGTATCTACTTGTTCCACGTTAAAAAGATACGTTTATGTATTATGCCAAAAATAAACGGTGTCTGAACATTCGTTGAAAACAAATATTCCAATTCTCCTTATAAAATACTTTAAACTTGTTTACCAAGAAAATAGCTTGTTTTCCAAGAATAATATAATCTCCTCCCAACCAGGAAACTTTCATTTATTAAATTAATAATTATTAATTAAGAACCAAACCATATAAGGAATGAAAGTTCACAAATTAATACTATTATATTACGTAGTAAGTTCTCTTTTTTTTGTGGACCTAGTAAGTAGTAACCTATAAATACTCCTTTCCCCTCCCAAAATTCAACAATAATAATAATAGTTCTTTCTATTAGTTTTGCCATCTTACTCCTCTCTCAGGTATGTTAAATTTGCTTTTTGATGAGGAATTTTGTAGAATATATTACATTAATATTGCAAAAAAAAATTGGTTTATAAACATCGACACGATATGTAAGGTCAAAATTACTAAATATAAGGTCAAAAATACTTTTTAGGTGTATATAGTATATGTTGAGTTGTCTTGGATGTTTTGTATGTAAAAATCTTGGCTCGACCACTGGTTGGGAGGCAGGGACAGTAGCGGAGGTAGGATTTTTAGGGGGCGGGCGCAGAGGGGTGTCAAAAAATTACATTGTATAACACAAAGTTAGAAGTTATTTTTATGTATATATATAGTAGATACTTATTCCCCTTTGATATCTGTTATTACCTGTTGTCTTGCACTTCGATTATTTTTATTGTAGTTAAGTTTCATTTTTCAGCATGCTTTGACATGATCTCTATAGTATTTTGACATGACTTCTTTACTCTTGTTAATTCTTTTTTCTTGAGTCGATGGTTGATCAAAAACAACCTCTCTACCTTCCAAGGCAGGGGTAAGGTCTGCATACACTCTACCTTCCCCAAATTTCACTTGTGGAATTACACTGGATATGTTGTTGTTGTTCTTGTTGTTGTTGTTGTTTTTGTATACATAATCCCTTTAGCTTTTTCGTGTGGTTACTTTAAATGTTGAATCCCTTTAGTGAAGATTCTGGTTGTAAGATGTTATTTTTCGTAGTAAAAACTCGATATCTCACTATTCGAATACTTGGGATTGTTAATCTTGTTTTGTTTGAACTGCAGTTTGATACACTATGATGGCAGAAGATCACAGGATCGACGAAAACATTGAGATATGGAAGATTAAGAAGCTTATAAAGGGGCTCGAAGCTGCTCGAGGCAACGGTACCAGCATGATTTCTCTAATCGTGCCTCCACGAGATCAAATATCTCGTGTTACTAAGATGCTTGGTGATGAATTCGGGACTGCATCGAATATCAAAAGCAGAGTAAATCGTCAATCTGTGCTTGGCGCGATCACGTCTGCTCAGCAGAGGCTTAAGGCTCTATAACAAGGTTCCTCCGAATGGGCTCGTGCTCTACACGGGCATGATCGTGACTGAAGACGGGAAAGATAAAAAGGTTACTATTGATTTTGAGCCATTCAGGCCTATTAATGCATCTTTATATCTTTGTGACAACAAGTTCCATACAGAACCATTGAATGAACTTTTAGAATCTGATGATAAGTTTGGGTTTATTGTCATGGATGGGAACGGGACGCTTTTCGGGACGTTGAGTGGAAGTTCCCGAAATGTCCTTCACAAGTTTAGTGTTGATCTGCCAAAGAAACACGGACGAGGAGGGCAGTCATCTCTGCGTTTTGATCATCTAAGGATGGAGAAACGACATAACTATGTGAGGAAAACCGCGGAGCTTGCAACCCAAATGTATATTAATCCGGCTACCAACCAGCCCAATGTTACGGGGCTGATACTAGCCGGATCAGCTGACTTTTAGACGGAGCTTAGCCAGTCTAGTATGTTTGATCGTCGTCTTAAGGGAAAAATACTGAAGGTGGTTGATGTTTCTAATGGAGGTGAAGATGGTTTCAATCAAGCAATTAAGTTGTCTGCTGAGAAACTGGGGAATGTGAAATTTATGCAAGAGACTAATGCCATTGGCACGTATTTCGAGGAGATCAGTCAGGACAACGGGAAGTATGTTATCGGGCTTGATTACTACACCTTGAAAGTCCTCGAAACAGGTGCTGTTGAGACCCTTATCGTGTGGGAAAATCTCGAGGTTACTAGGTACGTGCTGAATAATAACGCGTTTGGAGACACAATCGTCAAGTACTTGAGCAAGGAGCAAGAAACGGACCAGAGTAACTTTCGTGACCCTGCTACAAATGGTGAATTAGAGATTCGTGATAAGATGCCTCTACTGGAGTGGTTATCTGTTGAGTATAGGAAGTTTGGTTGTAGTTTGGAGTTTGTTACCAACAAATCACAAGAAGGATCTCAGTTTTGCCGCGGTTTTGGTGGCATTGGAGCGATTCTTCGCTATAAGCTTGATGTTCGAGATTTTGATGACCTTTCTGATGATGATGATGATGAAGTTTATGAAGATTCCGAGTAGCAGTCAATTACCAACTTCATAAATTCCAGTTCAGGGGCGGAGCAGGAAGCCTGCAGTGGTGCACGTGGGCTCGGACCTGACTCAGGCACGGATGTGCTTAACGACAAAGTACTAAGAGCTCCTCAGGTAATCTTGTTCTTGAATGTGTAGTCGCGGTCAATTTAGCAGTAAAGATCGATTTTTTATGATCAAACAACCTATCTTATTTTGCGTGCAATGTCTTTTGAAGATTGGAGATACTAATATTCTTTTGTTTTTCCTGGTTTACTAGATGGATGACCTGCACGAAGAAATGAAGGCACGAGTAGTTCCTTCGCGTTTATCTGAGAAATATGGTCACGGCCATCTCATAACTGCCGGTTCATCATTGGAGCAGGGGACCAGCACTGGTGCACGAGGGCTGGCGCGTGGATTGGCCTCTCATGTGCCTAGCAACAAATTACTAGGACCTCTTCAGGTATGTGGCAGAGACATCGTCTTGTTCTTGAATGTGAAGTCGTGATCAGCTTAGCAGTAAACGTCTCCTTTGATGATTGAACAACCTATCTTCTCTTGCACGCGAAACGCCTTTTGAAGATTTGGAAATATCTGCATAATCTCCCTTCTAATAGCCTTTTCTTTTTCTGGCTTACTAGATGAATGACCTGCACGATGAAATAAAGTCACGAGTAGTTTCTTCGCGTTTGTCTGAGCAATATGAAGGTCACGTTCATCCCTCAAGTGGCTCGTCTGCTGAAAGAACGGAGACAAGATCCATATAGCAGCGTAGCAGCTATACAAGAACTTAATCTGTTCCTTTGGAGTTGACAGATTGAGTTGAAAGTACTATCATATTATAAGTTTTGAATAAATTGCAGATCGTTTTCTCTGAACTCAGTAGTATAAACGCGATAACTATATCGTGTTGCTAGATTTTTACGACTGGTTTATGTCGTGGGATAGACTGATTTCCGATCTACGAGTTTGTACTAGTATTTTATATATATACAGTTGAGTGTTTTAACTAATCTGCAGTATGATTCAGTAGAGTATGCAATCTCAATGACTACTTCATGTTGTGAGATTCTATGTTGCTCGGACTCTCCAAAATGTTCTCAACGATCTGTATCTCTGCAGCAACTTGCATACGTGTATTCAGATATACATATACAAATCGATGAGTATGAAACATGCAGGGAGCAGGGGCGGATCTAGAGGGTCAGTTACGGGTTCATGTGATCCAGTATCTTAATACTTAAGTCATATGTATGTGTTTTGAGCTTCTTGTACTGGTACATGAACCGATGACCATCGAGCTCAACTTACAAACCCGGAAACTAGCCTGAGTTTGATATAAACGAGTGATTCGTGTGTGTTATACGTAAAAGTTTTCTCTACGGACCTGAGAAATAACTGTATTTTGAATTCAATGTAGTCGTAGTAGCCCTCTGTTGAGAAGTATTTGTTAAGATCCGCCCGTGATTCAATTTATGTGCTCGGGGTTTTGTCTAGCGGTAAGAGGGCAACATATGATGTATGGGTCAGGCGTATGTCATGGGTTCAAATCGTGCAACATTCATCAAACTGGTATGTGGCAATTACAAAACAACAACAACATACCCAGTGAAATCCCATTAGGTAGCAATTATAAAAAAAAAAGAGTAATATTTTTTAACTTTTGGCAATAATATCTTTTTCAATTTCATATGATTAAATAAAATATAAGTTTTCAATAAAAACACCCTCCAAGTTCCTCTTCATTGAAAATCTTTTCTCAATTTGTTTTTTTTATTTAATTTACTTTTAGACTTTCAAAATTCAAAACATTACTTACTCTTCGGTAGCTCATATGACTCTAATAACTATTGGTATGTTTAATCGGGCGACACTTGTTAGGTCACCTATTTTGAATTATGAAAACAAAAAGCCAAAACACGTGGGCTAAGCGCAAACCTAATCAACTTACTATCAATTCAGAAAAAAGTATGACATGTCACAATAAAAGTTTGATTCAAACATCAATAAAATACAAACACCTCAGTACTAAATAGGATCTGAAAAGGATGCCTTATCCCTACCTAATAGAGGTCATTTTCAATAAAAGTAGGATTTTGTTAGGTTGAGAGTTTGGCTGGAGCAACACATTTATTAAAAGACAAATCTCGTGTAAAACCGAAAAATAAAAATCAAGAGTATCATTTAGATTTTTGAAAATCAAAACATTACTTATTCCTCAATCCGTAATAACTCATGAATCTGATGACAGTTGGTATGTTTAATCGGCCGACAACATTACTTATAAGATCCATATGTATAGATATCATCATCTACATCCAGAAAGTCGTATACTTTGGAAGAAGCTTGTACAGTTTGGGAAGGGGTTTTGATTGATCAAAAGAAGAATCTACTTCAACCGATATACCCTTAGGCACGGGCGCACGGTCATACATAACATAGAAATCATACTTAAAAATGATGGACAATTAGCTAGAGCAGCAGGTGCTATAGCGAAACTGATTACAAAAGGGGGAAAATCGACCACATTAAAATTACCTTCTGGTCACCTATTTTGAGTTATAAATACACAAAAATAAAACACGTGACTACTAATTAAGAAAAAAAGCATAATATTCACAATAAAAGCTTGATTCGAACATGAACAAAATACAAACACGTAGCACAAAAAGTGTCGAGAAAAATTACCACATAAATAAGTGAATAGCCAAGTGTTAGTTTTCTATTTAAATAAAAGGAAAAGAATAAAATATTTCGACAAAAAATACTACTAGTAGGTATTTTAATATTTCACTGTGGGCCCTATAGAATAACTATATATATGGAGTATTAAAAAAAAAATCTGGAGAATTCCACAAAACTGCCGTGTTGTTCTCTCTTTCTCTCCCTATTGTTCTGCAAAATTCTCTAATAAGGTTCGTTCGCTAAAATCAATTTTTCTTTTCGCATGTTGATGAGTGATTTATTCGTTTTTTTAAAAAAAATAAAAATTATTATAATTATTTTTTTTGGTTATTTGAGGTATGAATTGATCGAGCTAACTAGGTGAAGTATTTTTGTATCTATTTATATTGGAGAAATTACTGGATTTTTTTTTGTGTGAGAAAGCTGAAATTTGTGTTAATTTTTCACATATTGATGAGTGATTTATTCCTTTTTTTTATGTTTCTTTTTTGTAAAAATTTTTGGTTATTTGAGGTATGAATTGATCGATCGAACTAGGTGAAGTATTTTTGTATCGATTTATATTGGAGAAATTACTGATTTTTTTTTTTGAGAAAGCTGAAATTTGTGTTAAATTTTCACATATTGATGAGTGATTTATTCGGGTTTTTTTTAAATTTTTTTGGTTATTTGAGGTATGAATTGATGATCGAATTAGTGAAGTTGCTCTGTATCGATTTATATTGTTATCTATGAATTATGTGTAATTTTTTTTAAATTTTTTTTGGTTTAGATTATGAAGCTGATGATTTAAACTAGAAATAACTGGAATTTTTTTCGATTCTTTTGGTGTGAAAGCTGAAATTTGTGTTAACTTTTCGTGTGTTGAGTGATTTATTCATTTTTTTTTTAATTTTTTAGTATAATTTTTGGTTACTTGAGGTATGTTGATCGATCAAACTAGGTGAAATATCTTTGTATCGATTTATATTGTTATCTATGGATTCTGTGTAAAGAAAAAATTCTTTTTGTTTGGTTTGGAGAAATTAATGGATTTTTTTTGTGTGAAAGCTGAAATTTTGTGTTAATTTTTCGCATATTGAGGAGTGATTTATTCGTTTTTTTCCTTTTTATTATAATTTTTGGTTATTTGAGGTATGATTGATCTAACTAGGTGAAGTATCTCAGTATCTCTGTGTCAATTTATATTGTTATCTATGGATGCTGTGAATTTTTCTTTTCTTTTTGTTTGGTTTTGGATTTTGAAACTGATGGTTTAAACTAGATATTAGTATTATATAATATACTTTATGTGAGTTACTTTAATAAGGTGTGTTAGCTAAACTCGCTTTTCGATCTTTTCTTGTGTGAAAGTTGAAATTTTGTGTTCTCTTTTCGGATATTGATGAGTGATTTATTCATTTTTTCCTTTTTTATTACTATAAATTTTGGTTATTTGAGGTATGTTCGATCTATCTAGGTGAAGGAAGTATGCTTTATATTGTTATCAATGGATTCTGTGTATTCTTTTATATAATCTACTTTATGTGATACTTTAATAAGGTGCATTTGCTAAACTCCTTTTCCGATTTTTTTATTTGGTTTGAAAGTTGAAATTTGTGTTTTCTTTTCACATATTGATGAGTTATTTTTATTTGTTTGTTATTAATTACTTTTTTTTTAATTATAATTTGTGGTTAACTTGTTATTTGAGGTATGATCGATCTAACTACGTGAAGTATCTGTATCGATTTACGTTGTTATCTATGGATGCAGTGTATCTTTTTGTTTGTTTGGTTTGGATTATGAAACTGATGACTTGAACTAGATATTACTGTATACTCTATTTTATGCGAGTTACTTTAATTGTGGAAATTGTTGGATTTTTTTTTAAGAAAGTGAATCTTACACGCTATATAACTGTACACTCGTTATGATTAATGAAATTTGTTATGTATATTAGCCCCTGTGAACGACTTATTTATTATAGTTTCAAAAAAGGAGTACAACGTGGTTGTTTTACAAAACTCGGTTGTGACAATGGGGTAAATTGGATGTTTTAAAGAGCTCATGGAAGTTCCTATAAACTGGTTCTTCCCATCATAAGTTTAGCACTCAATAGCTGTCGGTTGATTAGTTTATTTGATGGATTGGGTATTTGTTTGTCACTTGGTGTTAACTTTACTTACTTTATTCTTTGTTTGCGTACTAATAATCTAAGGATCTTGGAACTACAGGTCGATATTCAATGGCTGACAGTCACGATAACGATAAAAATATCGAGATATGGAAGATCAAGAAACTTATAAAGGCACTTGAAGCTGCTCGAGGCAATGGTACCAGCATGATTTCTCTAATCATGCCTCCACGGGATCAAGTATCTAGGGTCACTAAGATGCTTGGAGATGAGTTCGGAACTGCATCAAACATCAAAAGTAGAGTGAATCGTCAATCTGTGCTGGGTGCAATCACATCTGCTCAGCAGAGACTTAAACTCTACAACAAGGTTCCACCAAACGGGCTTGTGCTTTATACCGGAACAATCATCACCGAGGATGGGAAAGAGAAGAAGGTTACAATTGATTTTGAGCCCTTCAGGCCCATTAATGCATCTCTATATCTTTGTGATAACAAGTTCCACACAGAAGCCCTGAATGAACTTTTGGAGTCGGATGACAAGTTTGGGTTTATTGTGATGGATGGCAATGGAACACTTTTTGGGACATTGAGTGGCAATACCAGGGAGGTCCTTCACAAGTTTAGTGTTGATCTGCCCAAAAAACATGGAAGAGGAGGACAGTCTGCACTGCGTTTTGCTCGTCTTCGGATGGAGAAACGTCACAACTATGTGAGGAAAACAGCGGAGCTTGCAACCCAGTTTTATATTAATCCTGCTACCAGCCAGCCCAACGTTTCAGGCCTGATACTAGCTGGATCAGCTGACTTTAAGACAGAGCTTAGCCAGTCTGATATGTTTGATCCTCGTCTTCAGGCAAAGATTTTAAATGTGGTTGATGTTTCTTATGGAGGGGAAAACGGTTTTAACCAAGCAATTGAGCGGTCTGCTGAGGTCTTGGCCAATGTGAAATTTATACAAGAGAAGAAATTGATAGGCAAGTATTTTGAGGAGATCAGTCAGGACACCGGGAAGTATGTTTTTGGGGTTGATGATACCTTGAAAGTTCTGGAAATGGGTGCTATCGAGACCCTTATTGTGTGGGAAAATCTGGACATTAATAGGTATGTGTTGAAAAATACCACATCAGGAGAAACAATCATCAAGCACTTGAACAAGGAGCAAGACACTGTCCAAAGTAACTTCCGTGATCCTGAGACAAATGCTGAATTAGAAGTTCAGGATAAATTGCCACTACTTGAGTGGTTTGCGAATGAGTACAGAAGATTTGGTTGTAGTCTGGAGTTCGTTACCAACAAATCACAAGAAGGGTCTCAGTTTTGCCGTGGTTTTGGTGGCATTGGCGGAATTCTTCGTTACCAGCTTGATGTTCGAGCTTTTGATGACCTTTCTGATGACGGTGAATTTTACGAAGATTCTGAATAGCAATTAAGTAACTTCACAAATACCAGTGCAGGAGTGGAGCAGAAAGCCTGCACTGGTGCGCGAGGGCTCTCGCCTGACTCGGCTGCTCATGTGATTAGTGGAGAATTACTCGGAGCTCTTCAGGTCTGTGTGCAGAGAGGTTATCTTGTTCTTGATAATCTAACCACCTATCTTCTTTTGTGTGCAAACTATCTCTGGGTGATTAGAAATATGTGCCTTATTTTGTTTCTAATATTTGTTTCTTTTTTCTGGTTTTGCTAGATGGATGACCTGCATAAAGAAATGGAGTTGCGAGTAACTTCTCCGCGTTTATCTGAGAAATATGAAGGTTGTTTTCATCTCACAAGTGCCGGTGCAGGAATTGAGCAGGGATTCAGTACTGGTGTGCGAGGGCTTGCACCTGATTCAGTTCTTCATGTGCTTAGTGACGAACTACCGGGAACTCATCAGGTCAGTGGATGTCCTCGAGGGTGGAGTTGTGAATTTTTGATCAGCTTAGTAGTAAATATCACCTATAATGTCTCTTGAAGATTGGGAATTTGCATCATTTCTTTTCTAATATCCGTTTCTTTTTTTCCTGGTTTACTAGATGGATGATCTGCATGAAATAGTGAAACCAGTAGTTTCTTCTCGTTTTTCTGAGCAATATGAAGGTCACTTCTATCTCATAAAATCGGTTCCTGGAGTCGAGCAGGAAGCTTGCATTGGCATGCGAGGGCTCGCGCCTGACTTGGCCACTCATGTGCTTAGCGACAAATCAATGCAAACTCTTCATCAGGTCAGTGGTGTCTTGTCCTTGAATGTGAAGTTGTGATCGGCTTAGCACTTAGCAGTAAATATCTCCTTTGATCGAGCAACTTATCTTCTCGAAGATTGTAAATATATGCATCATTTCCGTTCTAACATTTTCTCTTTTTCGTGATTTACTAGATGGATGACCTGCTTGAAGAAACGAAGTTGCTAGTAATTTCTTTGAATTTGTCTGAGCAATCAGAAGGTCAGTTTCATCTCTGAAGTGGCGCGTCTGCAGTGTAGCAGCTACGGCAAGAACTCAATCTGTATGCTATGCACTCTTTTGAAGAGTGAAATGCCAGAGTACTATCGTATTATCTACCAAGTTAGTACCTTAAGTACTATTAGTATCATATTATCTAGGAAATAAAAGGCAGTATGATTTTGCTGAAATTAGTACTATGTAATGGCAATGACTATATCATGTTGCGAGATTTTTATGACTGGTATGTTGTGGGATAGACCTACTAGATACTACTATGATATTATCGACGAAGCTGGGAGTTTTGAACTAATATGCAGTATGATCTTTGTTGGACTCGGTAATTTTTGATCTCCGCGGCTATCTCATGTTATCGATCTTGTGTGTGGTTCTCGTGGTCTGATCGATATGAGTACTGTATTGCTCGGTGATTGTGACTTGCTTTAGTCAGCATTATGATATTCGCTACAGTTTCCTCTCCTCTCTTTTAGTTGGCTCGATATCTATCAAAGGCGACTCCATTCTCAGGCTCTGAGACCTTTAGTTATAATTGTATGGGGAGCATGTGCAGAACATGGAGAGAGTCCGAAAACAGTGTTGTAGAATCAAATTAAAGTGCAAGAAAACATAGTTGTTGTACAATAAAAAAACCATACTACTTATAGTAGATATATCAAATCTATATATCCAACCAATGACAAACAACTACAATAATAACGTCTCAATCCCAAACAAATTGGGGCCAGCTAAAGGAGAAATACAGCACGAGGACTTCCCAAGGGGTTCACCCATCTAAGTATTACTCTCGTCCAAGCACACTTAACAATTACAACAATTATGCCTCAATCTCAAGGATGCAACACCACAACTTCTCAGTGAGTCATCTGTTCTAGTACTACTGTCAGCAAAGCACGCTTAACTTCGGAGTTCTGATGTCATCTGTTCTAGTACTACTGTCAGCAAAGCACGCTTAACTTCGGAGTTCTGATGTGATCCCGCTCCTACAACTTGCGCAAAATCAATGGAGCACCATGTTGAGGTTGAAGAGTGATAAATGTATGAGGAGCATGTGCATAAGATGGAGATAACTCAAAACTATAGTGTTTTAGCATCATTGCAAGTGCCATTTTTGCCTCTAACATAGCAAAATTTTGTCCAATGCATATTCTTGGTCCCCAACTAAATGGAAAATATGCAAATTTACCCTTTGTTGCTTTATTAACTCCTTCACTAAACCTCTTTGGATTGAACTCTTTTGCATCATCACCCCATATTTCATTGTCATGTTGCAAATAAATTGTTGGTAACATTAGTAACATCCCTTTAGGCAATGACAAGTTTCCTAATTTGGTTTCTTTTTGTACTCTTCTACCAATCATAATTCCTGGTGGATATAACCTTAGAACCTCATTGATTATCATTGTTACCTGTTGAAAGAAATAAGTAGTAGTGAAAAATACTAAAAATGTCAGTGTTTTTGGTACGACATAAGTCATTCACATGAAACATTCTCCTAAGGAGAGGTAACATCAGTGGCTGCTAACACAACTCGAACTCGTGACGTATAGGTCACACGGAGACAACTTTACAGTTTCTCTTAGATTCCCCTTCATTCTAAAACTTTCTTGATGAAAAATTTGATAATTAAGTTTAATAATAATGTCCAAGTGTTAGTTGGAGCAAGTAATATAAAGTTGAAGTGTTGGGGATTTTAACCTAAAGACAACATAGGAGGGAGGGGAACTCAAGATAGCCGTAAGAAAAATGACTTTTGTTTAAAGTCATTATCTTTGTTTTGATGGAAAAAACGTCTTCTAAGGAATGTGACTTCTGTCATACCAAAAATCAGAAAATGACCTTCTGACCATGAAGAACATTTCCCTATAAAATGACTTTGGTCGTACCAAACACAACTTCAACAACGATAACAACAACAACATACCCAGTGTATTTCCACAAAGTGGGGTCTGGGTACGTAGACCGTACATTTACCTCAGAAATGAAGTAAAGAGGTCATTTCCGATAGACCCCGTCTCAAGACGAAAAATGACCAAAAAAAGACAAAATGAGAGTACCAAACACAAGAATGTATACTTACAACTTTCAATTGATTCAACAAGTCATAATTTGGTTTGCTACTCCCAAATACTTGAACAACTTCTTGTCTAGCTCTTTCTTGCCAATCCAAATGCTTACTCAATAAAATCATAGTCCAAACAAGTAATACTGAAGTAGTTTCTTGACCAGCAAAATAAAATAATTTGCATTCTTCAATCACTTCATCAATTGTCATACCAAAATTCTTGTTTTCATGATGAATTTGTATTTCCTTGAAATTTGATTCCAATAATATACCTAATAAATCATCTTTTGTAACTTGTCCTTCTTTCATTTCCTTTATTCTTTTGTTGATAATTTCCAATATTAGTGATCTTACTTCATTTGCTATTTGCTTCATCCTCTTGTTCCTTTTTGTTGGCACAAACCTATTATCAAGAACAAAAAGTTAATAGTGTTAACAATAAAATCACAAAATACATATTTTTATTTAATTGATATAAAGTAAAGTCAAGAAACTATTATCGCATTAAAGTAATTGAACTATATCTATGTGACCAGAAGGTCAAATATAAGGGGTCGATAGGGGCTAAACTATCCTTGTCCAAGGCGAGCCGACTGACACTCCTTCGCCGAAAAATTTCACTATGTAGATAGGTCAATTTTTTTTTTATTTGTAAAAAAAAGAGCAGCCCGGTGCACTAAAACTCCCGCTATGCACAGGGTCTGGGGAAGGGCCCGACCACAAGGGTCTATTGTACGCAACCTTACCTTGCATTTCTTCCAGAGGCTATTTCCGAGGCTTGAACACGTGACCTTCTGGTCACATGGCAGCAACCTTACCTTGCATTTATTTGTATATACACTAATACTATATGTTAAATTCCTTGGCACTGTGTATATGTACTTATTTTATATTTTTTGGCTTCGCCCTTAGGTGTTGGTTAATCTTTTTTTCTTGGCATAATACATAAACATGCCTTTTTAATTTGGCCTCAACTGATATCTGTGTCCTCCAACTTTAGGTGTGCACTAGTAGACACACACGTCCTACGTGGCGTCTCACGTCAATTGCCACGTAGGACGTGTGTGTCTACTTGTTCAATTTTATACAAGTATAAGTGCATACTTGTGCACACCCAAAGTTAAAGGACATAGACGTCAACTGAAGTCAAGTTAAAAGGAAATTGTTTTTATGGCTTTACTATTACGTTGTTTAAAGTTCAGTTACTTTAATACGACATATAATATATCAGTGTATATAATTTGCAAGTGGAACATAATTACCTCCATCCAGGGATGTAAATCCACCTTGCAGCTTGTAAAATTAAATCAGCTTGTTCTTTTTGAAGCTCAAATATTTGTCTTCCTTCTTCATAGTTACTACCAAATGCTGTTCTTGAAATTGCATCACTTGTCAATGTTTGCAAAAATGGCCACACATCTATCTCTGATCCCTCTGATGCAACTATGTTTTCCCATTTGTTGAGCATGTCACAACAACTCAAGTAGAATGATGGTAGCATGTGCTATATACACACACAAAAGAAGAAGAAATTAATCATAGTTAATTTAAGTGATTTAGGATGTGGGAGATTTTAATAGCTTAGTTGATTGACTATCTGAACTTTCACCTTGTTGGTGAGGGTTCGAGTAGGGGATCTTAATATCTCAATTGGTTGACTATCTGAGCTTTCACCTTGTTGGTGAGGGTTCGATTCCTCACCTTGTAATCCCCTACTATCGATGTAATAAAAACAAATGATTTAGGATGTGCCCAGAGGTCGTCGTGGTGGAGTCGTAAGTATCCCTCCATCTATAATTAAAGGTTTCGAGTTTAAGAAGAAGCGGATCTGAGTGTTTACTTCATGGGTTATGAATTACTTTTTTTTTCCTTATCGGGTTCTGAAAAAATTATTCATACATATTAGATGAATTTTTTTAACAAAGATACAGGGTCTGAACCAAAATTACTGAGTGCTGCTCAATGCATAACTATAATATTTGCTCCGGCCCTGAATCTAAGCCCTTGGAATGGAGTGGTCTTTGATAGAAAATGTTTTATCCTCTAACGAAAGATTTTTTGATACAAATTTAAATTAGTCTAGCCACAAAGTAGATACCAGATACCGGGTTTCTAAAATGAGACTTTTCGGCACAAATTCAAATTAGTCTAGCCACAAAGTTGACACCAGACACCGGGTTTCTAAAATGAGACTTTTCAACATATATTCAAATTAGTCTAGTCGCAAAGTATATACCAGACACCAGATTACTAAAGTGAGACTTTTCAGCATAAATTCAAATAAGTCTAGCCACAAAGTAGATACCAGCCACCAAATTTCTAAAGTGATACTTTTCGGCACAAATTCAAATTAATTCAGCCACAAAGTAGATACCAGACACCAGGTCACTAAAGTGACACTTTTCGATATAAATCCAAATTAATCTAGCCACAAAGCAGATATCGAACATCAAATGAAAAACGATAAAAATATTTAGGATATTTGCCGTTTGGCCATGAGAACCAAAAACTATTTCACTTTTTTGAAATTTTCAAAGTTGGAGTTGGAGTTGGAGTTGTGTTTGACCATAACTTTTGCAATAATTATCTAGATCTTAAATATATATTTTTTAAAAACATAAAATATGATTTAAAAATGAAATATAATTTAAATGGGGTTATTTTATGAAAATAAAAAATTTAGAATTTTAAAAAGAAAAAATTGAAAAAGTGAAAAAAGTGAGTTGGAAAAGGGTGTTTTCACTTTTCCAAATACAACTCTGAAGTTGTATTTGAAATTTTTATGGCCAAACACTATTTCCGGAAAAAAGTGAAATAATTTTTCGAAAAAAAATGAAAAAATCTCATGGCCAAACGTCTACTAAAAGTACCTTCAACTTGTCAAGGTGAAATGCAGGGTTGATAATTCTTCTATGCTTAGCCCATTTCTCAGTTTCATAACTTGCTAGCCCTTGTGCTAGCAACTTAGTGATTGCATTGCCTTGAATCTTCTGGTAAATGTAACTTTTTGATAAAATTTCCCTTATAAATTCAGGCTCTGTGATAAACATTGTTGGTTTTGGCCCCAACCACATAAAACAATTCTTACCTATACAAAATAGATAAAAGAATTTTAAGTTTTATATATCGTCAGTGTAAATAACGTTGTATGTAAAATGATATATTTGCATGTAACCTCCTTAAAATAAGATATGTTATCTGCTATACAATAATAACAATAACAAATTTAGTGTGATCTCACATGTGAAATTTGGGAAGGTAGAGTGTACGCAGACCATACACTTACCTCGTAGAGATAGAGTCATAGAGAGGTTGTTTTCAATAGACCATCGGCTCAAAACAAAGCATATTCCAAGCAGGTAGAAAAAAGAAATGCAGAAATGAGAGCAATAGCAATAACAAAATAATGTAAAAATGAAGAGCAGTACATATGTTATCTACTATAATAGGAAAAAATGACTTGATGGTGTAGTTTAACAAATGATTGCAAATTATTACTCCTTCCGTTTCAATTTATTTGGTCTACTTTCCTTTTTAGTACATTTCAAAAAGAATGTCTCTTTCCCTTTTTAGCAACTTTTTAATTTCAACTTTCCATATGTCATGTTTAAGACCACAAGATTAAAGGGCATTTTGATACTTTTGACATATCTTTAATTTTTAACATAAGATTCAAAAGTCTTCTTTACTTTTTTAAACTCCGTGTCAAGTCAAAATAAGCCAAACAAATTGAAACGGATGGAGTATAAGTTAAACTTTATGATAGAGATTTATTTGTAGTTACCTTATCAGTCATCTGATTGTGTATATATTATTGCTTATATCGTAAATGCATAGAACTTAATTAAACTCAAAATGAGTATATAATTTATATCTTTTCAAATGTATAGGCTTTTTTTTTTTACACAGATATTATATATGTTTAGGACTACATGTTTTAAAAAAAAATATAACCACATAAATATTACGATATATTTAAAATCACACGTTTCAAAATTCATTTCTTTTTTAAATTTCGTGTTCAATCTTATGTTATTTCATTCTTCAAAAATATCGATAGATGCATGTCGGATTCTTCAAAAAGTACTAGTGTATCCCTGGAGGAACCAATACGAATGCAATAACATATTCAGAGAGTCTAAATTAAATTCAATTAAACTATATCATATAAATTAAAATGGCAGAAGTAATAAACTACCTACCATATTGCATCATCAACTTGGTGAAGTGAGGCAAAACTCTAGAAACATAGTCATTAGTGAAATTAATAGGCTTGGATTTTGCTTCTTCAACCATTGAATTAATCTCCTTCATATCTCCAAGTAAAAATTTGTAAGAATTTCCTTTAAAACCTTCCATTTTGAGTCTTTTTTCCAATTTTTTTGGATTAATCCACACCCAATTCAAGAATTTCCATACCCATCTCAAGAAAATTATCACAATCACAAATGAAATTGCAATTTTCATATTTATTTGCACCATTTTTTTTGTAGAAAAAAATAATGTTTCTAGTAATGGATTTTTTCTTTTTAGTGTCTTTCTACTCTTTAACATGTAGTACTATTTATAGTAGTAGTTGTGAAGATTAAAGGGTCAAAGTTTTTGATATTTATCTACTCAAGTTTCATAATCCAATTAAGGGTTTGTTTGGTTCGATGGAGAATATCAAAAAGTTTTTTTTTTATAAAAAGAGTCATTTTTTGTGTGTACATAAAAAAATAATATGAATTAACGACAGACAAATTATCAATAAATTCGATGAGTTACTAAATAGCGAAAATGTATTGCTAATCCTATTTAATGATAGATTATCAATAAATTCAATGAGTTACCACCTATATAATGATAGATTCGTGACGAATTCTACGACTAATTTTCTTTTTTTTTGTAATAATATAGTTGGCGAAAAATTTCTCATCGAAAGAAAATGGAAATACCTCATCTTTGGATGAAATTATTTTCCTTCATAATTATCTTCAACGCTTAACGTTATATCATTAATTCAACTAACACTTAGACATTATTATGAAAATACTCAAAATCTTCATATCAACACTATTTGATTTTTTGTTGATATTATTATCAGTATTTAACAAATGTATTTTCATGAAATATTTTCTATATTTCCAATCAAACATTAAAATTATATTCCACCAAAAAAAAGATTATTTTAAAAAAATATATACTCCACCAGGCCAAACACACCCTTATGTCAAATCAGTGCAATAAAGATATTATTATGATATTGTGATCAATCAATGAATACACATGGCATGAAAATGAGGATGAAGTTTCTTCTTTTACTTAGCTAAGTTAGTTTTGTATTCTTGTTTGACAAATACATATTTTTCTTCTTTATTTATACTCTATGGTTGACTAGAACAATAATTCAACTAATTTTATTATTCAACCAATAATTCTTGCATGGTTTTTGTTTCACATCCGATATTCGATATCTACATTGGAGCTCGATTAAATTCGATTCGTACTGATAAGTCCTATATTAGGAGTTAAAGCGTTCTCTAACAAAAGCGACTACATACTCAAAACGACTCAAACTTGAAACTTCTGATTAAAGATGAATAAGTATTTACCATTCGATCACAATCTTTGTTGGTACTTCTACTTTCTTATTTGGTTTTGAATCAAATAAAAGAAGTTAGAAAAAATAGACACTGACATATGATGATGATGATAAGATTGGTTGAGATGCAATCTACTAGAAAAAAAAAAGATTTTATATCATTTGTCATGCTTTTTGCAATTATCTTTTAATCGAAGGGGTGAAGGCGAGTTCAGAATTTGAAGTTTATGAGTTTCTACTTGAAGTTAATTGGAGTTAAAGTGAAATACTTATAAATATTTAATTAATTTCTTAATATATTTATATATATATACAAGAATTTGTGCAAAAACTATTGAATTATCGTGAACCAACACGTTGTACTCTAGATTAAATTGTTTGACACATAATTTTTTGTATATATATATATATCTATATATATATATAATTTTTTTGTTTGTTTGTTTTAATCATTTCTATTCGGAATCATTATCTTAATTAATTCAAATTCGCTCGATGTAAGAAAAAGAAAATCACTCACTAAAATACATTGGCCAATCTCAGTTCACTTTTTTTTTTTTCAGATGAACATCTTAGTTCTTAAGTCTCACAAATAGTCAAAGTCTTAAGTGTATTTTAATCCAAAAGAGAAAATTAATTAGTGTAAAATTTAAGCTCTAGATTGCACACATCCTCTTGATAGTTAGTAAGTTGGATTAATATATGATCTTTTTTAAATAATTTGGTCAATTTTTTAATCTTCCCTTAGCTATTAAGTTCTTCACAGAACATGAGGGGCATAAAGGTCATTACATACTTTATTTCTCCACAAGATTGAAAAGGGATGTTACCATAATCTCATAAAAGTAGAGCAATTGCGTCGTCGTGGAGCGATAAGTACTCTTTCATTTTTAATTAGAGTCTCGAGCTTAATCTCTGGATATGAAATCACCTTTGTAAGGGAGCGCTTAATCACGATATGGAATTTTCCCTCTCGAGTCCACATTTATTCGAACACTGATACGAGTACCTGACACTAAGTAGGAAACCAAAAAAAAAAAAGAGTTGTGCTTAGAAGTTTTGTAAAACAACACCGATTTACGAGAGGAACTGATAGATGAAACCTTGAGTGAGCTTCCCCTTCCGATTCACGGAATGTGATCTGAGACACGATGAGAGAACAAAATTATATCTTAAACAAGAAAAAGGGTATCAAAAATCAAGTTCGAATTTACACCAAAATGTAGCTAAATGCTGATTAACAAACATACACAGACACATTAAACAAACAAAAATGGATCTGTATCTGGTGATCCTACAAAGTATACCCAAAGCAATAATTTCCAACAACATCAGAGTACATCGATATCCAGTCTCGAGATATAACTCGTGTGCTAAAACACGTTTTCCTGACATCGAGGGTAAACGTTGGTCATCAGTCGATACATAGGTCTCAGAGATGCCTACATTACTACGATGCAGTGCTGAATTAACGAGCTCTTGTTTTGACGAATTTGGTTCTTGAAGCTTTCTTCTCCAGTTTTTCTCTCTTCTTTCTGGTCTTCTCGTCCTCTTCGACGTCCTGGATAATCATGAGAAATATTAGGACAACTAGTTAAAGACATTGTTTGATCTATGAAGATTTGGTTCACCATTATTAACACGAACCTCTGAACCTTGAGGTAAAAATCCTTTGATAAATCCAGAGAGTTTGTACGCTGCAAATGCAGGTATCTGGAAAGGGAAACAGTGATTTTAGTATAGATCAATCAAACAGCAACAACAGCATACCCAGTGAAATCCCACAAAGTGGGGTCTGGGGAGGGTAGGTGTACGCAGACCTTACCCCTACCCTAGAGGTAGAGAGGATGTTTCCGATAGACCCCCAGCTCGATGAAAAACAGATTAAAGCAGTTTGGAAAAGGGAATAACAGAAATGAAGAAGTCATGGCAAAACACTATAGAAAGCATGACAAAGGATTCCGAACGGTAACTACAACAAAAAATACGATAATTGGAGTACAAGAAACGGCAGATAATAATAGAAATCGAGGAATAAGAAACATAGGAGTAATACTACGACTACCAGTATGAAAAGATAAGCGAGACCACGCTCTACTACCTGCTAACCTACTACCTTAATTTGTGCCCTCCACAACCTCTATAACGAAATTCTCCCGTGTACTATATATTTCTTACCAATCATGTATATTAACTACTGCTGCTGGGACCACAACATGTCTGTGCCTGTCGTCATTCCTATACATCAGTGAAGGACTACTCAGGATACCTTCATTACCGAAACGAGAGGTTCCGGTGTCACCCCCTCAAAAAGAGAGAACAAGGAAAGAAATGATTGAAAAATGTTGACAAAAGGAGTTGTGTTTGGCTAGAGTCTAGACCACTTTCATAAAGCTGGATTCTGCGGAACTAGTTTACATTTTCTCTTTTGGATGACACTAGCATCCAGGCCAGCTACCCTGCACCTTGACCAGTCCACGCGTACAAAGGGAGCATGCTATAGCACACAAGCAGTCGGCTAGACTTAATTGAAGAATGTCCAACTTCTAAGATCTCCAAAAGTACGGTTAAAGCAAGTCACAAAACATTTCTTCTCTAATATAAGAACGGAATTGATAAAACAAAACCACCCTGAAAGAAAAATGTCTTGGTTTCGCCTTAAAGGGAAATTTTCTGCAAACTAAAGAAGATTCTACTCTAGAAATAGTGTCAGACTTGATAATGCAAACAAAGGCATCTACTTTACCAAACTGTGAAGGAAACGAATCCTGCTGGACATTAGAAGTTTTCATCTCGGAGAAAAACTCTGCATCTCTGTTCTCCTTCCGCCTTCCCTCTCTTCTCAAACACACAAGAATTTTCTCTCTCTCTCTCTCCACACACACACTTTTTTCTGGTTGATAAGTAAGGCTCTAATTGATATTAAGACGGGCATTGCTTTGTCAAGTACCATCACACGACATAGAATTGGGTGGAGGAGAGCTCTAACTCTAGAAAAGAATTTCTCAAATTGATCAACTTATAAAGAAGGTACAAAACTATTCCCTTGAAATTTCAGGAACGTGAATCATAACATCAACATGTAAACTCTGATAATAACTTTTCAACATTACTAACAAAAATAATCTTTCAACCTTATGCAAAGCGCCTCGGGAACACAACAAAAACTTCTATAAAAGTTATGTGAAACCTATACTAATTCATAACCAAATACATGGAAGAAGGATGGGAAGGTCAAATTATTTCTTCTTTTCTAAGGTGCATCTTTTTTACTCACAAATCAAAAGTTGTCCAAAAGTCATTGCCTATTGATGAAAGATCCAAAAGCAGACTGTTTCTCCAACGTTGTTGATAATACATTGTGTTGATGGCTAGACAAACTACAGAGCATACCAAGAAGAAAGACAACATAAATAACACATTTGCCAACATTTTCTGTTTACAAATTTTGACAGCAGTGAATATGGTATATGGATATTTCCTACTAATTCTGTGCTCTGATCCATACTCAAAATGCAAAACGATGACGGTGACATGTAAGTAAAGCATGGATAGAGAATACTAATAAACTTACCACTAGATATGTGTACCAGAACTTGCCGGAGATGATAGAAGCTAATTGCACGAAACATGTAATGTAGATTATATCATGTAAATATCTGCAAGCAAGATTCATAGCAAGGTAAGATATATTTCCAAACAAAATGGAGCAGGAGATTATGAAGTTACCACAAAGCTAGAGCTTTGGGTAGGAACATAAGATCAGTAAGAGCCTGTTTAGATAAGCTTATTTTAAGTGGCTTTTAAGCATAAACAATAAGTTGGGAATCCTAGATTTTAGACTTTTTAGCTTTTTTTTTTTTTTTTGCTATGTTGGCTTAATATCAAGTGCTTCAAAGCACTTTTTTACCTTACCCAAACACTACAAAAAAGCTTAAAAGCTATTTTAGCTTAAAAGCACTTAAAATCAGCCAATCCAAACGGGCACTAAGACTGAGCATATTCACATGCAAAATTTGCAGCTTGAAGTCAAGATCAAATTTTAGAATCCAAGAACCAGTCTCTATATACTCATCAAAAAGTGACTATTGCATTAGTAGTTCTAATTAAACCCAATTTACCCCCCCCCCCAACAACAACACACCCAGTGTAATCCCACAAAGTGAGGTCTGGCTACCCCCGCCCCAAAACAAAAAGTAATATTAACAAAAAAAGCTTTTTATACAATGAAACTGAAATGTAGTGGGCCTTAGGGATAAAAAAGAATTTGTTATTTGATGTCTCTTTTAGCAGAAATAACACATATCTTGCCCAACCAATTCAAATCCTACACTTCTTAGTGGGACAGAAGGCATGACAAAAAATGAGATGCTTTTCCCCTGCCTTCATTTTGAAATAAGTAGGACAAATGAAGACACATGTCAAAGCAAGAAATTATTTCCAAAGTTGGATAAACGCCCTCGCCTTCCATTTTCCCAGTGGGGTAATAAGGCACCTTCACCTTCGCCTTTTATTTTCCCACTGGCCACCCACAACACCGGATAATAAGACAAGACGAGAAAGAAAATGCAATTATGGTAGATTTTCTTCCTGATGTATAAGCTTCTAATATCCTTTCATCTAAGGAGTCCAAATGTTCAATTCCATCACTAGTTGAACCACAACTTCAACAATGGATAACAACAGCTGATTATGCAACAGCATTTCAACATAACCAACACTTTTCTAGCATACTCAATTAGCAAGAGAGCCATGAACACTCTTCACTCATCTACTCGTCATTTTTATGTTCGTCTTTTCATTTCATCATCAGTTCAAATGAGTGCGACACGGGGTAGATCCTTCAAAATACACTCAAAACCTATTAAAAGTTGAATGCCCCCATTTTAACCAACTAAAGATCGATCATACCTAAGTCAGTACTCATCTCAGATTACTTATCTCATACTCGAATTCAAGTAAAACAGCTCACAAATTCCATAAAACAAGACCGATAATTTATCATATAAAGGTCAAAACAGCTCAAAAAGAAGAAAAACAAAGCAAAATTCAGAACCCAAAAATAAAAATTTACAAATGAATTGAAACCTACTAAAAATTGAATGCACCCATTTTAACCAACTAAAAATTGATCTTACCCAAGTCGGTACTTATTTCAGATACATGTATCATACTCGAACCCAAGCAACATAGCTCATAAATTCTATAAAACCAACAACAACATACCCCGCGTAATCCCTCAAACAAGGCAATTAATTATCAAATAAAAGTCAAAACAGCTCAAAAAGACAGAAAAAAAAAGAACAAAATTCAGAACCCAAAAATAAAATTACCAAAATGAATTGGAAGTAAAACTACACCTTACCCACAAATTTCATAAAATAAGGGCTGATAATTTATCAAATAAAAGTCAAATCAGCTCAAAAAGACAGCATACAAAAAACAAAAAATTCAAGAACCCAAAACTAAAATTACCAAAATGAATTGGAAATGAAACTAAACATTACCCACAAATTCCACCAGTGCTCATATCATATCCACCATCAAACATCTCCCCATCATCACCATAACTTGGTTTTGCCATTGAATCTAATTGTTTGTATGGTAAAACATATGCCAATGAAGTCAACAATAATCCAACCATATGCTTCCATGTGAAACTTGAATAGAAAATTCCACCTCTCACCAATAAATAAATCACCTATACACACCCAAATTTCAAAAAAAAAAAAAGATTAATTTTTTTTTAATTAAACAAAAAAATGTTTAATAAAAAGGGGAAAATGTGGAGAAACATGTTACGTTGCAAGCAATGATGACTTGAAAGAGTTTCTTCATATGACGAGTGTTTTCTTCCTTGCGCTTTTTTGCTCCTTGATTCGCCATTTCTGTGTTTTCTTCTTCTTCTAAAACGGTGTCGTTTTTTTGATCTGGGAGTGAAAATGTGTGCCCTAATTTTGGAAAGATTGAATTTTTATGCAATTGAAGAAGAAGAAGAAAGCGGACGGGTTTTGTATATTGGGCTTTTTATTCGGGTCATGGATTTGGGACTAGAATTTAAGCCCAAACCAAAACAAGTGCTTTCCTAGACAATTGGTCGGGTTGGATCAAATTTGGATGGGTCAAAATGAGTCGAGACCCAATCCGACTCAACCTTGTTTGGGTCAAGTAACGGGTCATAATCCAATCCGTCTAGTTTTTACTAAGTTTTAGTTGTTTTATTTGTCCTTTTATAATTTTTTTAGTACCTAATAAAAAAAAAAATTCTTTTTTATGGCTATATATAACGCATTAAATTTTAAAAATAAAATAAAATATTTTGACAAGATTTCTCAAAAATCAGTTTGGGTTACATATCATCCCAATTTTTAATGGGCTAAAACGAGTTGGGCTAGAATGAATTGAGCTAATAAATGGGCGGGTCAATAACCAAAGCAAACTTAAACGGGTTGGACGGGTTAGGTTTGATTTTGTTACACCTACCGCTCAGTCAACTAGTTTATCAACGTGATTGATAATACAGATAACATATTAATTTAGCTTAATACGTATTAATTAGCCTTTTAAACTTGTCGGGATATTTTATTTTGACTCTCCTAACTAAAAGTTTTGGCTTCACTATTGATTTTGAGGGCTCCCGATTAACTCGAATGTGCATTGCGTAAGATTAGTTAAAGGAGAAAGTGCCATATACTCCCTCTATCTCATATTACTTGTCCATTTTTTCTTTTATATACTATGTTGCGATAGTTACCAATATATACCGTTTAGTCAACTAGTTTATCAACGTGATTGAAAATATACAAAACATATTAATTTGGATTAATACATAGTCGATTCTTTATACTTATCGAGATATTTCATTTTGACTCTCCTGACCGAAAGTTTTAACTTCACCACTAATTTTGGAGCGTCGATTAATTTAAATGTGCATCACGTAAGATCTATTAAAGAGAAAATCGCAATTTACTAGAGTTTTTTTCATTTTCACATCTTGTCAACACGAAGCCTTTGAATACAAATAGAGAGATCTTATGTGTTTTGAGATGTTTAAACAAAGTAGTTACTCTCTCTGTCCAACAATACTTGTCCACTATTGACTTTTCACACTTCTTAAGAAACTATAAATAAAAGAGTAATTTTACCATATCATCATTTGAATATAATAAATACAATATCTTAAAAAATATAACAAAGAAATGACTATAATTAATGATAAGGGTAAATTAAGAATTAAATGTAATTATTTTTTTCTGATTTCATAAATTAGACAAATATTGTTGAAGATCTATGATTAGTATAGTAAATAAGTAAATATGGACGGAGGGAGTATTATCTAAAAATATGTTATATATATATATATTCATCATTTTTTGAAAATGTAAGTCATTCATTACTTTGTTAAAGGACCCATGTGGAATCATAAATGTAGTCAAAATTGAATTTAACATTTTAAATTAGTAGAGGCAAAATATGTATCAGTGATGCATAAGTCATTGATCTAAATGTCATGAATTTTAGATACAATTTGTTAAGATCAATATTAAACATGTTATACATGAGGTTGTTACGAAACTACATGTGCAATTCTTTTTTTTAGACAAACGAGTATATATTAAGTGATAATGTATATTTTGCCCGTTAAAAACGGAATTATTATCATCATCATCAACAACAACAACAATAACACACTCAGTATCCCACAAGTGAGGTTTAAAAAGGATAAAGTGTACGCAAATCTTACTTTTATCTTGTTAGGTAAAGAGTTATTAAAAACGAAATCGCGATTATTAATTAATTATAAATTTCCCAAAAAAAGAAAGAAAGAAAAAGACTCATATAGTGACGTTTAAGTGACTCAGCTTCTATAATGCAACCGTGCCCAAATATACGTATCAGTAAAGTCTCACCAAATACCCAAGTTACCCTCAATTCATACTCATATTTACACCTCCTTCCTATTCATTTTTCCTAGTCAACCAAGGACAATTTCGTCATTTTGAAGAACTCCACCATTGATACAAAAATCCAAACCAAGAAAGCTCATAAAGTATTGGAAGAACTTTTGATCCTTTACCCCATACCCCCTTAACCCCACCTACCCCATACCCCCTTAACCCCACCTACCCCATACCCAAAGGCCCATACCCTGCTACCCTTTTGAAGGTTTATTCATATTCTTTCCTCTTTTTGTAAGTTTTTTATTTTTTTATATCACATTTTATCTGTTAAAAAATTCCAGAAAAATAGGGTCTTGAAAAAACTCTACTATATGTTTCCACTTTCCTTGGTCTTTTGTCTAAAAAAAAAAAAAGAAGAAAAAACTTTGACACCCAAGATAGAAAAATAAGTTCTTTTTCTTGTTTATTATCCCATTTTATCTTGTTAAAATTCACACACACACACACACACACACACAGAGAAACAAGATTCAGAAATCAGCATGCATTTGTGTGTGCTTGTGGTGTGATTTTTTGTTGTTTCAAGAAGAGATTTTATCTCACTCTATATTGAAGATCAGCTCAATTGCAATTTTGGGTTTTGGCTCAATTAGCCAATAACTCTGAGATAAGGTGATTCCATTGAAAATCTTTTGTGGAGATATGATATGATTCTTTTGTTAATGTTAGTTGTTTCAAGAATGGATTTTTATGTCATTTTTCTTGAGATTAGTTCTCTAGCAATTCTGGGTTTTGGCTCAATTAGCCTATAAGGTGATTCCATTGAATCTTTTCTTGAATTGTTAGCTGTTTCATGCAGAGTTATAGTTTTAAATCTTTGTTAGATCTTTATAGGTTTTTTGGGGATTTTTGTAGATGTTTTGGTCAACTAATACTTCTCTGGAATAGTTTGGTGTTACTGAATTCTTGGAATAAAGTCAAAAGTTGATTAATTACTGTACTTTGATGTAGCTATTATAGCTATTATTGGTTGGTTCATTTACTTTTCCAACTGTGTTTTAGATTTACATTTAGGTTAGAAAATAATTATTTTTCTCCAACTTGCAAGTCTGATGCAAAGATTGTTTTTTTTTATCATCAATGGCTCGAATTTTTATTCTGGAAAAATTGTTTGTCTTGTCCTGTGAAAGTTGGTATATATTTCCACTAATTATTTAATGCCTCTTGCTTGTTTCAGAAACTGGTGTTTATTCAAGGAACTTGTTGAGGCTACTGGGGAGGAATAAATTTAGAGTCTTTCCTGGGGGTTTGGAATCAACATGAGGAAAGTTCTGCAGTCTGTGAGGCAAATTAAATCTGCTCTGCGGTATAGAAAGGATAATGTGCTTAATAGTCTTGTAAGAAGACAGCATTTTTCGACTGATATAACTCGTGGCTGTTTATGCAAACTGTCCTATAATGGTGGTATTACTAGACATAGCCAACCATATTACATGTCGTCCAGAGCCATGTTTGCTGATGTAGCTACAGTTAGTAATGGAGGTATACGGTCTTATGATGAGTTCTTTTTTCTTGTATGTACTTTTTGTGTATATATCGATCATAAGTTCTTACCGTTTTGGTTTTTGTTCTGATTGATTTAATCGTAGTGGAAACCAGAGGCGGGCCTCTAGTGGAATATGAACGGAGAATTGCTGAGGGTGAGCTCTTGGATGGAGATGCTTGCCAGGTAAGCAACCGCTAGTCCTGTGTTAATCAGCTTTGGGTAGGCATTTGTATGCTTAGTTATGGCTAAATAGATTCAGAAAAAATGAGCATGTTCTGATTGTGTCTTCTGTGCACTTATGAAATATTGATCTCTTTCAACTCTGTTTTCTGTAACTAGGTAACACTGTATTTATCAATCCTTAGGAGGTAGAGAGGCAGGCTGTTCCGATAGACCCTCGGCTCAAGGAAAAACATATCAAAGCAGATAGAAAAAAGAAATAACGGAAGTGAAGCAATCATAGCAAAATACTATAAAAAGCATGACAAAGCATTCTGGAAAAAAAAAAAAGGAACAGTAACTACAACAGAATAGTGCTATAAACGGAGTACAAGAGACAATAGACTTTTTATGTTGGTGTGAATTTCATATGGAAGAACGACTCAAGTACACACTAGATCCCTGATTATAGGTATCAGATCAATGACTTATGCATCACTGTGCTCTCATGATCACATATTAGCTCAATTTTATCGGCTACTTGAAGTTGAAACCGCCTATTTCTTAGGTCAACAAGTCTTCCAAACTCTTTAAAAAAATTGCAGTCGTGCTAGTTTTACACCATGTGGAATGGCTCTCTCCTATTGAGAAATTCCGTCTAGTGGCGTTTAATCACAGAGTCCATTGGAAGCATTGAAGTCGTAGAATGTGGTAAAACGGCAAAGAATTCTCTAAATCCGCAAGTCAGTAATTTACTGTTAGTAAATATGGTTGACCAGAAATCTCATAATTGATGGGGCTTGAAACTTTGCAAAACTCAGTTTCAGTTACATGAGAATGAAGTTGATATGATGATCAATGAATTTTTCTCTTTATTGTTTGTTGAGAATAGATTCTGACGATTTGTTTGTAGGTAGGCACATTGCAAGAGCTCCAAAGACTTTACGATCAGCTCATTGAAAAAGCTGAAGACTGTCGGTTAGACAAATATGCCTCTTCTGATAAAGCCAGCAGGTACACACCAACTGAGTTTCCACCATTTCAATTTTGTATTTGGATCTTGAAATTTGCAACATGCACATTTGACTAGTAGCATGAACATTTATGTTTCGTTGTATTGATGCATCATCACTCTGGCAAATTTGCAGGAGTAGATGGTTATGGTCTCGTCTCTTACCACAGTCATCATATGCCCCTGTCAATGGATTATATCTTTATGGGGGAGTTGGGACAGGCAAAACTATGTTAATGGACCTGTTTTTCGACCAGTTGTAAGTGCCAACCTTATCTTACAAAATGATTCATCTTGCCAGAAATCAGATGTTTGTATCTACATTTATATGAGAACCAAAAAGACAAATTTTTATCTCACTCTATGAACATTTAATGTCAGGCCTGGCAGTTGGAGGAAAAAGAGAATCCATTTCCACGACTTCATGCTGAATGTTCACAGCCGATTACAGGTATGAACCTAATTTTACTTTGTTTAATTTTAATCTGTTTATTATTTATTTTGACTGCAGCATTCCTTATTGCAATATTTCACTAAGATTATTGCTAATTTGACTAGTTGTTTAGATCTATCAAATCATTCTGTCAAAGAGGATTGCATAAAAGCTACTCCCTCCGTTTCAATTTGTTTGTCTTACTTTCCTTTTTAGTCCGTTTGAAAAAGAATGCCTCTTTCCCTTTTTTTGGCAACTCTATTCTAACTTCCACATGGCATGTTTAAGACCACAAGTTTAAAGGGCATTTTGATACATTTTACATATCTTTAGCTTAGGACCACAAGATTCAGAAGTTTTGTTTACTTTCTTAAACTCCGTGCCAAGTCAAAACCAGACAAACAAATTGAAACAAAGGGAGTAATTTTTATATACTCTCTATTTTCATTGTTTTAAGTTTTTAGCATTTCACTTAGAATCTGGCCATTTAAAGCTTTTAAATGGTTATGCTTGATTCCTGAAAGCTTACGTCATTGCCTTAAGCCACATTCCATCGTATTCTTTCCAATCTTTTGATGCAATTCCTACTAGTGTGTCTGGAATGAGGAATTTTAACATTGTGCCATCTATCTAATTGCAGAAGCACAAGGGTGTGGCAGATCCTCTAGAAGTTGTGGCAGGAGAGATATCTGATGAGGCCATTTTGTTGTGTCTTGATGAATTCATGGTATGTCAGTATAGTATGGAACTCGGAATGTTTCTTTTTTCTATTCACTGTGTTTTGTATTTCTATGAGAAGATTTCGGTTCCGTGAAAGTTTCTCTTGTTAATATAGGTGACTGATGTGGCTGATGCATTGATACTGAACCGCTTATTTAGGCAGTTATTTAGCAATGGCGCTGTGAGTAAATCATACACCGTGCCTTTTAGTCTTATAGCTCCTGTGTTCTGGTAATCCCTGCAATCATCAAGTTAACAAAGGTTATCTGTATTGATCCTTCACGGTTGCAAATGCAGATCCTTGTTGCTACTTCAAACCGTGCTCCCGATAATCTTTATGAGCGAGGATTGCAGAGGGATCTTTTCCTTCCTTTTATAGCTACTTTAAAGGTATTTCAAAAATGACATTCTTAATATGAAAATTTCTGCATTTCTGTTACTGCTTTCATGTGCTTAGCACTTTATTCATGCTTTCTGTTTATGTGTTTCTACCTGTTTAATATCTCCTGTTTGTTTGTCTCTGCTATCTTCTTAACGAGCCATTTACCTAGAAAACAACGAAAGAAAAAGAGGGAAAATTTCTTGAAAAACCTGCTTCTGCAAGTAATTGAAACGGAAACTATCAGCTATCCTCTTTATTTATCTTAACATTCTCAGATTTGATTCCCAACTCGTGTTGATTGGCTTAATGACTTGGGCAAGTATCTTGATGCAGGAAAGATGTGTAGTACGTGAAATTGGTTCATCTGTGGACTACAGGAAGTTGACTTCGGTATAGTATTCAACTTTGGACAAGTTCATTTAGAAGTTATTTTTCTGCTGCTCTTGCTAATCTATGATCATGTTTTAATTTTATTTATTGTAGGCTGAACAAGGGTTCTACTTTATTGGAAAAGATTTATCAAGCGTCATTAAAAAGCAATTCCAAATGCTAGTAGGGGATGCTCAACCGGTACCACAAGAGGTGAAAGTTGTCATGGGAAGGAAATTACAGGTCAGTTAACTAAAGTCTAAAGTTAGCTGTGTATTTGATTGGACGATCTAACGGTCTTCTGACTAACTGGACTTAAATTGTGTCTTTTCTCTAACCTTAGGTTCCACTGGGTGCTAATGGATGTGCATTATTTTCATTTGAGGAACTCTGTGACAGACCTCTTGGCGCGGCAGACTATTTTGGACTATTTAGTAAGTTATATGTGGCTTCTCTTCTGGTTGAGTTTTTTTTAACTTCAGTAATCGGATTAGCCTTTTACACCATAGGGGTCAGTAAGTGAGTTTTTTAACATTGAAGTGGCAAACAAGCATTGCCTAGCTATTTTTCTATCTTCAACATTCTCCAAGCTTTTTTTTTGCTTTACATTTAGTCGCTCTTGCATATATGGTTTACTTACATGATTTTTCAGTTTTGTGATGGTGCGATTCAGTTGAGCAGTATATTCATTTCTCGAGGTTTTTGACTGATCATTTGTTTTTTCGTGTAACCAGAAAACTTTCATACGCTGGCTCTGGAAGGCGTACCGATTTTTGGGCTTCATAATAAAACTGCAGCATACCGTTTTGTGACGTTGGTTGATGTTAGTTCTCTTCTTCTTGGCTAGTTTGATCACCTATTTTTTAATTATACAATTGAAGAAGCAAACTGAATTTCCTCTTTGATTTTATCATCAGGTGATGTATGAAAATAGAGCTAGACTTTTATGCACGGCCGAGGGATCTCCTGTTGAACTTTTTGAAAGGATCGTGACAATATCAGACGCCCAACACATGGCACCTAGAACATCTTCAAGGTCAAGGAAGAACGACGATTTTGACCTTTGTGTGGACAACGAGTTGGGTTTTGCAAAAGATCGCACCATTAGTAGGTAAATTGCTATCTTATTTTTGGCTGGAAAAATGATTTTGCAAGTCAGAGTGCTTCTCCGATTAGAGGGAAAATGAAAGAAAAATAGAGGTTTTCTTGAATTGTATTACCACCTCATTAAAAGAACAATCACGCTAAAGTTCTTTTTGATAAATAGGTAGTGAGACTTAAACCCATAACCTCTGCACTGATACCATGCTAATAAAATGGACGTTTGACTTAACTCAACTCGAAAAGCTAGCTATAGATCACGAGTGAGGATGGTTGAATACCAGACAACATCCCACTCCCTCCTAATGTATGGTTTTTTAACACCCCCCACTCATAGAACTTGACATCTGGAGCATGAACAATATAACATGGGGTCCAACCGTCCAACAATAGGTCAATCAAGACCATGAATGAGACCGGCTCCTCATATCATGTTGATTTGTGTGACCACCTCATTCAAAGCTTAAGCTATTAGTTTCAACCGCCCTCTTGTTGCTCTATTTGGCCCAAAAATGACTTGTATGTTTATATAAGTTGCTGTTGCTGAGCTACACTAGCCACCATTCAACGTGATATGAGGAGCCAGACTCATTCATGGTCTTGATTGACCTATTGTTGGATCTTCTTATTTTATTCACAAAACCGCCTTCCCTTCTTCGAAATAGTTCAGTAACCTGAAACAATGTAAATTTTGCCATGTAATGCATTGCAGGTTGACAGAGATGAACAGCAGAGAGTACTTAGAACAACATGCTGAAATGTTAGCCAAGAAGCAGCATCCAGAGGAAAGTCGCGCCAAGAATGCAGTAGAGGTGTAACTGATAGGAATTCCATACATTTTTCCCAACACAAGGGATCAATTCTTGTCTGTAAAATTGTGCAATAGCATCATAAAAAAAATGTAGGATGATTAAAGCTTTGGCTGGAAATGAGATGCAGAAGTGTGATATATGGTAGTGATGGTTTAGTTGGGATTTAGGATAGAGAAATAATGTGATTGTTTGTAATTACTTACCTGATTATGCCAACATCTTGAATAAGAGTGGCATTTTATGAGCATTTCTGCTATTGAAAATAGTGTTGTACTTCAAAAATGTCACTATTAGTTGGTATTATTTTTATGAAGCCAAAAGGTAAAGCATCAGGTGACATGCAAGAGTTGCATATAAAAAGGGCAGCTCGGTGTAAAAAGCATATTGTGTTTATGTAGGTTCAACGGAAGGGCCACATTTCAAGGGTATGGTGTAGATAGTCAATCCTAATACAATCATTAGTGACGGCTTTCATGGAGATTACTCTACCATTGCTTCAAGAGTTGCACATATACGAGCTTTCTATTTTTTTACATCAGATACTTAGGGTGTGTTTGGTATGACGAAAACATTTCCTAGTTCAAATTTTCTAAAAATCAGGAAAATGACTTTCTAGTAGACTATAGGAGTAAGGATTTCCATAAATGGCCCTCATGTTGATTGTTTCCACTCCCCAAGTTGCATGTGAACAATTGAACATTACCTACCATTTTTGCCAATACATTATAACTTATTTTAACACGTTAAGTAGAATGAATAATCCTAATAAGTCTTATACGTTTGTCATAATTTATGAAAATTTGAGCAATATATGCAATTTTTGCCTACTCGAACAAAATACATGCAACTTTTGCCCATAAGATAAAATACATGCAACGGTGTGCACCTAACCACCTTTCGCCCAAGGTGGTTCTGCCCATGTTTTCAAGATTATTCAACATATCTATGTTGTACATTAGCATTCTTTTTTTAATCATATAAAAAAATTTGCCACCTGCTTAACCCAACCCAATAGTCCTATATTTCCATTTGGATTTTTTTTTTAAGTCAAATGAACTTTGGTTTAGAAACATTCAACAATTCTTGAAGAAATTCATCCTAAACCCCATAAACCCCCCTACCCCATACCCCTCACACCTACCCTTTTGAAGGTTTCTTCATATTCTTGTTTATTATATGTTTTTGTTATTGTTGTTGTTGTATGATGTGATTTTTGTTAATTTTCTTGATATTAGCTCTCTAGCAATTCTGGGATTTGGCTCAATTAGTCCATAAGGTGATTCCATTGAATCTTTTCTTGAATTTAATTTGTTCTTGCCCGTTAGTTGTTTCATGCAGAGTTATAGGTTTTAATCTTTGTTAGATCTTTATTGATTCTTTTGGGATTTTGTTAGATGTTTTGGTCAACTTAATAATTTGGAATAAAGTGAAAAGTTGATTAATTACTGCACTTTTTGTAGTAGCTATGCTATGATAGCTATTATTAATTGGTTCATTTACTTTTTCAACTGTTCTTTTGCCTGTATGCTCTGCACCGCTTTCCTATTAGTTACTTATATGTTTTCTTCACTGTTGTTCAACGGCTCAAACTTTTGTGCCGATTCATGAAGTTTCTGGCTTTTGGTATCTATTATCATCCGTTGTTTATTATGGTAACGTGATCGCACTATTTTGGTGATGTTATTGTTCTTTGCTTGTATGCTCTGCACCGCTTTCCTATTAGGGGAAAAGGGTCAAAATTACCCCTCTACTTTGAAAAATTGGCTAACTTTACCTTTCATCATACTTTCTGGCCAAATATACCCCCCCCCCCCCCCGTCACTAAAGTGTTCACCTATACCCCTCAATGGATGAAAATACTCAAATCAACTTAAATTACCCATTTTTTAAAAATAAAACTCACGACCCTAATTTAACTCGCCCACCCTGACCCATTTTAATAACAAAAAGACCCAAACAAAATAAAAATCTCATAGTTATTTTCCATAACTCAATGAAGCTTCAGATGCATCATTGAATTGGATGAAATATGATAAGTAATAAAGTTAGAAAATGTGACTCGAAGCTCTACCAATTTTCAATGCTATGCATGATCAGCTGAATCATTTTATGAAAAATTATCTGTGTGAAGTGCAAAATACGATTCAGATAAAAATATAAATTCAATTGATTTTGAATTACTAGACAACATTCTTAAGAAATAGAATAATCAATCATTTCACTGTTCTTCCTTTTATAGGATAAGCACGTCATTGTGCTGTAAATTTTCTTCCACCTTTGTCTTTTTTCAAGTTTGTAGTGTATTTTTCATTTTAATTGAAGTCATTGTGCTGTAAATTTAATTGAAAGTTAGAACAATTATGGAGAATAACTATGAGATTTTTATTTTATTTGGGTCTTTTTTTATTAAGATGGGTCGGGGTGGGCGAGTTAAATTAGGGTCATGGGTTTTATTTTTAAAAAATGGGTAATTTAAGTTGATTTGAGTATTTTCATCCATTGAGGGGTATAGGTGAACACTTTAGTGACGGCGGGGGTATATTTGGCCAGAAAGTATGATGATGGGGGTATTTGACCAGAAAGTATGATGAAGGGTAAAGTTAGCCAATTTTCCAAAGTAAAGGGGTAATTTTGACCCTTTTCCCTCCTATTAGTTGTATGTTTTCTTCACTGTCGTTTTTACTTTCCTTTACTACTTTCAGTGGCAGAGCCACATGTACTACACCTCTTCGTCGAAAATTACACTGTATAGCTAGGTAAAATTTTTTCTTTTTTATGTATGCATATTATATATTCACATCCCTTGGCTTCTTCGTGAATTCACTTTTTTATATTTTGACACCCCTTAGTGAAAATTCTGGCCTCACCACTGGCTACTTTGATTTGCTTCACTTAAGCCGAGGGTCTTTCGGAAACAACCTCTCTACCTCCACGAGGTAGGGGTAAGGTCTGCGTACTCTGCCTTCCCCGGACCCCACTTGTGGAATTACACCACGTATGTTGTTGTTCGTTCAAACATTTATGCTGGGAGAATCGTTTGTCTTGTCCTGTGGAAGTTGGTATATATTCCGCTAATTGCTTATTGCTACTTGCTTGTTTCAGAAACTGGTGTTTATTCAAGGAAAATATTTGTAGTCTTTCCTGGGGGTTTGGAATCAACATGAGGAATGTTCTGCAGTCTGTGAGGCAAATTAAATCCGCTGTGCGGTATAGAAAGGATAATGTGATTGATAGTTTTGTAAGAAGACAATATTTTTCGACTGATATAGCTCGTGGCTGTTTATGCAAACTGTCCTATGATGGTGGTATTACTAGACATAGCCAACCATATTACATGTTGTCCAGATCCATGTTTGCCGATGTACCTACCGTTAATGATGGATGTATATGGTCTTATGATGAGTTCTTTTTTCTTGTATGTACTTTTTGTCTATACATTGATCATAAGTTCTTACCGTCTTGGTTTTCTTTCTGATTGATTCAATTGTAGTGAAGACCAGAGACGGGCCTCTAGTGGAATATGAACGAAGAATTGCTGAGGGCGAGCTCTTGGATGGAGATGCTTGCCAGGTAAGCAATAACTAGTCCCGTGTTAATCAGCTTAGGGTGGGCATTCGTATGCGTAGTCCCGTGTTAATCAGCATGTTCTGATTGTGCCTTCCCGTGTTGGTGTGAATTTCAAGTACAAGCTAGCTTGAAAGAGAAAGACGGGTATAGCCTTAATAGTGAATGTAAACTCTCCCTGATTAAAGGTATCAGATCAATGACTAATGCATCACTGTGCTCTCATGATCACATATTAGCTCGATTTTATCGACGTCTTGAAGTTAGAACCGCCTATTTCTTAGGGCAACGTGCTCTACGTCTGTCGAACTCTTTACAAAAATTGCAGTCATTCTAGTTCTACATCATGTGGAATGGCTCTCTCATGTTGAGAAATTCTGTCTAGTGACTTTCAATCACAGAGTCCATTGGAGGTATTGAAGTCGTAAAATGTGGCAATCTTTAAAGAATTCTCTATATCCAAAAGTCAGTAATTCACTGTTAGTGAATTTTTATCTCTTTATTGCTTGTTGAGAATAGATTCTGACGATGATTTTGTAGGTGGGCACATTGCAAGAGCTTCAAAGACTTTATGATCAGCTCATTAAAAAAGCTGAAGACTGCCGGTTAGACAAATATGCCTCTTCCGACAAAGCCGGAAGGTATACACCAACTAAGTTTCCACCATTTCAATTGTGTATTCGTATCTTGAAATTGTCCTAGTAGGGGGAACGTGTATGTTTCGTTGTATTGATACATCACAATCACTCTGGTAAATTTGCAGGAGTAGATGGTTATGGTCTCGTCTCTTACCACAGTCGTCATATGCCCCCGTCAAAGGATTATATCTTTATGGGGGAGTTGGGACAGGCAAAACTATGTTAATGGACCTGTTCTTCGACCAGTTGTATGTGTCAAAGGATTCATCTTGCCAGACATCAGATGTTTGTATCTGCATTTATATGAGAACCAAAACGACATATTTTCATCTCAATCTATGAACATTTTATGTCAGGCCGGGCAGTTGGAGGAAAAAGAGAATCCATTTCCATGACTTCATGCTGAATGTTCACAGCCGGTTACATGTATGAACCTAATTTTACTTTGTTTAATTTCAATCTGTTTAGTGATTATTTTGATGCAGCATTCCTTATTGCTAATATAAAAGCTGTTTAGATCTATCAACTCATTCTGTCAAAGAGGTTAAGAGAATTGCATAAGAACTAATTTTTATATACTCTCTATTTTCATTCATTTAACTTTTTAGCGTTCACTTAGAATCTGTCCGATTCATTCCTGAAAGCATACATCATTGCCTTAAGCCACATTCCATCTTATTCTTTCTGATCTTCGATGCAATACCTACTAGGGTGTCTGAAATGAGGAATTTTAACGTTGTGCCATCTATCTAATGGCAGAAGCACAAGGGTGTGGCAGATCCTCTAGAAGGTGTGGCAGGAGAGATATCTGACGAGGCCATTTTGTTGTGTCTTGATGAATTCATGGTATGTCAGTATAGTATGGAACTCGGCATATTTCTTTTTTTATCTCCACTATGTTTTTAAGCTTCTACGAGATGATCTCAGTTCCGTGAAAGTTTTCTCTTGTTAATATAGGTGACTGATGTGGCTGTTGCACTGATACTGAATCGCTTATTCAGACAATTATTTAGCAATGGCGTTGTGAGTAATTCGTTGTCCCATACACCGTGTGTTCTGGTAATCCCTGCAATCATAAAGTTAACAAAGGTTATCTCTATTGATCCTTCACGGTTGCAAATGCAGATTCTTGTTGCTACTTCAAACCGTGCTCCTGATAACCTTTATGAACGTCGACTGCAGAGGGATCTTTTCCTTCCTTTTATAGCTACTTTAAAGGTATTTCAAAAATGACATCCATAATACGAAATTTCTAGGTGTCTGTCCCCCTCCTTCATGTGCCTAGCACTTTATTCATGCGTTCTATTTATTTGCTTCTACTTGTCTAATATCTCCTGTTTATTTATCACTGCTATCTTCTTTACGAGCTACTAACCTAGGAAATTTTTTATCGCTGCTATCTTCTTTACGAGCTACTAACCTAGGAAAAAAAAAGGAGGACGATGTCTTCAAGAAACTGTTTTGGCAAGTGTAATGAGAAAAATTGAAATGGAAACTGTCAGCTATGCTCTTTATTTATTTAAACATTCTCAACTCCACCTCATGTTGATTGGCTTAATCACTTGGGAAAGTATCTTGATGCAGGAAAGATGTGTAGTGCGTGAAATTGGTTCAGCGGTGGACTACAGGAAGTTAACTTCGGTATATAGTATTCAACTTTGTACAAGTTCATTTGGAAGTTATTTTTCTGCTGATCTTGCTAATCTATGATCATGTTATTGTAGGCCGAACAAGGCTTCTACTTTATCGGAGAAGATCTATCAAGCGTCATTAAAAAGCAATTCCAAATGCTAATAGGGGATGCTCAACCAGCTCCACAAGCGGTTGAAGTTGTCATGGGAAGGAAATTGCAGGTTTGTTGACTAAAGTTAGCTGTGCATTTGATTTGCCGATTTATAAAGGTCTTACGACTAACTGGACTTGAAATTGTGTCTTTTCTCTAAGCTTAGGTTCCACTTGGTGCTAATGGATGTGCATTATTTTCATTTGAGGAACTCTGCGACAGGCCTCTTGGCGCGGCAGACTATTTTGGACTATTTAGTAAGTACTCCGTGGCTTCTTTTTGGTCTCGAGTTTTTTGTGACTTCAATGATTGGATTAGCCTTTTTTTTGCCTTTGCTTCCTCTAGTTCGTTTCTTGTTTGTTTGCTTAACATTCAGCTTTAGCTGCTCTTTGCATATGTGGTTATGGGACATGATTTTGCAGTTTCGTCATAGTGCATTTCAGTTGAACACAAAATTTATTTCTCGAGGTTTTTGACTGATCTTTTGTTTCTGTTATAACCAGAAAGCTTTCATACGTTGGCTCTGGAGGGCATACCAATTTTTGGGCTTCATAATAGAACTGCAGCATACCGTTTTGTGACGTTGGTTGATGTTAGTTCTCTTCTTCTTGGCTAGTCCTGATCAGTTGTTTTAATTTTGTGAACTCATACATTGAAGAATGTTCAACTGAATTTCCTCTTTGATTTATCATCAGGTTATGTATGAAAACAGAGCTAGACTTTTGTGCACGGCTGAGGGATCTCCTGTCGAACTTTTTGAAAGGATCGTGACAATATCAGACGCTCAATACATGGCACCTAGAACATCTTCAAGGTCAAGGAAGAACGATGATTTTGACCTTTGCGTGGACAACGAGTTGTGTTTTGCAAAAGATCGCGCCATTAGTAGGTAAATTGCTATCTTCTTGAATTGTATTACCACCTCATTTAAAAGAACAAGCTGCTAGAAAAGATGCACTTTTATTTATTTTAGTTATTTTTTCGCAGCAGTAGTAGGGGCGTTGAGACCGGAGCTATTTGTAGTGCTAGCAGGAATGCAAGTGAATGAATCTCATCCCCTAGCGACTGAAGTGCTTACGCCCCTTTAGAGATAGGGGCGAGCAAAATAGCTCGTTCTTCCATTTTGAGATCTTTAGATTCGTAAGATCATAATAGAGTTTCTTCACACGCGGGCGTGATCTTTATCCTGAGTCAAGCACGTCAAAATTCCTTTTGATAAATAGGTAGTGAGACTCAAACTCATAACCTCTGCACTGATACCATGTTAGTAAAATGGATGTTCGACTTAACTCAACCCGAAAAGCTAGCTATAGATCATGAGTGAGGATGGTTGAATACCAGACAACATCTCGCTACTTCCCAATGTAGGGTTTTTTAACACCCCGCACGCATAGACATCTGGAGCATGAACAATATAACATGGGGTCCAACTGTCCAACAATAGGTAAATCAAGACCATGAATGAGTCTGGCTCTCATATCACGTTGAATTGTGTGACCGCCTTATCCAAGCTTTAAGCTGTTAGAGAGGGTTCATTTTTATTTATTTAACTATAATTTCAACCGCCCTCTTGTTCCTCTATTTGGCCAAAAAGTGACTTGTATGTATCTACAAGTTGTTGCATGAACTACCCTAGCCACCATTGTTTGGGCAGCCCGGTGCACTAAGCTCCCGCTATGTGCCGTGTCAAGAGAAGGGTCGGACCACAATGGTATACTGTACGCAGCCTTATCCTGCATTTCTGCAAGAGGCTATTCGAACCCATAACCTCCTGGTCACATCGCAACAACTTTACAGTTACGCCAAGGCTCCCCTTCACTAGCATCCATTGTCTCATCTTCTTATTACATTCACAAAACCGCCTTCCTGTCTTCGAAATAATTCAATCCATGTAATGCAGGTTGACAGAGATGAACAGCAGAGAGTACTTAGAACAACATGCTGAAATGTTGGCCAAGAAGCAGCAGCATCCACAGGAAAATCGCGCCGAGAATGCAATAGAGGTGTAATTTTTTTAGGAATTCCACACATTTTTCCCAACACAAGGGATCAATTCTTGTCTGTAAAATTGTGCAATAGCATCATAAAAAAAGTGTAGGTTGATTAAAGTTTTGGCTGGAACTGAGATGCAGAAGTGTGATATTATATATTGTAGTGTTGATGGTTTAGTTGGGTGAAATAATGTGATTGTTGTAATTACTTAGATGATTATACCAACATCTTGAATAAGAGTGGCATTTTATGAGCATTTCTGCTATTGAAAATACTGTTGTACTTCAAAAAATGTCACTTTTAGTTGGTATGTATCATTTCTACGTTGCCAAAAGGTAAAACACTATGATTTACCAACAAGGGGTTGTGGTGGAGTAGTAAGTACTCCTTCGTCCTTAACCAGAGGTCTCGGGTTCGAGTCCCTCTGGGTACAGAGTTGCCTTTGTTAGGGAGCACTTTATTCCCAATGTGAGACTTCCCGGCGCAAATCCGGATATAGTCGGGTGGGAAACCAAAAAAAAAACTATGCTTTACCTTACGGGCGAGTTGGACGGACCATCAATTGTCTCCACTCCCAACAACACCCCACCCCCCCCCCCCATGTTTCCTTTGCTTTGATTACCGTATTATTTGTTGTTGCTATTATTCTTTTCTCTATTATTTTCGGCATGTTTTGTAATGCTTTACTTGAGCAAGTTGCATTGTGAACAATTGAAATAGTTAAGTTAATTGAGCAATATATGCAATTTTTTGCCTTACTAAGACAAAATTTGTTGCCAATTGAGCTGGTTTATCCATCACAAAGTTTGACTTCGCGCAACAAGCTACACATAATGATGTTCTTCTATCACTATTTCTGACTTATTGAAATTCCTCGTATCTCGTAGACAAAATTAGTTTATGTCCACAACTTATTCGACAAAATGCCGTTTCATAGAAATCCTAAAAAAAAAAATTGTTAACATTCTTGTGACGTCCAACGTTGTTTTCAAGATTATTCAACATATCTATGTTGTATACATTAGCATTTTTTTTTTAATCATATAAAAATTTTGCCGCCTGCTTAACCCAACAAAATAGTCCTATATTTCCATTTGAAAAATCTGTTGAAGTCACAACTCGAATGAACCTTCAACATTTTTGAATATTCTTGCAGAAATTCATCATTTGTTAGCTGAAGAAGGTTCTTTGTGTGTTTTTCTCCTTTTTGGGGTTGAAAAAAAGGATTTTTAAGCTGACCCAGTTAAGTTTCTTGATTTTTCTGCTGATAAATATGGATTTTTTGTGCTTTTGGGGAAGGTTTTTGTGTTTTTCTTCTTCTTGGGGTTGAAAAAAGAGAATTTTTAAGCTGAACCAGATAAGTTTCTTGATTTCTCTATTGATAAATATGGCTTTTTAGTGTTTTTCATCTTTGTGGGGTTGAAAAGGTTGGATTTTTAAGCTGACCCAGATAAGTTTCTTGATTTTTCTGTTGATAAATATGGCTTTTTTGTGTTTTTAGGGAAGGTTTTTGTGTTTTTCATCTTTGTGGGGTTGAAAAGATTGGATTTTTAAGCTGACCCAGATAAGTTTCTTGATTTCTCTATTGATAAATATGGCTTTTTTGTGTTTTTCATCTTTGTGGGGTTGAAAAGATTGGATTTTTAAGCTGACCCAAGTATGTTTCTTGATTTCTCTGTTGATAAATATGGTTTTTTTGTGTTTTTCTTCTTTGTTGGGTTGAAAAAATTGGATTTTTGAGCTGATCCAGATAAGTTTCTTGGTTTCTCTGTTGATAAATATGGTTTTCTGAGGTTTTAGAGAAGGTTTTGGGCGTTTTCTTCTTTGTGGGGTTGAATAAAGAGGATTTTTGAGCTTGACCCAAGTAAGTTTCTTAATTTCTCTGTTGATAAATGTGGCTTTTTGTGGTTTCAGAGAAGTTTTTTGTCTTTCTTCTTTGTGGGGTTGAAAAAAGAGGAATTTTAAGCTGACCCAAGTAAGTTTCTTGATTTCTCTGTTGATAAATATGACTTTTTTGTGATTTTAGAGAAGATTTTTGTGTTTTTCTACTTCATGGGGTTGAAAAAAGAGGATTTTTAAGCTGACCCAAGTAAGTTTCTTGATTTCTCTGTTGATAAATATGAATTTTGTGTGTTTTTAGAGAAGTTTTTTGGGTTTTTCTTATTCATGGGGTTGAAAAAAGAGAATAATTCTTCTAATATCTGTTGTTTTTGATACTATCTATTATCTTTTCTTTTGTACTTCCATTACATCTTTTTTAGACTGTTTTTGTTTTGAGCCGAGGGTCTAAAGGAAACAACCTCTCTACCTTACCTCTGCGCACACTCTACCCTCCCCAGACCCCACTACCCCACTTTGCAGGACTACACTGGTTATGTTGTTGTTGTTGGGGTTGAAAAAAGAGGATTTGTAAGCTGACCCAGATAAGTTTCTTGATTTCTCTGTTGGTAAATATGGGTATTTGTGCTTTTAGAAAAAAATTTAAACTTTTGAAATGTTGGGTTTTTCTCAGACCCTTTTCTGTAATGTTGATTGTAGTTGTAATGGTGGGAGTTTTACTAATGATACAAACAAAAATGAAGGATTTCATATATAAAAATGGAGTTTTTGTTCAATTGGATGTTCAAGAGAAAGTGGGAATAAAGAATCTTGAACCAATGAAGGTGCAAAATAGGTCTAATCAAGGTGAAATTTTGTCAACTAGTTATAGTCCTTATCATGATTGGGAGTTATTTGCTGCTGATTATGAAGAAATGATGAAAACCCTTAAGATATTTGTGTATCCTGATGCTTTTATGACCAATAAGTCTTCAACTTTTTCGAATTTTTCGAGTATTTTTCTTCCTCATACAAACCCCTTTGATTCAAAATTAGGAAATTACTTTAGTGAACACATGTTCAAGATTGCTCTTTTGGATAGTTCCTTTGTTACTCAGAAACCAGAAGAGGCTCATTTTTACTTTATGCCCTTTTCGATCAACGTTATGAGAAATCACCCTCGCGTGCATTCTGCCTCCGCGATTGAAGATTTTGTTGCTGGATATACTGATAGAGTTAGATCAGAGTTTAGATTTTGGAATGCATCTGGTGGTGCTGATCATTTTTATGTGTACTGTCATTCTATTGGTCGGGACGCTGCCTCTAAGCATCAAGAATTGCATCATAACTCAATTCAGGTTACTTGCTCTTCCAGCTACTTTCAGAGGCTATACATTGCCCACAAAGACATCGGGTTGCCCCAAGTTTGGCCCCGCCAACACGAGGAAGTGTTGAACCCTCCAGATTCGAGGTATGCTGTCATTTAACTGCATTGTGTTGCAATTTTCTGTTGATAAGTGATTTAAACGACTGCAGTCAGACCTCTCTATGGCAACCATCTTCTATAATAACATTTTGCTATAACAACCATGTTTTATGTGGAACCGATCTTTCATGTTATGTTATGTTATATGATCTCTGTAACAACATTTCACTATAGTAGCCAAAAAATATTGGGAGAAACAGTGTCGTTATAGAGAGGTTTGACGAGATGAAGCAGAATAAGGGTGTTTCACTTTTTCACTCAACTAACCATATCGAGCAGATATGTTACTATGGGAAGAAATAGATGATACTCAATTACTAAGTCTGAATTTAGGTAAACTGAATTCATGTAAAACACCAGTAAACTATTACCTTCCCCTAGCCAACACCCTTTCTCCGCTATCATCGGATTCTTCCATAGAGAGTTCAATGAGTTGATTGAGCACTTCAGTCACTTGAGTACTTTTTCTATGTTTAGCAACAAGAATTCTTCACATATTGTACCACCTTTTATGGTTCTGTTCTTGTTTTAGTCACTCTCCTTGTTTATTTTTTTTCTTTGTGTGTTAATTTAAGATCACGTCCTTCCTTACTAATTGTCGTAGTATTTCTCATTTCTGTTACTATCTACTATATCTTGTGCTTCGATTATCGCACTATTTTGTTGTAGTTATTGTTTTTTTTCCCCCAGAATGTGTTGTCATGCTTTCCTTAGTATCTGCTTTGATATGCTTTTCCTTGAGCCGAGGGTCTATCGGAAACAACCTCTCTACCTCCCAAGGTAGGGGTAAGGCCTGCGTACACTCTACCCTCAACCAAATGTCTAGACCCCACTTGTAGGATTACACTGGATATGTTGTTGTTGTGTTAATTGTAGATCACCTTTGCATCCTCCACAATATTTAAGGTATCCCAGGCGTGCCTTCAGGGATTTAAGCTCTACCATAACCTCAACCCCACCCCACCCCCCACCCCACTCCAACGAGCCCCTCCTCAAAGACGGATGGATATACCTTGCCCCAAGCGGTGTCACGGGACACCACTCTGTGAATTTTTTAACTAGATATGTATATATGGATAAAAAGAAAAAGGAGATATTGGATATAAAATGACACTACTTGTCATTATAGTGATGTATTCATTTATTCACTTCAAATGTTGATACAGCTTATGAAAAATTCTGGGTACGCTATTGCTTAAGAGATATCTCTAGTTGAGTTGTCTGTAACTAAATTGGCCAAGTTTTATACTACAACAACATGCCTAGTGTAATACTACAAGTGGGTCTGGGGAGGGGGTAGTGTGTACGTAGACCTTACCCTTACTTTGGGAGGTAGAGACTTTGTTTCCGATAGACCCTCAACTCAAGAAAATTGGCCAATTTATATATTGTTTCGTATTGTAATCCATACTCTTTACGAGTCTGGATATATGTGGAGATCCAAGCTACGAGCATATCGTGGAGTTCTGAATCTAGTGATGTGAACACTGCTTTTCGTTATGACTTGCTTTATTCTTTTCTGCAGATACAAGCTCGTCTTTTTTGCTGGTCGCGTCCAGAATTCTCTTGCAAGACGAGATATATTGGAGCTATGGAAGAACGATAGCTCCTTCGATATCTTCTCCGGGAGTTCATCTTTCCCTTACAAGGAAGGATTCCGGAGAAGTAGATACTGTCTCCACGTCAAAGGTTACGAGGTAAATACAGCAAGAGTCAGTGATGCTATTCAGCATGGCTGTATCCCTGTACTAATTTCGAACTACTATGATCTTCCATTAGCAAACATATTAGATTGGAGCAAGTTCTCAGTTATTGTCAATGAAAGAGATGTTCCACACCTGAAGAAGATATTGCTCTCGGTGCCTGAACGAACGTACCTCAACATGTACAAGAATCTTGGCATCGTGAGGAGGCACTTCGCGTGGTACAGTAGCCCGAGGAAGTACGATTCGTTCCATATGACAGTCTACCAACTTTGGCTCAGACGGGGTCTCCATCGAGTCGCGTGGTGATATCTTCTTGTATGTAGCTGGTATCTGACTTCACCTTAGATGACATCTGGACAATGTGCGTGTTTTATCAGCTTATGATTAAGCTAAGTGATTTGCTAGATGTCATCTAAGGTGAGCTTGAATGGAGCGACATGGTCAATGAGGATTCATATGATCGACCTCAACTTGCTGGAGATCGAGGCATAGTTATTGTTGTAGTATTTTGCTAGATGTAGCTGTAAAATATTCTGGTGTCTCAAAACAATCTAACATTAGTAGAAGGGTGGGGGATCAAACTCATGATAGGGGAGCAATCACACACACATAGTTTAGCGGTTTGCTGTGCTCTGTGGTCGCGGTCTTATTCTTCTCCAAGACCCGATGTGGCAAAAAGATTTTCAAATCTCATAATTTACGATCAATTCATTCAACATTTCCTTTTTTTATAATTTACGATCAACCTTTCGACCCGATGTGGCTTGACCTTGACCTTCGAGGAAGAAGTCCGTGGGACCCCTCCTTCGAGGGCACCAGCCGGCTCCGAACCAAAAAGACCTAACGGACTAATCCTTTGTCTAGGATCTCATGGCAATGGTCTGTAATTTTTCCACATTTATGTGATGTGCATGTGACTTATTATTGGCAATGGATCTGTGGTTTATTAGATCACTCTCACATTTGTCATCTTCCACTAACACTAACACAAGTATCAACAAGTATCAAGTAACTCACCCAAGACTATTTGCACACATCTTGACAATCACCAACACAAAAACGCGATAACTCTATTCGCCAAAACTTAGGCAAACGGGAAGCAATAGTTGTTTGTATCCGCTGACGTTTGTACCATCGTTCTTTCTGTGAACTTAGTAAAGCTGAAATTTCATCAAATATAAGATGGTCTGTACAATCCACATAGTAGAAATGCCAAGGCTACGAGTCATCTAATTTATAACATTTAGAGACATCAAATTTCAAATTTATGGCCAAAACTTATATACTTTGAAAGCAATACTGTCATACATTGTTCAAAACCTGTCATGCCCAAATGTCCTGTTTAATTAATCCTTCATTCAATGAAATGCAATTTTTTTGCCAAACATGAGAAGACCCATCATCACTTCTGAAATGAAACGGAGTAAGAACCAGTGTTTGGATCTTTAACTGTTTTGAAATTGTCGACGCTCATACCAAATCGACCCAAAATGGAATTTCCCATTTCCTTGAGCTTGCCTGTAAAATCAAAAAGATGCTTTAGCTTCAGTCTTGAATATACTCGAATTGAATTTGGGATACCGAACACAATTTTGAAATAAATACAAATCATTTAACGTCCAAAGAACCACAAAATAAAAGTGAGCAATGTGCATGATTGGTAAGTGCCTATACTCCTTGAAAGCAAAATGGAGAATCGTGATAAAAGAATACCAGACGACGTCTCAGATCAAACAGTAATAAAGGTGTTAATCTACAAACCAAACTCCCCTTTAGAAGAACTTGAGATGATACCAATGACAATCAGTCAAGAAGAGATCAAAATATCAGGACCTAAAAGCTAAAAGGCGACCTCGTGGATTCCAGAACAGTAGCTCCATGGAAGTGCATTCAGCAGCAACACACAACTAAAGCAGTAAAGCTAACAACATTTCGTCTTCCTCTTTTTCCTTCTGTTTTTTTCTAAGTTTCTTGGTGAGTCATACTAAGTAAACTATAGCGGCAGAAGTTACCCAACTGATGAGTAATGAGTTATACTAGGTTAACTTAAGCACCAGCTTTGCCCAAATTTTTGCTCAACGGGATCCCTAATTCTAAATTAATCATCACATGTTTCTGCAGTGCCTAGATATGTCTAATAGCACTTATGTATATCATGTTAGTGCATTGTTTTTTTGATAAGCTAGTGCATAGTGATAGTGTTAACTCTAGATGTGCATTGTAAATGTCACAGTTAATTGTCTTAGGGGTCGTAGATTCAAAACAAGGTTATCCCAATTATAATCCCACCTTCTACATGAGAGAGATAGATAATTCTACGATTATGGTATAATTTTTTCCCCTGGTTTTAGCTTAATACCCACAACCTAACACTGTAGACATTTAATCCCAAAATTTATACTGGGATAACTCCTAATCCCTGTAACAAAACAGCCCCTAAAGGTTAAAACTGCTGTCTACCAAAGTATATATTAAAGTAAAGACTACCAGCCAAAGAACAGTCGCAATCTTGTATATACATTTCACGTATCCACTTGGCCACTTCCAAGAATGAATATATGGTACATGGGATGAATTATTCTAGCACGTAGTTATAAACCACTAGAAAGACAATTTCTTCAACTGCCTGAAGATGAGTCAAGCATCATCGCTACAATAGAAAATGAATTGAGAATATAGCTGCGCACAACTGTTTCCTGAAGAACATTGATCTAGACAACCTGATGCCGTTTTTTGTTTTTTTTTTGAGATAAAGGTTATATACAAAACTGATGTCATCACTACACCTTTTACAGAATGCAGATAAATGAATGATGTAAAAGATTAGGAGACTAATTTCTAAAGCATGTAAGTCATGTTCAACCTTCCCTAAACGACTAGCCCGAGAGGCAACATGGAATCTCTGGGTGCAAAAAGATAGTAGTCCACAACCATGTGAATGACACTTCTATTAAGTTTTTTTATGTTTATTTCCAAATATATAGTTGGCTAGGAATTGGTGACATGGGCTAGATACCCTCCCCGCTGACTAACATAAATAAGTGGGGAGAAATGTCAAACCATTAACAGTTGCATAGGAAAGAATCTCTTCTATTTTACAGAGTTACATTAAAAAAAGAAAATAGAGGATTAGTCCATGCAAAGACAGGAGATTGTTCAGCTCACCAATCATCTCTTCTTTCATCTTTTCTCGCTTCTCATCAGCTAATGGCTTCAAACGCCTCACACTTCTCCTAGCTTGGTCATGTGAGGGTTCCAGTTCCAAGATTTTTGTCATGTCTGCAAGATTTAAAAAATCAAACGGAATAAGAGCAGAAAAAAAGAGCCGAAGTAGAACTCCAGTTATTTAATTATTCACCAATAACGTGAACCATTTGAGTGGTGTGCAATTATTACCAGAGGCACATGAGTAACATACAAGGACTCTTTTTGTTTATTCTTTTTCCAGGTCAGAGAGTAGGAATAAGGAGAAGACATAGGAGAGCCTGACGGGAAAACATAAGGTTTCCACCAAGTAGCCAGTAAAAGCGAGCATGGATACTACTTATTTAGCGATGCAGCTAAGAAGTACCAATCGCAATGACATTGTATTGAATAATCTTAATACAACTTCAGAACCCGATGTTTACCAGTAATAGCCTCCTCAAAGTGTTCAAGCTTTTCATGTGCCTCTGCTCTTCTAACCAGAGCCTTTACATATGTAGGATTTAGTTCTAATGCTTTTGTGCATTCCTTGATTGTCTCTTCATGTTTCCCCTGTAATTGAAAAAGTATGCTATCATTAGTAGATACAGCAAAAACTCAACACAGATAAACACATTGATATCTTACATACTACACGGAAAAGTATAAAACAAAGATATGGGAAAAGCAAAGAGAACATCGTGGAAATTGCTTCTAATATGAGGGGAAGGTAGGACTAATATCACGTGTGCAAGGTAAACTTCTCTTTTTTGTTGTTTTTTAGTGTGCAAACTAACTTCTCTTTTTTGTTGTTTTTTAGTGTGCAAAATAAGTTTTCTAATTCTTATTTTTCGAAATTGCAGAAATATGGTGAGACGATAATTGTTTCTTGTATGCCGCTCACTGGGAGCAATACACAAAAGGAAAGGTACCGCATTCTCTCTAAGCTACACATCTTCTCACCCTCTGTCTTTCTTCCTTCTCAATAACTCTAATATAAAACCAGACACTTTTCACATTTGAACAGAAAAAAGGGCAAAGATCCTCTCAAGGATCCCCAGTAAATTTATCTTTACATTATCGAGAGGATCTCCAGTAAATTTATCTTTATATTATCGATACATGAACTAATTTCTTCGCTTCGATTCCGCACACATTTAAACATGTTATATACAAGGAGGATAAGATGTTTTGAATTCATACACCTAATCTATAAATAGGTAAGTTGATAATAATTATCATAATGTACCAAGGAATCTAATCGCGCCAAATTTATAAGGAGAAACTACAATATTGCAATTAAACGTAGTGATCTGGGCATTGTACTTCCACATTAGGAAAGTATTAAACTTAAACAAGAAACCCAATTAGGTTGGAAGTCAACAATCATCAAGTCGGACCACCTAACATTAGAGATATATAAGATACTGAGCAAGATTGTTCTACCTTTTCAAAAAAAAAAAAAAAAAGATACTCTGCAATGTACTGCACTACAGGTTGTCCAACACAAAACAATTTATAAAAGATGAAAATAGAGATCTCACTCAATGGACAGTATACTTCCTTTGTTCTGGATAACAGTTGAATTTTTCCTTTTTCATCCCACTACATTAAAATTACAGGAAAGAAGATCGGACAGAAGTTAGGCAATCACTTGCTCACACTAATGAAAACCAGTTTAACAAGACCGAGGAATACTACTTTTGTCTCATTATCCATGGCTTGGTGTCGCTTAAGACATACTACGTATCCTGGTTATTAAGTGTCTTATATATGTCTTCGCTTATCACATATCACTACTCAAAGTACCTTAGACAAATAGGACATAGTAGGCGGCCAACATCTCACTGGACCCTCCTTATGCCACCCCCTGCCCAAACTACAACCACCTCTCTTAGCCCCAGACTTAACCAGCCTTCACCACTGCCCCCACCACAAACCCCCCTCCCCAGTCCAAGACTTGCAAAGCAACCTTCTTCCCCTACCTTGACAATTGCCAGCCCTCCCCCAATTTGCCTAGAGTCCCCTTCGCACCATTCCCACTGCCCCTGCACCTTGCCACCCTACATCCCCTCATGTTTACTCGTGACCTCTAAATGAATATCTTTTGCTCGGGAAGAAGATGGGCACTTCACCTTAGATAAGCTCAAGTGACAAAGAAGCAAGTGGATATCAATCATTATCACATCAAGATGTCAGATTAGACTAGACTTCCAAATCAAAGTTGACAAGCCACTGCAAGTACAGGTGTCATACTATCATCTCAACTCAGCCCTATCATTCGGCGAGACACAAGAATGGAGGTGGAAAGGAGAGAGAATACAATTTACTGAATAGACACAACAAAATCGACTAGGTTGTTATAGATTTTGAGCAGACTGAGTTTTGGGGTTAATCCTACAGCGTTTCTTAGCCCAAGGCCCTAAGATATGAGTTTGTATGCTCGTTAATTTCAGGTGCTAACTTCAGATAATGCAGATATCTACAAAATATGCTCTGAGCTAGAATTGAACATTCGCAGAAACAAAGGCAGATGGAACAGCATATGCAGAAATTATATGAAATCACCTATTGAGTAAAAATAGTAACCTGAAAAGAAACCACAACAACAAGAACGGTATGGTTCACCGATGAGGACACATCAGAGCTAATGAAGTTGGTGAGAGTCATTATCACTAAATAATAATAGAGTAGTAGTCATCATGTAAGGGGATCTCACAATCCACCTATAAGTTGATGAACCTCCATCATAGGCTATCTCAAAAGGGATGAACTCTTTCTACATACTGTAGAATTGAACTGTTTCATAAGAACGGAATTGCATAACACCATACTATCTCTGATTATCACGAATATGATGTGACATCTCTCTCATAGACTACACACATCTCCATATGTTTAAGTTTTCAAGTTTTGCTTTAAACATATTCCCCAAAGTAGATATTGAAGTCATGCAAACTTAATTATTAGGTCCAATCGAAGCAGCCTTAAAGGGATATCGAAGACAAGACTATTATTAGATTTTTTTTAGCCCGTCAGAATTTCTTTCTGATCAGGTAAAGGTAATTCCATTGATATCCAGCAACAAGAGTGTGTTGGAGAACATATATAGAATAGCTCTGTGTAAAGGCTCAAAAAGTCGAGCATGGCTTCTACTAGCCAGACAGAGTTTCCAATATCGGATATATAGAAGGATGACAGGTGTCTTTTGAATGTTCAAATCCACAAGTTCAAATGATCAGCAAAAGCTGCAAATTTGATTTCACTATTTATTTGTGACCTAACTAAATTGATATACTAAAAGCAGTAAGAATCCGAGTGGGACAATGCAAATCAATGAACAGCTATACAGTGACGAACAAACCGGATGCTAAATATAAAAGCTTCTGACAATTTTGGTGAACTATTCTTTAGAAAAGTCTAACCTATCTGCATTTTCAACCCATGGCAGAATCTTGACATTATGAAACTGAGGCAGAGTGTACAAAAGGCATACGCCGGAGGAGCTTACCAGTTTGGAGAAACAAGCTGCACGATTAGCATGGCATATTGAACGAATTTCAGTACTTGAAGGAATATCAGCTGCAACTTGTAAAGCTAGCTCATATTTTGACAATGCCTCTTCATAAAGCCCATCCTTAAACAATGTATTGCCTTCAACTTTTGCATCATTTGCTTGAGCCAAGGCTTTCTGCTCCTCAAAATGAAAGGAGCATATTAATAATTGTTAAGAGCTATTATCACGGTACAATTTCACCAACTAAGAACAACATGCCCGGTGTAATCCCACAATGGGCAATAGTGATAGTTGAAATGGCAATGGACAAAACCTTAAAACATAACAAGAGAAAGAAGGCCAGGAAGATTGGATTCACACAAATACATTTATGATGAAATCCCTCGATGTCAAAAGGGAAAAATCAAATGGGGAAAGAGAAATAGTCGTTGAATTTGCAAGACCCACAAAAAGAAAAAGTTCATTTACTTCAGTGACATTTCTTTCCAAGACCCAAGGTTGAAAACCAAAAATCAGCAAGATTTTCTACTCAAGTTTCACATTTCCTAATCTTGTATTTGGGATGGTGGCACTTCTTCACAGAAAATTACATAATCTTGGAAGGCATTCTATCCTCAAGCTAAGTGAGGCAAGCAATTAAAAAAAATGGAGTTCTGGATTCATAGAATGTAGGATAGACGGGTCAGACTAAAGACCTTAAAATGCTTGTAAGTGGTTGCTTTGCAAAGTATTATTTAACTTTTTTTATTTTTTATTTTTTATTTTTTAACTTCTTAATGTACTAATATATGTTACCCATCAAATATATATATTGGAAGGAAGTCACCTCCAGCAAAGGAAGTTCAATATTGGAATGCTGTGTTCTTGACATCATCTTAACATAAACATCAAGTTAAGATGATGTCAAGAACACAACATTCCAATATTGAACTTCCTTTGCTGGAGGAGACTTGGGTGATGAAAAGAACAGTGTTGGAGACAATCACCAGTTGGAAGTCATGAAAATAGGCAAAGAGAACAAAGCAAATTGGAAGGCCATGCTGTTGTTTATTTTTTGGCAGATTTGGAATCTGAGGAATAGATGACTTCCCCATAGCTGCGAGAAGGATATTTTTTTCATTAATAATACACCAAGAAGGTGTCAAGTATACAATAGTAACATGCTACACAATCGCAAGACTTCCCTAGTTGCAAAAAAGATATTGGATATATCGAAAGACTCTTGGTGTTTCATATAGCTCTCTGGTGGAAGGAGAAGATACTATTATGCGGAGATGATTGTTCTACTTGATTTCTAGCCGTTGTGGTCGAGCCACTCAGTTATCACATAAACATCTGTTAACACCACCTTATTGTAATATCAATGAAATAAATTTGACTCATGAAAAGAACAAAATCACTAGTGAGAATTTCAACAAATTGAGAAATAAATTCCTAATTCTTCTCAGTTCCTCCGAGACACTATCTCGAGAAACTAATAGCCTATTTGGCCAAGCTTTTGGGAGACTAAAAGTGCTTATTTTTAAAAACAATGAAGTGTTCCGCCAAGCTTTTGGAGAAAATAAATGCTTCTAGGAAGTAGCAGAAGTTATTTTTCAGAAGCTAAAAGAGTAGCTTTTCTCTAAAAGTACTTTTACGAAAAGCACTTCCGAGAGAAATACACCTAAAACCACCTCTAGAAAGCTTGACCACACACTAATTGTTGCTCAAAAGTCTCTTTAAAATTTATTGGCCAAACACGAATTGTTCCTTGCCAAAAGTACTTTTTTGGAAAGCACTTTTGAAAAAAAAAACATTCTTAAAAAATAAGCTGATTTTAGAAGTTTGACCAAACATGCTATAAAATAAGATTCTTGGATATTTAGGCTTTTAAATTCTAATCACTACATTTTTTTCCGATAAACCATTTCAATGAACCACGATCAGAACCTCAAAACACAACCTTTAATCAAAAAACAACAAAAAAACTACAGAACTCAAAAACATTATACATAATGTACAGCTGATTAAACTAAGCTAAACTTACCTAAACTCATCGCAACTCACAATCACTCTACAAGGTCAAGACAAATGAGAAGAAATCGCCTAATATTTTTTTATCTTTATTGAGATTTGAACCTGAGACCTCGGCCTCATGATTCTCAACCTACTTCATCGACCACTAGGCCACACTCAAAACACGTTATCCACAAAGTACAGCTGATCAAACTAAGCTAAACTTACCTAAACACTAGCTGATTCTTCCCATCTGTTCTAGCCTTGGTGGACAGATTTACCTGGTATCAGTCCCGTGGATTTAGTCGAGGTGAACGAAAGCTGGCGCGGACACCACGGTCATTAGAAAAAAAAAACATCTAACTTATTTTAGACCACAAGTACCAATAGTCTATTTCTTTTTTTTTAAACTCCATATCAAATCAAACAACATCACATAAATTGGGACGGAAGGAGTATACACAATGTAACAGCTCATTAAATTTATCTAATCTCATCGCAATCACTCTACAAATACCTAACAGCAGTGAAAAATAGCAACACGAATTAATCAAATAAAAGAAAAAGTGCGGAACAATAAAACACTTTACCTCATTCAGCTCTTCCTGATTTGCTTCAGAAGAAGACGACGCCGTATTGATCGTGTTTTCAGATTCTCTATTACTTCCATTTTCGGTTTCGTTCAGTTCCGTATCGCTCGCTGTCTCGTATCCATCGGACACGTAACCAGACGTCGCCGTCTCCGTCGCCGGCGAAACTTTCACCGTCGATTTGGAGTTTACTTTTGCTTCTTCAGAAGGTACTTGTTCAATCAACACCATTTCTTCTAGAAGTTTCTTCTTCGTCTTTCAGTCTTCTCTCTCTCTGAAAATAAATAAATAATTTGCTTGTGAATCGAGAAAGCTTCTTTCTTATATATGGCTGTAAAACAGGGTATCTAACGACGCCGTTTTGACGTCAATGGGTATTGTATTCATTGAATACGGGTCGGGTCGGGTTAGTCGGTTCAAGTATCTTGTCCAAGCTAATCTACGGACCGAAATTCAGATATTTTATTAGAAATTTTTCGTTTACTTTTGTGCTAGCTTTATGATATGTCGTACAGATTTTGATAATAGATCGATTAAATAAGTCAATTTTAATGTGAATTTATTATGCGTTATGACTCGTGGTCACCTATTTGGTGGGGGCGACTCCTTCATTGTGGATAAACCCGACTTTACAAACTCAAGGAAAGGCTGGTACCTTTTTTGTAGTCGGATCTAATTACTTCAAGTATCTACTCTAAACTAATCTAGCAGAACTAAATTCAGATATTTTATTAGAAACTTTTTATTTACTTTTGTGTTTGCCTTTATAATATCCCGTATATATTTTGACGATTAATCAAGCGAATAAGTTAATTTCAAAGTGGATTTATTTGTGCGAAGATTGTGCTATAACTCGTGATCGACTGCCTGGTGGGGATGACTCCTCCGTTATGGGCAAAGGGGAAACTCGATTCTACGAACCCGAGGAAAAAATACACATCAATATAATATAGTAAAGAGTTAAGATAGGAACTTTACTAATTATAGTTAAGTACCATACGGATTTTATGACAAATCCAAATTTATGTAGGAAAAGGACAAAAACAAATCCCACTTCACAAAGATTTATGTTAAATAAGATTTATCTATAAATACACTAAACCTTATGCTAATAACTCCATTAATCCAATCATCAAAAGATTAATTCACAAAGATTTCTCCATGATGGAAAAAAACAGGTTTTTACTTTTTATTTTTATTTTTTCCCTTAGCTTTTCAACCTTCATAATTTCTTCATCTTCTTATAATCCAAAAAATATTAATACCAAAAATAATCTTCCAAATACATTATTACAAAAAGGGTATGTTTCTATGTCAATTATTCTTGAAAATACCCTAAATACCCTTATTGCTTCTTCTCCAAACACCACAAATTTCACCATTTTTTGTCCTAGTGAAAAAGCTTTTCTAAAAATATTTCCAAAATATCAAGATCCTCCATATAGATTAATTCAATATCATATTGTTCCTTTGAAATTAAATAAAAATATTCTTGAAACTTTTTTTCTTAGAGGGTCCAAGGTAAAAACCCTACTTATCGACCACTCAATTGTTGTTACTACGTTGCCTCAATTTAAAAAAGTGTCTATTAACAATGTTGATATCGCTGAATGGGACGTTTATAACGATGGACGTGTGATCGTGCATGGTGTCGATGAATTTTTAGATCCCGCTTTAGAGACGTTGATTTATCATACTGGCGATATCGGTAGCTCATCAGGCGTGGAGAAGGAAATTGGAGAGAAGACATATGGATTTACGTTTAGAGATTTTATCGACTATTGGGTTAACCAACCTCAGTTAATAACGCAATTAATTTGGTTTCATATCGAAATGGGCTTTATAATTGTGGGCCTTTGTTATGTATATGGATTATTGTGTTTTGGAGGTCGAGGATTATATAGACGATGGTCACAACGATGATAAATATGTAGTGCTCGAGGAGGAAGATGAAATCAAGGTTTTATTAATTACTTAGATTTATTTTAATTAGATTGTTAAGTTTCATAATGTTGTCTTTTAGATTATTCTTTTTAATTTGTTTGTTGAGTTGAATTGTTGATATAGTACATTTTTTTAATCGAAAAATTTTACGTTGTTTATTAATTTATCGCAATCCTCCTCTCTTATTTGGGCAATTTTCTGTTAGTGCATGTGTGGATTTAATTAAACTAGTTTAGTGTATGTGTCACAACAGTATAAAAAATTGCATACAAAATGAATGAAGTATATAATATTGCAACTAAAGTTACAACAACATTATATTCACGAAAAAAAGTCATATTTATCCCTATACTTTCAGAAAAAAGATTATATTTATCTCACATTTTACTTTTTCAACAAAATTGTAAACTATTAGAAGCTAGTGTAGATAGAACTAATTAGAGTTAGCACCATTAACACATCAATTTATAATGTAATTAATTATGCCAAAGAATATAAGATTCAATGATAATGCCATCACTATAAGTCCATACCAAATGATCCAAATTGTACTTCTAAATCAAATTTTATTTAGTGACCTCTTTGTATAGCATATGCTTCAAACTTCAGTGACAAGTACCTGTGAATTTCAATTTAATCGTGTAACTTTTCATACAACTATCAATAAAATTTGTACAAATCATTATTAATATTACAATTTTGTAAAATATTAGGACTCCTTAACTAAAATATATTATAAAAATAATTAAATAATTGAATCATTGGTTTGTTTTGCTAGATTCTTACTCGTCCAATAATCTTTTATTTTATTTTATATAAATATGATTCCAATAAAAGAAATATTAAATTGAACATATTAAATGTACAATTATGGAATAAAACCTTGACAACATAAATAAGACTAATATGAATGAGAAATAAATTCAAAAAAATATACCTTTAAATTCGCTCTTAATTGGCACGAAGTCTCAATCACACGCTTCACATGAACATGTACTCACCTGCACAAGAATATTCAATAATAATTTATATAGATTTATTCATATATTGTTTGAAGAAGGTAAAAAAGTGTAATAACTTTACAAAGACAACAAACATATTATATAAAATTGTATACTGTTAAAAGTAAACGCGACTTCGCAGTTTATAATAAAGTGATAGCACCTGTAGAATTCTACATTGCAAACTAACATGTGAGGGGAAAAAATAGGGACTAAATAAAACTATTACCTACCTACCACTGATGCAGTAATTTTAGTATTTATAATAAATATTTAGTTGGTTTTGATGTACTACATATTAGGTGTACAAAACCTTTTAGGAGTCTTTTAAAAGCAAAATATATTCACGTACAAGCAAAAAATTTCATATATTTAGTGCCATATATTCAGGAGTTTTCTAATAATATTTTTGGAGTTTGTACAGAAATAAAACTTCTCATATATTCATGTAGAAAATTAAAATCTCTCATATATTTATTATAGTCAATATTTAATATTATAAAATAATAAAATAGTAATTTTAGGAAAAGTAGTAAAAGACGATTATGTCTATTGCAAGGATTCTTAATGAAGGGCAAAAAGTTCAAATCACATTATAAGGTCCTTTACACTTTTAATATAATATAGAAGATATAGATATAGATATAGATATAGATATAGATAGATATAGATATTGTATAAATAACGTAGAAAAATAAAATAAAAATATTTTTTTCTTATATTTCTTAAGGGCGGGTTCACCTTGACCCTCGCCCCAGAGTTCTTATGAAGACGTGAACCTCAACTATTTTACCTTATTTCTCACCGTCATCCATACCAAGGTACCTCTGCTCACCACGAGTTAGACAGACAAAAAAAAAATCACATAGGCCATACAATGACAAAAGACTTGAAGGAAATCCTTAGAATAAATTCTCCGGGATGATTCAAAATTTTCTCATCTTCTTCTTATATGTTACTGGTTTTTACATTTTATTCACTTTGCAAGAACAATTGAATACTAATCATCTACTAAGAATGTTGTCCCCCTTTAGACAATAACTATGCTACCATAATGAATAAGGCAATATACTACAATCACCCAAAACGCTAATTTTTTCTGTATCGTTCCAATTTTATCAGAACACTAGAATACTAATGAATTACCAAAAAACTCCCGCGATTTCTTCCAGAAAATGGTTGAGTCAGAATATCCAGGTCACCGTAAAAGTTAGTATGCTGATTTAAGATCACTTTGGCACTGGTAATATGATAGATGTAATCAAGTCCTGAACAAATTTGATGAAACCTGTAAAGGAAACTTCATATCAGTGTAGAGCCATGAGATAGACAAAAAATCATACAACTCGCGCAACTGAAATCAATTCCACGTGTAACGGATCAAAGGGGCAAAATTTTGATCAAGATTCATAATGTAGAACAGTATAAATTCCAAACTTTTGGCATCCAAGTTTCATGATTCATTGTTTTGGGGAAAAAATTGGATAACTTGAATCCTAGGACTTCATAAAAACTACTTCAACTGAGAATGAATCTCTATCGAAATAAAGCAAAACTCTGGAAGATGAATAAAGTTCTTTTTTTTCTTTTTTACCCCTCCCTAGGAGCTCCGACCTTTTTTGTTCCCTTGGTGGCCGAACCCACAACCTTCGAGTTGGAGGTGGAGGGTGCTTACCATCTGAGCAACCCCTCTTGTCGAAGATGAATAAACTTTATTAGACCTTCAACATAAAAAAAGATTCTTGATAATCTCATTTAGCCTATTCTAATCCCTCCATCCCAAACTACTTGATCCATTTCCCGTGTTTTTATTTATTTTCGAAATGAGTGTGTCTAAGCCAACTTGCACTCATATCGACTATTCTACCGGTTACCTACTACCTCCTACCAATACAGATACTCGATCTACTACCCTATTTTTATTTTGTAGTAATGTTGTCTAGGCCAGGTTACGCTCACATCAACTATTCTACCGGGTACCTACTATCTCCTACCAACACAGATACTTGATACTTGATCTTTTCACCTTTTTCTTTTGATTCGCAAAGGTATACATCATCTTTCACATTTCAAACCACTTTTTTAACATTTCTCTACCAAACTCAGTATAATTACATTCAAGATTGTTATAGATCTTAGTAACTGCACAAATCAAACTAAGTCATACAGATTGAGACGGAGGGATAAATACTTCAGGAAAGTGTTATAGATGAAGTATTGTACATGTTGTGTAAAGGAGTAAAAATAAAGACATGACTATACCTCTTTTAAGGAAAAGAGAAAGTACCTTTAGATGGTGTGGCATGATTTTTATATCAAAGGGCACATGAAGCCAAGCCTCGGGTGGATAGTACAAGAAGTTCTCGGGCTTACTAGTATAGATATCTGCATATTGATGAATGTGGTAAGCAAAAGCAGACTCCTGACCAGTGTCAGTGAGGAACGTAGCTCCAAACGATTTATTGAACATTCCCTTCATTTTGTAGCGAGTCTTCTGCCTCTCTTCATTGAGCTCCCTAAGGAGAGACTTGTATGCTTCACTTGTCACGCTACTAGTCACGGTGGCATGAAGCCTACCGAGAAGTTCTTGCATTATGTGAAACTTCGCCTGAATGGGGAGGGGAAGGAAAGAGAATAAAGCTAGTTAGTAACAAGACGTATGTATATCTGACGGAAAAAAACAATCTGCCTTAAGAGGACAAACGTTTATATAGTGTGTGGATAATGTAAGCCTATTTACTGCCAACACATTCGGATGAGACATATGGCTAAATGAAAGATAGTCACCAGTACATCGAGAAAATTCTGTGCTAAACTCGTTTGAAGCAGTTTATGAAGCAAACCTATGTCCTAATTAAACAATCTGCTTAGACAGTAGGCAGTTCATTTAAGTAGAGTGCAAGACAAGTCGATGAAAATAGCTGGCGATCTCTCTGACGAGAAAATTCACATGTTGAGAAATTCAATTGTTGAGCATTCCAACGTGAGTGCGTCCTAAATGCATAATTAGAGAAGAAACTGGAATGACGATACGGTTTAGGAAGGTGAGGATATTTCGTATAGATCTTTCAGAGTACATTTAAAACCTTCTAAAATTCAACGTAGCTACAGCAAGATACCTGCATCATACCATGGTCTTCGAAAATCATGAAATGTGGGAATTGCAGAATCAAATAATCAAGTCATATATAACACATGCAATCAACATCAGACCCTTCTCGCAGCATCTATCATATAATCCTATAACTGAACATACAGTTTCAAGGGAATGATGAAAGACTATCAAATTATACCTGTTCAAATCTGTAAGAATTATCATTCTGAATCATGATCTCACTCTGGAAACAAAAAGAAGACAACAGGGGTTAACTAAACTTTTGATCAACAAAAGACGGAATATAGGACATTTTGACAAAACAAAAGAAAAAAAAAAAGAGAACACACCAACCTCCCTCCCATCATTGATCGTTGATTCTGCAACAAGGTGTTGATAAGTATAACAATAAGGGGTTGTTTGGTGTGAGGTATAAGGTATAATAGTCCCGGGATAAAATGCAGGATTATTTTATCATGCGTTTGGTTGGAGGTATTAGTTAGTCCCGGGATAATTAATCCTACTATTTATACCATAGTGATGGGATAAGTTATCCCATATACATGATCGGATAGCTAATCCCGGGATAGCTAATCTAGGGATTAATTATCTCGGGATAACTTGTTCCCAACCAAACTACCCTTAAGTGATGCAGTATATTGTACCCAAGGGTGCACCCTAGTAATCAATGTGCAAATACGGGAGACCAAAGTTCAAATTCCAACAAAGACAAAATATTAGGCGATCTTTTCCAACTTCAGCTGACTAAGGGCATGACCTTAGATAGGAAGGTATGGAGGTCGAGGATTAGCGTAGAAGGTTAGTAGGTAGCCGAGTAAAGAGGCTAGCCTCCTCCTCTCCTCTTCTCTTTTTTAGTAGTATCATTTACTAATTGCGTAGTTTCTTATTCTTCAATATGTACTACAATCTGTTGCTGCATTTGTTTTGTATATTGCTATTTTGCTGTCTTATTTTTCTTACAATCCTGCGTGGGATGCTTTTCTTTTGAGCTGAGGATCTACCGGAAACCACTCTACCTCACAAAGATAGGGGTAAGCATGTGTACATTCTGCCCTCCCCAGACTCCACTTGTGGAATTACACTGGGTATGTTATTGTTGTTGTCTAAGATATAGTGGGTAGAGTTACTAGTATTTGTGTTGGTAGAAAGTCGCAGATATCCGATGGAATAGTCGAGGTGCGCAAGCTAGCCCGGACACCACCATTATAGAAAAACAATAACTGAAGTATTTCATTAAAAGCAAATTATATATAATCCAGATTCCCAGTCCCTATATAAGTTGTCTAAACTAGTACTCCTTATTAGGTGTATAAATATGCTTCATATTGATATCAAGAGTTTGCATTTCAACAATTTTTGCAATGAACAAGCAGGAACAAATTCTTGGTCGAAAACAAATCATCTTTATAGCTAAGGGTAGCTTTACATATTTAGAAGCTATATAAGGAACAGTACAAGTTAGTATTTTTTTAAAGATCCAAGTTATTTAGCAAATGTTTGAGAAGATTCATTATACAAGAAAAATTAGTTAATCTCCAAATAGTAATAGTACGATATAAAATGGTACAGATGGAGACTATGGCTAAAACAGAAATAGGCATAACATAAACAGAATAAAAACTAAAAGAAAGCATACCTTCAATTCATGGATGATGGCAGCAGTCCGCCACCCCGCTTTTGAAGGTCCTCTGAGATCACTAAAGAGGTGGTCCCCAAAATATATCACCTGAAGTTTCATGAGAGTTTATCTCAGTAATGTAATGAAAGAGGTTGGGAAATGAAATGGATATATACATAGAAAACGAGACGATCTGTCTAAGTTGACTTATCAAGCTCCCATATAACAGAATACGAAGTTTCCTTGCCATGAAAAACCTGTAGTATTTTGTTAAGCATACCTCTGGACCTTTCCACTTTGTAATCTGCAAGAATGCTTTAAGGCATCCATGGTAGTAAATTTTTCCGGGCAAGAAAGCATCAACTTTTGTAAAAGCCAACGTGTCCTTCTCCACATCATAGCAGCTGCATAAACATTCAATAGATACAGTGAGGCAATACTGTATGTGATAGTAGCATGAGACAGTTAGCCTTAAGAGGAGGATATTGATGGAAAATGTTTTATATAGTGAATTGAGACATAGAAGAGGACGTGATACGTCCTAAAAACCAAATCAAAATACAAAAAAAAAAAAGAATTCTCTTATAATCCCAAAAAACTGATGGTGGGCGGGAATGGCATAGTTGCAACCAGTGTTATACGCAAAGAAAATTTGGCAGAGAACTTAATGGTAGAGAACCAAACCGAAATGGATGATCAGATTTGTAAAACTCTGGCTTGTTTGCTTTAGCAATTACGACATCAAAAAGTTCCTTCCAGGAGTCTTGCTGACCCAAAGAATCCTAATGAAATACATACCAAAAAGAAAAGGTGTCAACGTAACAATAAACAATACAATCAAAGTAGACACAAAAAGAATGATACAAGTGTCAAACAGTATTCCCAACGGGAAAATGAGGTTATGCTCCTAGAACTAAATAGCCAGTAAAAGGCAACAATGTTTCAGCTAGTTGAGGTCAAAATATTCCGTGCAAGGAGTGCTCTTATCTTCTCTATTTACATGCTACAGACAAACACAAACTTATGAACATAGTCTGCTGATGTCACATGTAAACTAAAATGGTAATGAAGTTCCAAGAAAAGTGCAGCGGAGCATAAAAATTATCCAAGGAAGGGACAATTGCCGACGAAGAAAATGAGCGATCCATATTAAGCCAAAAGATTACAATCTTTTTTAGTTCCACTTGAAAATACCTGCAACATAAAGCGCATCCCTCCATCCACAAAATAAAAGGGAGAGTTGGTCAACAAGAAAAGTTTCTTTCCTTTATCCTTCAGCATCCTTAGAAAGCGTAGTAGCTGATCCTGGAAGAGAGAAGTGCGAAAATTAGGTCTAGACGGTGAAAGTTCTGAAAGTTGCGAAATGTACAGAGAAACCATGGTAATACTTACATTCTTTACCAGGTATCTGGGGGGATCAGCAAGAATTCCTCTGTGAACTAACCCGCTATTATGAACATACTGTATCGCTCGATTCACATCTTCATATACATAACGAGCATCAAAATCCAATTTAGCATCAACAAAATGTTGCACAATGTCAGCAATAAGGCATGCCTGCAAAAAAGAGAGAGAGAGAGAGAACCCAAGAGGTCAGAAAGCCACTAATAAAAATCTTCAGCAACTTATCTAATTGCATCATTTTACTTCATCTGAAGACAACATTCTGAAAGACGAGAGAATTATTAATCGTCTCTAATCCCTCTTACTTTGTACCAGATTTTACATCAGAAATATCATTATATATAAGCATTTTCCTCTATCCTAAATTTGATTTCAGCCATCTTCAAACTGCGCCTTCAAAGGTCTTGATCCATCCCTCAAACACTACTTAGGCAACTTGTTTTTTTTTAAAGAAAGGTAGAAGCTGTAATAATGAATAGCAAGAAGATACTCAAATGGAGACAAGAGAAAGGATCATCTCCTTTTACAGATTGAAGTATTACATAAATTCAAATAAATATTCAAAATAAGTACTAACAAATTTTTTTCTTACACCAATAGAGAACACTAGTAAGATATTTGGATTTCACAGAAGACATATGCTCTTTCCTGCCAAAGACACGTCTGCATTTAAGCAACTTTCTTCTTAATTCTATCTTAAGATCTTTTTTGAGGGAAGGTATTATGCTATAAATGCAGCACTAAGGAGGTGCTGGAGTATGTACAGTAACAGGTGCGCAAAAAACCAAGGAGGAGAATCCTTTCTAATCTTGTACAGATTATGCTTCATTTAAGATACGATACCTTTCTCGGGATTTTGGCTAAGATTAAGTGTAATTCTTCCTCAAGATATGCAATCATTGCCTAGTTTAAGTGTTTAACCAGTAAGCAAGGCATCCAGAACAGGTGGTTGGGTAAAGAAGCAACCAGGAAACTCTATTAGAGGCTCTATCACATCATAGATGCGCTAAACTTTCTTTTAATAACTATGGTGTCCAGGATAGCTTGTGCGCACCTCGACTAATTCCACGAGGTACCTGCTACCTACCACCAGCACAGTCCACCAAGGCTTGTACAAATTGGAAGAAATCACCTAGTGTTTTTGCCTCCCCTGATCTTCTATTCTCTTCGATTTTTTTGTATTTCCTCCCTTTCCTTTTCTATTTGTATTTATTTATCATTGCTTCCATTGAATTCCGTGTTCTATAACGACAAAACTGCTTATTTTATTGATCTTCGAAATAGAAAATTCGGGCATTTCGGGTGGTTTTCCGTTTTTCATTGGAATGCTACTAAAGCTATTGAACCTGAGACCCCATGGTTCTCATCCCACTTCATTGACTACACCCATGGATGCATCATAGACGTGCTAAACTTTAGAAAAATTAAATCAGACAGTCCAAATGAAAGGCTGGAAACAACCCAATAGTGGTACTCCGACGTTTTATTTTATATGTCGGTGTTTGACTATACGCGGAGTTTAAGAAGAAAGAAAGACTTTTGGCACATACCATGCAGCTAAACATAATACATATACATGCCTCATAAGTGCAATCTAGTTAGTAATTCCGAATGAGTTCTTCAATGCGTTAAAAAGTCAATGTTAAAGGGAAAACTGTGTTGATTGACAAGTAAGAGCAAGTGGCCAAGCAAGAAGGAGCAACAAAATTGAAACTGGTAAAAAATATTAGAGATCAATAAACTATAAACTAACCTCACTAAAACAGAAGAAGTCCATCAAACAAACTAGTTCCCGTGCTTGATCACGGCCAATATGTCTTGTACCATACATCTCATCTATTTCCTCCCGGCTGACCTGCAAATGAGACCCAATATTGAAGAAGGCATTCACGTCTGGTAAAGAGTCAACCCCCCCCCCCAGGACCCGGACATTGATATACTCCTATCCTTCGTGGCCCATAGTTCAAGGCGCCTCTTTTTGGCGTTTGGTTGGAGAAGTGTAAACGGGTTTTAGAAAAAAAGGTATTAGTTCACAACAGCATAGATGTTATATTCCTTTTCTTTTCCCCACCTTATGTTGTGCCTTCGAACCCCATCACGTTAGAATATTTGCTCTTTTTCTTGTTTTTTTAACTTTCTTTATCATTTCTTGTGCTTCTATCACATCTTATGAACTATCATTGTAATATCAGTAATCCATAACAATTCTACTCCTTCTGTTAAGAAAGTAATAATTTTAAAAATGGATAATCCATTTTTAAAAAAAATTGCTATTCTTTCACATGTTAATCTAACATTTGAAGCAAAAAAATTATTAAACAAATACTAATTGATGCAATAATCTACTCGATTTTTGGACTCAACTGGATTATGTCAGAAAATATCAAAAACCCAATTGAAAGTTGGAGTTCATGGAAAGTTGGAATGTTGATGCCATCAATGGAACAACTGACTTTATCCAAAATAAATAAGTAAATAAACCAATGCTAAGTGACATAACAATGATATACATAGAGCAATTGAGGATGTTATATGGAACTGAACGGGAATTATTTTTTTTTGATAACCTAAAAATCCCCAAGGTCATGGCAGATGATTTGAAATTTGATTGGTAATAGGTCTACTCCTCTAGTCTTCTCCATTTAAATACGGGAGGGTTCGAACCCGTGATGTGCGTCTAACCCATACATCACATTTTGCGCTCTTAACAGCAGATCAAAGCCCAGGAATATTAAAATAAAAAGTTTTAAGCAGCATCCCTCCTTACTGACATCCCTACATTCGAAGTCTTCAAATCAATGATGCCCTTCAGCTTCTTGCATACGGGCTGAAGATTAATTTTCGTTTTTATAATTAAGTTTTGGAGGCCATGTGATCAGGAGGTCACGGGTTCAAGCCGTGGAAACACAATCTTGCAGAAATGCAAGGTAAGGCTGTGCATACAATAGACCCTTGTGGTCCGGCCCTTCCCGGGACCCCGTGCATAGCGGGAGCTCCTTTTTTTTTTATGACCGTGGTGTCCAGGCCAGCTTTCGAGCACCTCAACTAAATCGACGGGATACCTGCCACCTCCCACCAACAACAGATACCAGGTAACTCTGTCCACCAAGGCTAGAACAGATGGGAAGAATCACCTAGTGTTTTATTGTCTCTGCTGGGACTTGAACCTAAGACCTTAGGCCTCATGGTTCTTTAACCCACTTCATAGACCACTAGGCCACACCCTTGGATGCTGCATAGCGGGAGCATTATGCACCGGCCTTCCCTTTTATTATTAAACTTTGGAGCACCCTCAAGAAACTTGTTTGTATAGATGATTGGATTTTTTATAAACTTTTTGGTATACCTTTCATATATGGCGCTTTTTTCCTCACGGCATCCATAAAATACTTACTACATCCGCCCCACCCCCCAAAAAAAAAAAAAAAAATGATGCCCTTCAGCCTCTAGCTACCAAATACCAGTTATCCCCACAGAATACAAGCGTTTTTATCCATTTAATGAAATAAATAACTAGATAAATAAGGTATTCCCAAAATTTTCGATGAAAGAAATAAAAAACAAAACATAATACGGAGCTTACTGAACTTCACCTTGCGCCTGCCATAGTAGCATCCGTCAAGCTCAATTGACCCAAAAAAGTCCAACTTCATAAGACACCCCTTTGATTTGTCATAGTATAACCCTCTGATGGGAAAACTTGGATCATACTTGAATTCCAAGCAAGTATCGGGATACTTGAACTGAAGCACAAAATGAATAAGAGAGCAATCCATCAAAGGTAATTTACTTTATCCGCAAAACATAACCCTGCGTGTTCTTTTTTAAAGTTCATTCTTGGAATAATTACCACAAGGAAAGAGTACAGAAACAAACCTCATTAACTAGATGTTGTTTTGCAAGCTCGTAAATCAAGCTCTGTAAATTGGAGGAATAATGCGCCAACGTGTAATCATAGTCGAATCCATAGACTTGTATGCTGTCCAGCCGCACGTTCTTATTAACGTATACACCTAAGATAATAAACATTATCGGCCACCTAAATTCAATCCAATCCTCAAATAGTAGTAGAGGTGCGCAACAACAACGACATACGCAATGTAATCCCACAAGTGGGGTCTGGGGAGGGTAGAGTGTACACAGACCTTACCCCTACCTTGGAAGGTCGAGAGGTTCTTTCCGATAAACCCTCGGCTCAAGGAAAAGCATATCAATGTAGATCGAAAAAGAAATGACAGAGGTGAAAAAATCATGGCAAAATACTATAGAAAGCACGACAAAGCACTCTGAGAAAAAAGAACAGTAACTACAACAAAACAGAGCGATAATTGAAGTACAAGAGACAGCAGAGGTTCGCATAGAAGGTTAAATGCACTACAGAATGACAGAAGAAAACATGGGCAACCTTTAGGATTCATTTAGAAGGTTAAATGCACTACAGAATAATGACAAAAGAAAACATGGGCAACCTTTAGGATTCATTTTGGGCATTTGTTCCAATGCATCAGGAATCTTTAGAAATTTCTCTTTCGCAGCATTGTATTCTTCCCTAATTTTCGCGATTTCTTCCTCAGAAAGTGAATCATTTGCATTTGCTAACAGTTTTTCTTGGTCCTCAAACTTCAATACTTTCTGTTCTGAAGATGCTACATTACTATATCGACGACAACTGCCTCCTACAAACCCTGCATTTCCAAGAAAAACTGCTCGTTTAGGTTTTCCGGTACAGCAGAGCTACTTACAAATCCAACACACCATGAAAGATCTTTCAACAAGCACGCAACAAAGGAGAAAACAAGTACCTTCTTTACATCCATAATTAGAATAACTTGTCCTCTGCAGCAAAATTTGCTACTATCAGTGACATTATCAAAAGGGTATTCATATCTATGATCCAAAACGATAATACACAAACACCTACAATTACATATGTAAATACACAAGTTTATATAGGTACATGAATGGCATAAGTTTGTAACAAAGCGACAGGTACTCTATCATCTATGCAAAATCCACAAACTATAAGCTAGACAGGTACTCTGAAACAGAATTTGGCAACTTGCCACCATAAATGACACCTATTAAAAGGGCTAGGCACACTTATGGCTGAAATGCTGATTAAAACATAAATAACCACAAGGACATCTATACATAGACAATATTATACAGGTATAAGGGTGACCTTTGTTCTTAAGAAGCATGAATACAAAGCTCCACACAATATAAACAGCAAAGGTACAAATAATCATGCTATGAAATAAAATTTCTACAACTAATAATCAAGGAAAAAGGATTTGCTACTATGGGTTCTTATTCTCTTATTACACGCAATAAAACCACAAAGAAACTATAGGTACACAAGATTATAGGGATCCGAATGCATATGTTTACATATAAGCGTTTGTTACACAACCCCACAAAATATATAAACAATACATGAATAAAAGCTCGTCTTACACAATTAAATTGCTAACACAAAAAACCAAGCCAAAAGATGCTACCATCAGTGACGCCTATCAAAAGGCCACAAAATATAAATACACAAGATCAGAGGGGTATAAAGTCCTATGAACTGCATATGTTTCATAAATAAGCATTTGTTACACAACCCCACAAAAATATGAACAAGAGATTTACAAAACTCTCTTCTTTCACAATTAAATTGACACCACTAAAAGCCAAGCCAGAAAGATGGTACCATCTGTTCTAGCCTTCAGAGTTACCTGGTGCCTGTTGCTGGTGGGAGGTGGCAGGTATCCCGTGGAATTAATCGAGGTGCGCACAAGCTGGCTCGGACACCACGATTATTTTTTTTTTTAAAAAAAAAGATGCTACCATCACTGAAGCCTATCAAAAGGGTATCCATATGACCATATCTATAATTAAATGATGATTTACAAAACAACAACAACATACCCAGTGTAATCTCACAAAGTGGGGGTCTAGAGAGGGTAGAGTGTAGGCAGACCTTACCCCTACCTCAGAGGTAGAGAGGTTGTTTCCAATAGACCCTTGGCTAGCTGATTTACAAAAACAAAAAACAACAAAGAGCATATACATACACAAGAATATATAGGAGTATGAAGTCCTATGAACTGCATGTGTTTATAATTACGCCATTTATTACACAAACCCACAAAGTATACAAACAAGACATTAATAAAAACTCGTCTTAGGCAATTAAATTGACACCACTAAAATCCAAGAAAAAAAAATATATACCATCAATGCTCCTATCAAAAGGGTATTCATATCTATGATTGAATTGCTAGATTTAAACAAAAATGGGCACAAAGCAAAATATAAATACACAAGATCAGAGGGGTATAAAGTCCTATGAACTGCATATGTTTATAAATAAGCATTTGTTACACATTTTGTTTAAAATTCGGGGTAGGGCATTACAACGCGTGAAATTGAACTCTCACCAACTGAATTACTAAAAGATTCCCCATAAGCATTTTGTTACACAAATCCACAAAATATATAAACAAGACATGTATAAAAACTTGTCCTTTTTTTTTATGATCGTGGTGTCGGGGCCAGCTTTCGCGCACCTCGACTAAATCCACGGTATCCACCTGTCACTTCCCACCCGCAAAAGGTACCAGGTAAAACTGTCCATGAAGGATAAAACAGATGGGAAGAATTACCTAGTGCTTTTTGTCTCCGCTGGAATTTGAACCTGAGACCTCAAACCTCATGGTTCTTAACCCACTAAACTTGTCCTTTCTTTTTTATGATCATGGTGTCCGAGCCACTTTCGCGCACCACCACTAAATCCACGAGATACCTGTCACCTCCCACCAGCAACAAGTATCAGGTAACTCTGTCCACCAAGGCTAGAACAGATGGGAAGAATCACCTAGTATTTTTTGTCTTATGAACCTGAGGCCCCAGACCTCATGATTCTTAACCCATCTCATTAACCAGTAGGCCAAACCCACAAATTATGTAAACAAGACATGTATAAAAACTTGTCCCTTTTTTTCTTTATGACCGTGGTGTCCGGGCAGCTTTCACGCACCTCGACTAAATTCATGGGATACCTGCCACCTCCCACTAGCAATAGGTATCAGGTAACTCTGTCCACCAAGGCTAGAACATATGGGAAGAATCACCTAGTATTTTTTGTCTCTAGTGGGATTCGAACCTGAGACCTTAAACCTCATGATTCTTAACCCACTTCATTGACCACTAAGTCAAACACTTGGGTGCATGTGTTGTCTTATGGAATTAAATTGACACCACTAAAATCCAAGCAAAAAATAAAATAAAATACCATCAATATTCCTATCCAAAGGGTATTCATATCAATAATTAAAATGCTGGTTACAAAAAGAAAAAAAGAAAAAAAAAAAACTACGCCTATCAAAAGGGTATTCATATGTACGATTGAAATTGCTGATTTTACACACAATGGAATCATCTAACCAGCAACAGGTACACTAAGGCTAGAACATATGGGAAAAATCACCTAGTGTTTTTTATCTCCACTGGGATTTGAACCTGAGACCTCACGTCTCATGATTCTTAACCCACTTCATTGACCACTAAGCCAGACACTTGGGTGCAGGTATAAAAACTCATCCTATGAATTAAATTCACACCACTAAAATCCAAGCAAAAAATCAAATAAAATAAAATAAATACCATCAATACTCCTATCAAAAGGGTATTCATATCTATAATTGAAATTGCTGATTTTACACAAAACGAAGCTCATATAAAAAGATGTAAATAGAGAAGTTTATAGAGGAGTAGGGACAAGGGATTACAACGTGGGAAATTGAACTCTCACCAACTGAATTACTAAGATTTCCCTAAGCATTTTGTTACACAAACCCACAAAATATGTAAACAAGACATGTATAAAAACTCGTCTTATGCAATTAAATTGACACCACTAAAATCCAAGCAAAAAAATAAAATAAAACACCATCAGTACTCCTATCAAAAGGGTATTCATATCTACAATCATATTACTGATTTACACAAAAAAAAAAAAAAAAAAAAAAAATACCATCAGCTACGCCAATCAAAAGGGTATTCATATCTATAATTGAAATTGCTGATTTTACACAAAAACAAAGCTCATTTAAAGAAAATATAACATAGAGAGCTTACAAGGAGAGAAGAACGGAAGGGGATGATGAGCCTGCGAAGGGTTGCCATTGCAGAGATGGCGCCTTCACTTAGAGTAATCAAAGGCCAATTCTTTTATAGTACTAATAATAATAATAATGATTGAGAAAATGAATAGTGGAAATTTTTATGAGTATTTACGTCAAATCAATATAACTAGTTAAATAATTTAATTATATGTATATTAATTATAATTAAGTGATAGTTATATATATTCAAACACATTTTTTACAATAAATTATAAAGTAATGGAAAACAAATTATAATTACAATTAAAATATGATAAAACAAAGATTTATTGATAAATATTTATGAGCAGGGGCGGATCTAGGGAGTGGTGAGGGGATTTACCTGAACTCATCGGTAAAAAAATTGCATTGTATATATAAGGTACTTTTTAAATATTTTGTGTATATATAGATTTCGAATCTTTTGAACATAAGATTAGAGATTGGCCGGTGGTTAAGAGGGTTCAAAATTCACATTGAGATTCCAAGTTCAAATGTCAAGCGCTATATTTTTATTTTTCGAACTCCCTTAATGAATATTCTGGATTCGCTACTATTTGCGAGTACAACTATCTACGGTGGGTATGTTGTTGTTGAGTACAATCATGTTTGTTTTCATTGGAATGATTTGGACCTCCTTGTAATATACTCTCTCTGTTGAACTTTACTTGTCCATTATTGACTTGACACATTACTTCTTAAGAAATTATAAACAGAAAGACAATTTTACCAAAACACCCTTTGAATATAATAAATACAATGTCTTGAAAAATGTATTAGGGAAATGACTATAGCTGATGATAAGAGTAAATTAGAAACTAAGTAAGAATATTATGGCTAGCATGAGCAACGAGTTAATTTAACAAAATCAGTATTTAATACTTTGAACTCTTTATGAATATTTTAAAAATTTACGAAATTTCGATATATATTTGATAAAATCCTATTAAATTTCAATGTATACGAACATATCATGCATTCATTTGTTCGAGGTAAACACCAAATGCTAATAACTTGTTACCTACCATTTGCAACACGGCTGTTTTAGCACAATAAGCAAAATTGTGTTTTAGACTTGAGTTGTGGGAATAAAACTTTCCCTTTCTATTAAGAAGTACTTGACTCTATTGATCTAACACATCTTGGTAAAAAACTTTAATTAGAAATGTATTTTACTAAACTAATCTTATTATGATGCTTTGAAACTCTAAATTTAATTATTACTAACACACTCTTGAACCCGTTCAGCCATGAAAGTCTCACTTTTTTTTCAAAATTTTTTTCTTAAGACTATGGCCAAACACAACTCCAACTTTGAAAATTTAAAATATAAGTGATTTTTATTTTTATTTTCATTATCAAACGCCCTCTAAAATGAACCAGTAAAATGTAACATCTATTTTGATACAGGGTAACATTAAATAATACTTTAATATAAGGGTATAGTTGAAAGCAATTACTACCATTTTTTGTCTTGAATTCCTACACTTATTCTGAACAAGTTTTTTTTTTTTGCTAAAGCAACACTTATTTAGGAACGGAGGAAGTACTGTTTTTGATACATTTTTGTCACAATTGCAGAACCTTTTCGAGCAAAAAAAAAAAAAAAGCAAAACAAATATGCAAACGTTTTTTCTTTAACGTGAGATATAATCCATGGGGCAAAACGTTCCTGCTGCATATTGTAGGAACCCTTTTAATGTCTATTTCAAGTGATCCTGTAACCTGGAAAAAAAATAAGAAAAAACTAGAGTATAAGTTAGATGTTTTAATTTTGGAAAGGGAAAACGGTCAAATTTACCCGAGTACTATCCAAAATAGTCAGGGGTCCATCGAAAACAGCCTCTCTATTTCACTTGGTAAAGGTAAGGTCTGCGTACACTCTACCCTCCCCAGACCGCACTTTGTGGGAAGTTGTTGTACTATCCAAAATAGAACAACTTTGCCCTCCGTTAAGACTTTTGATCTAATATTTTACCCCGTTGTTGGGGAAAAGTCTCGTTTTTTGCCCTTGAACCTTAACAGAGCAACAACTTGAGGGTAATCATAAACCAAAACAAAAGTTGGAAGGGTAAATTTGGACCTTTTTTCTCAAAGAATTTGGGGACGTGGAGTTGACCCATTTTTCGGTTGGGGAGCTTCATTGATGACAATGGCAAATACACGACAATTTTTAACTAGAACGGTATGAATGGCCCAAAAGTTTAACGGAGGACAAGATTGAACAATTTCAACTAGTGCTGGGGGGAAATTTAGACCTTTTCCCTTTCCTAAATGAAAAGAAGAACTACGCACTAAACATTCCACCAACCTATGGAATTTGGGCACGCTGAGTTTACCCAATTTCTTGTTGGAGCTTCATTAGTGGCAAGGGCAAATACGAGACAATTCATTAACAACACGGGTATGAATGGCCCAAAAGTTTAACGGACAAGATTGAACAATTTCGACTAGTACACGAGAAATTTAGACCTTTTCCCTTTCCTAAATGAGAAGAAGAACTAAAGAACGAATTTGGGCACGTTGAGTTTACCCATTTTTCTTTGGAGCTTCATTAATGGCAAGGGCAAATACGAGACAATTCATTAACAGCACGGGTATGAATGGCCCAAAAGTTAAATGGAGGACAATATTGAACAATCTCAACTAGTACGGGGGGATATTAAGGCCTTTTCCCTTTGCTAAATGAAAAGACAAGAACTAAAGCACTAATCATTCCACCAACCTAGTTGGAATTTGGGCATGTGGAGTTTACCCATTTTTTCGTTGGAGCTTCATTAATGGCAAGGACAATTCATTAACAGACGACAAGATTGAACAATTTCGACTAGTACACCAGAAATTTAGACCTTTTCCCTTTCCTAAATGAGAACAAGAACTAAAGCACGAATTTGGGCACGTTGGAGCTTCATTAATGGCAAGGGCAAATACAAGACAATTTTAAACTACAACGGTATGAATGGCCCAAAAGGATAACGGAGGACAAGATGGAACAATTTCGTCTAATACAGCGGGAATTTAGACCTTTTCCCTTTCCTAAATGAAAAGACAGGAACTAAAGCACTGACCATTCCACCAACCTAGTTGGAACTTGGGCACGTGGAGTTTACCCAGTTTTTCATTGGAGCTTCATTAATGGCAAGGGAAAATACGAGACGATTCATTAACAACACGGGTATGAACGGCCCAAAAGTTTAACGGGGGACAAGATTGAACAATTTCGACTAGTACACGAGAAATTTAGACCTTTTCCCTTTCCTAAATGAGAACACGAACTAAAGCACTGATAATAACACCAACCTAGTTAGGATTTGGGCCATCAGCAATACACCTGGTGCAAGTTGTGTAATCCAGTTTGACTACCACAACAATTCAGTTGGATTTCTTTCTTCTTGATGCTACCTCTGAAGCCCAAGCCTTGCCCACCTCTGTTTGGAACTTACCTGGCAAGATATTTTATGCGTTGTCAAAGATTGCGTCAGCTGAAGGCACGAGTTATTATCAAAATCGATCCATGCAAAAGAAGAATATAATAGCTTCAAATCTCAAAGCAAGGAAATTTTCCACTTTATTAAACTAGTACCATCATCATTACAATGACTTTGGACTACCAATTTCTTGGATTTATATTTCTCTCTTGTAATTACTCGAGTTAAATGTGGTTGCATTCTAAAGGTCACCTTATTCAACTCTACTATAGCACAAGCGAATGTCTTCAACAGGGGGACCAAGTACATACACAAACACAATATAGACACACAATCTGACTGAAAACAAGAGAATATAATGAGTATATATTTCATGCCCTTCGTCTTTTTGGGCAATCTGGGAATCTTTAGAAAATAGCCTCTCTACCTGACAAGGTAGAGGGCGGTCTGTGTACACTCTACACTAACCACTAACTAGGGAATCTAAGACAAGATGCATTATTAACAGATTCGGAACGGCAAGACAATAGCAGATTATGATGGGGCTAGAAGGGTCAAGGTCTAGAGTACACAAAGGGCAGCCTAAGAAATAGAACGAGTAGAATTTAAAACTTTAAGACTTGAATTGTGGTTGAATAATTAAAAAGTTAATATGGCACCTGCAGTTGACTGGAAAAATTCCTCCAAATCCTTCCCTTGCTCTGCATGACAAAGAAAGTAGCATTAGTTTAAAGTCAACTTCCCACGGCAGAAGGAACTACTAGTCCATATATCAAGAGACGAACAACTTACAGCCAAAAATCAGTATTTATCACAATGTGAGCATCATGTATTTTTCAGATTTTGAAAAATTAGTAATGTACATCTGAAAGAGTATAAACTGCATCAAGTAAATATAAGCTAAAAAAGTTGACATTATTCGTATGCTAGGATCTGCGTGTTTTGATCTAATTCTCAAGATAGGTCCTACAATTTAATAGCACGATTACAAAATACCAAAGACATCATCATGGTGTGTATATTTCTCATGCTGAAGGATGCAGTAAGTGACTTCCAATATTTTTGTCAATTTTACCTCTAAACCTGTATGACACCTAATATGGGACCTTGGAATTTATATAGTGGTGTTTGACTAGGTAGAAAGGAAGATTTTTGGCACATACCAAAAGTATCCTAGAACTTGAGGTCTTAAATATGCCATGACATTTTCATGGCTATAGGAGCATGTCATTAAGGGTAAATTGGAAAATTTAAGGTTAAAGAGTTTTTTTTTTGTTTTTTTTTTGATGACCGTGGTGTCCGAGCCAGCTTTCGCGCACCTCGACTAAATCCACGGGATACCTGCCACCTCCCACCAGCAACAGGTACCAGGTAACTCTGTCCACCAAGGCTAGAACAGATGGGAAGAAACACCTAGTGTTTTTTGTCTCCACTGGGATTTGAACCTGAGACCTTAGGCCTCATGGCTCTTTTAACCCACTTCATTGACCACTAGGCCACACCCTTGGGTGCATAAGGTTAAAGAGTTACAAAATATAAAAAAGTGTTACTGTCTTTGGAAAAAACTAAAAAGAAATGAGTGCTATATATAATGGACAGCGGAATCCAGTGTACATCCGAAATCTGGGGGAAAAGAGAAACAGGAAGTTACCATTTTCATATTCCAATGCCTGAAGTATCATCTCGACCTGAAATAAAGCAACATATCAGTCCAGAGGAGAACAGTGAATTAAGTTGACGAACGAGATAACTCTCGTAGATAGCATTACAGAACAGCAACAGAATGGACATCATTCAGTCACCCGTGGATAGCAATTTTGTTATCATAAGGCAAGAGCTCTTATTAAACAACCATGCATGAATGCTAATTGGGTTTGTCCTGAATATCTTGTACGCATAATTGCAAACAAAATGCAGTGACAGACATGGCGTTAAAGAAGGAAGACAAGATACAATGATGAGTAAATTTATATGTTTATCCCTATGCAAATAAAATGAAACACATCAGCAAAAACACCCATGTAGATGGGACATATTCGAACTTTGGTAACATTAGCAATACCTTGTCGAAGTCCTTTACAACTTTAGCTTCTAAAGAAGAATTTTCTTCATATTCCATCCACAAGTCACTGATCTCCTTGGCTGCAATTGTTCAACAGTAGGTAATCAGCATGAGAATAGATCAAAGTTCAATCTTTCATAAGTAATATATATTAGTTGGCAAAAAACTCAACAGAGAAGAAAAGCAATACCTCGGGAACCTCCACCTAAAAGTTTACACATGTCTTCTAGTGCTGCTCGCTCTCGTCTACTCTTTTCATCCTTTGAAATTCCATCAGCAGGAGTGATATCTCCAACAATTGCTGTTCAGTAGAAACACGAGAAAATATTTGACGAAGAAAATTAAATAAGTAGCTAACATTTTTTTCAAGAGAAAAGCCCAACAGTATTAGAAGACCAAAGATAGAGATGATTGTGCTGCTGAGTCAATAAAAGACATTGTTTTCTGAAAGTTTAACGTCAGAAGATCACTTGATGAAAGTGAACTATGTCTTCTGAAAGTTTAACCTCATTTTCACAGCATTACACGAGAAAAGTATTTTTTAAGTGTAAATGATTGATCGTGCAGATAGACAGAAAATTTCAAGTTCATGTTCTAATGCCTGCTTTATATTCTTCCATTGAAGTTCATGTCATACAACCTCTACTAATTTTCTTTCAACAAGTCCTCTTGAAACCATTAAGCCTATGACTTGTCCATTTATCTAATTTAAAAACCGATGTTACGTGGATCATTCATTTACATTGATGTAACTGTCTAGAATTGTTGTAACTAGCTAGTTACGGGGTACTTCGTGCAAATTCTTCAAATAGAATAAAATTAGCCAAAAGAAAGGAGTACAAGTACCTAAACCAAATAGTTAGACACACCTGTGAGATTCATAATTCTTAGCAGTTTTTGCCACTACAAACAAGCTTCATATTTTTTAAAATTTTCTGATAAGTAATAAACAAACCTCCGACAAGTCAAGTGAGGCATTAAATTTCTAGGTGTTACTTCCATTTCCAGTTGAACAATGCGCACTGAAAACTGACTTAATTTTTTTTATTTTTTTTTTCTTTTATCCCCCCAAACGTCACCTGTTATAAAACATATTTTTTATATATCTATCTATTTCCCATATCATAGTTTACCAATTTTACTTTGGACTCTCTGACGCGAATGATTTCAGGTATGTTTTAATTCATCTTTTCCAGTTACAGAAAATGATGTAAATTGGTTTTAATAAAGTTTGTAGAGCAACAGTCACGTCCATTATCCAAGGAAGTAATACCAAAGAGCAACCTTAAAGTATTTGTCCAGATTATAAGAGTTGACAAGCTTATGCATTTATAAGTATCCACCATTTCTTATACCATACCTTTAACTCTTAATTAAATCTTGTTCCTTAAAGCTCATAATAAAACAGAACTATTAATGATACACGTACAATTTAATACGCAACAATAGAAAAAAGAAATTCTCATAGGAAGATGCTACTAGATAATATCAGCCTATTTCATGTCATAGCCTTAAAAGCAAATAAGATAGAAATGGAATATTCATATATGACAAACTCACCTTCTGCAATGTCATGCACAATTGCCATCTTTACACACCTAAATTTGGAAAAAGAAAAGGCATAAATTATCTTTTATAAGAATCCACATGTTTACTGGAAACACAGTACAGGAATGTACCAAGCACCATAAAAGCTAAAAGTACAGATGCCAATCAATAAAAACACGTACTTGTCACGATCAACTCCAGGAAGGTCAGCAGCAATAAGAGCCATCACTCCCATACGGTACATGTGATCAGCTATAGACTCAGGATCATTAACCCCTCTACGTATCCAACCTGCTCTCTTTGTCGTCTGATCGCGTCTCCAAACACAAACTTAGTTAGAATGGATAAAAGATGACAAGGGAACAAAAAGGTCACATGGGAAGAAATAACAATATGATAAGATGTTGCCAACTTGTAACTACGTTTTGATGCAATAGCTTAGTGCTTATCTTTTTCTAGAAGTACCTTTTCCCTTGTCAAAAAACAATATGAATAGAATGGTTATGTGAGGTTGTAAGCATATAAAAGGATTGCTATAGGCAATTAGCACAATGTTGTCATGTATTTTAAGATACACGCATTTATTACCTTAAACAATCACCAAGCAGTTTAATAATTGAAGAGCTTCACCTCAAATGACATTGGCATGTAAGCAAAAGCATAATTTGAAAAATAAAAGCATAAACTAACTAGGAAGCATAAAATGTAATAGTAACTGGCATTCAATAATTCAAGCCCTAACAGACAAAGATTGCAATCAGCATGCTACAACAAGCGCTGCATAGAGTACAAGTTGTTGCATTACATACTAAACTAACTGAAATAGTGCAAAGGCCAACTTAAAATCAAAATATAATAATACAAGTGGAGTGTAGTACAAGGCGCGATGCACATAGTACAACTCTCTGCAAACTAAACACCACGATCCTCATAGATCACGATTTCATATTCATACACAATATTCATGTAAGCAAAAACATAATTTGAAAAAGGAAATTATAAACTAGGAAGCACAAATAAGACAAGGATTGCATTTAGAATGGTATAACAAGCGTTGCATAGAGTACAAACTGCTAGATTAGATAGTAGATACTAACACAAACTGAAATAGAGCAAATGCAAATACAGAAAGCAAAATCAAACAATGCAAGTAGAGCGTAGTACAACGCATGATGCAGAGACTACAACTCTCTTTTGCAAACTACACAGACTACGATCCTCATATATCACGATTTCATATTCATACACAAAACATTCATGTAAACAAAAGCATAAAACTAGGAAGCATAAAATAGATAAGGATTGCAATAAGCATGGTACGACAATCGTTGCATAGAGTACAAACTGTTGCTTTAGATACTGAGCAGAATCCAATACAAGTAGAGCATAGTCTAAAATGCGATGCACAGAGTACAACTCTCTGCAAACTACACACTACGATCCTCGTACATCACAATTTCATCATTCATCATCACCATCCAATCACATTCAAAAAAGACGATGCACAGAGTACCTTGAGGCGGTGAGCACAATTGCAATACATAGCAAGCTAACTAACAACATGCAATTGCAAAAATACAAAAACACAATCACACTTACTAGAATAGTGCAAATGCGAATTCAAATCCAGTACTACCACAATTCAAGTAGAGCTTAGTACAACACGCAATGCACAGAGTACAATTTCATTACTCATACACAAAAACATTCATCATCATCTAATCATATTCAAAAAACGGAGCACATGTACATTGAGACGTTAAGCACAATCACTAAAATAGTGCAAATGCGAATTCAACTCCAATACTACCATAATACAAGTAGAGTTGTACACGTGATGCACAGAGTACAACACTCTCTGCAAACTACACACTCTATGATCCTCATCCATCACAATTTCATCATCATCCAATCAAATTCAAACTAACTGAAATAGTGCAAATGCGAACTCAAATCAAATACTACCACGATTCAAGTAGAGCATAGTACAACACACAATGCACGGAGTACAACTCTCTGCAAACTACAACACACTACGTTCCTCACATATCACAATTTCATATACTCATACACAAAAGCATTCATCATCATCCAATCACATCCAAAAAGACGGAGCACAATAAATAGTGCAAATGCGAATTCGAAATCAAATACTAGCACATATTCAAGTAGAGCGTAGTACAACACACGATGCACAGAGTACAACTCTCTCTATCCAAACTACACACTCTATAATCCTCATACATCACAATTTCATTACTCATACACAAAAACATTCATCGTCATCAACATCCAATCACATTCAACAATACAGAGACGTGTACCTTGAATCGGTGAGCACAATAAAAAGTGAAAATGCGAATTCGAAATCAAATACTAGCACATATTCAAGTAGAGCTTAGTACAACACGCTATGCGCATAGTACAACTCTCTCTCTGGAAACCTCATACATCACAATTTCATCATCCATACACAAAAAAAACATTCATCATCATCAATCCAATCACATTCAAAACATGGAGCAACGCGTACCTTGAGGCGGTGACATAGGGTAAGAAAATCGATAGCGGACGAAGGAGAAGGAGATGCCGAAGACGAAGACGAAGACGAAGAAGAAGAAGAAGCTTCGGTTGCCATACGAGAAACCCTAGGAGATGATGAAGATGAACAAGTTGGAAAGTATTTGAATCTCAACTGAGCTGAAGAAGAAGAAGAAGAAAGTAATAAAGGAATGAGTGATTTACAAAACACACTGCTCATTTTTCCTCTCTTTAGCCCCCTTCTTTTTCGCTCTTTTTTAGTTTAAATAAATTTAGCCAAGTGATTTTTTTGCCCCTTTGCATTTTTTTTTTGTAGATATAGAGCCCGTTTGGATTGATTTATTTTAAGTGCTTTTTAAGTTAAAATAGCTTTTAAGTTGTTTATAGTGTTTGAGTAAGGTAAAAAAGTGTTTTTGGACACTTAATTTTAAGCCAAAATAGTAAAAAAAATGCTAAAAGCTAAAAGCTAAAATTTCCAACTTAAAATAAGCTTATCCAAACAGGCTCATACTCGCATTTGGATGATTTTTCAGATTATTTCACAAAATAAAAATAATATAAGGTGACTCTAAATTATTTTAAAACCAAAGGATGTGGTGCAGCGGATAGGACTGCTCCTTTCTTAATTAGAGATTTTGATTTTAATTTTTTGGGTATGAAAAAATCTTTAGTAAGGAGTGTTTCTCTCGAATGGGCCCTATGCGATATGAATCTGGATCAGTTTGACTCAAATACGATAAGGATTGGCTTTTTGTTCAAGGGTATGTTACAACTCGATAGTGAGTTTTGAGGGTCAAGTAAGGGATTGGTTGAGAGGAGGGTCACAGTCCTGCTATATACGAAATACTTAATAGCTAACGGCCGTATGGCATCTATCCATCCATGCTGAAGTTTTTGACGTATGTCGTATGGGGAACCAAAAAAGAAAAACTCTCTTGATATGTCACTCATCGTAGATGAAAAATATTACCCAGTTAAGTATCAGATTTTACAAAATAAAAATATATAGGCGGCTCCAAACTATTTTACCACCAAAAAGTGCGGATGGAGTTGCTCCACTCTTAGTTAGAGGCTTTGATTTTGATTTTTTTTGGGTATGGAAAAAACTATGGTAGGAAGTATTTCTCTCGAGTGACCCCTACGCAGAAGCGGAGCCAGGATTTCAATTAAGGGGGTTCAAAATCTAAAGAAATAAACACACGAACTAGTCAAAGAGGTTCAATATCTACTATATATACATAAAAAATAATTTCAACCATGTATAAATAGTATAATTTTCTGCCGAAGGAGGTTCGGATGAACCCCTGGCCAAAGGCTGGCTCCTCCCCTGCCCCTACGCAATGCATATTCAAACTAGTCGTGCTTTAATATGGATATCAAACGTCAAATGGGAAACCAAAAAAAAAAAAAAAACTCGATATGTCACTATCTTACATGTTCAAAATTCCATTATCTACTACATGAGTAATTCAACACCATACAAATGAAAATCACTACAAGTTTGTTTGAGTACTCTTTATCAAATTACTACAAGTTGAACAACGAAAATTTCTTTCCTTAAAAAGTCAGCAAACTCAACTTACACACAAGCAAAAAAGAAAGAGAAACAAAACTATAAATATAGTTATAGATCATCATGTTTATTATTCTGAACCGATCATCATGACTCTAAATCTTGAATTCGCCTTTGCTTAAAACTCATGGTAGTATTGGATATGAAGGAGTAGAATGAGAGTACTCGGTAGAATGATCCTCCTCCTCCTTCTTCTTCTTCTTGTCAAGGACAACACACTTCTTAAAAACTTTGCTAACATTTGAATCGACAACCGTAGAATCAATCTTATCATTTATCTCAGGCAAATCAATAAAAACTTTTATTAAAGTTTTGTTATATTCCAATACGGATATCAAACGTCGAATGGAAAACAAAAAAAAAATGCTTCAGATGATTAACAAAAACATTTATTCTTCTTTAACATGTTGAAATTTTCATAATCTACTACATGAATAATTCAACACCATTCAAATGAAATCACTACAAGATTATTTGACTCTTTATAAAATTGTTACACATTAAACAATAAACATTTCTTTCCTTAAAAAGTTAAGAGTCGTATTCCAAACGAGTTCAACAAACTCAACTTACATAAGCAAAAAAGAAATAGAAACAAAACTATAAATATAGTTATAGATCATCATATTTATTATTCTGAATCGATCATCATGACTTTAAATTATGAACTCGTCTCAAATTAAAATTCATCATAGTATTGGAATTGAAGGGGCAAAATGATCCTCTTCCTTCTTGTCCTTCTTCTTCTTCTTGTCAAGGATAACACACGTCTTGAAAACTTTGCTGACATTTGACTTGACAACCTTAATATCAATCTTATCTTTAACATGAGGCAAACCAACATAAACCTTTATCAAATTTTTATGACACTTAAGTCCCATTCTAACGAGATTATGACAACATTTCTTGTCAATGTTTTCTCCCTTGGGATCAAGTGTAGCATTTAGAACTTTTTACATCACATTTATTAGGAAAATATGTGGTACAATTAATTAGTGGTCTCGATTTTGATTCTTTTGGATATGAAAAAATCTTTGGTAGAGATTTTTTTTTTTTTTTGAATGAGCCCTACACAACACGAATTCGGATTAGTTGAGCTCCAATGCGACTACCGAACGCCGAATAGGGAACCAAACAGAAACCAAAACATTTATATTGTCTTATTTTACATGTTCAAAATTTCATAATCTACTAAATGAGTAATTCAACATCATAGCAAATGAAATCACTACAAGGTTATTTGACTCTTCATAAAACTATTACACGTTAAACAACAAAAATTTATTTTCTTGAAACGTCAGAGTCATATGCAAAACGAGTTCAACAAACTCAACTTACACATAAGCAAAAAGAAATAGAAACAAAACTATAAATATAGTTATCGATCATCATGTTTATTATTCTGAATCGATCATCGTAACTCTGAACTCGCCTCAGCTAAAAATTCATGGTAGTATTGGAAATTGAAGGGGTAGAGTGATCCTCCTCCTTCTTCTCCATCTTCGTCTTCTTCTTATTGTCAAGGATAACACACGTCTTGAATACTTTGTTAACATTTGACTTGACAACCTTAGTATCAATCTTATCTTTAACATTAGGCAAACCAACATAAACCTTTATCAAAGTTTTATGACACTTAAGTCCCATTCTAACAAGATCATGACAGCATTTATTGTCAATATTTTCTCCCTTGGGATCAAGTGTGGCATTTAGAACTTTAATACCACATTTATTAGGCAAATATGTGGTACAATTTTGTAAATATTCTACCAACTTTTTTGGTAAACTATTTATGTATTTGACATTTGCATCTTCTATTTCTTTTTGTGATGGTGGAGGAGGGTGTTCTTTGTCATGTTGGGATATGCAAAGGGAAGGAATTGCACTTGAAATTAACAAAATTGCTATAAAGGATGAGAGGATATTGAGATTTGCCATACTTTTTTTGTGTTTGTGTTGTTGATTTGATGCTCAATATTGGTTTATATATATTTTTTCCTCAAAAAGTTGATATTTATATAGAGTGAATTGATTTTTATTTAATTTTATGTTACAATGTATCTTTGTGACTTTGACTGAAATTTGTGTTATTAATTTAATGAAGTTTTAACTTACAAACTTTAACTTACAATTAAATGTCAAGAATATTAATGTTACAACTTACAATGTTGAATATAGAGCGTAAGTATTTTCTTTTCTTTTTTTCAAACTTTCTGTTTTACCATTTATCAATTATTTTAATTTTCCATTATAGTAGCCATTCTTCAATAACTAACAAGATAAACCGAATTTATCATATTTAAGAAAATGTTTAATTAAATGTTTATCGAGTCGCGGTAGAGGGGTATTTTTGACCATTTTCCCTTTATTTTATAACAAGGTTAAGCGAATTTATTAAGCTCATACATCTTTTTCGAGTTTTGGATATTGTTTTATCGACAATTCTTAAAAGTAAACGAAGTATATTATTATTTATGTTTTATATTATTTTTTGTGTCTATATTAAAAAAATTATTTATTCTTTTTAATTATCAAAATTTGATTAGGCTTGAAAGTATATATAAACGTAAGGTAGATTACTGGAAAAGGATAATTATCATGTATTACCTAGAAAATGTTTCACGTAATAACATATTAATATATCTTAAATTCTTTCATTGTTTAATTCTTGATCAACATATATTCACTTTTGAAAATGGTTTATCTATAATAGATTGAATTTGTATTAAATTATGCCAAGGAAAAAAATAAAACAAAAAAATGACAACATCAAATCGGGAAAAGCAAAAAATAATTAGTTTGATTTTAGTTTTAATAAAATCGAACCAAATCAAACCAAACTATGAAACGAAATAAAATTGTTACTATTAGAAATAAAGGGTTTTTTCGTTGCGAACCAGGGAAAAATTCATGCTATAAAACATGATTTTCATTCGTTTCCCACCGAGCCAATTAACTGGGAAAATGTATAGTGGGAAACAGATTCTCACTGAAATAGTGGAAAACTTTCTAATTTTTTCATATGAAAATATTATTATTTTTTCTTTTCTCACTGATTCAATCAAAATATCTGCAAAAATAGATACTGAATATTTTTCAATAGTAAATTTTAGTAGAAAATTATGATTTTTTAATTGCGAGTAAGAACATCAAGTAAACAATAATTGGAAAAGTTCAACACGAATTACAAATTCTTACTTAAACACTATTCTTATTTTCTTGCTCCTATTTGATTTTAGAATAAAAGATAAATAACTATTGGTAAATTTATAATCGGTTCTTATAATATTTGGCTGAGCACATCTAACCTTTAACTGGTGGGGCAAGAATATTATCCTTCAATTAACCAAAATTTTTTATGGACCCTTTATAAAGAAGCTACGTTATTTAGACTATTAATGTCAAATACAGAATAAGAATTAAAAGATAACATAATACGATATTGTATGATTTAGCACTTCATAATTCATTAAATTTGTGAAAATTAACGGTCAATGGGATAAAAAAATGCACATATCATGTTGAAGGTTAAATGTGTTTAACCGAAAATTATAAGGATCAAAGTCATATTTTCTCTCTAATGAGGTACTAAAAGTGCTGATTTTCCAAGAAAAAAAAAACTAAATCAATTTTTCACTGAGGATATTTTTCATGACGATGTCTACACAACTGCCAAAAACTTTAATACTATTCACCAAAATTGTAATTTGTATCATGAATTTCACAATCCCTTTGAGCATTACATGGAAATGATCAATCAATAAATCAATAACATTTATTACTCAGTAACCCGATATCGATAAATCAATAACATTTTTATCGGTTCGATTTATCAGTTAAACTGATTTTTGCACACCCTTACTTTTATCCATCCATCTCACTAAGCCGTAAAAGTTCATGCATGTTCCAATTGATGCTCGTGTGTATAATAAAAGAATGATAGATATATAATGTGATTAACTACGTAATGAATGCTTGTGAACATGCATATAAAGTTTTTCAATTACGAGTCAAATATATCTGATAAGAATACTGTATCACGTACTCAATAGAAATAAATCATAATTGGAGTATATAAATAAATATACTGATAAATTTTAGGGGTTGTCGATGTATTCAACCTGGATAAAAATTTAACCCACACTAAAACAATTTTATTGATGATTTTTTACTCCAACAACATCTAGAATTCTCCGAACAATCGGATTTTCGAAAGTATATTAAGAGTATCTTAATATTTTGAACTTTTACGAGTGGCACCCAAAGGTGTGTCCTAGTGGTCAATGAAGTAGGTTAAAGAATCATGAGGTCTGAGATTTCAGGTTCAAATTCCAGCGAAGATAAAAAATACTAGGTGATTCTTTCCATTTGTTCTAGCCTTGGTGGACAGAGTTACCTGGTACATGTTGCTGGTTGGAGGTGCCATGGTAGCCCATGAATTTAGTTGAAGTGCGCAAAAGCTGGCCGGTAGATAAAATTACATGGTACATGTTGCTGGTGGGAGGTGGGACGATATCCCGTGAATTTAGTTGAAGTTCGTGTTGGGCTAATTAGGTCCATTGTAACACAATACGAGTTAACGGCCCAAACTTCTTTTGTACAAATATATACATTGGTTAATTCTTTAGGCCCAATTGTGACCCAACAAACTTGGTTGCCATCCTATTTTATTTTAGTAGAAATAACATTATTTTACAAAGATAGGGGTGAGATTTACGCACATCATACCCTTTTCAGATTCAACTTGTGAAATTACTTTGGTCGTCGCGCCGGGTATATTGGTGTTTGCAGAAATAACACTGGGCAATCGTAAATGCTCGTAGCACCCCAGTTAAAAATACATTTTTTGGGGGGTAAAAATTATTCGCACTAGATGTATACATTAAATCAATAGATGCATGATATGTATTTGTATATGCATTTCTATCACTTAAGATTTTGTTTTCATTTACAACATAAAAAGTACAAAGAAATAATTTTTCGTATTTTTATTTATAACAGCTAAATGAGATTTAAAAATCAAATGCACTATACATGTATAATAACACCTCTCTATAATAGGCATGTGCACGAATTGGTTGGGTTCGACTTTGGCCATCATCAAATTAAAATTTTAAATTTTGATTAGTTAAGGTCCTCATCCTAACTCGATCCATTCTAGGTCCAAATCGATTCATTTTTTATTATTTCGGTTCGATTTTATGAATCGATTTGTTCGATTTTGAAATTTCAACAAACAACTATTTTCATTTTAATTTTAGAGCAAACATAATAAAAAGTAACAAAATCTTAAAGTTAGGCCTTAAATAATTTTAAAAAAATATTACACTACAAATTTTAAGTGTCATTAAAATTCAGCCACAATGGTTCAAAATTGAAAATTCAAAACTCAAATGTACTATTATTTATAAATTTTGATTTTTCGAATCGATTCGGATTGTAAGCACATCCAACCATATTCAAATAAAAAATTCATAATATTCTAAAATCAAATTCGTAAATCAATTCAAACTATATAATATCCAAATTGTATTATCCAAATTGCTTAGAATCGATTCAAATATTCGAGTTGATCCGATTTGTGCACATCCCTACTCTATAGTAGCCATGAATTTTTCAAACAAACGTTATAACTATAGAAAAGTTTGACTATATATGATGTTGTAAAGCAAAAAGCTCGCAATTAATATTTTTAAATGCAAGTATCCTTTTTTAGATTCATAGAATCATTGAAGAATAAATCGCATTCTTTAAATGCGTTTTATGCGTACACTCTATGAATACAATTTTTCTCTACTTCCTCCGCTCGCTTTTATTTGTCACATTTATTTCTCGAGATTCAAACTGTATGAACTTTGATCAATATTTTAAAATATACTCTCTTCATCCATCTTTACTTGTCCACTATACTAAAAATATATGTGCAACAATACTTGTCCAATTTATGAAATCAAGAGATAATTTTACACTTAGTTCTAATTTACCCTTATCATTAATTATAGTCATTTTCCTATTACATTTTTCAAGACATTGTATTTATTATATTCAAAAGGTAATATGGTAAAATCACCCTTCTATTACTATTCTATTTATAATTTCTTAAGAAGTGTGTAAAGTCAATTGTGGACCAGTATTATTGGATGGAGGGAGTATTTTTTTCATCATATTAATCTGGAAAGGATGACAACTTATAGTATTTTTCATATAGTTTCAGTAGATACACTCGTATTACAACATGTTCAAATTGTGCATTTGAACTATGTTAAAATATTCTTATTAGACACTTCAACTCAAAATTTTGAAAAAGCTTTTTCGCATATTTTCAAACGTTTAATGCATAGATAAGTTAACCATTTAAAATGTGTTATTTCTTTTAATCATACGCATTAACTTTACTAAGCCGTAAAAGTTCATGCATGCATGTTCACTAAGAGTCGTCGATAAACAAAACGTAACAAGTAAAAGTGAACGGAAAAGTATTAAAAAATTAATCACATCAAATGTTTTGCCTTGCACGGTGTCCTAATAGAAAATTGAGTGGTTGATAATTTTATTTTGTAATTGACAAAAGAAAAAAAAATTAAATATGTTTAGTTGATGGCATGTAATTTTGTCAAGACATCTTCATGATTTTTTATTTTTTCTTTGTATTTTTCTCATTTAAGAATGACATTAAAAAATGTACTAGAATTATATTTATTTATTTTTTGCCCAAAAAGTAAAAGGAATGTTTTTCCTGCTTTTTTCTTTGGTTGAACAACAAAGAATATTATAAAATATAGTAATATATAAAATGGTTTCAAAATGTAAGTAGTTGGCACGTTTGAATGTATTTATGTTTGGTTTTCCTCTCGATGTTCAATATCCGTATTAAAGTTCCACTAAATTCAAAGTTGCCCATCGCAAAGTACATTTTTGAAGGCGACGTTTCTAGTATAATTTTTTTTATTCTAATGGATTCAATTTCAAAGTGTTAGTTACAAACTAAATAATATAATGTACACTAACTTAATTGAGTTTATTCTACATAATACTGCTTAATAACGTTAAAAGAGTTATGATAGAGATAGACTACTTTATCAAAAATACGAATTAGCGACGAATAAATTTTATAGTTATATAATAAATTAGTTTTTGTTAATCTTATTTATCAACAAATTATTATAAAATTTTATTAGCTTAGGTAGGAGTAATTTAGCGATGGATTAACGATTTTTTTTTAAACTTAATTTCAGTTATTTTTATAGTATATAATATATAATGATTTAAATATCTCTCTCATCTCTTAACTGAAAATCTCAAGCTTGAGTTCTAGGAATACCACAACCTTCTAATAGAAGTGTTTTTATCTCATTTACTAAATCTATCAACACGATTACAAATTAGTCAGATCAATAAATTTCGGATATCGATCAGTAATATGACCATTTTTTCAAATATAAAATACACTCACATGGGCCAAATGCTATCAATCAAAGCAAGTTGAAGATTTTTATATTTTTTATAAGATCCATCAAATGTCAAAACTTGAATATTCTATCACTTAATTTTTCTAGAAGTTACTGAATTTTCTTAACTTCAAAATTAATCACTGATTTAATAGAATTACAGCCTGCAGTACTCTACTAAGAAACAAAAAAAATTATATATAAAAAAACTGCAGAAATAGTGTCTGAGTACTGAGTTTGCCCATGTGATTCATTGATAGTCAACATTATAATAAAGTATTTTAATAATCTAAATAAATGAATGAATATTTTAAGTACTCTAATTAAAAACTCAATTTCCTTTCTATAAAGTAACCAAATTAAACACACTAATATATGGTTATTAATGTTAACGTAACACAAGTGGTGATTCTTTCTTTAAGTCTAGATGAAATATTAATTTTAACTAAGAAATCTTAATTAATGTCTTTTTTATTTTCGATTTTCACCTGATGTCCAGTATTCATTTTGAGATTTAACTAATTTGGATTCTGAAAAATCCCACTTTAGAGGTAAGCGTTTCCTCTTATAGGCGACTCCAAACCTAGTCCTATCAAACTCCATCCGTATGAGCTTGTTCGTCCATCACCAGTCCAAACTCGAATAAAGTAGGTGAGGTGCCGTAGATTGATATATCTAACACACAAACTAGTTAATTTTCAATGAATCCTCGATCAGAACAATTCAAGTTTAATTTGAGAAAAATGAATAATGTGACTTCTTCGTATTATCGACTTCAACTTGTTTAAAATTGAGGTGCAATTATTGTTATTGCAATTATATTCTTTTGAAATTATCTAGAGAAAGGGAAAGAGTGACACCATAATTGACTTGTATTCAAAGGAATTCTTGCTTGAATTAGAGTGTGACTAATTTTTGATTTGTTGTTAAATAAGTTGAATTTGACTTATTACCTCATTTAGTTGCCAAATCTATGATCTAACAGCTTGTAACAACTTTGTTGTTCACTAAATTCAAAACTACCAAAAAGTAGAAAATTCAAAACCCCTTTAATTTAATTTCTAATTATTTTTTGTTGCATAATATAGTTTCAAAATGAAGAATTAACCAAAAAAATCTTGAAATGTTATGACGACGAATAGGGAATCTTAGTAGCTCAGTTGATTGGCTATCTGAACTTTCACCTTGTTTGTAAGGGTTCGATTTCCCTCCTTATAATCCTCTCCTGTTTTCCCTTCCCCTGCCCCCATTTTTTTTTCAAAAAAAAAATGTATTTCTGACGACCAAAATTTTTGTTGAAAATATGTTGGACATGGGGCAGTATAATTATTGATGTTGCGGCACCCCAAACGGAGGGCAGGTCAAGCAGGACTGGACGGCTTCTAGGCTGACAAGCTTTTGAAGATGAGGACACCTCGGGTGAATCTCACATCTGAATGAGAGAAAAGCTTTGTAAGACATACCTCAAGTTAACATCGACTCGTGCATACTTTTGGGAATCGATGTGGTGTAGCCCAAAAAGACAAATCCGTACAGGTTTAGGCCGGCGCAAAACTAATAATACGTACCATGAACTTGGATCGTTCACTTTGACCGGGTATAGTTTACAAAATTACAACTAGTAAATGATGAAGATGAATTAATTAACTTTTTAATTAGAATCTCTCATATATTTGTTCTCTCTTTTTGTATGTATATATTAGTCCTTTACCAAAGATGTTTAATTTTCTATTTAAAACTTTAAACCGTAATTAATATTTAATTAACTTATGACTTAGATCTTAAGTTGCCAATTGGCAATTATGAGACCCATACTACAAATAATAAAAATAAGTACATTACGACGAAGTGAATTTTCGAATTAATCGGATAAGTAAGTTTTGAATGAAAAAAAGTTTTACCCAAAAAAAAAATGCCGTCCTCTAGCACCAAGGATTCTATATAAATATTTTCTACGAACATATAAATCTCTAATAGACGTTAAACTTAAGTAGATGTAACTATATAATTGAACTTTTAACTCCAATTAATTGATATTGTACATAAAGAATTATCGTATAATTGAAATTTACATCATAACAAATTCTAGATAATTTAATATATTCCCTATGTGAATCCAAAATATATGTCAAAGTTTTTACGTAATATATGTGCTGATGATAGATAACAAATATAGATAAAATAGTCAAAATACAAATAAACTAATCAGACACCATCGTCATAAAACAAAATAAAAAAATTAGGGTTTAGTACTCACATGTTGATGAAGTGGCAATGGATTCAACTATATACTAGCATGTGTAACATATTATTTTCCAAGAGTTACAAGTTGTTGATCATGTAGAGTTGTTATTTACTCCTTAATATATGATTTTATTCACATGATTGAGATTTAATTATTATTATGATTCCTTCTTTCCTTTTAACTTTTGAATGAATTAATCAATATTTTTGACATACATATGGATATATTGTTGTTGAGTACTTATGAATTTATCTGAATCTAATAGCTTTGTATCGATGTTGTGTCCTATTAGAGACGAGGGGAGATATATGTAACACCCATGAGGCCATGACGAAGGACGACTCAAAAAGAAGGATTATCATTGCTTATATGTTGTGCTGCAAGTTTTTGAAAAAAGGATGTACGTGACACTATAGACAATTCATATACTAAAGTGGGAGCGAAAAGTGAACAATTTTATAGCGCATAACACGAATTCACGTAGTACACATTTTTTATTTACTCGTTAATTAACGTACCCTAAGAAATAACGAGGTTTGTTAGGTCAAAACGGACAATACATGTGATGAACTCATAACTAATTCAAACTTTCAAAACTTTATCGTTGGAGTACTTTTTAATTAAGAAAAATATATCAAATATTAAACATCAATCATATAGTCCACACTCCACATTAAAGTTTGAAAACAATCTTTTTAAAAAAATGGGACCAACAAACTGTCGGTGGATGTCTAGTCCTTTTCCAAATCAATATGAGTCATGTTTTGAAAGAAAAAAAGAAACAAATATAATCACTAACATCTTTTTCGATTTTTCACCCGATGTTCAGTGCCAGAATAAAGTTCGATCAGTTTGAATTCGTACATTGTAAGATCTAATTTTTAGGGTGGCACTTCCAACACGATTTTTTTTATTCGCAAAGTCGCTCGAACTTCAAACCTCTGATTAAGAATTATGAAGGGATCCGAACTATCCCATATTAGCCGATTTTATTTAATAGTAGTTGTTTAACATCAAACATACTAATTTACCTATAATAATATGGTTTTATAGTTATAAATATGTTTGGACATGTTTACCCCTCAAGTTCTAAGTATGCTTTTGGTATATGCTAAAAGCCTTTTTCTTTGAAAACATCCGTGCTTAGTTATATACGAGTACTTTTGAACCAGGAAACGCTTGGTTTCCATTTCGATGATAGGTGTAACCAACCTGCTATTAAGGATATGGCAGAAAGAAATAATAGAAAAGGAGTGCCAGTATAAAGATCTTTATTAGTGCGTAAACTGATTGTATACCACCACTAATAAACACCAGTGATGGAATGGTTGGGATACTTTCACACTTAACCAGCTGATACAAAGTAGGTCGGGTAGCTTGACATTGACAAAAGTTCGAGTCGAACTAGACTAGCAGACAGTGATGCGATTGGTAGTTCGAGCATTCGAGCCTTGAGTGTGGAAAATCATAAGTAAATCGTGCAATGCGTGAAATCAAACTAAAGAGGACATCACAAATGAACAAAACCTCACACACAACACAACTGCACCCCACCCTCAAACACACACATCACCTATATGAGTTGTGGTGGATGATTGAGATCTCTCTGCACTTAATTAGAGATTTTAGATTCGAGCTTTGGGTGTGAAAAATTAGAAATAGGTCATGCGAGTTCATTGATGAAGTCAGAATTTTCACTAAGTAGGTTCAAAATCTGAAGAAGTAAGCACACGACTAGTCGAAGGGGGGTTCACCATTGTCTATATACATAAAAAAATAATTTTAGCCATGTGTAAATAGTATAATTTTTGGCTGAAGAGGCTTTCGGATGAACCCCCTAGCCCCATGATAGCTCTGTCCCTATCTGCAATGTGCAACTCCAAATTAATCAGACTTCAATACAGGTAATGGAAGCTGAGTGACAAACTTAACCCCCCACCCCCACCCCCACCCCCAAAAAACATAGGCCCACAAAGCCCAATTGTGAAAGTGAAAGAGCCCAAAGAAGTAGGAGTGTGCATCGGTCGATTCGGTTCGGTTTTGTATATTATCTGTTTGGTTTATCGGTTATCGATTTGTAAACATGCAAAATCGATAACCAAACCAATAAGATATTCGTTATCGGTTTTCGATTACTCGATTTTTGGTCCTTAACAGTTCGGTTATCGGTTTAACCGATAAGAAAATGCTCCTATAATATTTTGATTTCTCTTATTTTCTTCTTCATATGTAGACTACTTTCATGCATAAACATCTATACAAATTACAAGCATAAGCAAATTCAAATATGTTATTACTAAAATAAACTTATTTTCTTTCTTATTAAGTAGAAAACTTGAATACAGTAGCAACGGTAGCAATTTCTCAAAAAAAAAAAGCAACACTGATAGGTAGAATGCTATCAAACCAATGACTTTAGAAAGAAAACAACGACACTAAGACAACAACTATAAAATGCAAAAAACAATAGGTATATATTTAAAATCTAAAGCCACTATTATAAAATTATGAATAAAAATATAATCTAAATATAATCTTATTGAGTTATCGGTTTAACCATTAACTAAAACCTTAAAATCGATACCGAACCGATAGCCCAATAAATTTTTTTACAAAACCGTTTAAAAATTGTTAACCAATACCAATAAATCAATAATATTTTTATCGGTTCGATTTATCGGTTAAACCGATTTTTCCACACCCCTACAAAGAAGTGTCGGTAGGAAAAAGCCAAGAAATAGGAATACAATGACCTTTAAAGATGGATTGAAACCACATGTTGAACCTAAATCCGGCAATTACATCATTCACATGTTGTGGGGCCCAAAATAAAAAAAATAAAAAATTATTTATACTCGACGTCTGATATCCACATTGAGTCTAACTAATCCAAAATCGAGTATTGAAGGACTTATTTCTCAGACAACAGCGTTCCCAACATAAATTTTTCCATACCTAAGGCTCTTATCTGAAACCTCTAATTAAAGGTGAAGAGATCCCTTCATCCCACCACAAACTATGTTGGTAACTTAAAAATGTAGTTACCAATAAGCGTTGTGGTGGGATGGTTGGGGTCCCTCCACCCTTTAATCAGAGGTCTCGTGATTCAAATATAATCGGACTCTAACACAAATATCAAACATCGGATAGAAAATCATAAACAAAAAAAAACTTTAAATTGTATTTCACAGTCAAGCTTAGCTGTCCCATCTCCACTTTTTAAGGCTCAAACTTAGCTGGCTTTTTCTCTAAATCCTAACCATTTAATTTTCAACAAATATCCCTCCATGTGCCTACACAAGATTTTACTACTATTATTAAATATTTTAACAAAAAAATAATAATATATATTTCCTTAAAATAGAATAATGTAAAAAGAAAACCAATATAACAATCTAAATCCCAATTATATGCATAAACAAAAATTTAGACAAAACACTATTTCATATCAAAAGCGGGATTTCGACCTAAATCAGAAGATATACATATTAATGAAATTTATTAAATATGTACAAAACCAGTTACTAGCACTTAAGATTATCGTCTTAGAATCTCGAAGAAGACTAGAAAGGGTTCTTGAGATTGTCGTCTTAAAATCTCAATAATCAGAACGACAGAACTCCTATAAGTGAAAAATCTTGAATTTTTCCTTTGTTTCATACAAAGGTGGTAGATGAATTACCTTATGTGCACTTCGACCACTTTAGACGCGTGAGGACCATTCTATATAGTTCGATCATCTTATACATACTACGACCATTCATAAAATACTTGTTGCCTCTCATTAATCAAAACAAGGTAATAATGGTAAAAGACTTGAAAGTGCATTACCTTAATTGTAAACTTCTAATTCTACTTCACTATACATATTTTTTCTACCTTTCCCTCCATTTTACTCAATATGTTTGTACTCAAATGAAAATTGCTTCATCTTTTGGATGCAAATTCCGTTAACCTTAAACTATTAAAATCTATATTGCTCAGACTCTTTAAGAATGTCGACAGTTGCGTGTCAAATACTCCAAAGTACTGCATTTTGAAGAATCAGACACGAGTGTATCAATAATTTTAAAAAGTCCAAGTAACATAGATTAAAACCCCACTTACACTAACATCTTGCTAATGATTTTGTTACTAATAATAGCAATAGTTTTTGTTACATAAAAAAGGAAACAAGAATATATACACATATATAGATAGTATACATAGAAATGTACATAAAAAAGTAAAAGACACTATATAAGACAAAAGAATATTTATCCTTTACAAAGAAAACAACAACAATATCTTCTAACAAAAGGGGAAAGGGAGTTTATCAAATCTTTTTCCCTCCTCTTTCCCCAATAATAATAATAATAGCAATAATAATTAAAAATAAAAAAAAAGAATTGGTATTCACCTTTTCTTTTTCACTTTCAAAAAAAAAAAATTATCACTTTACAACTTCCCTTGATTATAGCCATAATATGATAGATACCATTTAACAAACTTTTTCAACCCGGTTTGCAAATCGGTTGCGGGTTTATACCCAAATTCTTTTCGGGCCAAACTTATATTCGCATGCGTAAACGGAACGTCGCCGTTTCCGGGCATTACGATGAAATTTTTCTTAGCTTTAACCTTCAAATGCTTCTCCAAAATTGAAACCATCATTGGAACCGTCACGGGAGAAGTATTGCCCAAGTTAAATATCCGATACGGTGCGGGTCCCCTTTTTTTACCACCCGACCCGGTACTTTTACCCGAAGTATCTAATGACCCGATACAACCTTTTACAATATCATCAATGTAGGTAAAGTCCCGGGCCAAATCGACCCGATTCTTGCCCCGATAAATCGTTATCGGTTTCCCTTGTAGTATGTTTCGGGTAAAACTAAAATACGCCATGTCGGGTCTGCCCCACGGCCCGTATACCGTGAAGAATCTTAACCCGGTTATCGATAACCCGTATATATGATTGTACGTATGCGTTATTTCCTCTCCCGCTTTTTTCGTAGCGGCGTATAAAGAAGCGGGTTGATCCGTACGATCCGATTCGGAAAATGGTACTTTTTCATTTAACCCGTAAACAGAACTGGAGCTCGCCCATACAATAGCGGGTTGTGTAAGGGCATTTTTGGAAACCTCGAGGAGCGTGACCAGCCCCGCAATATTACTATGTACGTACGAATTAGGATTCTCCATAGCGTATCGGACCCCGGCTTGAGCTGCTAGATGCATGACATGTGTGAACTGACAAATCTCGAAGAGTCTAATGAGTAGTTTCGAGTCGTTAATATCACCCTCGACGATATAGATGGAATTTTCACTGAGGATGTTTTTTCGAGCCTTTTTCAAAGACGGATCGTAGTAACTGTTGAAATTATCCAGTCCTACGACTCCATCGCCTCGTTTCTTCAGGGCGATGGATACGTGGGACCCAACGAAACCGGCGGCACCGGTCACCAGCACCGACATGCCGCCGTGTGCACGTCGGATCTGGGCTGATTTGACCACCTGTTCCAAATGATAATTGAAATACCGGTGACCGGAATATTCAACGAAGGACTGAAAACACAAATACGACGCCGTTATAGCTATCAAAAACAATGCCCATAGAAACATCGTGCTCGTAGATGCGAAACACCTACGAAATTGCCTGTTTCTACTGTCCTTTAATTTCCCCGGCGTAGAAGGAAACAATTCCTCGTCCAACGAAGGCATTTTATTCTTTCTGGGAGGTAAAAATTTTGACAACTCTTTAGCAGATGCAGATTTTCAATTTTGGTATGAAATTGGGATCTGCATCTGCAAGAAGAAGGAAGGAAGGGGGGAAATGGAGGAATATATATATAGTGGGTGACAACAAAATTTAATAAACGCGTGAACGCGTTGAAGAACAGAGAGATGAGAGAGAGAAATGAAAATAGAAATAGGAAAAGTTTTAAATATTTTTTGAAAAAAGAAAATTATGACTAGAAATAAGGAGACAGCCAATGCCAAGTAGTATAAAAGTATAAAAAAGGTAAAAGTTTAAAAATGATATGGGAGGGGAGGGGTAAAAATGGGAAATAAGAAGATACTTCCTTTCGGACTACTTTAGTTGTCGTGCTTACTAAAAATATATAACCCAAAATAGTTGTCATTTTAAAAAATCAAGGTATACAGTCAGACGTCTTTATAGTGATAGCGTTTACTTGAAGGTTTCATTACTGCTATAGCGAGATATTGTTATATATATATATATATATATAGTGGCATTTAACGTTTAAATCTCATTTAACCGTTATACACTAAAAGATGCAAAATTAAAAAAAAGGTAAGAACGTACAAAAGGCAAATATTTATAGTCTTTTTTCTCCTGAAATTATGATCATAACTAATTAACATCATATAAATACATTCTTTCGTTTTACTATATATTTTTACTTAAAATTTACTATGTGCATGACATTAATGATGATTATCATAAATATTTTAATATTTTATTTTATATATAATATATTTCTTACAAAATATTATTACACAATATTTGAGTATTACTATTTTACAAAGAATGTACTGTTATAATGAATGTCATTATTGTTATAGGTAGAATGTTATTATATAGAAGTAAAATATAACATGAAAAACCAGGTTCGGAGAAAATCAAACTGTTATAGTGAAATGTCGTTATAACGAGGGACCGTTATAGTGAAGTCTGATTGTAATTAGTTGTTTGTTTCAAGCTTTACCGTTAGCCATAACTATGGAGAGATATTAGTGTAGTGCAAAAGAGAAAAGTATTAAATATTGAGAAATAATAAGTAGGAATAGTTTAGTCAAATTACATTCTAATTAATATTTTTCTTAAAAGGCGTGTAAATAAAAAATATGACAAATAAAATGGTCCAGAACGAATAATTAATACTCACGTCAGAGCACGTTTATAGTCTTAATTCACGCTGGGAGTCATACTTCGTGGGTAAAAGTACTCCATGTGAAAGACGGCTCTATACAAATCGAAATATATGGCTAAGAATGAAGAAATGCTTATTATTTAATTAAAATTTATGGGGTTTTGACCACAACATTTCTGCTTTACTGAGTTTGTTGATATATTATAATTTATAAGCAGTACATATTAAGTAAATTTCTTAATATAATGTTTGGAATAACTAATACTCGCTTCGAAGCACATTTAATGTTCTAAATTTACGTTGAGAAGTCATACTTTGTGGGTAAAGTATGAAAGACGACTTTATTCGAATCAAAATATATGACTAAAAATGAAGAAATACTTATCATTTAATTAAAATTTATGGAATTTGGGCCACCGTATTTCTTATTTACTCGATTTTTTATATACTATGAGTAGTACATATTAAGTGAATTTCTTAATATAAATATAATGTTGAACTAAAATTAACTTGAAGCGTTGATTTATCGCTGATTATAAGTACTCCATTTTGAATTTATTTTTTTAATCATCTGGTATCTGAAATCACTAGCTCGATTAATTTGAACTCGTGAAGTAAGAAGTTTACTATTCAATATTCCAACAAATCTTTATTCAATATATATATATATATATATATATATATATATATTAGTTTTACTGTTTATTATTACTCCTACTAATACTCCATTAGATAAGGTATATGTTATATTTTCAAATTACATTTAGGTATATTAGATAAGGTATATTATGTTTTCAAATTACACTTAGGTATGTTAAATAAGATATATTATAATTTCAAATTATATTTAGGGATGACAAATGTGTGGCGTGGTGCGACGTGAGATAAAGTTGTGTAGAGTAAAGACTTTAATTTGTATTGCATAGCATAATTTGTAATGTATTTGCATAATTTATATCAAATTATATTAATTTATTATACTTAAAAGATAAATTGAGATTAAGTATATGCATTACTTCCTCCAATTCGAAGTAAGTAATTTTCTAACATTCAAATTTGATTCAAAAAAAGTGATTAAAACTAAAGTATTAGTTTCTATTTTTCTAAATTTATTCTTGTTTAATAAAACCATTTGAAATAATTTTTAAAAAGTGCTTCAATATTTCTTTTACATTTTTCTATGAGTGTATAACGAAAATTTAGTCAAATTATCTATTTAATAATATTATAAAGTGGTTTTTCTTAATAGGTATGTCAAAATCTAAGAAATCTTTTACTTTTTTCTGGATTTTTTTTCCATTTTATTTAAAAATCAATATCAAACTATGAAAATTCTAAATACAACATGAAGTTGTATTTGAAATTTGGAAAACAGCCAAAATCCTGTTTTTATTTTTATTTTTGTCACTTTTTAAACTATATCTTTTTTCAAAAAAATCTTATATTTTTTATTTTCATAAAATAACATCATTTAAATTATATTTCATGTTTATATTATATTTTATATTTTTAAAAAATATATTTAAATTCTAAATATTTATTGTAAAAATTATGGTCAAACATAATTCCAACTCCAATATCAACTTTGAAAATTTTAAATAAAGTAATTTTTTTTTCATGGTCAAACGCTCGCTTTATTTAATTGATATCTACAAGTGTTAGTATTATTATAATGAAAGGTTATTGTCAATAAGTGAGTGAGTGAACATCACTTCATACACGTAATGATGTTGTATTTAAAGTGAAGTAAATGATTGACCTTATTTTATATTCTCTCCGTCTCATTTTATGTGACAATTTTTGACTTGGCACAGTGTTTATGAAAAAAAGGAAGATTTTTAAAACTTGTGATCTAAAATAATCTTTGAATACTTGTGTGGTTGTAAATTATTTCATTAAGGGTAAGAAGAGAATTTCAAAGTTAAATTTTTTCTAATTATAGAAAGATGACATTTTTTTGGGGACGGACTAAAAAGAAAAGTGTGTCATATAAAATGGGACGGAGGGAGTATAAGATTTTAATTATCAAATTGTCTCTTGTTACAAACAAAGAACTGTTCAATTTCCATAAATTGAATGAATTAAATTTAACACGTAATGTGTTTGTTTAGATTTGTCAAATTATTGTGTGTGTTTTTTTTGGTTATTATTTTGCACAAATCTTTTTGATTCTTAAAAAGAAAGAATTCGAGAAAATTCAGTTGATCGAAATAAATTTTTAAATTGGCAAAATTTATCGACATGAAATTTGTAAAAAGAACCATGATTTTCATATTTGTCGACTTGATTTGCTAAAAAAAACTAGATGAATATCACCTTAAACTAGATGATTTTAAATAATGTTTGAACATATATTTATTTGGCTCAAGGGTAAAAAAGGAAGAAAAAGTGTCGTCCAACATTTTCATTTGTTTGTAGTGTGTTCTATTACCTTTAGTTAACCCAAAATTGAAATATATAGAACTATCATAAAAATAAATTTTAAAATAAATTTAAGATTATAAGTAACATTTTTGGTTTCTAAGTTATTAGTAAATTTTGCGTTGGTTCTTTTGATATATAATTCAGTATATTTAATTAGTTCTGAAAAATGTGTGTGTTTTGGTTTCTTTACGTGGAAAATATGTTATATTTGACAATTCGAATAATTATATTACAGTCGAGCATAAAATTATAGTACCCATTTTTATTTTAACGTGTATTATTTGTTGGGGCTCCAATATGGACATCGAACACCAAATGGGAACCCCAAAAAACATAACTTATAAGCAAACAGAAAGTTTCAAGTATTTATTTATTTTAATTTAAAAAAAAACTTCTTAGTGGGAAATCATCACTAATAATGACATATTCACTATTTATAATAATAAATTTTGAGTATTTAAAAAGGTAGTAAATTCATTAATGTGAAAATGCATATCAATGTGAATCTATTATTTATTATGTGGAAATATTTCCTTATTTTCCCTTCTTCTTTAATTAAAACTTGTCATATTAATTGTATCTTAATTAATTGTTGCCTTTTTATAATGGTTGATAAAATTGCAAGCAACAATAACACATCATTAACTAATTAATACATAATGAAATACTATTAAATTATCAACAAATTACCATCACTTTTAACTAACAAACAAGGGTCGTTTGGCAGCTGATTAGAATTATGCAAATAATAGTAATGCAGAATTAGTTATGAGCGATTTTATATATTATTTTATGCAGAGTTTAGTTATTGATGAATTAATTATTTCACCTTCTGTCATACATAAAATAATACATAAATTCTCTCATAACTTATGCATGTATTACTTATACGAGTTTTAAATTGCAAATCAAATATAATTTTTATTTTATACATGAATAGTCCACCTCCTAACCAACTATATCAAGCGTGATACTCCCCATGTTTTAACTTGTTTGTCCTACTTTTCTTATTAGTTAGTTTCAAAAAAGAATGTCTCTTTTTTTTTTTTTGACAATTTTTTAATTCTAACTCTCCACCTGACATGTTTAAATTCACAAAATTTGCGTATCTTTAATTCGATATCACAAAATTCAAAAAAAAAATACTTTTAAAATTTTGTGCCAAATCAAAACATGTCAAATAAATTGAAACAAAAGGAGTAGTACTCATGCATGATTTAATAACGGCATAATTCACCTTTAGATCAACTACCAAACGACTCCTCACTCCATTGTTAATTAATAAGGTCTTATAAAGCGAGAAGTGGGGTACCGAACACTGGGTGAAAAATCAAAAAAGAAAACCAGCAAGAGTTGTGATGGAGCGGTAAGTACTCCTTCATCCTTAACCAGAGATCTCATGTTCGAGTTCTCCCGATTACAAAGTCGCCTTTGTTAAGGAGCGCTTTACCGCCTAATGTGATACTTTTCAGTGCGAATTCAAATAAGTCCGACTCCAATACAAATACCAGACACCGAGTGGGAAATCAAGAAGAAAGAAGAGAGAAGTGGGACCCATATACATACAATTGAGAGTAATTTATGAGTGATACACAAAACTTGGACACCATTTTGAGCCGGTTTGGTACAACGTGACAAACAGTGTGTACACCTAATTTATTGCTTCGGTTTTCTTTTTCTTTATTTTGACCAATTGGTTCACCACCGGTTGAACCGGTCACCAGTTTTTCTCTTTTATTGAAGAAAAAAAAAATCGCATAATTAATATATGTATATGTTATAAGAGAATTAATATATTGTCTTATGCCAAGTAGAAAATGAAAGAACTAATATCCATATAATTATTACTCCTTTCGTTCATTTTTACTTGTCTACTATTGACTTGGCACACATCTTAAAAAATAATAAATAATGAAGATAATTTTACTAGATCACCCTTTAAATATAATAAATTTAATGCTTTGAAAAATATATTGGGTAATGAATATTATTTAATAGCAAGAGTAAAATGGACACAAAATGATAAATTATCCATTAGTTTTTCAAACTGAACAAGTATTGTTGGATATCTATTTTTAATATACTGAACAAGTAAAAATATACAAAAAAAGTATTATATAATTAATATTTACGTAATTCTAACCAGTTACCAAATGACTTCTCAGTGTACACTAACTTTTACTTTACTCCAATATAGGTACCTAGTTTTGTTTTATTTCTTGTAAAATTAGCTATAATACTATCTATAAGTGTGTTTTATTCTGTTTGTCAAGTTATTTTAATTACACATTATTACATGGAAAAGACTATGTTCAATTTATTTGGTTTGTGTACTAAGTCACAAATTTAGGGATATATTTTAGTCAATAATGATGTAGTAGTATTAATTATGTGACATTCTGTTTCTTTTATATGATAATGATAATAAAATGTTGCATAAGTTATGTAAAACATATTTTTACAAAAAAATCTTCTCGAAAGCGTTACACACAGAAATGATTCTACAATGTGTAAATTCAAATTTAGTCGATCCCAATATTGATATTTCGGACGTCGAGTGAAAAACAACAATAACAATAACAATTCTGTATAATTTCAAAAAGTGGGGTCTGAAAAGGATAGTGTGTATGCATACCTTATCTCTACCTCAGAGGTTATTTCTGATTGATTTTCGACTCAAGTGAAAAAACAAAAGAAAAAAGTCTGATTTCTTCATTCCTGATCAAAGGTTTGTGTTTGAGTCTTTAGGAATGAAAAAAATCTTATTGAAAACGTTATTCTTAGAAATATGCTCTGCAAGACGTGAATTCGAATTTAGTCGACCCTAATATGATTATGTCCAACTAAATGAAAAAAAAAAGGTTTGATTTGACTAGTTAAAATTCCAATTTTACCCCTAAAGGCGGTGGCAGTGTTGTCTGTCATACACCCCCACATTTTCTGTTTTGTTTTTTGTTTCACTAACAAAAAAGTCAATTTGCCAGCTTTGATACTAAACAGTATAACTTGAAAATTGACTTATTTTCTTTAATTAACTTATAAATTATGCTTTTAATGTCTTGAAAAAGGTTCTATGAAAACTCTGAGGACTGAACTTAATATTTTCATCACTCCAAAGAACATTGGTTTTATTGCGAGAGAAACTTCAAAAGTATCGCTCAATCAAAAAATTGAAACATTTAGTTATTGACAGACAAAGTTGATACATTAGCCGTAAAAGAAGGATGGTCAAGCCTCGAATCTCAGGATTAGGGTATTCCCGAGTGAAATTTTTCGTAGTCTGAAATATGAATTAATCAAATTTCAAAGTAAATACCAGACATTTGTAAACCGACCAATCATACTTAATTTAGTTTATTTTTTAAAATAGTGCATCTTTTTATTTTGTTTTCTCAAGGAAAGGATTAAGATGCCAACATTTGGTGGTTGGAATGAGATTAATAAAATAAAATAAAATAAATATAAAGCTTATAGAATAAAGTTGAATGTGAACTTAATGACGTGATTGCTTTAAAGTAAAGTCTTCTTTTGACCTAACTAAGCACATTCTGTCTCTTATTATAATAATGAAGAAAATATTTCCAAAATACTACTTAGTACATTATGTCACTTCATTTACATGCTAAGAAAGACTTCAATTTGTTCATTTACATAAATTTCAATTTTCTTTCTAATTATTCTACCAAATAATCTCTCTATTTTCATACGATAGCAATAAGCACACAACGTCCCTTTCAAACCTTATTTGGAGAATTACATTGAATCTCGCATCGAGTAAGAACTTTGTAGGGCTGACTGTCCTTTAGCAGGCAGCTATATATGACTATTATTGTTTCTAATCGGGCATTCTCAATATTATGCCTTGAAGAGGACTCGAACCTCTACGCCCTTTATCACGACTACCATTTCACCATCAAGGCATTTTGAAAGTGAATCGTATTCCATAAATATGATATCTATCTATTGTGATGTATGAAATATATGAAAAGTGAATCTATTAATCGGTTATGTCATATAGCTCAATTCTATGACTAATATATAAGAACTTCAACCTTATTATCCTCTCAAAACAATCACATTAAATTATTTACAATTTGTTTTAAAATTTGCGAATGGTTTAACTTTGTCCTATAGCCGTTGTCGCTACCGTAAGGGGCAAAGTCGAACCACTTTAATAACTGCAAATATTATGACTGTTATAGAGAGTTTTTGACTATATTAATTTTTTTTTAGAATATTAATAAAAATGACTTTGCATTCGCAATCCGCAAAGTCGCCTTATTATAAAAGTTCATCCACATTGATGAGATAGATATGTACCCAGTACCATATGAGCTGTGATATGTATCCAGTATCATGGATCTGTTCTAATTTATATGACATAGTTTGACTTGACATAAAATTTAAGAAAAAAAAGATTTTTTTTTGAAATTTATGATTTAAAACAAATCATAGATGCTTATGTGATTGTACAATTTTTTATTAAGGATGAAATTGACATTTTAAAATTAAATTGTTACTAAACATAAAAATATGTCATTCTTTTTGGGATTTACTAAAAAGAAAAGTGATTTGTATAAATTGATACAGAAGGAGTACTATTTACATAGGGATGTTAATTTAAATCGGTATGCAAATGGTTATGATATGATGAATGAGATTTCTTTATTTTTAGTTATATTTTTAGATTCGAACTTTGAAAATGAGCATCTTCTCCTTATATGGTCTCTGTTATGGTGTGATGGATGAGATTCTTTTATTCTAATTAGATTTTTTTGATTCAAGCCTCGGAAACGAGCGTTTCTCCTTAAACGGTCCCTACATACCGTGAATCTAGAAGTAGGTCACTTGGGGTGTTCACGATTTGGGTAAAAATAGACCCAAACCAAAAAACTGAATCAAATCAATTAAATTAGTAAAATTTTATTTGGTTTGGTTTTATATTTTAAAAAATTGATAATATTTGGTTTAATTTTATTTTTGTTCAAAAAAAATAAAAAAATAACTGAATCGAACCGATAATTATATATACACAATATATTATTTTTTATGAATAATTTTAAATATCTTATATTAGATGTATGCCATGTTACTGTTTTATATGGTAATCTTATGATTTTTTTTTTTTTTGAATGAATTGTTGTCTTTTTTTTCCTTTTGAATGAATCATTTTTTTATTTCCGTGTTTAATAATCGAATAACCGAACCAAACTGGACACAAATCGATAAATATATATTATATTTGACTTGATTTGGTTTTAATAATTTTTAAAAAAGATTATATTAGTTTGATTCTGATTTTGACCAATAGCCGACCCAACTTGACCCGTGTACACCCCTATCACAATCTAATTTTTGGGCCTAGTTCGTTTGCACAATATGCAGGCCTTGGAACTCTGCAAAAATTGGGATGTATGATATTAACTATTAAGCATTCATTATTTTGAATTTGAAAATCTAATGAGTATACCGAAAAAATAATGAATGCGATCATATCAACACTGATGTATTAGACTTTTATCGAACTCCACAATTGATCGTATTATGATATCTTCCTTAGATGCTCGTTTGGGCAATATTTGGTTTAAGTTGAAAAATAAATGAGTATTTGAAGCTGAAGTTTATATATACGAATTTCACTTAGAAAAGACGTCGTAATTTTGCTTGTGAGTGAAAATCATTTTTTCACTTGAAAATTTGCGCTACCTTTACTAGAATTAACACTTATAGTAAATTTTGTACACTAGAAAAGTCATGATATACATATATGTATAAAACCATCTTTGACATATAGTGAAGAATGCATAAACACAAACCAAACATAATTCCTTCCATTTAAACCTTAAAACACATATTACAATGATCAAACAAGTAGTAACAAAGTTACATTACATAAAGACTTCACCATAATATTTATTACTTAATTTTTTTTGAAGTGGTGAATTTTTTTCACTAGTGAAAAATGACATGCATGCATGCATTTAGTTACCACCATTTCCTCCACCATACCCTCCGCCATGTCCACCTCCGTATCCACTGCCACCACCACCACCACCTCGGTTTCCAGATCCAGAACCGGCTCTTGATCCAGCATATGACCCTGCAGACGAGCCAGCCTCAGAACCACCACCTCCTCCTCCTCCTGAGGAAGATGAACTAGAACTCGAACTTGAGCTTGAACTTGAGCTTGATCCTCCTGAACCTGATCCAGCTCCTGCACCGGCACCCGAACCACTTCCACCACCTAACCCTAACCCTATCCCAAGACCTACACCAACTCCTACACCACCCAAATCCAACCCTAAATCCATTCTTGCCACTCTACTTTCAGACAACACAACAAGGCTTGATAAAACAAGCAAAACAAGAAAGGACAAAGCCTTTACCTTAGCCATACTTGGGAAAAAAAGGACCAAAGTAGCAAAACTAGTGTTTGTTTACTAATTTTAGCTAGTTGTGATATGTTGCTTTTGTTGTTGTAACACATAAGGAATGTTAGGGCTATTTATAGTTGTGGATACTAATTAGGTACACCAAAGCAAGTGGACCACATTTTAACAAATTATTCTATAAGTTAAAGTTAAATATACTGTCGTATAAGAAATTGTTATACCATCAGATCACTTTTGTCCATTGTCGCATGCAATATCGATCTCCTATTTTTAAAATTACAGATCTCACACTTTAAGAAGACCTCTATACGAATAATATAAATTAATTTTAAATAACGATATATATAACTTAAATTCTTAACATATTATGCCAGGAAAATAGTGACGAAAATACTATGTTTATTTTTTAAAAAAATATTTTATTAAAATATGGGATCAAAATTTGTGGATGAGAATGCTAAGCATGCAATACAAAAAGGTTATTGGAGTGCTGATGTGATAGTGTATACTGTATACTATGATGATATTATGCCAATCCACAATTCCACTATGGTAGTTGAGTTTTTTTTTCCTTCTTATATTTAAAAAAATATCATAAGAGTTAAATATAAATCCCCCATTTTAAGGTGGCTTACATGTATGTATTCTTTAGACGAAGATTATTTCTATCGATGTAACTATTTTCCACAGAGCTCGATTCATCAATTTCTTTGGTCATAAATCCTTAATTCACAATGATTCGTCGATTTTTTCCTCGAAAAAATATGTGTTATGATGAATATTTTACGCTAATGGTGCATATATAACTTAAACTTTTTCTAATAATATGTAACAAAATACAAAAAGTATATACAAAGTGGAAATATAATATAAAAGAAAATGTATGTGCCATGAGGAGAATTGATTAGTAAAATATTTTAGAAGGGAATTTAAAATGCATATAATATTGTTGAATGGAATGATGAGAAAGATCACAAAAAGGATTTTTAATAATATATAGGAAAGTTCTAGATTTAATTAGGACTTCAATTAATTAATTGGATGTAGTTCTCTAGGTTATATTTAGTGCACAAGTCAAATGATATAATATATGGTCATTAATTTGCTATAATGGAATATTACTATTTAGATCAAGATTAAAATGTGACAAATCAAAATAAGAAATTGATAAGTGTTGGAAATGGTTATGATTATAATGGAGTACACTAGGGATTGCATATATCAGAGGTAGATTCTAGATTCAAATTTAATGGATTTTAATATTTAAAGTTTTTAAGAATGAGTTCATTGTACTTTTTAAATTATGTGTTCATCATTTAATATTTGATAAAATAATAGTAATTTTCCACTGCTGAGATATACATGAAATATATGCAGGATCATCATTAGGACTATTATATTTATCGACCATTGATGAACTGATCGGATTAACAAATCAAAGATGATTTCAGTTATTATCTATTGAACAGAAGTAAAAACCTCAATAATGATCGAACGATAGTAAAAAAATCATAGACTGAATTCAATTGAATTGGTCGATGTTATAAAATTATGTGTACCTCATTGTACATGCATCTCATTAATTTCAATAATCTTATACCTTTCTAATTAACCAAAAAAAATAAAAGATATTAAAAACATCTATTAAAATATTATTCGATCCCAATAAACGATGTGCTTATCACTCAGATAGTCAGAATCATGATAAACAAAAATAAGTGCATCGCACTATAGTACAAGATTCAAGATTTAATTGATAAAGAGTTGTTTCACGTTCATATTATTGAGCCACTATTAAAAAGCTAATATAGTCGTAGACTCGTATTCTTTTATAAATCAAATTGCGACAATTGGTTGACATCGCTTACGTAAAATTCTTTACACCTTATTTTACATGTATATCATCAACTTCATTAACTCAAATTTATACCTTTCTAAAGGAAAAATGGGGATTTAGCCTATTACAAATTTGTTTTTAGTTTTATGACCTTTTTACAAGAGATCTTCATTTTTTACACATAAGAGATCTGAAAAGCTCATTTACTTAATTTCAAATTGTAAGTGGCCTTTTTGCCTCATTTCCTCCTGACCCAAACTCCCCCCTCACACACCACACACACCATACACATACATCCCAAGTCCACTTAGGTGGGGATTTGATTGTTTCCTAATGGAAACTTGAGTGCTTTGTTGGTTGAGAATGGAAAAGAAGAAACTTAAAAGGAAAGGGAAATGATGGGAATAGTGGAAAAGAATTTTACTACTATAAACAGAAGTAATTTCCTCTTTCTTTTCATGGACCAAAAAGAAAAAAAGGGTAGTAGAATTGCAACTTTATCCATGTAATATGTTATTGCTAAAAAAAGGTAGGAAAAAAAAGAGGGATAGAAGTAACTATGATGATAGCTTTTGATCAGGAAATGCTTTCTTATACAAGCAGAAAAATCTCAATTATTTGGATCTTTTGATACAATCAAATACTAATAAAAAGTATCGAGTATTGAATTTTAAAAGGTGTGAATCAGAAATGAAGTGTTTTTCTAAAAAGATGTCAAAAGAAATGATGTAATTTGAATAACACATTTTCACATTGAATGGATTGTGATGTTTTTAATGAGTTGTGATTTTTTCGATGGATTGTAATTTTTCTGATAAGGCACAATAACATGTGTTCTTATTGCCCTTTGTTGGCTATAAATAGAAGGGTTTTCTCTTTCTCTTTTCTTAAAAAAAGTTTTTCTGCATATTTTCTTACCGAAAAAATAAAATAGTCTTTGTGATTTATTATTGACTTTTAATTCGATAAAGTTGTGAGCGTTTGAAGTACCGCTATTCTTACATCAAGTATATGCATCCTATCCTACGAGGAAGTAATCCATGACCTCAGATACAATGAGGAAATGAAATTCCTTAAAGATACACACTGAATTCTGTAATCCCAAATATTTATATATAATTTTCTTTACTTTCTGATTTACTGTTTTTGAACACAACAAAACAACACCGACGACATCATATTCTAGTAGTTCAAATATGTAATTGAACTAAATCTTTATATGGGTGACCCTTCTTCAAGTTCTAATTTATATTTTTCATAGAAAAATCTTTGATCAAATAAAACAAAAATCATTTTACATCATATATAATAAATTATTCGATTCAGATTGAAGATACAATATCACTTAATTATTATCAAACTAACAATAATCATTTTTTTGTATTTGAAAATTTTATGGGAGCGCCTTCTACTCTTTATTATTCATGAACTAAATCAAAATCATTTTTAACGAGTTCATAAAAAATGATCCCATTCTTTTTATCGAATTCAAATAACAATAAAAAAAAGAAAAAAAAAGAAAAAAAAGAATTCAAATAACAACCAGAGATCTTGAGCGATCGATCTGATAGAATTAGCAACTCAAAAAATAAAAGATATCGTTAATTTCTAGATACTCGTTCTTACCTCGAAGTACTATTTGTACAAATAATTACAACAAAAATAATATGATACATGAAATATTTACATAAATTCAATAAATACACGACATATAATTTTATGTACATTATAATAATAACAATAATATATTCAGTGTAATTTGACAAGTAAATTTGCGGAGAAAGTGTACGCAGACCTTACACCTATTCCAAAGAGATAAAGAGGTTATTTTCGATAAACAATTTTTTTTACGTACGTTATTATCATTAAATTAAATTATAATTAATTAATATTCATATTTTCATTTAAATTATATTAAATAAACATAATACATAATCATGTACTTTAATTCGACTTGAGCTGGCATCTATGCCACGTAAATATCACATAGAATATATGCGGCTATTTGTTCAATTTTGTACAAGTTTAAGTGTGTACTCGTGCACGCCCAAAGTTAGAACGCATAAATGACAGCTAAAGCCAAGTTAAAGGGCACGTATTAATAAATTCAATCCAAAAATTTCAAAACCTTACTGAAGGCCGCGTCGCCACTCGCCAGCCTCTCGCCGCCGCTGCCACCGCCGCCGCCGCCGTGGAGCCTCTCGCCGGAATCTCTCTCCGTCGCCTTCTCCGTCTTCGCTGGAGCTTGGAGGTTTTTTTCTGTGACTTATAGTCTACTGGAAATTAATTTTTTATTAAGGATTAATTAGTGATAAAGACTCCTTTTTTATTAAAGCTATGAAATTTGTTTTACCCCCAAAAATATTAGAAGGAAATTGGGAGTTATACAAGAAATTAGGGTAATTAATTGAGCAATTGCTGTTGAAAATTTGAAAAGACTACTTTTTTTACTCTTTATTTATTACTATGAGTTGTTTCTTTTATTTCCGTTACTTTTTTTTTCTAGACTGTTTTTATGTTGAGCTGAGGGTTTATCGGAAACAACGCTCTACCTTAGAAGTTTGTCCAACTTTGTTGGCATTGTTGTAATTAGGGGATATGGTGATATATATTTTTTTCGGCATATAATACATAAGTATACACTCAAAATTGGCCTCAGCTGACAAGTAAATACTCCAATTTTGAGAGTGCATATCTAAACACTCCAACTCGTCCCTACTGTGTCTCGTGGACACCCGACACTGACGACGACAACAACAACAACAACATACCCAGTGCAATTCCATAAGTGTGGTCTGTGGAGAGTGAAGTGTACGAAGACCTTACCCTTACTATGGGAGGTGGAGAGATTGTTTTTGATGGACCTTCAACTCAAGGAAAAGCATATCAAAGCAGATTGAAAAAGAAATAATCTGAAGTGAAGAAATCATGGGAGGTTAGAGAGGGTGTTTTCTTCATCGTCGTATTTCCTTTTTCATAACTACTTTGGTTTGCTGGACTTGAGCCAAGGGTCTTTCGGAAACAACATCTCTACCTCCTCGAGGTAGGGGTGAGGTCTGCGTAGTGCGTACACTCTACCCTCCCTAACCCCACTTGTGGGATTACACTGGTATATGTTGTTGTTGTTGTTGTTGTAATGTGACCTCATTCAGATTGGGAGAAGTGGCCAACCTCCCTTGCATGAGTGCCATGAATGCCAGGGTTAGCCTCCCCATGCTTGCGTTTGCCAATTGTTTGTTGGGGAGATAGGCTGGCACTCCCTCGTGCGTGTTGCCAGATCCTCACGTACGCAGGACCATTATGTGAAAAATTCTTTTATTCAGAAAGGTTATTTCTTTAAAAGTAACTCAGGTTTCAGCTTCAGATTTAGTTTTACTTACTTTTAGATATTTAAATATTCTCGGGGGATGCCCCGAAGCGTCATTTATTCAGATTTTAGTAGAGGCTCATGACTTGACATTGGGTTGGCTTTATAGACGTTTTGAAGTTACGTTCCTTATTTAGTTTGATTGCAATAGTCAATCAAGGCATTGGTTTTATTTCAATTAGTGAGATCATTACAAACCTTCAACTAGGTAGTATAGGGTTCACTCAATGGGTAGTCAGGGTTGTGTATCAATGACATCCCACCCCAGTTTGGGGGCGTGACAACCATGGATAAAAAAATTTCTTTGACGGGATACGTTGCATGGATCCTTGCTGAAAGCAAAAAGAAAAATAAACTTGCTATAGATTAAAAAGAGCCATATCTTATAGTCTTTTCTTTCACAAGTCTACCAAATTCAGACTTTTCGCAAGTGTATGTTTTTGTCTAGGACTTGGTTAATCTTTTTGGTTTTTATCTTGCTACAGATTTAAGGAGGCATGTTTTATCTGAGTGAAATAGAACACACGCTGAGGCTGCCGCCTCATCTCCTAAACCTTCCACTCAATGAAGCAATCAAAGGAGAGCTTGAGGGTCTCTTCGTGGATAAGGTTCTTTTTCTTCTTCTCTTTTGAGGCTGCATTTCTGTTTTCTATCCAGTTCCCAACTCAAAAAGATTTGGCATCATTACAAGACACTGACTTTTGGACATGATGCTAAGGTTATTGCAAATTTGGGCCTAGGTATATCTATTTACGATATTCGCTCCATAGATGGTGGTTTTATCTATCCAAGTGAAGGTGCCTCAACATATACGGTATTCTACTTGTTACTGCAGTTAATTATTCTTAGGTTAACTTACATGGATTGTGCAAACATGTATTCATCGTCCCTCATGAGAGATTCTCATTTCCAACCACGCTCGTTGAAACTGGTTTCTTTTTTAATATAAGATAATTTCAGTAGATAAGTTCTCTGGCTTTATGAGTATCACTGCCCCATACTGGGAATTGAAAGTGCACTTTTTCCTTGCTTTAAATATGAAGGGTGATTACGGGGATCTCATTCCTGGACTGGTGTCCAAAGCGACACAACTTTGTTCTAAATTATATCTCCGCCCTTCACTCATCCAACCAAAAAAATAAAAATGAAGAAGCTAAATCCCATTCCCCCACCCACCCACCCACCCACAATTTTTTTTTAAAGAATAAGAGATGTGGATAAGTGTAAGTATGTTGGTCTTCAATAAATCTGTTACCATACGATCTATATAAAGATCTGATGTTTCATTGATTAAGAAAAAATGCTCAATATCCTTGTTTTTACCTACAACATAATAACCAAAGGCACTTGTGTGTCAACTATTTTCCGTACTATTGTTTTTTTCCCTTTAAGGTCAGCGTTAGAAATATCCAATAGTTTTGCAGAAAGGGGTGCAATGCCATGTACAAATATATATATATAGAGAACTCAGAACATATACAATCCTGCAAGGGTAACATGGAGCAAAGTCTTTCAGAAATAGAGCTTACAAAAAAGTTCAACTTAATCAGTTAGCTATACAAGCAAAGCTGAATCAGTAGCTAATGGTTTCATCCTGTAAAAACAGACTTAAAATTGATGAGGGACAATTATTCATCTTGATAAAAGACCAATTAGGCTTTCGAGTGTATTGACATTTGAAGAAGCAATTGCGAGATCCTACTTAGAGCAATGCACTTAAGAGTTCCAATGACATCTTTGACATGCTAATATGATGTTCTTAGTTACCAAAAGTCCCCTAATTGTTGTATAGTTTATGAGCTAGTTCTGGACTAGCATTTCGGTGGTTTTATGTGTCATGTGACTGAGGGCTATCATCAATCAGCTTTCTATTGTTTGTAGTATCCTCTGTGATAGCATGTTCATTAATACAGAAAAATCATCGTCTCTTGCAGGTCAAGTTTAGACTGGTAGTGTTTCGCCCATTTGTAGGAGAAGTAATAACTGCTAGACTCAAAGAGTCCAATGCGGAGGGTTTGCGCTGTAAGCTTTGCAGAATATTTACAATCTATTCTTATCCAATCTTCCTCTGTTGAAGTTCCTGTATTATACGTTGTGAGACATATTTAGCCAAGTATTACAACCTGCAAAAAACCATCTAGCACTGGAAACTATTAGTTGTTGAACCGTGCAAACCATATCGAAGGATGAATGGTTCATAGTTTCAAGATATTTTATAATATGTAGTTTGTGAAGTGAGACATTCTCATTCTAGATATTCTTCACTTCCCAAATCTTTCAGAAAAAGGCATCTTAATGTTCGTTCCATTTTGTGCTTGTCAGTGTCACTTGGGTTTTTTGATGACATTTATGTACCCGCACCTCTAATGCCAGATCCATCACGTTCTGAGCCTGATCCTGAAAACAAGTAAGTATTTTTTGTCGCAACGTCTAACTTTGTGGTGCGACCTCATGTGCTGATTGGTCTTTCCGAATCGTACATCTTAAGTTTCTTTGCATATGGTTTTATTGTCCATTTCAGGAAGCAAGTCAGGTGGATATGGAAGTTCGATGAACAAGATTATCCTATTGATGGCGTAGATGAGGTTTTTAGACCTAACAATTTTGCTAATGTTGCACCATTTTGTCAAATGATATACGTTAAAATTTTGACATTGATTATAAACTGCAGATTAGGTTCCAAGTCCATAATGTTAGTTATCCATCATTACCTCTTGAACAAGATAAAGATTCAAAGCCATTTGCACCAATGGTCATAAAGGTATGTCAATTGTTAACTTCATTCCTGCTGTATATTATTTCTTTTCTTTCCTACAGTTAAATAGATGTAATCCTGTTGCTATATGTTGGTTATTTCACCGGGTACCTACTACCTTCCACCATCATAGTTACCATATAACTTTGCTGTCAAGGCTTAGGTAACAACAACAACATACCCAGTATAATCCCACAAAGTGGGGTCTGGGGAGGGTAGAGTGTAAGCAGATCTTACCTCTACCGTCAATGCTTAGGTAGTTGAAAAGAAATCACCTAGTATTTTTTTTTTGTCTCTGCTGGGATTTGAACCCCGGTTTTCAAGGGCTGCACCGACTTCATTGGTCTTGAGGCTACATCCTCGGGTGCAAATTGAAACTTCCGATTAGGTTACCTAAACGTCTTGTACTTTAATAGTGGGAACTATTAGGGGTGGGCGTTCGGTTCTTTGGTTCGGTTTTGTCAAAGTCCGGTTCGGTTCTTCGGTTTTCGGTTTTGAAAAAATGTGCACCGAACACCACCAAACTAATTCGGTTTGGTTCAGTTTTTTGAACTTCGGTTCGGTTTAGTTCGGTGTTTCTAGATCGGTTTTTTCGGTTCAAGTGAGAAACAAAATGAGGACAAAAGTATCAAAACGTTTGAATGAAACAAATACCTACAATGTTGTTCTTGTATAACTTGATTAACTTCTACAACAATCAATAACTTAACACATTATATTAAACATAATCAATAAAATATAATTAGTTACTAGCAGCTACTGACGCCCAACAAAGAACATTTTCTTGATATTTCTCAGGGTCGTATATATAGCTGATCAAAATCCTCAGGAGAAGAGTATTTTTTTTACTTGAATTGACATGAAAATGCTCTCATCCCACGTACATAAGGCAAATTATTGAAAGGATTGTCCTTTGAAGGCTTCCTTGTAATTTTCTATTTAATTAAATTGAGATGAACACCAGGAGTTATAGTGCATGCTCTTGATTAGAAGACATTTTCTCCGAGAAGTAGCTACTAGCTACTATCTAGCAGCAGTGCGGCACCGCAGGAACACTAGGAAAGTAGGCAGTTAAACAAATGAGCTTGGGTTTTTAAAATGTTTTGGGCCATATAATTTAAATGTAATTTAAAATATTATTTAAAAACTTAATTAATAAAGTTCGGTTACCGAAGAACCGTGACTCTTAAACCGAACACCGAACCGAAGAACCGAATTTTTGGAAAAAAAAACCGAACACCGAACCGAAGAATCAAAGAGCCGAAACCGAAGAACCGAATTAGTTCGGTTTGGTTTGGTTTTTTGGTTTTTATGCCCACCCCTAGGAACTATAGTGGAAAGACTAGTAATCCCATATCATATACTTACATGGACGGAGTCAATGGGCGATCAAGAAGGCCCGTGGCCTAGGTTGGTGACTTCTTTTTTGCTTTCGAGGGTGCTCGCTTAAGCTCGGCCCAAGTGGTGGGGGCGTACCCAAAACCTTGTAATCTCATATCAGTGATCCTTAGTAAATATTGCCATTCATGCCCTTTCTTTTTTGGTTTTCTTTGGAATATTGAAATGAGCTTTTGTCCCCTTTTATGTTAATCAACAATCTTGCATTTTGGTAAGCTTGAAAAATAACACCCAAGAGTGTGGCCTAGTGGTCAATGAAGTGGTTGAGAGCCATGAGGTCTCAGATTCAAATTCCGGCGGAAACAAAAACACTAGGTGATTCTTCCCATCTGTCCTAGTCTTGGTGGGCCAGAGTTACGTGGTACAACTCTATACCTGTTGCTGGTGGGAGGTGACAAGTATCCCGTGGAATTAGTCGAGGTGCGCGAAAGCTGACCCGGACACCACGGTCATCAAAAAAACAAAAACTTGAAAAATAATCCTCTGTTATTCTCATTTCTCTAGACATGTTGAGGAAAAAAGTTTAGTTTAGGCTTTGTTTAATTAACTCTAAAATTCTCTTTTTGTTTGTATATTACTAGGGATCTCTTGATGCTGATGGTCTAGGACCAATTTCATGGTGGATATAGCAGAATTGTTGTAGAATCTTTGACAAGGAACTATACAATTACTTTATTTTCTTGATAGAGAGAAAGACAGAGGTTCGGCCGCTAATGCTTGCATCAGGATAGGTTGGCTACATCACACCTTAAGGGGTGCAGCCCTTTCCGGAATCCTATTAATGCGATATGCTTTGTGCAACGGACTGTCCTTTAGACAAAAAAACAGTGACTGTAATTTTGACATCCCGAGAGCAGCAAAATGAGCTCATCTTTGTGTGAATTCAAATCTCTTAGTTATCTCTACTCTTAATCTGAGGTCTTGGGTTTAGCCTTGCCCTGAGTATAGAATTTTTTTTGGAAGGAAGCGCTTTCTCTCTAAGGGTCTTTGTGTGACACGTGGGTACAACACATCGGATGAGAAGCAAAAAAACAAAAAAAACAAAATAAAATCTCTTTAGTAGTTTCTTGATCTATAAAACAAATGGATGATTTAATAAAACAGATAAAGTCAATTTAACATATGTCTGCCACATTGTTTCCATAAATAAATATATATTATTGTTTAATACAACAAATTATACAGCAACAACAACAATAATAACAACATCGCATACCCAGTGTATCTCCACACAATGGAACCTGGGGAGGATCGAGTGTATACGGTTCGTATTTCTACCTCAGAGGTGAAGTAGATAGACTGTTTTCAGTAGACTCCGGCTCTAGACAAAACAGTTTAGAAAAAGACATAATAGAAGTAATAGGTAGTAACAAAAACAAGATTACCACAAAATAGTACTTCAATTGATCTACTCGAAACAACATGCATCACCAAAACTCCAAGAACAAGAAACTACAAGCGTAGCACTACGATTACTAGTACGGACAACAAGACAACACACTTCTACCTACTAGCATGGACGCACACCTTCCTACAACAAATCATACATCTGAAGAAACAATTCATACATTGTAATCTCTGATCTCTCACTGTTTATTCCTGCATAATAATTATTTTTTATATTGTTATAATATTTGTATAACTCTAACCAATAACGTAAGGACTCCTCAGTAACTAAAGTTTTTACAAATTTTATTTTATGTAGTAAATCAAAAGCTACTAATGTTACTTGAGAACTTTGGGAGAAGGTCCTTTACTAAGTACTTTGTAATATGATAATTAGTTGATTCAGTTGGATGAATGCTATCAAAGAAAATATATTGTGAAGTATTTGAACACACTGGAGATATTCTTGTACACAATGGTCCTGCTTCAAATAATCCAGTTCCACAACAACCTCTTTTGGTTTCTTTGAATCCTGTCATACAAGAAAAATATTGATAAATTTACCTGCACTCGATATTTACACCAAACAAATAAATACGTGACGTGAATGCATATTAGTTTTTTTTCTTTCACTTAACAATAATTATCACATTTTATATAGGCATAATACATAAACATGCCCTTTAATTTGGCCTCAACTCACATTAATGTCCTCCAACTTTGGACGTGCTCAAGTAGACACTTAAACTTGTAAAATTGAACAAGTAGACACACACGTCCTACGTGGCGTAATACATGTAGGACGCAACGCAAGGATGTGAATTGCCACATAGGACGCCATGTACGACACATGTGTTTAGTTGTTCAACTTTAGTTTAAGTGCCCACTTGTGCACATCCAAAGTTGGAGGGCATAAGTATGAGTTGAGGTCAAGTATTATGCAATTATATATTATGGCACATTCATGTATTATGCGCTATTATATATCACTCATCTCTGTCAATGTGGAAAATCAACACTCTTGCACGTCTAGGACTAAACATTTGGAGTGTGGACAATATGAACATTGTGCAAAATCATGAATCAAGATGACCCGACTCTGCATAATAGAAAAAGTCATAATATATAAATAAACACTCAAATTTGGTTTTAGCTGGCAAATGAACACTCCAACTTTGAGTATGCACATCTAGGCACTTTAACTCGTCTCCATTGTGTCAATTGAACACTCCAACTTACAAAATGATTATCTAATCACCTCCAAAATTTATGTGCCACATTAGCGTCGGGTATCCACGAGACACAGTGAGAACGAGTTGAAGTGTTTAGTTGCCGGTTGAGACCAAATTGAGGTGTGTAGATGTGCACTCTCAAAGTTTGAACCCAAATTTAAATGTCTGTTTATGTATTATGTCCCTAACAAGTTAAAATGCATATAATTTTTTTTATATTATCAGTAGATAAAATTTAAAATATATAGCTTAATTGAACCATTGAAAAAGCTTACCATATTCTTGTGGATTATTGATGAGGCCTATAGTAGGAGTATAAATATCTGCATACAATATTTTGCTTCCTGGAAATTGTGCTTGTAAATGTGACAATAATTCTTCAAGCTTTTTATTATAAGATTGAGAATTTGAATTCTCATTTTCAATACAATTTCTATGAAATGGAGATTTTAATGTCATTTGAATTGGAAGACAACCAATTGGAGGAAGCCCACTCACTATAATATCACGACATCAAGTTCATAAAGTTCCTATTAAAATAAAATAAAAATCAGATGAAGTCATGAAGCAACGATAAAATTACTTGTGTGTGATATATAGATCACGGATTTGAGCCATAAAAAATAGCTAATAATGCTTATATTAAGGTATACTATCTATATCGCACCCCTTGAGATGCGGTCCTACCACGGACCCTGTGTGAACGCCGGGCATATTAAGACTATGGACCTTGACCTATGTAAAGAGAGAAAATTGTTGGCACTTTTCCGTTGTCTTAAAGTTTTAGTTGGCAGAGTTATCCATGATATCTATGCTGATGAAAAATAATAAATATTTGATGGAATAGTCGAAATGTATGCAAATGTAACATTTTAGTGTCTAGACAGATGCGATATGGATTTTAAACATGAAAAGATATTAGACGTATAAGTAAGCAAGAGCTTAGACCCCAATAACACCTTCTAAAGTCGTATGACCGTTGATTCAAAGTGAATAATATCACTAATAGAGTAACATGCCACTACAAATTGTCTCGGACGCTATTTTATAAAACATTTGAGCATGGTCTACGAAGCTTGCGCATATGCATAATGTTCGAAAAATGTCGTATCTACCATGACAGAGTTATCCGTGAAATTTGTGCTGATAAAAAAATAATGGATATTTGGTGAATAATCGAAGTGTATGCAAATGTAACAGTCTAGTGTCTAGACAAATGCAATATAGATTTTAAGCACGAGAATATATTAGATGTATAAGAAAGCAATCCTTAAATCCCAGTAGCACCTTCAAAAATCATTGCTATAAGAGATTAGGGCACGGTATGCGGAGTCTTCCGCATACACATAGTAATGATCGGGAAATGCTGACACAAACACTAGTGAGTGTTTTTATGATTCGACTCATAATATATAAATCACATGATTGAAATAACGTTATTGTTACTCCAAATTCCATTTAAAAGGAAAAAAAAGTCAAGGATGTGATAGAGAATTAATTACCTTGACAAAAGATTGTAGCTTGTGTAGAATAAAATCTTGATACTCCTTAATGCTAAATTCAACCCTTCTTATTGAAATATCATATAAATTTAAAATAAAATCATTACCCCTGAACTAATAAAAACCAAAGCACCTTTCACAATATTTTCAACCTGTTTTTCTCCAAAAATTCTTTTTAATTTCTCCAAATATTCTTTAAAATATTCTAATTGATTTTCCATTGAAATTACCCCAAAAATTGAACCTGTCAAATTATCAAATCCTGATCCAGCTGATGCAAAATTAACCCCACTTTTAAAATCATTTTTCAATAATTTTGGATTTAAATATGGTGGAACACCATGTTTTTTTTAATTTTAATAAAATAGCTAATATATCAGGAACTAATTTTCCATTTGAAAATCTACCTGTTGGGATATGATTATAATAATCTTTACCATAAGGTGGATGATTTGCTTTGAATAAAGAGGAAATAAAATCATTATTTCCAGTATCAACTGTTGAATCACCAAAAACAAAAATTGATGTGAATTTAGGCATGGACTGACTTTTAATTGTGTTACACAAAAAAAGGATAAAGAAAAAGAAGAAGAAAAAAACTTTATGTGCCATTATTTATTAAAATAAAAATTTGATGAATTTTTTTGATTGTTTAAAAATATGTGATTATGTACACAATTTATATTACATATATAGGTATATACTTACGAGCCTTTAGAATAATCTTTCTTGAAAAATGATCAATTTCTCTGATTGCAACAATCGCTCTATTCCCTTGAGTAGGGAACACTTCGCAACAGGTCCTACGTGGATGCCTGGCTGCTTCAACAATTCTTTGAAAGGCTCTACTTATCCGGCAGCCTTCTAAACTCATCCATTCAAAAGGGTTGTAAAAAGAGAACCCGGCTACCCTATTTCATTCGACGCCCGCCTGATGTAGACTGATGCTTTGACTATATCGCGCATTATTCGATAATAAAGATTCACTTCTTATCTTGTTGATGCTAAACTCTTTTGTGTGGTAAAATATTGGAGAAAAAAAGATACACGGAAAGGAAATTATTTTCTAGAAAAAAATTAGTAGCAATTAATTAAGGAGAGCAACAAAATTTTGTGATGATCACTTAATGAAAATGATATAAATAATTTATTTTATATTTAATTTTTCATTTTATGTTTAGAATTTAGATATGAACATTAATTAGAGTTGTTTTTGAATTTTCATGAGTGATTTGGAGTGAACATTATGAAAATAACTTTTTTGGAGTTTTTCAAATTTTGGGAAGTTGAATTACGGAAAATGATAACAATTTTCTGTCCAAACAGTTCTTCAAAATAATATTCCAAGAAAATAAAAAATATTCATGACCAAACTGACACTTAAGTTCTTTAGAAATCTAGAAAATTACCATTATTAACTTACTTTTAAAGGCAAATTCTTTAGTTCATCTTTTGCTTTAAAAGGCAAATTATTTATTTCACCTTTTGCTTTAAAAGGCAAATTCTTTAGTCCATGTTAAATGATTTTATGTTATAAAAAAGTTAGGGAAAATGGTTCAAAACATATCTAAATTTTAACGAAATTTGCTGTAATACATCTAAACTTTGCGGGGTTTTTATAACTCTCCTGGACTATTTAAAAGTGTATTTTTGTGACCTTTATTTGTTTAGCTAGAGCACTAACTCAGTCAATTCAAAGAGAGTGCTTCACACGCGCTATTTAAATAAATAAATAAATTTATTATTTTAATTAATTTATTTGAATTCTCACTTTCTGTAAATTCTGCAAAATAGCAAATTAGAGACTATTTCTGCAAAATATGATGAAAATTTTGTGACCTCTATCTTGTTCGTACAACTATGGCTGTAAAATTCATTAGCATCATTGTAGATCTTAAGAACTATACTGTTTAATTGTAATTTAAGGACATATTTAAATTCGCCATTGTTGGCCGATGGACCTTCAATTTGAGTTTTAATTTTAGACCTCCATTGTTGATTCCTCTGATTTCAAATCTGAGCAAATATGATATTAGTTGTTGTTTGCTGCATGTTTGAAGGCTGATTTTCATCGATAAAACCCAAAGGGAAATTAAAAACTCCATTAAAGCTTCTTCGAAGTTCAAAGTTTAGATTTTGGGTTATCGCAAACAAGTTCCGTTTTAAGTGGATAATATATCAAAAGAATCAAAACATCGAGACGAGATCATATCTAAAATTTGAAATGATTTGGAAAAAATGTTTGGGTAATTTTTCATCATTTTACAACAACTCCTGTATGAAGATGGTGAAGGTAGAATATACATATGCGCTCAGTGCGCGTGTATTCACTTAATGATCCAACTAAGTAAATAAAGGTCACAAGAATACATTACTAAATAGTCCAGGGGGGTCATAGGACCCCCACAAAGTTGGAGTGTGTTATAACAATTTTGGTCATAGTTTAAGTGTGTTTTGAACCATTTTCCCAAAAAGTTATTCAATTTTGTCTAACTATTATATAAAGTTACTAGATAATTTCTTACAAGCAAGATAATGACGAACGTACTTCAACAATTTTTTTCGAGCCTCCCTCCCTTCATTCAAGCTTAACACTTTCTTTATGCGACACTTTGTCAGGAGAGTGCAGTCAAAATACCAAAACTCAAAGAAATTGACAGGAATTCACATAAGCGGTGAAACATGTGATTTAATTTGATACAAGTCGCAAAATCTTACCATCCCTAGACATATGAATAAGAAAAGATGTCCTTAACAGAATATTACTATTAATTGACGTTAAATATACTTATTGTATTAAGGGTCGTTTGGTATGAGGTATTAGAAAAAGTAACACATGTATTAACTTTGGTAACAATTAACAACCATCCAAACAAGAGAAATTGGAATTTGTCAGTACCTAAGGGACTAAAAGTGCAAACTTTCCAAAAAGTTACCACTAAAATGACTATAAAACATACTCTTTCCGTTTTAATTTGTTTGTCCTATTTTGACTTGGCACGGAGTTTAAGAAAGTAGAGAAGACTTTTGGATCTTGTGGTCATAAATTAAAGATATGTCAAATGTACTAAAATATCCTTTAATCTTGTGGTTTTAAACATGCCATGTGGAAAGTTAAAATTAAAGAGTTACTAAAAAGGCAAAGAGATATTCTTTTTAAAATGGACTAAAAAGAAAAGTAGGCCAAACAAATTAAAACGAAGGGTTGTAATAATTTCTTCTTCTAAGTGAAAAAACACAACCCTCGAATGCCTCTATACCCTTTAGCAATTTTGCTTCTCTGAGAATGTTACAATAAATTGTATAGTTTTTCATCATACAATATCATATCAATAATTTAAAGAATAAATTTACAAAAAAAAGTAGAATATGGGGTAAAATTCCTATAAAAAAGTAAGGTAAAGTATAAAATAAGATTATTACATATAAGTAAAAACAAAATGAGAGAGGAAAAAAAGATAATAACGCGATCACACTAAATTGATCGTTACACAAAATAAGACTTTTCATGTCAGATAAATTTAACGATATGATACAAACCATGAGGTGTGAGGTCTCAGGTTCAAATTTCAGTGGAGACAAAAAACACTAGGTGATTCTTCTCATCTGTTCTAGCATTAATGGACAGAGTTATCTGGTATCTATTGCTGGTG